>QXEO01000817.1:1222499-2422499 GCA_007115705.1 Dactylis glomerata
TATGGGGGAGCAATTCGCAAGACTTCACCAAGCAATCAAGATCAAGAAAGGTGTTCCAACTTGAGGAAGACAAGACGGTCATAATCTAGCTCAAGTGGAATGCGCAAGGAAAAAAGTATGTTCTTGATAGGGTTTCTTCTTACCGGTCTCATAGTGTTAGTTGTGAGACCGGGTTATAGGATTGGTAGCCGTACTATCAAGAGGGGCTCTCGAGTGAGTAACTTAGTCGTATCGTTCGGAGAGAGCTCAAACCTTTGCATTCTTGGCATCATCTTTCTTGGTTCTTATTTGGCTTTTATCCATGTGAGGTTCTAGAGCTTGTGGTTATTTCCATGACAAGCTCTAGCTCATCAAAAAACGGATTTTGCATGAAACACTTATTGAGTTTTTGGTGTTTGGAGGTTTTACCGGTTCATCTTTGAAGAGAGGTCAAACCTCTCATCATTTTGTTTTATCCTCCCTTGTTGGACTATGATGTTTCTATGCATATACTTATAGAGCTCGTTGTTGTGATTCCAATGAGCCCAAGATCATCAAAAACGGAGTCCGGATGCTCAAGTTATGGTCATTTTTGTGTTGGTGTTGCTGCCAGTTTTTGGGTGGCCAGAGTCTCCGGCCCGAGACGCAAAGTCTCCGGCCCAACTCCGGCCTGGCACCTGATTCGTCCATCCTAAGGCCCCCGAATGACCCCGGGGCACCGAAGACTCCGGCCCGAACAATTTCTGGGCATAACGGTTGGATTTTGGGGGACCTATTTAAGGGGTCTTCTTCCCCAATGGATCCCCAACCATCCTTGCAAGTTCTCTCCTCCATTGTTGACCTTCTCAAGCTTGCTATCTCTCAATCCCTCCAATGATTCTTGCATCTTCTTGAGGGAAAAGAGAGAGGAGATCTAGATCTATCTTTCCACCAATCAAAATCTCCTCTAAGTGAGGGGAACCTATTGGATCTAGATCTTGGAGTTCATTTGTTGATTTCCTTTGTTCTTCCTCTCATATTCCTCCATAGCATTTGTTGCTTTGGTAGAATTTGGGAGAGAAGGATTTGAGCACTTTGTGTGCTCTTGCCATTGCATTGGTGCATCGGTTTGAGTTCTCCTCGGAGATTCGGGTAAGTGGAAGTTGTGAGCTTATTACTCTTGGGTTCTTGGAACCCTAGACGGCTTAGTGGCCTTTGTGGCATATTCTTGGGGCCTCCAATTAAGTTGTGGAGATTCCCCAACCTTTGTGGTGCCTTTGTGGCGATTCTTGGGAGCCTCCAATTAAGTTGTGGAGATTGCCCCAAGCTTGTACGGGTTCGGTGACCGCCCTCAAGTGTCCCATAGTGGATCGTGGCATCTTGCTTTGTGCGAGGGCACGAGGAGAATAAGGTGAGCCTTTGTGGCGTTCGGTGCGTAGCGTGCCTCCGCATCTTGAGGTGAGCCTTTGTGGCATTTGGTGAGCATTGTGCTACCACATCTCAAGGTGAGGCCTTTGTGGCGTTCGGAGTGCATTAAGCCGCCACACCTCTCCAACGGAGACTAGCTTCCTTGGAAGTGAACTTCGGGATACATCTTCGTCTCCTTCGTGCCTCGGTAACTCTTATCCGAGCTCCACTAGTTATGCACTTTACATTTGTGATAGCCATCGTGCTTGAAGTTATATATCTTGCTATCACCTTGCTACTTGTCTTGCTTAGCATAAGTTGTTGGTGCACATAGGTGAGCCTAGTCTATTTAGGTTTTGTAAGCTTGACAAATTAAACGCTAGTTTATTTCCGCATTTGTTCAAGCCTTTCGTAAAGTTTTAATCGCCTATTCACCCCCCCCTCTAGGCGACATCTGCGTCATTTCAATTGGTATCAGAGCAAGGTCTCTCATTTTAGGCTTCACCGCCTTGAGAGCAAAGATGTCGGCTAGGGGATTAGTGCACAATGACACTTTTATATTCGATGGCACAAATTATGATACTTGGAGAATTCGCATGCTTAATCATTTTCGGGTCATGGACCCAAATATAGAGCGAATTGTAGATATGGGTTTTTCTCCTCCTAAGGATCCCACAAATCTATCTTTAGAGGATGAGAAGAACTCTTATCTCAATGCTCAAGCTATTAATGTCTTATCCAATGTTGTGAGCATTGTAGTTGTGACGTCCATTATGCCTTTTCGAAATGCTCATGAGTTATGGACAAAGCTTCAAGAAAAATATGATGTGTCCAAGTTTATTGAGGATGAGTGTATTCCTTCCACTTCCGGCCGTGATGAACTTTCTTCCACTTCACCGATGTGTGGCAAGACACAAGGTAATGACATGGTGAGTGGTGATGGAAATTGCAATGTTGATAGTGAGCTTACTTTTGATAATCATTCATCTCGATCTCATTGCAATGCTTCATCTTTGGACTTTAACACTTCTAGCACCATAAATGCTTTACATGCTTGTGTTAGTCCTTGCATATCATGTGTGAGTTGCTTAAATAAATCTCATGATGATATGCTTGCTCGGTCTAGTGGTCATGATAAAAATGCCTCTATTTCCTCTAGTCTTTGTGTGGCTAACAATGTAGAGGAAACCGGAGATTCTATTGGCCAAGACAAAGTTTTGATTGGAGCTTCAAGTATTTCATCCTCATCATCATCTCTCGGTTCCCACATATGTCTTATGGCTAGGGATTCAAAGGTAACTCCTTCTTTGGAACCCACTATATCTAGTGATCATGAAGAAGAGGATGATTATGTTGCCTCTTTAAAAAGGAAGGGAGAAATAGTCTTTCTTGCTATTGGTAAGAACAAAATTGCTTGCTCTAACTTCGTTCATATTTTGGTTGCTGCTATTGAGAGCCAGAAAATTATTGTTGAGCTTCAATCTCATGACAAAGAGCAATAAGAAACTATTGAGAATCTTCATAGTCTTGCCAATGATTTTAAAAAGACTCTTTTAAAAGAACAAAGCACCAACGAAGCTCTTGAGGAGAATTTTGCTCTAGAATTTTCTAGAGTAAAGGAAACCCATGATAGAGCTCTTGAGGTGGCAAATGATTTAAAATTAAAAAATGATAAGCTTGTTTTTGTTAATGCTAAACTTCTTGAGGATGTTGAGCACCTCAAAAATGGCTCTAGGGACATTGAGAGTGTGCTCACCAAACTCACCAAGTCACATGAGCAACTAAAAGCTTCTTATTTAAAAGAGTGTTCCAAGTTGCCTTCTCCTCTTTTGGTTAATCATGATGCTTGTGCTACTAACTCTACTTCTTGTGAGGCATCTATCTTGAAGGAGAATGTTGAGCTAAGGGCTCAACTTGAGTTGCTAACTAGCAAGTATGGGATATTGGAAGAAAGTCATGAAAAGCTATCTAGCTCTAATGAGGATCTTCTAGTGTCCCATGCTCGCCTAAAGTTAGCTTATGAGGATATGTCTACAAAGGTAACATCTTGTGAACCTCATGTGGTCACTAGCACTACTTCCCAAAATGCTATATTGCCATGTGCTAGTCCTTGTAATTCATCCACTCATACTATTGCTACATCTTGTGATGAATTACTCTCCTTGCCTTATTGCTCTAACAATATAGCTTCTACTTCCTCTAGTACTTGTGTTGTAACTAACCATGTAGAGGAAATTAAAGAGCTCAAGGCCCAAGTCACTTTGTTGAAGAAAGACTTGGTAAAAAGTCATGAAGGGAAGTCCAAACTTGACAAGATGTTGAGTGCGCAAAAATCCCCCAATGACAAGAGTGGACTTGGATTTATCTCCAACAACAAGAAGAAGTCCAAAATCTTCAACAAGAAGAAGGGCCAAGAGCAAGTCAAGGATCCGGCCAAGATTGTTTGCTTCAAGTGCAAAATTGAAGGGCATCATGTTAGGTCTTGCCTGTAACGACCCGGAAAAAAAATCCCCAATATTAGAATTACTTGTTATTTTATTTTTCACGTCATCGTGACGTCATGCATCATTATGCATCTATCATCTTGCAAGTTTTTATGAAAACCAAAATTATTTGGTACAATCTTATTTTTATTTTGCTCGTATGGTTCTATATAAGCCCTCATCTTTCTTTTCTTATTTTTTTTTTTAAAAAAAATGAAAAAAAAAACTATTTACAAGTTATATTTTTAATCAAATCTTGAAACCTGTTTGCATTCTCTCCAAACCTCTCTTGTTTTCCCAAAAAGAGAAGATGAAAAAGGCTGCAAGAAATAGAAGAAGAAATGAAAAGGAAGGAAGAAAGAAGCCAGTCAGGACAGTCTGTCGAGGCCAACAACCACCGAACGCCATCCTGGTTCCTCTTTGTCGTCTTCCTGGACGCAGTCACGCAAGAGGCGTGCTCCACCTTTTTCTTCATGGACGGGCTCCAATCCCTCTTTCAACCTCCCTTTTCTCCCTCTACGAGATCCCCACCGAGACCTCCCGCAAACCCTAGCGTCTCCCTTCCGCCTCGGGCCGCCGACCCCCAGATCCCCTCAGTTTTTCTTCGTTCCATTCCCTATTTCTCTTCACCGAGCACATCACCGTCACCACCTCGCCGTCGTCCCGTCGCCATGGTCATCATCGAGCCAAGCAGACGCGCCCAGGAGCTCCGCCCCGCTGCCAGGAACGTCCCAGATGAAGCAATCGAGCCGGCATCAAGTACAGCGACCGGCGTATCCTCTTCTTCCCCTCCGGTCACCGGCGAAATCCGGCCGCTCCGGTCCTCCTCCAGCTTCCCCGAGCACGCACGCGTCACTGCGGTGAGCTTCTCTTCCTTTTCCGCCTCTTTCCCGACCGTTTCCGGCACTCGTTTTGATTCCCGTTACTGACAACTATTTTGTGTGTATGTCTGGTGCCATGGAAACGAGCTCGTGGAGCTCTGGTCGCTGTTTCCATCTACTTTGTCCCTGGCGAGCCCCGACGCCAAGATCCGCTCTAGTTCTCCTCGTGCTCCTCCGGTGTGCAGCATGTTCCTGCAGTCGCGCGGCCCCGAAGCCTCCTCCATCTGCAGCGCTGTCCTCTGCCTCGATCCGTAGCTTGCTGCATCTCTGCTCCTGTTCTTCTCCGTCAGGCTCCTTCCTGATGTCTCCATCCTACAGATCCCGGGTCAAATAAGTGAGCACCTTTAACTCTTCAACACCCGAAGCCAGCTCAGTTGGTCTGTTCCTTTCAATCTTGTGAGAGATCCTGTGATCGAGTTCAGTGGCGTGGGATTTAAATTCCACCTTTTTTTTTCTTCAGATCCGGAATCTGTTGGGTTTTGGCCTAGATCTGCCCGGAGCAGTCCATCGCCGGCGCGCGACCCTTACTATCCGTCGCCTCAGGTCCGGACCAGATTCAGCCCTCGCAGTTTTTATTTTCTCTTTGTTTTCTGAAAATCCTGCAATTTGTCAAATCTTACAAAATTAATATCTTTCAAACTATAACTCGGAATAAAAAGTATTTTATATGAATTTGTATCGGAAAAATGCATAGAACCTGATTATGCCATCCATGTATCCGTTTGCATCTCACATCATATCGTTCCATGATAGTTTGCATCTCACATAACAATAAGATATGGAGTAATTGTGAATTGCCAATTATGGTTTCACCACTTCCATTTAATTTTGTGTAGCTCATTCATGCCTTGTCTTTGTCATGCTAATCAACCTTTAAATTGCCGTGTAGTAAATAATTTGAACTATATGTGTGTGTCGGGATTACGATTCCGCTTAATTTGGTTAGGTTGCATTGCATCATAATTGCCATGCCATGCATGCTTCACATGATCATGCCGATTCTTTTCTCGTAGTAGTAAGTTTTGCATCCGTTGCTTGTTGTAGCATTTTGCTTCTTGTCGGATAGGACGCTTCGTGGTGATGTGAGCAACGACAAGTTCTTCGGGTGTTCTCCGACCTTCTTTTCAGGCGAGCCCTTTTCTCTCTACCCATTTAACACTTTTGCTCTCGCCAGCTCTATATTCTAGCCTTGTGTCGCGATGCTTTTGTTTGAGTCACGGGTCCTATCCACATGTTTATCCAAAGCAAAGCCATAGAACCTTCCATTTATCCTATTAACCGTGTGCTTGTTGTTCGAGTTGGCCTTGCGAGTCGTAGGCATGTTCAGGTTGTTTCAAGTGGTGTTGTCTTATCGGGTTGGGAAAGTTATCACATGCTCTACTTTTTGGATATATGTTGTTGGAGATAATCATGGCTTACTTCATTGTTAATACTTAAAATTGAATTAAGCAGAGGCATCGGTGAGTCATTTTGCCGGTTTTACGACGGCTCACTTGTGTCCCCTAGGACCCCGAGATCGCATGAACTGTTCTGAGATTGAGCGCTCTAACCACACGTGGGTACGTTTGCGGGCCTCCCCTCGATCACTACCGGAATCTACATACTTGTCCAGTGGCCACAACTAGTTCGAGGTGTTTCCATTTGTTTCTTGTCGAGCGTGCAGCTTGTATCTTATGGTCCGATTTTATTTTGGGGGAAGCCCAGTGAGCCTTGTAACCCCTTGTTCTGCACGCTCGTGTAGGCGCGGGACGACTGCAGGTGGACAACCTCCCCAGAAGAGAGGCTCCGGTCCATTTTGCAGCGCCGACGCAAACAGCTAGGTCCGTTCGGAGATTCGGCCGGACTCTCGATACGGGTTAAACTTAGTCAGGTGGCTTCCTGGACTTGTTTGTAGTGAAGGAGAGTGCGAGTCGTGACTATCCTAATGGTGCACCCGTTTTTATTAAGGGCGCGAGATTTGCCTAAAGGATTGATCGAACGTGTGGGTACATTTGGGCACCCCTGCAGGGTTAAATCTTTTTGAAAAGCCGTGTCCGCGGTTATGGACGACTTGGAGCTGTACTACTCGATCATAGAACAACTTGCACCTGCTATTTCAATACTAATAAACTTGTGAAGTAAGTTAGCACAACTATAACAATAACCTGCTAATAAAATTTGTCAACCGTGTGAGTGCCTTTGCAATTGCTTCTTCATTGGGTGCGAAGGGGCAATGTATTGGCTGGGTTATGATTGGTGTTAGTATCTAGATGTTTACCTTTATGCGCTCTCTTATCTTAATCTATTTAGACGGATATTGTAATGTGTCTCTGTAGTACGAGTCTTTTGTTGCCGCTAAGTCCACCATATAGCCTGTAGGCGAGCACAGCTGAATTCCAGTCTCGCGAGTACGTGCCTCGGTACTTACCCTCGTTTTTCCCCCTTTTCTCTTTCTCCCTCCTTGTTCGGCAACCTTTGGCCCGACGCTGTTCACAGGTATGGGAGCGACGACGTTAGCAAGGTTACCCTTCCGGCTTGGCCTGGGCAGGGTTTGGACGCCATCGTTTATCTTCAGGCCTCTTAGGCCCATTTGTATTCTTATCCGTACTCGGATACTATTTTGTTTTATGTATGATTTGAATCTTTGTATGTATATTTGGATTCTTGACTCGTGGAGTCTTTGCGATTATGTTATATATTATTTTGTGGGTTCCATCGTGAACTTGTGTAACTGTTGCTACCTTGATTCCACCCGCATAATGTGTATGTTTCGATGTGCACATTATGCCTGGTGGGCGTTTCCAAAGCGACACCGTGCGTGTTGTGGCGTGATTGCTACGATACGCAAGGTGCCGGTTTTGGGGCGTTACATTGCCCATTGAAGAAGAAGCATCTAAGTGAGAAGCAAAAAGGGAAGCGGCCTCAAGCTCAAACTCAAGTTCTTGCTTAAGATGAAGAAAAGCTACCTCCTAAGAAGAATCAACCCAATGCTCCCATTGTGGAGAAATCAAATGAGAAGAAAGGAAAGATAAGATCTTGCTACATATGCCGTGAGAAGGGTCACCTTTCTTCTACATGCTCTATTGGTAACTCATCCAACCCTATCATAATCGATGATGCTTATTCACTTTGTAAGGATAAGGTTGGAAATGTGTTTGCAAAATTTGTTGGTACTCAAAGTGGTGTCAAGAAAAGAACCATTTGGGTTGCCAAACCTATTGTGACTAACCTCTTAGGACCCAACTTGGTTGGGGACCAACAAGCCAAAACTTGATCAATAGGTGTTTAATGGAGGGCTTTGGAGACTTGGCTATATCATGAAGAATTAAGGGATCTTCATTAATTATATTGCCTCAAGTCAAGTCAATTGGATTATCTTATTTCTATCATATATTCATTGTTCCTCCTTGCGGTAACATGTATTCAACTTATCTACATTGGAAGTTACTCACCCCTTCGCATGTGTGTGGTTTTGTATCTTGCATGTGTTTGTATATGTTGTGCTCCCTAAATGCTTTATTTTGAGTAATCAAGTATGTGCATGTTGGTTTGCACACCATGTACGGTTGTTATCGTTGAGCCCATTGCATCTTGATCTATCTTACTTGGCTCTTGTGAGTGATTAATGGACCATCCCATTTTGGGAGAGTAATATGCTTTGGCACTTCACAATCCTAAAAATGTGTGTACATGAGGAATACCACTTAGTATTGATATTTAAAGATTATCTAGTCTCTATGTGGTATGTCATTTTCATGAGAAATTCAAATTCTATAATGTCCATTAATCATCTTGTTGGATTCTATTTGCCTCTTGTTGGTAAAGTTTAATTTTCTAGGTTTGGAGACTCTGTTGGTTCTACCCCGGAGACTCCGGTGGTTCTACTCCGGAGACTCCGGTGGTTCAACCCCGGAGACTCCGGTCCCCCTCAGAATTTCCGGGCCCTATGGAAATTGACTTTAACAACTTATTTGAAAATTGGTTTTATCACATTATGGGGGAGTATTGTGCTTTGTGCATATTACAAATCCATAAAATGTGTATATTTGAGATTGTGTCATATAGTGTTGATATTGTAAATTATCTTGCTTCTATATGGCATGTTTTCTCAAACAAGTTCCAATTTGCCAAATTGTTTATTGCTCTTGTTTTGGATCTTGTTTGTGAGATACTTTCTTGATAGGGTTTTCCTAAAATGTGGAATACTACATCAAAGTTGGAAAACCATTTGCTTCAAGCTATCCTAATCATTGCTTTGCGTGATTGTTTAACTATTTGAGTCTATCAAGAATATCTTTGTTTGGCATGGTGCTTAATTCTTATCCTTTTTCATATGCTCATTTGTTGTGAAGATGATCTTGGATTTATGTGTAAACTACCACCGGAAATAACTCCATATACCTCTTCTCCTTGGAAAATTGGTAATCTATCATGTGGTATTTTTATATTGATCATCTTTACTTTGGCTATTGCTTTTAATTGCCTTATCTCTCGCCAAGAAATCTATTTGCTTTAACTCCCATTGTCTTTCTTGACTCTTGTGATTCCATTTGATTTTGTTGAACTTATTTTGTGTTATTTCTATGTAGGTAGATATGATGATCCCATTTGTGTGCATTTTGTATCCAAATGCAAAATCATAAATAATGCACTAATCTTGGGGGAGCTCTCCTATATTTGTTATAACACACTCTTGTGCTTATTTCAATTGGTTTTGATTATTGTTGGAAGACAAATCTTTTCTTTTTGGTACTTAGTGTGCCATCATAAAAAGTGTGGAGAGTTTGATTTGTTGTTCGAACCTTACTCTCTTTGGGAGTTGCTTATCTCATTCCTTGTAATTTGTTTTCACTCTTAAAATGAGATATGTCTTTGAGCATGTGTCTTTTAGTGATTTTATGCTCATTGGCTTTTGATTTGTTCACTTGTTGAACTTTGGAACCAATCTTGTGTTGATTGGATTCTTTGATATAGTTTGGACAACTTTTAGTTTTCACACCTTTGTGTGACTTCTTGGTCTTCTTGGTGTTTTGTTCAAATTGTATCTCGCTTTGGCTCTTGAAAGTATTGTGCATGCATTCTTACTAAATGTATAATTTATGGCATGATTTGCTTTCGTCGATCCAATATATAGGCAAAACTCTATCAAATCCTAAATTGGCTAAGTTGTGCATGAAATTCAAGTTCATATCTATTGCACATATTTATGTGGAGTTTGTCCTATATATTGTAGTTTCTCTAACTCTTTGGACCCAATGAGTTTGGGGACCATCTTGTACTTGAACTTTGTTTTTAGGTACATGGAGATATATTGGTGCTTGTCTCAATAATAAGGATGAAGTGGTGAACAAATTATAATTAGAGGCAAGCTAGGATTATTGAAGGACTCCTATCTACTAGATCCTACCATTGATATCTCGGTAACAAGTATCTTCTTCATGCATACTTTTCTAGTATCCAACCTTGTGTAGGTTATTTCATGGCATGGAATATCTTTATTTGCAAATGTTGTGCTTCTTGCAAAGGTCTTAATGAAACCTCTTTATTGCAATTGTGAGTAATTTGAGATGAGTGCATATTATTGGGAACATATAAAATCATGCTCATGATTCTCCTATCCCATATATGTCAATTTAGCAATTTTATTGCATATCAATTCCTCAAGTTTCTCACATGTGCAATATGGTTGAAAGTGTAAATTTAGTACTTTCTTTTGGTATCCATCTTTGTGATACTTGTTGCTTTTCTCAAAGCATCCCAACTATCATCTTTCCCTTGTTGATATTTGTGATGTCTTTGACTTGTTTGTGGTTGAAGTTCTTCAATATACAATAAGAAAATTTGAGCCTTTGGCCGTGCTTTAAAAGCAAAAAATCTCATTGGTATATTGCATGACTTCATTTTGGATATCATGTTCTATTCTTAGTATCTATTTTGTGTGTACATGTTTCTTTGTGATAATTATCTTTGTGATGTTGTCTACTTAGAAACTTATACACATAAGAGATGATATCTCCTTATTTGATATCTTATTTGAACCTTATGTGTTGGGATGGAATGCTAAGCAATTTCATTCATTGAAGACAATGTGGATGCTCTATGCTTATCCTTGTATTAGTCTTATAATATGCTTTGTCATTCATATCTCACATTCCTTTGGTTGAGCCTTTTAATATGTTGTCCTTTGCTTGTTGCTCAACCATTTGTTTGATGCAAGTGTTAAGCTTAATTTCTTCTCTATGATCTCTTGCAAATGGTTGCGTTTTAAATGTTATTGAGGGAGTGAGGATTCCATGTTGTGCAAATTGTATTCAAATGCAAACATTCCATTTTTTGCACGTACCTTGGGGAGCTTCCTCGTTTCATTTAAAGCACCATTTTGCGGTCATCATAGTATTTGACTTCACTTGGTATTATTTTGTTTTGAATAATATTGAGGGAGTGATGATTCCATGTTTGTGCACCTTATACTTTAATTCAAATAGAATATTTTGTGCACAAACCTTGGGGAGCTTCCTCATATTATTTATAGCACCCTTTTGGTCTTATCATAATATCTTTATTCAATTTGCTCTTCGGATCATTTGATTGCTTTCTTCATTCGTTGGAAGTTTCTTCACCATGTGATCTTAGTTTATTTGCAATATTTGATCCTCAATATAGTTTGATTTCCTCCAAGTTTTCATATTTGGATATGTGCATATGTTTTCAATTTTACTTTTGGTTTATGCACACATTATGGAGGAACTCTCTCTATATTGGCCTTCTAAGTTTCCCGCCCATTTCGGCAATTGGTGCCAATGGGGGAGAAGTTTCGAGGGTTTAAAGGGAATTGGGTTTTATGCTTTGGTTTTGATCTTAAGCATTTGCCTTTCATGCTTTGCATGGTTGAGTATATAGAGGAAACTCCACCAACAACCTTGGTTGGCAATATATGCAATGAAATCAAGATCATTCACACGTGCATAGATTGTGGGGGAGTTTGCTCTATATATGGTGATTCTACTAACATCACATACTTTTGTAGTATTTGATGTTAGTGCAACCATTTTGGTTCTTTAAATTCATTATATAAACCCTCTCAAAGAGATTGTCATCAATTACCAAAATGGGGGAGATTGAAAGAGCATGGAGCCCCCATGTGTTGTTTTGGTAATTAATGACAATCCCTATGGACTAATGGTTGCATTGAGTTATATTTGTAGGACTTGTCCATAGACAATGCTTGAACCATTTGTTGGTTTCAAGGTTGTATGAAGATGGAAATAAAGAAGGTTTTGTGATGACCAAGGTGTTATTCAAGGAGTGATCTAAAGTCGGTCATAAGAGAGTTGAGCCTATATCAAGTGTGTCTTGAAGAATAAGATTGAGTGAGCTCTCATGTGAATCTTCAAGACACCATCATTGTGGAGAAAGAAGAAGTGATTCGATAATTGATCAAGCCGAAGCGCAAGTTTAAGATGGAATCTAGAAGAGATCATATGCTTGAAGCTTGCCACATATATTGTGATCATGGATATGTGAAGATATGCTTAAAGAGAGTCTTTCCCATAGTGTGTATGGGGGAGCAATTCGCAAGACTTCACCAAGCAATCAAGATCAAGAAAGGTGTTCCAACTTGAGGAAGACAAGATGGTCATAATCTAGCTCAAGTGGAATGCGCAAGGAAAAGGTATGTTCTTGATAGGGTTTCTTTCTTACCGGTCTCATAGTGTTAGTTGTGAGACCGGGTTATAGGATTGGTAGCCGTACTATCAAGAGGGGCTCTCGAGTGAGTAACTTAGTCGTATCGTTCGGAGAGAGCTCAAACCTTTGCATTCTTGGCATCATCTTTCTTGGTTCTTATTTGGCTTTTATCCATGTGAGGTTCTAGAGCTTGTGGTTATTTCCATGACAAGCTCTAGCTCATCAAAAACGGATTTTGCATGAAACACTTATTGAGTTTTTGGTGTTTGGAGGTTTTACCGGTTCGTCTTTGAAGAGAGGTCAAACCTCTCATCATTTGGTTTTATCCTCCCTTGTTGGACTATGATGTTTCTATGCATATACTTATAGAGCTCGTTGTTGTGATTCCAATGAGCCCAAGATCATCAAAAACGGAGTCCGGATGCTCAAGTTATGGTCGTTTTTGTGTTGGTGTTGCTGCCAGTTTTTGGGTGGCCGGAGTCTCCGGCCCGAGACGCAAAGTCTCCGGCCCAACTCCGGCATGGCACCTGATTCGTCCATCCTAAGGCCCCCGAATGACCCCGGGGCACCGGAGACTCCGGCCCAGGGGCGGAGACTTGATACGTCTCAAACGTATCTATAATTTTTGATGCTCCATGCTTGTTTTTACACCATTTGCCTATTGTTTCGTTACACTTAGTGGCATTTTTATACATTTTCCGGAACTAACCTATTAACGAAGTGCCACAGTGCCAGTTTCCTGTTTTCTGCTATTTATGTGTTTCAGAAGTGATACACAGGAAATATTCTCGGAATTGGACGAAACAAGTTCCTGAAGTCATATTTCACGGGGAAGCTTCCAGACATCCGAAGACCTGACGGAGTGGGGCCACGTGGGCCCCAGACACAGGGGCGGCGCGGCCACCCCCCTGGCCGCGCCAGCCCCGTGTGAGGGGGCGTGGTCCCTCCTCTGACATCGTCCCTTCGCCTATATATACCCCCTGACGAGAAAAACCTAAGGACCCGATCAGTTTTCCAGAATACATCGCGATCCGCCGCCGCCGTCGACCCGAAGATCGGGAGGGTCCAGAAGCTCTTCCCGGCACCCTGCCGGAGAGGGGAATCGCCACCGGAGGTCTTCTTCATCGCCATGCTTGCCTCCGGAGCGATGAGTGAGTAGTCTACCTTGGACTATGGGTCCATAGCAGTAGCTAGCAGGTTGTCTTCTCCACCATGTGCTTCATGTTTAGATCTCATGAGCTGCCTTACATGATTGAGATCACCGTTATGTAATTCTATGATGTTGGTTTGTTGGGATCCGATGAATATTGGTGTTTATGATTAAGTTGCTGTACTGAATTATATCTTTTGTTATCTCTATGTTGTTTATGATCTTGCATGCTCTCCGTTGTTAGTAGCTATCTTGGCCGAGTAGTTGCTAGTGACTCCAAGAGGGGGTATTTATGCTCGATAGTGGGTTCATGTCTCTATTTCACCTGGGGGAGTGACAGAAACCTCTAAGGTGGTAGATGTGCTGTTGCTACTAGGGAGAAAACAACATTCATATGCTCAAGGGCATATGCTTTGTTTACATTACACACTTTGCTTAATGCAATTATCTGTTGTTCGCAACTTAATACTTCTAGGGTGTTCGGATGATATCCCCGGGGGTGGATTATTAGTCATAGATGCAGTTGGATGGCGGTCTATGTATTTTGTTGTAATGCCTAGAGTAAATCTCATAGTGATCTTCTTGACATATCACGTTATCTTTATTCTATCAATTGCCCAACTGTAATTTGTTTACCCAGCATGTTATTTTATCTATGGAGAGACACCGCTAGTGAACTGTGGACCCCGGTCCTATTTTAATCATATTGCAATCACCTGTTTACTTTTCCCGCACTGTTTACTTTACTCGCATATTACTACTGTTTTCCACTCGATACACTCATAACCTTTGTTTCAAGCAAACCGGTGAGATTGACAACCTCATCGCAAGTTGGGGACAAAGTATTTGTTTGTGTGTGTGCAGGTTCCACAAACACCTTCAGTCGTCATCGTCTCTCTTCTCCTGATCGATAAACCTTCGTTTCTTAACTGAGGGAAAACTAGCCGCTACACTCATCATACCTTCCTCTTGGGGTTCCCAACGGGCTGGTCATCACCACGCACAAGGACTTACTGCTCCCACGTCAACTAAACGCCACAGTCTTTTCTGGCGCCATCACACGAGTAGCAAGACTCCGGCCCGAACGATTTCTGGGCATAATGGTTGGATTTTGGGGGACCTATTTAAGGGGGTCTTCTTCCCCAATGGATCCCCAACCATCCTTGCAAGTTCTCTCCTCCATTGTTGACCTTCTCAAGCTTGCTATCTCTCAATCCCTCCAATGATTCTTGCATCTTCTTGAGGGAAAAGAGAGAGGAGATCTAGATCTATCTTTCCACCAATCAAAATCTCCTCTAAGTGAGGGGAGCCTATTGGATCTAGATCTTGGAGTTCATTTGTTGATTTCCTTTGTTCTTCCTCTCATATTCCTCCATAGCATTTGTTGCTTTGGTAGAATTTGGGAGAGAAGGATTTGAGCACTTTGTGTGCTCTTGCCATTGCATTTGGTGCATCGGTTTGAGTTCTCCTCGGAGATTCGGGTAAGTGGAAGTTGTGAGTTTATTACTCTTGGGTTCTTGGAACCCTAGACGGCTTAGTGGCCTTTGTGGCATATTCTTGGGGCCTCCAATTAAGTTGTGGAGATTCCCCAACCTTTGTGGTGCCTTTGTGGCGATTCTTGGGAGCCTCCAATTAAGTTGTGGAGATTGCCCCAAGCTTGTACGGGTTCGGTGACCGCCCTCAAGTGTCCCATAGTGGATCGTGGCATATTGCTTTGTGCGAGGGCACGAGGAGAATAAGGTGAGCCTTTGTGGCGTTCGGTGCGTAACGTGCCTCCGCATCTTGAGGTGAGCCTTTGTGGCATTTGGTGAGCATTGTGCTACCACATCTCAAGGTGAGGCCTTTGTGGCGTTCGGAGTGCATTAAGCCGCCACACCTCTCCAACGGAGACTAGCTTCCTTGGAAGTGAACTTCGGGATACATCTTCGTCTCCTTCGTGCCTCGGTAACTCTTATCCGAGCTCCACTACTTATGCACTTTACATTTGTGATAGCCATCGTGCTTGAAGTTATATATCTTGCTATCACCTTGCTACTTGTCTTGCTTAGCATAAGTTGTTGGTGCACATAGGTGAGCCTAGTCTATTTAGGTTTTGTAAGCTTGACAAATTAAACGCTAGTTTATTTCCGCATTTGTTCAAGCCTTTCGTAAAAAAATTAATCGCCTATTCACCCCCCCCCTCTAGGCGACATCTATGTCCTTTCACGGTTTGACAGTGTACAAGCTGAACTTATCATGTGGCCAAGACACAAAATCAACACCACCTCGTCGACTAATGGGAATCTGGAGAATGGTATCAGCAAGCTCCTGATGGAAGAAAGCTCGCACCGTAACCGCTTCCCAGCTAGTACCAGCATCGTTCATAAGATAGCGTACCTTAGCAGTATTGGGGATTGGTGACAGAGGTTTAAAGGAACCCTTCGGAAAGCCAGGGATCCAAGAGTCCGTCATAATCCTAATACTGTCACCATTTCCCACTCCCCAACGTAAACCTCTCAGCAGCAGCTCACGACCAAAAAGGATCGATCGCCAGGTAATGATTTTTTCACTGTAGTGGTTTCGGAAGTGTGAAATCATGAAATGTTTACCCTTACATAGTTAGATTTATGTCTAACTCGTAAAAACCTCGTGACGCGTATGAGTAAAACCCATATTGCTCCAAAAGAAAATGTATGCGCGGTAATGCCCATGACGTGCCTCAATTCGATCTACTCAACAACCTAAACTAACTCCGAACACAGAAATAGAACCAATAACTACATGGATAGTTCGTCGGGTGGTTATACTTCCTTCAACTAACGCTGGGTTTCTATATTTTCTTTGCGAACCAAGAACTCCATAGATCAAACCGGGATAAACCACATATATATGTGACGGCGTATGTGTCTTGTCAAGCGCATTATTCCTCGCTAAGGGATGTACATGTCGATAGTGAAGCCCTTTTTTTATGATGTACCCCCATAGGCATACATTACTTGTATTGATAAACATCACGATATAGAGTTGGTACACATACAAGCAACATAAAACAAGGAGGAAACAACTGGTTGTACTGCTGCAACCTACCATCACCGCAACTACCAAGCACAAACCTTAAGCCATCGCTGAAGAAGACGAGCACCCACAGTTGGTCCACTCATTGGCGCTGAAGAAACCCCTCGCCAGGAGGCGTTAACGAGACGCGATAGCCACCAGCCTCGTAAGGCTGGATCTAGCCCGATAAGGAACATCGGTCGGAGGAGCCCTCCAAGCTTCTTCAACACCAGATCCGGGGCCAGCGCCACCCCACCCTTCATGAGGTCGGATCCTCCACCGTCTTTCGCAAACATGCAGCAGTCAAGCCTGCCGCACTCTAAGAGCCGCCCTGCTCTGCCGTAACGCCATGACGCGGCGCCAGATCGAAGCCACTCCAACAGGTTGGGCTCCACAAACCTCTCGTCGACGCCAGCGTCGCCTCTGACGAGCAGGGGCATGGGTTGGGAGACCATTATTTCAATTAGCACCATCAACATCCGCCCCACCATGACATTGACAGAGGAAACTCGAAAACCTATCAAGAGAGAGACTTCTTTGCTTCGGAAGAATTTCATGGGAATTTTTGACAGTTCTATGATATAAAACTTTTCACATAACCCCGTTTGGTTTGTAGGATTAGGATTAGAAAAAAGCAAAATAATCTTTCCTATGGTGTTTACATATTCCTAAGGAAAACTTCATTGAGATCAATTTACTTTACAACTTTGCATACGAATTAATCCTTAGGAAATTTTTTTGTCTTATCAGATGGTGTAATGAACAACTTTTAGACCTCATTGTTTAAAAGGATTATAAAGGAGGTATTTTTAAGGAGATATGCCCTAGAGGCAAATAATAAAGTGTGTTTTTATTATCATATCTCATTTGTTCATAATGTATTATATGTCATGCTATAACTGTATTAAGCGAAAACATTAGTACATGTGTGGCATATAACAAACAGGTCCCTATTAGCCTCTATTTGACTAGCTCATGTGTCATGTGATGATCGAGGTTTCCTGACCATGGAAATTTATGTCCATTGACAATGAGGTCATGTATGGACATGATGGACATACACCCAACACTAGTATTGCGATGAGATCAGTCACTAAGTTTCAACATTGCAATTAACTAAGAAACAAAGTAACCTAATCCTTAGACTATGAGGTCACATCTAATTACTACATCTTACGGCTGCTCTGATTGCATCAACCGTTATTACCTTAACCAGATGACTGAAAAGGTGTCTTTCGGGTATGCTAATGGGGTATATTGAGGTGTGTGCACCAAGAGCGGGATTTATCCATCCGCGTGAAGGATTGATACTCTGGGCCCACTCGGTAACAGTTGCATCTATGAAGCTTGCACACCTGTGACTAAGTCATGAAGGACGCAATGTCATGAGAACGAGTAAATAGACTTGTCGGTAATGAGGGTGAACACGATATATAGATATCGATGATCGAACCTCCGACAAGATCTAGTATCATGAGATAAAGGTAATAGGATACAATGTTTACGGATCAACAAAGATGTTATCGTGGATTGCACAGGGGTCAGCACGGCTTTCCAGAGCTGATTGTTGATCATTGATTGGAGAGGTGTCTCGATTATGTCTGGAGTATTCCCTGACCCATAGGGTGTCACGCTTAAGGGTATACGACGCTTAGAAATCAATTTGTAATTAATGGAAATGATAAGGAGTTAATCGGAAATGTTCTGAGTAATATCGGAAGGGTTCCGAGAGACACCAGAAAGGTTCCGGACATTATCGGAAATGTTCTGGTGAAATAATTAAGTCAAGGTATTGTTAATTAATGTGTTTAGTATGTCATTAATGTAATTAAATATTAAAAGGTAATTAATTAATAATAAATAAAAATAAAAGGCTAACCCCTAATGGGCAACCATGGTGGCAGCCCATTAGGGGGGCGGCGGCCAAGGGAGGCGCCATGGCGCCCTAGGGTTTACCCCTAGGGGCCGACGGCCAAGGTGGCCCTCCCATGAGGGAGGGCTACCTGGTGGAGGTTCTACCTATCCCCTCCACCTATATAAAGGCCCTCCTAACCCCCCTCCCCCCCTTGGCTCATTCATCCCTCTCTCCATTCGTCTTCTCTCTGGCTTGGCTCCCACGTTTGGAGTTGTGCCCGTGAATTAGAGGAAACTCCACGTGTCGGACGTCGTCGTGTTGCTTGATTTCTGGTCCGAGTCCTTCTTCTTCCGCTGCTTCGCTGGACCAAAGTCCATACGATGTTTATACACCATACATGTGTAATCCCTCGGGGGTGTTGCACTTGTGGCACTTGTCTTCATTGACCTGTTCGATTGCACGACCTTGTGGTCGGCTTCATCGACAACGCTTGTGCGGGAACGTATTTCCCGCTCTCGGTCTTCAAAGGTATGAACACCGTCGCTCCATTACCTTACAACTACACAGAATAGATCATGGGGAAAATGTTTGTAGAATTTTTTTTGTTTTCTGCTTCAAACCCCAACAGTGGTATCAGAGTCGATCTATGCATAGTTGTATTGGTACGGCTAGAACGCATCGAGGATGCGGACTGATGGTGTGGTGTTGACAGACCATTTGGGAACCCCAAGAGGAAGGTGTGATGAGCACATCAGTAAGTTTTCCCTCAGTATGAAACTAAAGTTTAATCGACTAGTAGGAGAAAGAAACCACTTCCGAAGGTTGTTGCTAACTGGCTTTTGGCAGGACGCACTACCGGTGCCAGCAGCAATGTGGAACCTGCATACAACACAACCAAGATACTTTGCCCCAACTTGCAGTGAGATTGTCAATCTCACTGGTTTGCTGAAAACAAATGATTAAATGTATCGTGTGGAAAAAGATGTTTGTTTGCAGTAAGTAAATAATGCTTGCGGAAAGTAAATGGTGCTTGCAGTAGATGGTAATATATATGTAAAAGAATGGATCGGGGTCCACAGTTCACTAGAAGTGTCTCTCCATAAATATAAATAACATGTTGGGTAAACAAATTGCAGTTGGGCATTTGACAAAATAAAGAATGCATAACAATGCATGTACATGTCATGAAGATGACTATGAGATTCACTTTGGTATTACAACATAATACATAGACCATAATCCAACTGCATCTATGGCTAATAATCCACCCGCAGGATATCATCCGAACAACCCTTGGTTATTAAGTTGCAAGCAACAGATTATCGCCTTAAGCAAAGTGTGTAATGTAAACAATACAAATATCCTTAAACAAAAGATTGTTGTTTTCTCCCTAGTAGCAACAACACATCTACAACCTTAAAAGTTATTGTCACTCTCCCAGATTACTAGAGGCATGAACCCACTATCGAGCATAAATACTCCCTCTTGGAGTCACAAGCATCTACTTAGCCAAAGTATCTACTAGCAACGGAGAGCATGCAAGATCATAAATAACATAGACATGATAAATCAACAATCAACTTAACATAGTACTCAATATTCATCGGATCCCAACAAACACAATATGTAGAATTACATAAAGATGATCTTGATCATAATAGGCAGCTCACAAGATCTACACATGAGATGCATGGAGGAGAAGATAACCATCTAGCTACTGCTATGGACCCATGGTCCAGTGGTGGACTACTCACACATCACTCCGGAGGCTGGCATGGTGATGAAGAAGGCCTCCGGTGATGATTCCCCTCTCCGGCAGGGTGCCAGGAAGAGCTTCTGGATCCTCCCGATCTCGGGTTGACGACGACGGCGGCTTGCAGTATATTTCGTGGAAAAGTGTTCAGGGCTTTAGGGTTTTCCTGATGAAGAAAATTTATAGGCGGAAGGGCGATGTCAGGAGGTGGACCAGGGGCCCACACCACCTGGTGGCGTGGCCAGGGGGTGGCTCGCGCCACCCTATGGTGTGGCCACCTCCTGGTCCGGCTCCGTCTCTCCTTTGGACTCCGTCTTCGTGTCAGGTAAATAGGAACTTCGGCTTTTGTTTCGTCCAATTCCGAGAATATTTCTGTGTAACTTTTCTGAAACACAAAAACAGCAGAAAACGGGAACTGACACTGTGGGATATTGTTAATAGGTTAGTTCCAGAAAATGCATAAAAATGCCACGAAGTGTGAACAAAACATAAAGCAATTGGTGTAAAACAAGTATGGAGCATCAAAAATTATAGATACGTTTGCGACGTATCACGGACGTTGATTTTCTTATTGTTACCTTTTTATTTGCATCCGTCCATATCTGCGTTATTATTGGATTGCAAGCGGCCTCGCAACCGTCCTTACGCTTCGGTGAGACTGGTTCCACAATTGACGTATGACTTTCATCATACACGTGGCTTAGACGAGGTATTAGTTTCTCCTCTTTAGTGGATATAATTTTTTGCAATGAAGCATTTTTAGCGAGGTTAAAGAAACAATTAGCTCGACCAGTTGGGGGTACATCCCATAGAGAAGAGCAGGCCCGTGTGCGGAAGGCAAGTAAACAGCAGGCAGGCAACGATGCCAACAGCTGCTGACCTGCAACTTTAATCTATCGCTGCCAACGCTTTCGATCAGAACATTCTGGCTAAAACGAAAAGTGATTTGAGCACTGGATCAACTTGGAAATAGGCTTTTCGTACTAACTAGTAAGATATCAGGCAAAAAAAGATCTCCCTGTTTGAAAATAAATAAATAGTTGAACCGATGAGCTAGCAGGGATTAGCTTCTCTTGTGTTGCGACCTGTGGATTATTGGTCTAACCCATGGAGCTTAGGAAGCATGTGTGTATGCCCAAACAGCAGGCAACGACAAAACAGTTTTTGACCCACGACTTCAAAGTTCAAACACAGCCGACGAGGAGTCTATATAAGAACCAGCTGATCGCCATGGTTACCACACACACATCCATCATTCCATCTCACAACATAGCTTACTAGCTAGTACACTTAGCAAATATTCAGACACACGGACTTAGCCACCCTGCTAAGGCGACAATGGCGAGAGCGTTCGTGGTGACGACCACCATGGCCTTGCTGCTGCTGGTCGTGCTGTTGGCGGTGGCGCCAGCGCCAGCGCTCGCCCTGGACTTCACCGAGAAGGACCTAGCGTCAGAGGAGTCCCTGTGGGCGCTGTACGAGCGCTGGCGCGCGCAACACACGGTGTCGCGCAACCTCGGCGACAAGGCCCGCCGCTTCAACGTGTTCAAGGCGAACGTGCGCCTCATCCACGACTTCAACCTCGGCGACGAGCCCTACAAGCTCCGCCTCAACCGCTTCGGCGACATGACCGCCGACGAGTTCAGCCGCGCCTACGCCTCCTCCCGCATCGCCCACCACCGCACCTTCCGCGGCGACGACCGGCGGAGCGGCGGCGACTTCACTCACGGCGCCGCCGCGAGCTTCCCGTCGTCCGTGGACTGGCGGGCGAAGGGCGCGGTGACCGGGGTCAAGGACCAGGGGCAGTGCGGCAGCTGCTGGGCGTTCTCGGCGGTCGCGGCGGTGGAGGGCATCAATGCGATCCGCACCGGCACCCTGACGTCGCTGTCGGAGCAGCAGCTCGTGGACTGCGACACGTCCGACTCCGGCTGCGGCGGCGGCCTCATGGACAACGCCTTCCAGTACATCGCGAGTAACGGGATCGCCACCGAGGACGCGTACCCCTACACGGCGCAGCAGGCGTCCGCCTGCGACACGGCGCCGCCCGACGTGGTCACCATCGACGGGTACCAGGACGTGCCGGCCAACAGCGAGGCCGCGCTGCAGAAGGCGGTGGCGGCGCAGCCCCTGTCCGTGGCCATCGACGCCAGCGGGTCGCAGTTCCAGTTCTACTCGGAGGGGGTGTTCGCCGGGAAGTGCGGGACTGGGCTGGACCACGGCGTGGCGGTGGTCGGGTATGGCGTCACCGTGGACGGCACCAAGTACTGGATCGTGAAGAACTCGTGGGGCGCGGAGTGGGGCGAGAATGGGTACATTCGCATGAAGCGGAACGTGAAAGACAAGGAGGGACTGTGCGGCATCGCCATGGCGGCATCCTACCCTGTGAAGACATCGCCCAACCCTAAGCTGGGTGATATCCTCCGTGACGAGCTGTGATTAGCAACTAAAATGGCACTCGGCACTCCATAATACGTAGATCCATGATCAGGGGATTGTCACTGCAAAATGAATAAATAAAGAAATAATCATGATGAAATGATGACATCGCATACTGTTGCACATGTGTAATACTCCCTCCGACCACTAATATCTGTCTCAACATAAATATATCTAGATATATTTTTGTGTCTAGATACATCATGTTAGAGACAGGTATTAGTGATCGGAGGGATTGTCACGTGTGAAAATACAGTCCACATTTGTCCCACAAATACTATAAAAAAATTAATAAATTATAAATACTAAGTCCTAAGGGAGAGAAGCGATCTAGAAGGCGATCTAGAGTTCCACCCCTCGCTAGCGATGTCGCTTGTCCACTCCGCCTCCGCTAGCCTTGGGTCTTCGAAGTGCGGCAGATCACAACCCCTCGTGGCGGGATAGTTCCCGTTCTTTATTAAGTTCTTTTCTCGGTGTGATGAGGCAGCAAGATATCCTAAAGTTAGAATAAAGTCTTCTATGCCCTAACCTTGCTCTAATGGTGCGGCTAGCGCCAACGGAGGGTGCATGGATTTGTGTGTCTAAGGCATCTCCTGCGATCTAGTCGATTTTCTTGTTCATTCATAAGGTTTTAGATTTGGCTCTTCCGATCTGCAGGTATTGTCATTGGCGGTGGTTAAGTCTATGATGTGTTGGTCCTTTGGGGTCTCGGTACAACGACTTTCCGTTTTTATACTACAACAAGATATGCTACATAAGTTTTGCCCATCTCTAGTGTTGAAGGGGCGAAGACGACCGTGCGCCTTCGGCTCGCACTAGTGCGTGATAGATATAATGACCTATTTATTTATTTTTATTACTTTTTGGGCTCTTAATAATAATGTTACTGATTATTAGTAGATCGGTGTCTTTCTTCAACCAAAAAAACTAGGTCCAGCAAACTTGCAAACTAACAGAAGAAGGACATGTTAAATACGCTAGAACCAAATCATGCCAACATGCATGCGCACATAAATTCTATATAGTTTTCACCCAAAAAAATCTTACTTTATTGCACGTTTTGAATAAAAGAATATTTTTCATAGGAAATGGAAGTTATTTTAGAAATTAAATGAAATTTCTAGTTGCTAACTTTTTTCTTTGAAGAAATCAAACGACTTCATTATGGCGTTGGCAGTGTCACGGGCCTATTTCAGCCCAAAAAGTCATTGGCCCATTTTATCCCCCAATCATCCGCCAAGCCAGGCCGGAGAGAGAAGAGATGAGCAAAAGGCGAGCCGTCTCGCTCCTTCGGGAAAGATTCCGGTCCAGTTTCTTCGCGCACCACGGCGACCGGCCGACGAGCATCCACCGCCCGCAACCCGTCTCCCCCCACAGCAGCAGCGAAGTTCCTTATTCCTCCTCCAGCTCCAGACCCTCTCCGCGCCCAGGGTTTCGCGCCATGGAGGTACTCCGCTCCATCTTCTCCTGTTTCTCCTCGCCCCGCTCCGTAAGTTCTTCCTGGAATTGTCTGATTGCGCTGTATCTGGCTGGTTCGTCTGATATGGTTCGTGGAATCGTGGTATCGTGAACCTTTGATCTGTAACTGTAAGAAGAGTTTGAGCAGAATTGAAGGGAAAATTCTTCTTCTTTTTCGATCAAAGGGGCCACTCGTCCCCCAGCTTCGTTAAAGGAGACGAGAGTTCGACTTGGAGGGAAATTGTTAGGGCACAGTGTATGATTCTCCCCGTGCCTCCTTCCTTGTAGTTAGTGGTTTATGCTCCCTGATCCAACTAAATCTCTTTGTGGCAGTAGACTCGGTCTTAGAGCCTTAGAGGGGAATATGGTTGATGGGAATCAAACTCTATACCATCACCCAAATGAGACTTGCCCCAAACTCTATAAGGTTTTGCTTGGTGAACATTTTTTAACTACCATGGTGCATGCCAGATAATATTCTTCAGATATGCCATGATCCATAAATTTCAGTTAATTTGTCTATCATAGGGAACCAGTTTTGTTCACTGAAGTTGCCACAGTTTAGAACGGACAAGTGAGACTGATTATGTATGCATCATGTTTCTTATTTTCTCGACACTAACACAGCATGGACTGTGGTCGAGCGGAGCTAGCGACAAGAACAAGGCCATGGTTGAGCAACTGCAGAGATATGGGGTAATCAAGTCAACCAAAGTTGCGGAGGTCATGGAGACCATCGACAGGGGGCTGTTTGTGCCTCCAGGTGCTTCTCCCTATTTCGATAGTCCAATGGCAATTGGATACAATGCGACCATATCCGCACCTCACATGCATGCTGCTTGCTTGGAGCTCCTGGAGGATCATCTGCAGCCTGGAATGCGGGCTCTGGATGTTGGATCAGGTACATATCAGACTTGAGTATGTTTAATCGGTTCAACTAGATAGTATCTGAATTTGTCTGGCACCATTTCATCTGAAGTATAGTCAGCTTATTTTCGTGTCTCGTGTCATTTGACAAATTGAGCAACCTTCATCTTTCATGTTTTAAAGGCAGTGCAGTCTAGCAACAGACATATGTATGAGAAGCTACCTAAAGTAACATACATGAGAGGGCAGGTCACCATGCTTGACATGTTATCTTCTCCTCTTAACACCGAACTTTAAAGATTCAGTAGCAATGCTGGTATCTATCAGATCATTTCTTTCTGAGTGGTGATAAATACTATCTTGTTTTAGTGGCTGAAATGCTTAACACCTAGGTCCTAAACTCACTGCAGTTATTTTCGGTAAATTTGACAGGCACTGGGTACCTAACAGCTTGCTTTGCACTCATGGTTGGACCGGAAGGACGAGCGGTTGGTGTTGAACACATACCAGAGTTGGTTGCTTCTTCTATCGAGAACATCAAGAAAAGTGCAGCAGCCCCACAGATGAATGATGGATCCCTCAGTATTCACATTGCTGGTGAGTAGACAAAGTCTGCGTTCTTTAGTCATCTACTCTGCTTCTCTACTAGTAGTTTTTCAAAACCAGTTAAGATGAAAATGTAGACTCCAAATTTCAGTTTGTGTACATATACAAAATTAATAGAAGAACCTTATTCAGCTATATCTTACATGGGGTGCTTACTTAAGTTGGGGCTAAGTAATATGCCATCTTATTCTCCGAAGTGAGCATACCATCGGTTGTTTCCTCTCCATTTTTGATGTGTATGCTTACCATTTTGGTGAAAACCCATTGGAATTGACCCATCTAACTATAGTGTGTCTCAAACTATGTTGTTTGCAACTGATACAGATGGCAGGGAGGGCTGGCCAGAGCTTGCACCCTATGACTGCATCCATGTCGGAGCTGCAGCACCACAGATTCCAGAGGCGTTGATCGAAGAGCTGAAGCCTGGCGGCAGAATGGTGATCCCAGTTGGGACCGTCTTCCAGGAGCTGAAGGTGGTGGACAAGAAGCTAGACGGCACGGTCAATGTAAGAGATGAGACGTCTGTGCGCTATGTGCCTCTTACTAGCAAGGATGCCCAGTTACACTCGAACTGACCGCCACATTCTGCCAACCAAATGTTATCTTCAATGTGCCAGTCAAGGCGCTGTGTCTGTACATAAAATTTACCTTGCTGTCGATGCAAAATTATGGGGTTTGTGAACAATGTGGATACTGGCACTTCCAAGCATCGAAGCATGTGTTTGTTTTCGAGTAAATATTGTAGCTGCTAGTATATGCAACTGTGTGGCACTCTTTCTCGTACCAACTGCTCTCACAAGGATATCTTATCATAATGTCATTGGCTTTGGTATAGATTAATGTATCCTGTAAGCTTGAGCAATACAGCATTTCTTTGGTTCTCTGAACAATGTTAGGTTGCAAGGCAAATGTAAATTGGTCAGCAAAAGTACATTTGCACAAGTGCATTATGTCTTCTGCATATATATCATATTGGCATTACCAACAAAAACCTTGGATTATCATGATAACACTAGGGCATCATTACAGTAGCCTACTTGAAAAGTTGGAACTCATTGTGTCGACAAGAAATTAACAGGATGACATCAGCAGGCGAAGAGAAGCTGAACAAAGACGGAGGGGATGGGAGAACCCAGCATCAGGAAGCTAAGGATTTATAAGTGGCAGCATCAGCCTCATTCTTCCGTAGTACCATTTCAGTATTGCTGTTCTTATGTGTCCCTGAGAAACCTCCAGCCATGCTCTCCAGATCTCCGATGAATTAGAACCCTCGCTGGGGTTGCTCAGCTGCAACATTCACTCGGAGTGGGCGGCCATCCATCTCCTAGAGTTCATTATATAACAACAGATTAGCATCAGTCGGGAGAAAAGTATTTTGCTTCCATCTTGTAGTGGTGTTATTATGTAGTTTCTGAAAATGATATGATGTTCTCACCTCTCCATCAAGTGCCGAAATAGCACTGTCGAGATCCTCCTTTGAAGCCATAGTTACAAAGCCAAATCCTCGTGAACGCCCAGTTTCTCTGTCATAGACCACTGTAGCGTTAAGTACTTCACCATGCTTGCTGAACAACTGCGCCAGCCCAGATTCTTCTGCTTGCCATGGCAGGTTTCCAACATAAGCCCTGAAAGCAGATGCAAATTGTCGAGGAGAGGCAGGCCTCTCCACACGGGAACCCCTTTGAGCAGCTCTATTTACGTTCAGGAGCCGTCCATTGACGTCCTGTTAAATAGAAGTTACCCAGTAAGCTATTCAGCACAATATGCAGCTTATATATTTTGTTCTACTTCTACTCCCTCCGACCACTATTACCCCTAATACAGATGTATCTAGATATTAAAATTTGTCCAGATACATCCATATTAGGACAGGTAATAGTGGTCAGAGGGAGTACTATTTTTAAGTGCAATGCACCGAGTTGTTCATCAAACATGATGTGTGATCTAGACCATATGTGCCCAATAACGATCCCTTGTATCAGATGATAAGTTTGGAGTTATCTCAAGGATCATCTAATTTCATTTGTTAATGGTAACATATATCAATAACTTCATATGCAAGTGATGGAAGATATAAAGTAAGCTTTAATCATCTGTGGATTCTAAACAATTCAAGGAGAATTAGAAGATAGAACTGCACTCACGTAGCGGTTAAACGTCTCGATGGCTTTCTCAGCTTCCTCAACGGTACTCATGGTGACGAACCCAAATCCACGGCTCTGGCCTGACTCTCTGTTGTAAATAACCTGGAGTTGAATAAAACCATGTCAAACAACAGACACAATTAAGCACAACACACCAATGTCTCGCAACAGGCAAGATGACATGACAACAGATAGGGAGCTATAATTGAGTGGAAGGCACCCCAAAATTGCATCAATTATCTAATACTGCACAGAATATATATAGACGGGTTCGCTTACCACTCAAATTAACATCTTATCACAAAACAGAAGGAAAAGATATAATCCCGACCCTTTTTGCTCGTAGCAAAATGGATATCCGGCTCAGGCACAGGTAAATAACTAAATACTATACTAAGCACAAGCGATTACTACTGAATTTTAATCTTCGCACATCAAGCCATGAAGCCAACCACCAATCTCAAACACAACCAGTGCATACTACCGGTTAATAGCAGGGTAATCAAAACCCATCACATAATTTAGTTGTTGCAGCGGTAGGCTCACCTCGGCGACCTCGACGACGCCGGCCTGGTCGAAGAGCTGCGCGAGCCGCTCGCTGTCGACATCGTACGGCAGGTTCCCGACGTAAATTTTGGCCTCTTCGGGTGGCTCCGCCGCGTAAGCCGCCTCCCCACCGGAGGCCGCCTCCACGGGCTCCTCCTCCGCCACTTCCTCCTCCGGCACCGTCTCGTCGGCTTCGTCCGTCTCAGCCCAGTCGAGGCTCGCCTCCGCGGCGTCGGATGACGCGACGAGGGGCGTGAGGGGGAGGCGGGGGCGGGTGGAGCGTAGGGGCGGCGCGCGAGAGAAGAGGAGCGGGAGGGAGGCGGAGGCCGGGGCGAGCTTGTGGTGCGCGGGGAAGGCGGGGTGGAGGAGGGCGGCGTCGGTGGCCGCGGCCATGGCGAGGGACATGGCGGTGGCCATGGTGGAGCGGGAGATGGGGATAAGGGGAGGAGAGGAAGGGATTTGAGCTTGAGGTGCTCCCTGCTCTGAATTCGCAGCTTTATACGCGCCGCTGTGGTTTGGGCCTTCGGGGGACTCTGATAGGCTTCACACTGAGTTTTCTTGTGAGCTTTTGGACAATTTTTGGGCTTCGTCCGAATGGCAAATTATGCCACAATAACCATGGATATTTTTTTCAAAAAAAATATAGCCATGGACAATAGGATGACGAGAGGCCATCTAGGGTTTATCTACTCCACCGGCGACCCCATCTTCGGCATGAGATCCTTTCAAGTTTTTGATCTGACTAGGTCCTGATCGCGTCGTCTGCTCGGGCTGACCAAGAGGCAGCTGGCCTGCCTTCCGGGGCTTGGCAACACACGGTTCTAGGGTTTTGATCTAGCTAGTATTTTTGCTCTTAGGAAGTAGTGGTTCTTGATGGTGCGGTGTTGATGATATAAATGATCGACCAGTTGGGAATCTCAAGAGAAGGTGTGATGAGCACAGCAGCAAGTTTTCTCTCAGTTATGAAACCAAGGTAATCAATCTAGTAGGAGAAAACCAAACTTAAGAAGGTGATGCTTGCTAGCTTCGCGACACTCCGGACAATGGCGCCAGACAACTTGCTGGTGCGTAGTTGATGTAGGAGCTTCTTCACCTAGCAGCAACGTGAAACCTGCACACAACACAAACAAGTACTTTGCTCCCAACTTACGATGAGGTTATCAATCTCACCAGTTTGCTGTAAACAAAGGAATGAGTGTATCGAGTGGTAAAAGGATAATAGTTTGCAAGTTAAGTAAACAGTGCGAGTAAAGTAAACGGTAAAACAATATAAAGAAAATTGGACCGGGGTCCACAGTTCACTAGTGGTGTCTCTCCATAAGATAAATAAAACATGTTGGGTAAATAAATTATAGTTGGGCAATTGATAGAGTAAAGATAACGTACATACATCACGAGGATCACTATGAGGCTTACTCTAGGCATTACGATAAAATACATAGACCGTAATCCAACTGCATCTATGACTAACAATCCACTCGCGGGGAATCGTCCGAGGACCCCTTGAGTATTAAGTTGCGAACAACAGATAATTGCATTAAGCAAAGTGCATAATGTAAACAAAGCAAATGTCCTTGGACACAAGAATGTTGTTTTCTCTGTAGTGGCAACAACACATCTACAACCTTAGAGGTATCTGTCACTCCCCCAGATTAAATAGAGGCATGAACCCAACTATCGAGCATAGATACTCCCTCTTGAAGTTACTAGCATCTACTCGGCCAAGATAGCTACTAGCAACGGAAAGCATGGAAGATCATAAACAACATAGAGATAACATAAGATATAATTCAGCACATCAACTTAACATAGTACCAATACTCATCGGATCCCAACAAACACAACATGTATGATTACATAAAGATGATCTTGATCATGTAGGGCAGCTCACAAGATCTAAACATGAAGCACATGGTGGAGAAGACAACTATCTAGCTATTGCTATGGACCCGTAGTCCAAGGTAGACTACTCACACATCACTCCGGAGGCGACCATGGTGGTGGAGAAGGCCTCCGGCAGGGATTCCCCTCTCCGGCAGGGTACCTGGAAGAGCTCCTGGATCCTCCCGATCTCGTTTCAACGACGGCGGCGGCTTGCAGTATGTTTTTAGGAAAAGCAATCCATCCCTTAGGTTTTTTCCGTCGAGGGGACTTTATAGGCGAAGGGGCGTCGTCAGGAGGTGGGCCAAGTGGCCTCACCATGGGTGGGCGCGGCCAGGGGCTGGCCCGCACCCCCTGTGGTGTGGCTGGCCTCTGGCCCCCCTCCGTCTCATCTTCGGTCTTCGCGAAGCTTTGGTAAAAATAGAAGGTTCGGCTTTTGTTTCGTCTAATTCTGAGAATATTTCCTATGTAACTTTTCTGAAACACAAAAATAGCAGAAAACAGGGAACTGGCACTGTGGCATCTTGTTAATAGGTTAGTTCCGGAAAATGCATAAAAACGCCACGAAGTGTAACAAAACACAAAGCAAATGGTGTAAGAACAAGCATGGAGCATCAAAAATTATAGATACATTTGAGACATATCAAGCATCCCCAAGCTTAACTCCTGCTCGTCCTCGAGTAGGTAAGTGATAACAAAAGAATAATTTTTGAGGTGACATACACCATCACAATCTTGATCATCAAAGTAAGCATTGAGTGCTGGGATCAAAGAACTTAAAACATGGGCATAAAAGACATAATCTTGACAATAGAAACTTAGCAACCATGTTATAACATGAAAAGAAACACAAACAAAAGATCATGAACAATGAAAGTCAAACATGTGTTCAAGTCATATGGAAAAACATAGCAAATGGTTTTCAGCTTGTCCTTCATGGAATAGCAAAACATAAATGCATAGGACACCTTCAAGTTTAAAAGGGCGACTAGATACAAATAATTTAAGAACAAGTGAAACCAAAATCATGAATCAATCAATGATAAACTTTGGGACTATGCACATAAAACTCAGAATGGCAACTATGCTCTCTTAGACGGTGCATAAAGGTAGAAGGTGGTGACTCAACATAAAAGTAAAAGAAAGGCCCTTCACAGAGGGAAGCAGTGATTGCAAGTTTTATAAACCTTCAAAAATTATGGTACTTACTAGCTTTGAGCTCTCAATACCCCCATCATAGGCATCTTGAATGGTTAAAGTAAATGCAAGAACGTTTATGAGCATATGCTTGACAAATCATAAGTTGAAAACCTCGTGTCCCGTGAAGTACGAATACCCAAACCTCATGCTACTCGACTTAGAGTCCTAAGCAAGCTCTTGTCATTGTAAGTATATATGTATCATTGATACGTCTCAAACGTATCTATAATTTTTGATGCTCCATGCTTATTTTTACACCATTTGCCTTGTGTTTCGTCACACTTCGTGGTGTTTTTATGCGATTTCCGGAACTAACCTATTGACAAGATGCCACAGTGCCAGTTCCCAGTTTTCTGCTATTTTTGTGTTTCAGAAAAGCTACACAGGAAATATTCTCGGAATTGAATGAAACAAGTTCAGAAACTCCTATTTTTCCCGAACGAAGGACGAAGATCGAACGAGAGCCGGAGAGGGGCCAGAGGCTGCCCACACCACAGGGGGCGTGGCCCAGCCCCTGGCCGCGCCCACCCATGGTGAGCCCACCTGGTCCACCTCCTGACGACGCCCCTTCGCCTATAAGAAGCCTCCCGACGGATTACCCTAAAACAATCAGCGTTTTTCCCAGAACAGTTCCGCAGCTCCGTCGCCATCGAAGACAAATTTTGGGGGACAGAAGTCTCTGTTCCAGCACCCTGCCGGGACGGGGAAGTGCCCCCGGAGCCATCTCCATCGATGTCTCCACCGTCTCCATCGACCTCACCGCCATCTCCACCAACCTTGCTGTCTCCTATGATAATGAGAGAGTAGTTCTCCCCCGGGGATGAGGGCTCTACCGGTAGCTATGTGGTTCACCTCTCTCTCCCATGATGTGATCTTTATGTGATCGTGAGCTTTGTATCTAGTTGAATTGGTAGATGTTATTATTCAGATATTATGCTACTCCCGTGCTTTATATTTGTAATCTCCGGAGACACCTTGTATCATGATGTGAAGGTGACAGTGTGCGCATTATGTGTGTCTCTTTTGGTTAACATCTCTATGAATTGTTGGTGTTTGTTGGAACCATCTAGTGCGTTCACGGTGATAGTGTGGGACAATCTAGTTTGGGGAAATACGGACTTTGAGGAGTGCTTCGTAGCCCTACGCATGATTAGTGTTTGTTATCCATTGGGGAATTGTTTTGAGTTGCATATTGATGATAGTATCTATTGGTTCTATTATGTTATATTTGTTTGGAGTGTGTCCACTAGTGAAAGTATGATCCCTAGGCCTTGTTTCCAAGTATTACACACCGTTTTCTTTCAGTTTTGTTACATGTTTGCTTGCAGCGATATTTATTTCAGATTACATTTACTACTTATAATCATCACTACTACTTGTATTTCACTATCTCTTCGCCGAACTAGTGCACCTATACATCTGACAAGTGTATTGGGTGTGTTGGGGACACAAGAGACTTTCTGTATCGTAATTGCAGGGTTGTTTGAGAGGGATAGCTTTGACCTCTTCCTCCCTGAGTTCGATAAACCTTGGGTGATCCACTTAAGGGAAACTTGCTGTTGCTCTACAAACCTCTGCACTTGGAGGCCCAACACTGTCTATAAGAACAGACGCGTGCGTAGACATCAAGCTCTTTTCTTGCGCCGTTGCCGGGGAGGTAAGGTAAAAGGTACTCGCATCCTCCTGTGTGAGTGCTCAAAGTTATTTCCTTTAGATTCTGCAATTATATCTTTTTATTTCTTGTTTTTATTTTCACTAGTTAGGTTTAATGAAAAACAAAGAGTTCTTTAGTATTTTTCGTATGTTAGGATATGAAGTGTTTGAAGAGAAAATTGAAAAACCTTTAGAGCTTAATTTGCATGCTAATAGTGTTGTTAGTATAAATGCTTTGAACACCATTATTGCTAATGCTATAGAAAAGTCTAAGCTTGGGGAAGTGATGTCTACACACGCTTCTGTTCTTGTAGACAGTGTTGGGCCTCCAAGTGCAGAGGTTTGTAGAACAGCAGCAAGTTTCCCTTAAGTGGATCACCTAAGGTTTATCGAACTCAGGGAGGAAGAGGTCAAAGCTATCCCTCTCAAGCAACCCTGCAATTACGATACAGAAAGTCTCTTGTGTCCCCAACACACCCAATACACTTGTCAGATGTATAGGTGCACTAGTTCGGCGAAGAGATAGTGAAATACAAGCGGTAGTGATGATTATAAGTAGCAAACGTGGTCTAAAATAAATATCGCTGCGAGCAAACATGTAACAAAACAGCAAGTAAACGGTGTGCAATGCTTGGAAACAAGGCCTAGGGATCATAATTTCACTAGTGGACACACTCCCAACAAATATAACATGATTGAACAAATAAACAACTTCTCTTCACTATGGTACTCTGAATTATTCTCCTATTGAATAACACTAATCATTGTGTAGTGGCTACAGAAGCACCCCTTAAAGTTCATCAAGTATTTGACAAACACCACTCATAGAGATACCCAAATCAAAGCACAACTCAAGATAGATATTATTGCAACATAAACCAAGTACTAACACGGTGCACACACTGTCAACATTACACCATGAAAGGAGGAATAGATCACTTCAATACTATCATAGCAATAATTATTCTCATAATCCATAAAATATCACAATCGTAGCCTAGACCAAGTACCACCACGATGCACGCACTGTCACCGTTACACCATGGCAGGAGGAATAGATTACTTTAATAACACCACTAGAGTACACATAATATCTGAATAATAACATCTACTTGTTCAACATGATACAAAGCTCACGATCACATAAAGATCACATCATGGGAGAGAGAAGTGAAGCACATAGCTACCGGTAGAGCCCTCAGCCCCGGGGATGAACTACTCCCTCCTCATCATAGGAGACAGCAAGGTTGATGGAGATGGCAGTGAGGTCGATGGAGATGGTGGAGACGGCGATGGAGACCGATGGAGATGGCTCCGGGGGTACTTCCCCGTCCCGGCAGGGTGCCGGAACAGAGACTTCTGTCCCCCGAAATTTGGCTTCGACGGCGGCGGCGATGCGGAACTATTCTGGAAATTTCGTCGACTCCCCTAGGGTTTTCTGTCCTGAGGCTTCTTATAGGAGAAGGGGCGATGTCAGGGGTGGCCCTAGGCCTCCTCACACTAGGGTGGCGCGGCCAGGGCTTGGGCCGCGCCAGCCCTGTGTGAGGGTGGCCTGTGGCCCCTCTCCTTCCTCTCTTCGGATGTCTGGATGCTCCCGGGAAAAATAAGACTTCTGGCTTTGGTTTCGTCCAATTCCGAGAATATTTCTTGTGTATCACATCTGAAACACAAAAACAGCAGAAAACACGGAACTGGCACTGTGGCATCTTGTTAATAGGTTAGTTCCGAAAATCGCATAAAAACGCCACGAAGTGTAACGAAACACAAGGCAAATGGTGTAAAAACAAGCATGGAGCATCAAAAATTATAGATACGTTTGAGACGTATCAAGCATCCCCAAGCTTAACTCCTGCTCGTCCTCGAGTAGGTAAGTGATAACAAAAGAATAATTTTTGAGGTGACATGCACCTACACAATCTTGATCATATATGTAAGCATTGTGGGCTGGGATCATAAGAACTTAAAACATGGGCATGAAAGACATAATCTTGATAATAAAGAACTTAGCAACCATGTTGTAAACATGCAAATGAACACAAACAAAAGATCATGAAAATGAAACAATGAAAGTCAAACGTGTGTTCAAATCATAAGGAAAAAATAACAAATGGTTTTCAGCTTGTCCTTAATGAGAGAGCAAAACATAAATGCATAGGACACCTTCAAGTTTAAGAGGGCGACTAGATACAAATAATTTAAGAACAAGTGAAACCATGGTCATGAATCAATCAATGAAAACTTTGGGACAATGCACATTATACTCAGAATGACAACTATGCTCTCTTAATGGTGCATAAAGATAGAAGGTGGTGACTCAACATAAAAGTAAAAGAAAGGCCCTTCGCAGAGGGAAGCAGTGATTAAATATGTGCTAGAGCTTTTCACTTGTAAAACAGAGAGATAAAAATTGGTTTTGAGAGGTGGTTGCTTTTGTCAACGACTGGCAATGGGGTTCTTACTATCTCCCATACAAAAATGAAGCAAGTTTTTGAGAGAGAGATTGACACTTTTTGTGCTCTTTTTATAAAACTTGGCACTCCTCCCCACCTTTTTTTCCTTTCACAAACCATGGCTAACCGATTCCATCGGGTGCCCACCAACATTCATATTCCATGGAGGAGTGCCTTTTTCTTTTCTTTTTTCTCTTTTTTCTTTTTGGAATAAGCAATATGGAAGATAGCAAATCCGACCACTACGTCCCCATGAGCTGAAAACAGTGTCACAAAATGAGAAGTATTTTGAAGGTTTTTTGAAAGGTAGCACATGAAAATTTACTTTGGAATGGCTTACAAATACCATGCATAGGAATTTATAGTGGACACAATGGCAAACTTGGTTTTTGGGAGTTGGATGCACGAGTAGAGCTCATACTCAGTACAAAATGAGGGCTAGCAAAAGACTGGGAGCGACCAACTAAGAGAGCAATAACGGTCATAATCATGCATAGCGACAAAGCAACATTAAAAGAAGCGTAAGATGGCATCAAAAGTCAAAAACTAAATGATCATAGAGGCTATTGGCGACTTTGGATGAGTCTAACATGTGTGAGCATGCACCAAGTCAACCCAAATAAAGCATCAAGGAGAAAACCAAATAAATGCTTCCATATAATAAAAACAACGCATGATTTTTTCAAAGGCTCATTAAGCAATCTCAGTTATTTGAGACAAGTCATGCTACAGCAAAAATCACTAAGCATACTATCAAGAAGACATCAAGCACGACATGCAAAATCCTAGTCCGCAGTCTACACAAGCTCCTTCTTGTACCACTTTTTGCATGAAACTTTTTCTCTTTTCTAACACCATTCAAACTTTTTTTTTGAGGAAACTCTTTTGATGAAAACCAACATGGACCAGAGGTCCAAAAACACCTTTATGCAAAGATAAAACAAGATCTGAACAAAAATCAAGGCGAAAAATACAAGCTAAACGCAGTAGCAGAAAAAGAAGAACACTCGTTGAACGATAAGAGTGAAAACTAGAGTGTTCTTGGCAAATGGAAAGCGAAGTATGTCTCCCTCCAAACCAACATGATGTGATCAACCATTTATTGCAGCAAACAAAACTAAACCAACTAAGAAAACTAAAACAACTGACGCTCCAAGAGAAACACATAGTGCATGAAGCAATAAAAATATAGTGTCTTGAAAGGTGACCTATTTTTGCCGATGAAGAAGGGGTGCCTCGGGGGCATCCCCAAGCTTTGATGCTTGTACTTCTTGGATATTTCTTGGGGTGATGCATGGGCATCCCCAAGCTTGAGCTTTTGTCCATTCTTCATCTCATCTCATCATTCTCCAATCCCTACACTTGAAAACTTCCTTCATACAAAACTAAACACAAATCTATTAGCAACATTAGTGTAAGCATAACATATATTCAACCCTTTTTTGCTTCAGGTTTCAACCTAAAACCACCACATATCAAGTATATACTACTGTAGCAACTTCTCCAAAAGTTCTGCGATCAAAAGAACTCAAAAGAAAGCGATAAAGTGGCAAACACAAATATTGGCAGAAATCTGTCAAAACTGAACAGCTGACAAAGGTCGAATTTTTGAGGGGTTTTCTGTTGCTCAAGTCAAAAAGTGTTCAACTAATGAAAGTTTGGATATAACCTGGGGCATATGCACAAGAAATCGCAGGTTCAAAAGATATACAGAGAATTTTCACGAATTGTTACGGTGCAGCACCGAAAACTGTTTCAGGACAGCAACATCCCCAAATCTTACCTCACTCAAATTAGAGGCTTCTCTTGGCACAAAAACGAAATAAAAAGGATAAGGAGCGGTCATTACAGTAGTAATGACTTCCAAGACTCAAATAAAATAAAAAGTACTGAAAATAAAACATTGGGTTATCTCCCAAGAGTGCTTTTCTTTAACGCCTTTGAGCTAGGCGCAGTAATTTGCAAAGATGCTCATGTGGGCGCCATATAAGAGCTTGAGGCAAAGGCGCCATATAGGAACTTAAAGCAATGGAGAGCATCAAAAAGCAAGTATGGAACACATTTAAATCTAAACCACTTCCTATGAAAAATAGTCTTGTAAAGAGACAAGTCATGAAAGCGCAAAGCAAAAAGCATAGGAAGGCAAAACAAGTACAACTTCAAGAATTGCAACATAAAGAGGGGAAACTCAATATTGTTGAGATCCATCAAACCATGTTTCCCTCTCTCATAATAACTTTCAGTAGCATCATGAATAGAATTAACAATATAACTATCACGTAAAGCATCCCTATCATGAGCCACATGCATAAAAGAATTAATACTCCCCACATGAACAATAGTAGTAGGAGCAGATTCAACAGAATAATTATTCTCATCACCATAATCATCAAAAACAGGAGGCATATTGTAATCATAACTATTTTTCTCCCCAAAAGTAGGTGAATTGAAAACATTATAATCATCATCATAAACTAGAGGCTTAGTATCATCACAAGATAGAGAACTACTATGTCGCAAAGCATATTCATCAAACATATCATCATAAGAAGGAACATGGATAGCACTAATGGTACAGCAATTATTAACCTTAGAATTGGTACCAAAAAGATTTTCAATATCAAAAGTAGAGTGCTTTTCCCAATCATGATCACTAACATAAGTAATAGGCATAGGAACATCATCCCAATCAGAATTATCATAATCTATAGCAGGATCATAATGCTTAGGGGAAGATACCGTGTCCTCTCGCCTCTTACTCCTCTTCTTCTTCTTCATACTCTTCTTACTCTCTCCTTTAGGAGGGAGAGACTTGAAGGGCATCTTCTCCACATATTCTGGTTTGCTGACAGAAACAACAGAAGAAACTTTGGAGGATTCCTCCTCTCTATTAATAAGATAAAAACATCTATCAGTCCTGTCATAGCTTGGCAAAATATCAAGTTTTATAAGATTTTGTATGTAAGTATTTGCAAGGCAATCTTTAGCACAATAGAGACGACAACCACGAAGGGTGCTATTAATATCAATATCATTCATATCTATCAAAGCAATCTTTCTAGATATCTCATCACACGCCAAGAACAAAGCGAGCTCATCATGCTGATTGGGAGTAATCTTGTCATCACAATACATACTTAAGGTACTAAAAGAGTAACTATTAGGGCTTGAGCATTGGAAATTAAAATGACCTATGTCATCGCAATGTTTACAAAGAAAAGGATAAAGCTCACAAACCTTCTTACCGATCTCGCCTATATCCTTGTACCACATTCGGGTTTCTTCATTTGCATGATGGACACAATAATCTTCCTTGCTGTAACTCTGTTCACAAGGTCTATGTACTCCACAAAAATTAACATGCTTATAAGAAATAGGACTTTTAGAAGTTTGAGCATGTTTATTGGAATCATCAACAACAATATCACTTTCTATGCAAGTGTCCTTAAAAGGTTCATGATACATGTCCCCATTTCCTTTAGGAACATTCATATGGGAAGCAAAGGCTTTAAAGCAATCAACCATAATTTGAGGATCAAGACCATATTTAGCACTAAGCTCTTGAAAAGTAGCAGTTTCAGCGAAAGAGTTAATGCAATCAAACTCATAATTCATATCTGATCCTTTACCTTTGTCGCTATCCCAACCTTCAATATTGTTTTGAATTGTTTCAAGCAGACCCCACTTGGTGTCGACATCCTTGCTTGTGAAAGACCCATCAAAGCATGCATCTAGATAGTCCTTGTAATGTCCTGAAAGCCTTGCATACAAATTATTAATAACAATATTACGGGGAAGATCATGAATAGGACATTTATGCATTAGTAACTTCAATCTTCCCCAAGCTTGGGCAATGCTTTCTCCCTCATGCGGATGAAAATTATAAATGTAATTCCTATCTTTATAAACCTGACTAGAAGGATAGATCATTTAGAATAAAAGAGAGGTTCAATTTCCTCCCAATCAATAGATCGGCCATCCTTCAATGTTTTATACCATTCCTCAGCTCTGCCTTTCAGCGAAAAAGAGAATAGCTTCTTCTTAACTTGGTTCATTGAAATACCTGCACACTGGAACAACTCGCATAATTCATGTATAAAAAGCAAATGGTCACCAGGATGGACAGTTCCATCTCCTAAATAGCAGTTATCCCTAACATGTTCAACAATCTTCGTAGGTATTTTAAAAGGATGAGGAGCACAAGCATCACTAGAAACATCACATATGGGAGATAAAATATTATCCAAACTGACCTTCTCCACTAAAGCTGGGGGACTAAAAATATCATACTTAACAAAACCAGCTTCCCCAAGCTTAGATTTTTCTATAGCATTAGCATTAACGGTATTCAAAGCATTCGTACTAATAACATTGCTATGCGAAATAAGCTCCAAAGGATTTTCAATTTTCTCTTCAAATCTAAAATCAGGAAAAAGACTAAAGAACTCTTTGTTTTCCATTAAGCCTATCTAGTGAAAATAAAAAGAAGAAACAAAAAGATGTAATTGCAGAATCTAAAGGAGATAACTCCGAGCACTCACATAGGAGGATGCGAGTACCTTTTACCTTACCTCCCCGGCAATGGCGCCAGAAAAGAGCTTGATGTCTACACACGCTTCTGTTCTTGTAGACAGTGTTGGGCCTCCAAGTGCAGAGGTTTGTAGAACAGCAGCAAGTTTCCCTTAAGTGGGTCACCCAAGGTTTATCGAACTCAGGGAGGAAGAGGTCAAAGCTATCCCTCTCAAGCAACCCTGCAATTACGATACAGAAAGTCTCTTGTGTCCCCAACACACCCAATACACTTGGCAGATGTATAGGTGCACTAGTTCGGCGAAGAGATAGTGAAATACAAGCGGTAGTGATGATTATAAGTAGCAAACGTGGTCTAAAATAAATATCGCTGCGAGCAAACATGTAACAAAACAGCAAGTAAACGGTGTGCAATGCTTGGAAACAAGGCCTAGGGATCATACTTTCACTAGTGGACACACTCCCAACAAATATAACATGATTGAACAAATAAACAACTTCTCTTCACTATGGTACTCTGAATTATTCTCCTATTGAATAACACTAATCATTGTGTAGTGGCTACAGAAGCACCCCTTAAAGTTCATCAAGTACTTGACAAACACCACTCATAGAGATACCCAAATCAAAGCACAACTCAAGATAGATCTTATTGCAACATAAACCAAGTACTAACACGGTGCACACACTGTCAACATTACACCATGAAAGGAGGAATAGATCACTTCAATACTATCATAGCAATAATTATTCTCATAATCCATAAAAGATCACAATCGTAGCCTAGACCAAGTACCACCACGATGCACGCACTGTCACCATTACACCATGGCAGGAGGAATAGATTACTTTAATAACACCACTAGAGTACACATAATATCTGAATAATAACATCTACTTGTTCAACATGATACAAAGCTCACAATCACATAAAGATCACATCATGGGAGAGAGAGGTGAAGCACATAGCTACCGGTAGAGCCCTCAGCCCCGGGGATGAACTACTCCCTCCTCATCATAGGAGACAGCAAGGTTGATGGAGATGGCGGTGAGGTCGATGGAGATGGCGGAGACGGCGATGGAGATGGCTCTGGGGGCACTTCCCCGTCCCGGCAGGGTGCCGGAACAGAGACTTCTGTCCCCCGAAATTTGGCTTTGACGGCGGCGGCGATGCGGAACTATTCTAGAAATTTCGTCGACTCCCCTAGGGTTTTCCGTCCTGAGGCTTCTTATAGGCGAAGGGGCGATGTCAGGGGTGGCCCCAGGCCTCCTCACACTAGGGTGGCGCGGCCAGGGCCTGGGCCGCGCCAGCCCTGTGTGAGGGTGGCATGTGGCCCCTCTCCTTCCTCTCTTCGGATGTCTGGATGCTCCCGGGAAAAATAAGACTTCTGGCTTTGGTTTCGTCCAATTCCGAGAATATTTCTTGTGTATCACTTCTGAAACACAAAAACAGCAGAAAACAGGGAACTGGCACTGTGGCATCTTGTTAATAGGTTAGTTCCGGAAATCGCATAAAAACGCCACGAAGTGTAACGAAGCACAAGGCAAATGGTGTAAAAACAAGCATGGAGCATCAAAAATTATAGATACGTTTGAGACGTATCAGGAAGCTAGTTTTGTTAAGCATGATATTTTTAGTTCCTCAGCTTTAGTGGTGAAAGTTTGCTCTCATGATATTTTATCTCCCATATGTGATGATTCTAATGATACTTGTGCTCCTCATCCTTTTAAAATACCTATGAAAATTGTCGAACGTGCTATGAATAACTGCTATTTAGGAGATGGAACTGTCCATCCCGATGATCATTTGCTTTTTATATATGAATTATGCGAGTTGTTCAAGTGTGCAGGTATTTTGATGAACCAAGTTAAGAGGAAGCTATTTTCTTTATCACTGAAGGATAGAGCTGCGGAATGGTATAAAACACTGAAGGATGGCCGACCTGTCGACTCGGAGGAAATTGTACCTCTCTTTTATTCTAAATTCTATCCTTCTAGTGAGGTTTATAAGGATAGGAATTATATTTATAATTTTCATCCGCATGAGGGAGAAAGCATTGCCCAAGTGTGGGGAAGATTGAAGTCACTAATGTTCAAATGTCCTATTCATGAGCTTCCCCGTAATATTGTTATTAATAATTTTTATGCAAGGCTTTCAGGATATTACAAGGACTGTCTAGATGCATGCTTTGATGTCTCTTTCACAAGCAAGGATGTTGACGTCAAGTGGAATCTGCTTGAAACAATTTAAAACAATATTGAAGATTGGGATAGCGACAAAGGTAAAGGATCAGGTATAAATTATGAGTATGATTGCATTAAGTCTTTTGCTAAAACTGCTGATTTTCAAGAGCTTAGTGCTAAATACGGTCTTGATCCCCAAATTATGGTTAATTACTTTAGAGCCTTTGCTTTCCATATTAATGTTCCTAAGGGAAATGGGGACGTGTATCATGAACCTTTTAAAGACACTTGCATAGAAAGTGATATTGTTGTTGATGATTGCAATAAACATGCTCGAACCTCTGAAAGTCCTATTTCTTATAAGCATGTTAATTTTTGTGGAGTACTTAGACCTTGTGAACAGAGTCACAACAAAGAAGATTATTGTATCTACCACAGGAATGAAGAAACCCGAATGTGGCGCAAAGCTCTTGATGAGCTTGGTGAAAAGGTTTGCGAGCTTTATCCTTTTATTTGTGAACTTTGCCATAAAACAGGTCATTTTAATTTTCAATGCTCAGGCCCTAATAATGACCCTTCTAATCGAATGAGTACCGCAAGCTTTATTTTTGGGGTGTGAAGAGATATCTGGAAAGACTTCTTTGGTAGATATGAGTGCTCTTGATATTAATAGCACCCTTTGTGGTTGTCATCTCTATTGTGTTAAGGATTGCTTCGCAAATACTTACATACAAAATGTTATCAAAGAGGACGCTTTACCCACATTTGATAGGGATGATTTTTGTTTCTATCTTATTAACAAAAAGGAGGAATCCTCCAAAGTTTCTTCTGTTATTTCTGTCAGCAAACCAGATTATGCAAAGAAAATGCTTTTCAAGTCTTTCCCTCCTAAAGGAGAGAGTAAGAAGAGTAAGAAGAAGAAGAAGAAGAAGAAGAAGAGGAGTAAAAGGAGAGAGGAAACAATATCTTCCCCTAAGTATGTTGCTCCTATTATAGATTATGATAATTCTGATCTTGATGATGTTCTTATGCCTATTACCTATGTTAGTGATCATGATTGGGAAAAGCACTCTACTTTTGATATTGAAAATCTTTTTGGTACCAATTCTAAAAATTATAAGGTTAATAATTGTTATACCATTAGTACTATCCATGTTCCTTCTTATAATGATATGTTTGATGAATATGCTTTGCAAAATAACTGTTCTCTAGCTTATGATGATACTAAACCTCTAGTTTATGATGGTTACGATGATGAGTATAATATTTTCAGTTCACCTACTTTTGAGGAGAAAATTATTTATGATTACAATATGCCTCCTATTTTTGATAATTATGGTGATGAGAATAATTATTCTGTTGAATCTGCTCCTACTACGATTGTTCATGTGGGGAGTATTAATTCTTTTATGCATGTGGCTCATGAAAGGGATGTTTTATGTGATAGTTATGTTAGTTCTATTCATGATGCTACTAAAAGTTACTATGAGAGAGGGAAACATGGTTTGATGGATCTCAACAATATTAAGTTTCCCCTCTTTATGCTGCAAATCTTGAAGTGGCACTTGTTTTATCTATCCATGTTTGCTACTATGTGCCTCATTGATTTATTTTCTTACAAGATTCCTATGCATAGGAAGTGGTTTAAATTTAAATGTGTTTCACATTTGCTTTTAAATGCTCTCTCTTGCTTCAAGTTCCTTTATGGCACCTTTGCCTTAAGTTCTTTTCGGGCGCCTATGTGAGTATTTTCTGAAATTACTGCGCCTAGCTCAAAGGCGTTAAAGAAAAGCACTCTTGGAAGATAACCCATTATTTTCTTTTCAGTTTATTTTATTTTATTTGAGTTTTGGAAGTTATTACTACTGTAATAACCACTCCTTATCATTTTTATTTCGTTGTTGTGCCAAGAGAAACCTCTAATTTGAGTGAGGTAAGATTTGGGGATGTTGCTGTCCTGAAACAGATTTCGGTGCTGCACCGTAAAATTTCGTGAAAATTCTCAGAATATCTTTTTGACCTGCGATTTCTTGTGCATATGCCCCAGGTTATATCCAAACTTTCATTAGTTTACACTTTTTCATTTGAGCAATAGAAAACCCTCAAAAAAATCGACCTTTATCAGCTGTTCTGTTTTGACAGATTTCTGCCACTATTTGTGTTTGCCTCTCGATTGCTTTCTTTTTGAGTTCTTTTGATCACGGAACTTTTGGGGAAGTTGTTACAGTAGTATATGCTTTATATGTGGTGGTTTTGAGTTGAAATCTGAACCAAAAAGGGTTGATTCATTATTATGCTTACACTAATGTTGCTAATAGAATTGTGTTGAGTTTTGTATGAAGGAAGTTTTCAAGTGTAGGGATTGGAGAGTGATGAGATGAGTTTAAGAATGGACAAAAGCTCAAGCTTGGCGATGCCCATGTCACCCCAATAAATATCCAATAAGTACAAGCATCAAAGCTTGGGGATGCCCCCGAGGCACCCCTTCTTCATCGGCAAAAATTAGGTCACCTTTCAACACACTATATTTTTATTGCTTCATGCACTATGCGTTTTTCTTGGAGCGTCAGTTGTTTTTGCTTTCAGTTTTATTTTCTTTTGTTTGCTGCAATAAACGGGTTGATCACATCATGTTGTTTTGGAGAGAGACTTATTCCGTTTTTCATTTGCCAAAAACACTCTATTTTTCACTCTTATCGTTTAACAAGTGTTCTCTTATTCTAGAACTGCATTTAGCTTTCGTTTTTCGCCTTGATTTTTGTTCAGATCTTGTTTTATCTTTGCATCAAGGTGTATTTGCTGGTCTATGTCGGTTTTCCTTAAAAGAGTTGTTTCGAAAAAGTTTGAATGGTGTTGAAAAAGAGAAAAAGTTTTATGCAAAAAAAATAGTACAAAAAGGAGTTTGTTTAGACCGCGGCTTAGACTTTTGCATGTCATGCTTGATATCGTTTTGATAGTATCCTTAGTAGTTTTTACTGTAGCATTACTTGTCTCAAATGACTGAGATTGCTTAATGAGCCTTTGAAAAAATCATGCGTTGTTTTTATTATACGGAAGCATTAATTTGGTTTTCTCCTTGATGCTTTATTTGGGTTGACTTGGCGCATGCTTACAACATGTTTGACTCATACAAAGTCGCCATAAGCCTCTATGATCATTTATTTTTTTGATTTTTTATGCCATTTTATGCTTTTCTTAATGATGTTTTGTCACTATGCATGATTATGGCCGCTATTGCTCTCTTAGTTGGTCGCTCCCAGTCTTTTGCTAGCCCTCGTTTTGTACTGAGTATGAGCTCTACTCGTGCATGCAACTTGTAACAGCCCAGAAAAATCCCCTTTTTAGAAATTGTTTGTTATTTCATTTCTTGTGTATCATCATGCATTTAACACCTTGCATGTTTTTGTCAAATAAAAATTGTTTGGAATAAAATCTATTTTTCGTTTTTGCTCTATTGTTTTATGAAAACCCTCCTCTCTCTCTCTTTCTTATTTGAATTCAAATAAAACCAAAATATTGCAGACTTCTAAAAAATTGTTTTGTAAATTTTCCCTTCTCTTTCTTTCTTGTTTTCTCTCTATTCTGATATCTTAAACATCCAGCCCATCTTATCTTTTCGCTTTAGAGGCTATGTCTTCCTCTCCGTACAAGCACGAGCACAGCGTGCTCATCCTTTTCCCCACCTCTACTTCCCCTCCTCCTTTCCCCACCGAAGGCTCCTGGAAACCCTTCTTCTTGCGCCGCCGCTGCCTGCGCTCTCCTCTAATTTCTTCCCCTCGCATAAGCCAACGCCATGACGTGCACCACGGGAACTCGATGCCCAGCTGATCCTCGCTGTCCTCCAACCTTCTTCGCCAGAAGCTGCACTGGGAAGTACTTCATCCTCGCCAGAATACGGGACCGGAGTGCCTGCAGAAAGTCAAGGTCATGGTCTTCAATGCTCGCCTGCCGCGGTGACCGCCGCACCTTCTTCCTTCTATCCGGCGTCTCCGTTCATCCCGAGCTCGCCCAGCTCGCCAGCAAGCCCAGGGTGAGCACCGCTTCCAAACCCCCCCCCCTTTTTTCCTAAGTCATTTTGGTTCTCTGCTTTGTCGTCCGTTGTCGCCTACGCCCGTTCTACAACATGTCATCGGCGTCTCTGCCAGGTCGCGCGTGCAAGTGCCAGCCAGTCCGGCGCGGTCTTGAATCGATCTAGTATCGCTGCGTGGCCATCTTTTGCCCAGCTTCACATCTGCGTTTCGTTCGGCCGTGCGGCACCCGTCCATGTTTGTTTAAGCTGGCTAGTGTTGCCCAACAACAATTGATCCAGGTAATTCTTTCAGATTTCAGCTAGCTAGACACGGCAACGATCCATTCATTGCATGCTTGCTTCACACGCATATATCCTTTTGCATATGTGCTTCCCAGCTAGCTAGCCCGTTTTGCCCAGTTCAGGTTCCAATCGACCCTCTGTTGCTTTTCAGATAGTCTATTTTGCAGTACCAATCGATCTAGCTTGCTTGCTTTGAAGCTAGCTTTTGTTACACGGTGGCAATATGATCCAGCAGGTTGCTTGCTTACTAGAGCCAGCTCAATTCACATTCGTTTCTGTTCGTGTTGGAAACTAGTACTCTGCTTTGTTCAAACACTGAAGCCAAATGCCACCTTAGTGCCAACGAGTGCATGCTCTAGTTTAGTTTCAGTTAATATCAGTCTTCAGTTAGTTTCAGTCAAACTCCAGCTACTTCTACCTCCTGGTTGCCCCTTTTTAGCTAGCACTCGGTGCAAAGCATCAAACGATCCATCACCAGCTACCTCCTTGTTCTAATCTTATTTATTCCTAGTGTTTCGATACACAGACTTAAGCCAATTTTAGTTTTCAGTCAGTTCAGCTTCACTCTAAAAACGAGCTAGCTATTTCCCCCTGTTATTTCTAATCCAGTTAAAATCTGCCGGCTTGTAAATTTTGTTCTAAACAAACTATATGTGTTTTAAATTCAGAAAATTTAAAGAATAATAATATGACATCCATATGCATGTTTGCATCTCGCATCATGTCATGACGTTATAGTTTGCATTACACCTAATAAGTAACATATGGAGTATTTGGGTATTATCAGGTATTATCAAATATGGTTACCCTACTTCATTTAATTTTGTTTAGCTCACCTATGCCTTGTTCTTGCCATGTTAATAAACATTTAAATTGTCGTGTAGTAAAGTAACTTGAACCATATATGTGTGTGTCGGAATTCTGATTCCGCTTAATTTGGATAAGTTGCATTGCATCATAATTGACATGTCATGCATACATGATTCACATGATCATGCCAATTCTTTTACCGTAGTAGTAAGTGTTGCATCCGTTGTTTGTTGTAGCGGTTTGCTTCTTCTCGGATAGGACGCATCGTGATGTTGTGAGCAATGACAAGTTCTTCTGGTGTTCTTTGACAATCTTGCCAGGCAAGCTTTCCCACCCCTTACCTACCTATAGGGGTACTTATTACCTATTTATGTTTATAGTTTATGCTTTATGCTAGCCTTGTGTTCCGATGCTTTTTTCGAGTCACGTATCCTATCCACATGTTTCCCCAAAGCAAAACTATAGAATTGCCACCTCCCGCCTATTACCTTTTGCTTGTTGTTTGAGTTGGCCTTGCGAGTCATAGGCATGCTTAGGGTGTTTCATATTGTGTTATCTTATCGGGTTGTTGGGAAGTTTATCACATGCTCTACTTGATATATGAGATGGATATGAATTGAAGATAAGTTGGATACTAGATGTTGGAGATGAACATGATTTATTTATGTTAAAACTACACTTGATTAAGCAGAGGCACCAGTGAGTCATTTTACCCGTTTTACGATGGCTCACTTGTGTCCCCTAGGACCTCGAGTTCGCATGAACTGTTCTAAGCTGAGTGCACTAACTACTCGTGGAAGATTCCATGGGGTCTCCCTTGACTGATTACTTTTTCTCGAGTTAGTTTACCGGGGGCCACAACACCGTATTTACATTTGGATCTCGATTTGGTTTGAGTTACCTTTGAAGGTGCTTAAGGTTTTAAGCCCCCCTACGATGGGTGTGGTTGTGTCGCCTATGATGGTTGACAGGTTAATTTGCCTATGCGTGCCGATGTGAAGCTGGAAGACCCTCTATGATGAGCCCTCGACCTGACTTGACCGCCGTCGCAAACTTCTGGGTCTGTCTTCGGAGCCGGCCGACTTCGTTGCGGGTAGCTTAGTAGGGTGGCCCCCTAAACTTTCTCATAGAACTGGAAACGGTCTTGTCGTGATATCCTTCCCTTGCTATGTTGGATTGATCGAGCGTGTATGGGTACATGATACGTTGCAAACGTATCAATAATTTTTGATGCTCCATGCTTGTTTTACACCAATTGCTATATATTTTGTCTACACTTTATGACACTTTTATGATTTATTTGGACTAACCTACTAATAGTTGCAAAAGTGCACAATATTCTTGTTTTACACTTTGATGTGTAGGAATTACCAAGAATACAAGTGGAAACCTTGTTGGAGTCAAATTGGGACTTTCCAGAAATCTATGCCAGAACTCTTTTCTAAGATGGTAACGTTACGGGTCTAGGACGGCGTCAAACGGAAAACTCTTCGATTACAAAGTTGTAGGGAATTTCACGGCGAACGTTCTGGACATAAAATTCACCTGATTCTGAGTCCGGACGGCCGAGCTAAGCCTGCTCCATTGCGGCCCAAGATGGGGAGACAGGAATCTGAGAGACTATATAAAGGGAGGAACCCTAGCTCGTGGGGGACACCTCCACCCACGAATTTGCAGCCACCAGAGCCATATTTTCGCCTCCCCCATGGATCCCATCTCCATGGGGGAGGGCTCCTATGAAGCCATGAAGGAAGGGGGCTAAGGGGCAGCGCTCCCCCATGATGCCGGTGGCGGGGAAGGAGTCACCTGCGCCGCCGCCGCGCCGCCGTCGCCGTCCGCGCCCCTCGCTGCTCATCTCCTCCATCTTCACTGCCATCTCCATCACCAACTTCTCCTATTATATAGTGGTTCATCCTCCCACACACCTCTGTACCGTCCTATGTAAACATGGTGTTTGATGCTATAATATTTATCCTATGATCTATGTCATGTTTGCATAGTTTATTTGTTCTTAGATTGATTTGTTGAATGTCTTTGGTTCATTAGAGTTGTATGTTGATATGGTACTGTCCTTTGGTGTCCATTATATTTATATGCGCTTGGATTAAACATCTTAGGGTTAGTAGTATGTGCAAAAGGAAAGGGGTAGTTCTGCCGGAGTGACAGAAATCTGAGGACGCGAACCGGAACGTTGCACGTATGGGAGTAAGAGGACCATTAACTTAAGGCTATGGTTGGGGAAACCTTAATGCATTGTTAGTATTTGCGGATGCTTGCTAACAATCCAATCATATAGTACTTGTATTTCCAAGTAGTGAAGTGCTTGTAGATTTAGCCTCTCCCACATAGAAAACTACATCGAAGACAATGAACTCGATATCTTCACTAGTTAATCTTGGACAAAGCCACCACAATTACCACTACTATTTCACACTCATGGTACTGTTATTTTATGTTTGCTTAGTATACTTTATTGTTGCAGCACTAACATTTACTTTCTTGTATTTATTATCTTGCAAAGCTATCTCTCATACCCGAATTGTTGCTCTAGTTTTATTTCCTAGATGATACAAACGTTTAGTATGTGTAGAGTTGTATCAGTGGTTGATAGAACTTGAGAGAATATTTATCCTACCTTTAGCTCCTCGTTGGGTTCGACACTCTTACTTATCGAAAAGGCTACACATGATCCCCTATACTTGTAGGATATCAAGACCTTTTCTGGCGCCATTGCCGGGGAGCAATAACGTATGGGTGAATGTTCTTGTGTGCACTTGTTTGCTTTATCTCTAAGTAGTTTTTACTACCAGTTTTAAGTTGTTCTCTATCTTAGTATGAATAGGGAATGCAAATTACAAAAAAAAATTAGTTGTACCTGTTACCTAAAAACATTTTCAAAAAGGAAAGTGATTGGAAAGATGTGTAATGATTAAGTGGGGGTCGACCTTGAACACTTGTGTTCATGCCTATGAAACCGAAACAAATCTTTCCATGGAAGCTTTTCAGTTAAAAACTTGTACATATTGTGTATATTATATATATTGTAAATATTCCTCTGTACCATAAAAGTAAAGTGATAATTGTAGTTCCTAGTTACTTGGAAGTTGATAGTTTTGCTTTGCTGTCCAAAAACAGATTTTCTGTGCTTCATCGTATAAAATGTTTAAAATCACCAGAACATGATATTGATCTGAAATTTCTTGAGTGCAAAGTAAATCTTATTATATTTCTTTCATTAGACTAACCTTTTCTGATTTGAGTTACGTAGCTGTCTCAAAAAAAATCGATTTTCACCGACTGTTCTGTTTAGACAGATTTCTGTGCTTCACTATAAAAAATCGTGAAAAATCTCAGAATAGTGTTTTGATCTGAAATTTTTTGTGCATAAACCTAAGATTATGATCTGTCTTTCTTTAGTTTGGAGTTTTTTATTTGAGCTACCTAACTATCTCGTTGAGTGTCATCTTTACAGACTATTCAGTTTTGACAGATTTCTTAGTTTATTCAATATTGTACTTGGTGTTATTAGTTTCATTAGTTTTTCGACGGACAACGGAAATTATGAATACCTTAGTATATACAGTGGCAAATGTTGAGTTTAGATTATAAAACTTGTCAATGCTTGAACATGAGTGGATTTTACTTAATGAGTACTAACCCTACTAATGAGTTTTGTGAAGTTTTATGTGGATGTAGCTTATAAGTTCTAATCAATATGGTGATATGAGATGAACAAGAAGACACAAGAGCTCAAGCTTGGGGATGTTTAGGTGCATCCCAAGAACATGTCCAAGAAGATACAATCATCTAAGCTTGGGGATGCCCGAGTCATCCCCCTATTCATCAATTAACATAAGGTTGTCTCCTTCATGCTCTATATTACGCATCCACATGATATGTATTATGTTAACTTGTATAATAAATGCTTTTATATGTCTTGGTTTTATCCTCTTTAATTTTATTAGGCTCTTTATTTTGTTTTTATTGCTTCTTTACTTTCACTTATAAACTTAAAACAACAAAAATAGTTCCTTTTGTTTTGCTTCTTTGTTTGGTTCTCTATTCCGCGCCTAGCTCAAAGGCGTTAAAGAAAAGCACTCTTGGAAGATAACCCATGTTTTCTTTTCGGTACTTTTTCTTTTATTTGAGTCTTGGAAGTTATTACTACTGTAATGACCGCTCCTTATCCTTTTTATTTCGTTGTTGTGCCAAGAAGAACCTCTAATTTGAGGGAGGTAAGATTTGAGGAAGTTGCTGTCCTGAAACAGATTTCAGTGCTGCACCGTAAACATTCGTGAAAATTCTCAGAATATCTTTTTGACTTGCGATTTCTTGTGCATATGCCCCAGGTTATATCCAAACTTTTATTAGTTTTGCACTTTTCGATTTGAGCAACAGAAGGTCCTCGAAAAAATTGACCTTTGTCAGCTGTTCTGTTTTAACAAATTTCTGCCACTATTTGTGTTTGCCTCTCGATCGCTTTCTTTTTGAGTTCTTTTGATCACGGAACTTTTGGGGAAGTTGCTACAGTAGTATATGCTTTATGTGTGGTGTTTTTGAGTTGAAACCTGAACCAAAAAGGGTTGATTTACTATTATGCTTATGCTAACGTTGCTAATAGAATTGTGTTGAGTTTTGTATGAAGGAAGTTTTTAAGTGTAGGGATCGGAGAATGATGAGATGAGATATAGTATGGACAAAAGCTCAAGCTTGGGGATGCCCATGTCACCCCAAGAAATATCCAAGAGGTACAAGCGTCAAAGCTTGTGGATGCCCCTGAGGCACCCCTTCTTCATCGGCAAAAATCAGGTCACCTTTCAACACACTATATTTTTATTGCTTCATATTCTATGCGTTTTTCTTGGAGCGTCTTTACTTTTGCTTTCAGTTTTCTTTTGTTTTGTTTGCTGCAATAAATGGTTGAACCCCAACAAATTTCTTTTGGAGGAGATGTACTCATTTTTCATTTGCCAAGAACACTCCGTTTTTCACTCTTATCGTTCAACGAGTGTTCTCTTTTTTTAGAACTGTGTTTAGCTTTCGTTTTTCGCCTTGATTTTTGTTCAGATCTTGTTATATCTTTGCATCAAGGTGTATTTGGACCTCTGATCTATGTTGGTATTCGTCAAAAGTGTTGTTTCAAAAAGGTTTGAATGGTGTTGGAAAAGAGAAAAAGTTTCATGCAAAAAGTGGTACAAAAAGGAGCTTGTTTAGACTGTGGCTTAGACTTTTGCATGCCATGCTTGATGTCATTTTGATAGTATGCTTAGTGATTTTTTCTGTAGCATAACTTATCTCAAATGACTGAGATTGCTTAATGAGTCTTTGAAAAAATCATGCGTTGTTTTTATTATGTGGAAGCATTTATTTGGTTTTCTCCTTTGATGCTTTATTTGGGTTGACTTGGCGCATGCTTACAACATGTTTGACTCTTACAAAGTCGCCATTAGCCTCTATGATCATTTGGTTTTTGACTTGTGATGCCATTTTATGCTTCTCTTAATGATGTTTTGTCGCTATGCATGATTATGGCCGTTATTGCTCTCTTAGTTGGTCGCTCCCAGTCTTTTGCTAGCCCTCACTTTGTACTGAGTATGAGCTCTACTCGTGCATCCAACTCCCAAAAACCAAGTTATTACAATGTGTCCACTATAAATTCCTATGCATGGTATTTGCAAGCCATTCCAAGTAAATTTTCATGTGTTACCTTTCAAAAAACCTTCAAAACACTTCTCGTTTTGTGACACTGTTTTCAGCTCATGGGGACGTAGTGGTCGGATTTGCTATCTTCCATATTGCTAAATTCCAAAAAGAAAAAAAGAGAAAAAAAAGAAAAAAGGCACTCCTCCATGGTATATGAATGTTGGTGGGCACCCGATGGAATCGGTTAGCCATGGTTTGTGAAAGGAAAAAAAGGTGGGGATGAGTGCCAAGCTTTATAAAAGAGCACTAAAGTGCCAATCTCTCTCTCAAAAACTTGCTTCATTTTTGTATGGAAGATAGTAAGAACCCCATTGCCAGTCGTTGACAAAAACAACCACCTCTCAAAATCCAATTTTTATCTCTCTGTTTTACAAATAAAAAACTCTAGCACATGTTCAATCACTGCTTCCCTCTGCGAAGGGTCTTTCTTTTAGTTTTATGTTGAGTCTCCACCTTCTACCTTTATGCACCGTCTAAGAGAGCATAGTTGCCATTCTGAGTATAATGTGCATAGTCCCAAAGTTTATCATTGATTGATTCATGACTACGGTTTCACTTGTTCTTAAATTATTTGTATCTAGTCGCCCTTTTAAACTTGAAGGTGTCTTATGCATTTATGTTTCGCTATTCCATGAAGGACAAGCTGAAAACTACTTATTATGTTTTTCCATATGATTTGAACACATGTTTGACTTTCATTGTTTCATTATTCATGATTTTTTGTTTGTGTTTATTTTCATGTTATAACATGGTTGCTAAGTTTTTATTGTCAAGATTATGTCTCTTATGCCCATGTTTTAAGTTCTTTGATCCCAGCACTCAATGCTTTACTTAGATGATCAAGATTGTGATGGTGCATGTCACCTCAAAAATTATTCTTTTGTTATCACTTACCTACTCGAGGACGAGCAGGAGTTAAGCTTGGGGATGTTGATACGTTGCAAACGTATCAATAATTTTTGATGCTCCATGCTTGTTTTACACCAATTGCTATATATTTTGTCTACACTTTGTGACACTTTTATGATTTATTTGGACTAACCTACTAATAGTTGCAAAAGTGCACAATATTCTTGTTTTATACTTTGATGTGTAGGAATTACCAAGAATACAAGTGGAAACCTTATTGGAGTGAAATTGGGACTTTCCAGAAATCTGTGCCAGAACTCTTTTCGAAGATGGTCACGTTACGGGTCTAGGACGGCGTCAAACGGAAAACTCTTCAATTACAAAGTTGTAGAAAATTTCACGGCGAACGTTCTGGACATAAAATTCACCTGATTCCGAGTCCGGACCGCTGAGCTAAGCCTGCTCCATTGCGGCCCAAGATGGGGAGATAGGAATCCGAGAGACTATATAAAAGGGAGGAACCCTAGCTCGTGGGGGACACCTCCACCCACGAATTTGCAGCCACCAAAGCCACGTTTTCGCCTCCCCCATGGATCCCATCTTTATGGGGGAGGTCTCCTATGAAGCCATGAAGGAAGGGGGCTAAGGGGCAGCGCTCTCCCATGATGCCGGTGGCGGGGAAGGAGTCACCTGCGCCGCCGCCGCGCCGCCGTCGCCGTCCGCGCCCCTCGCTGCTCATCTCCGCCATCTTCACTGCCATCTCCATCACCAACTCCTCCTATTATACAATGGTTCACCCTCCCACACACCTCTGTACCGTCCTATGTAAACATGGTGTTTGATGCTATAATATTTATCCTATGATCTATGTCATGTTTGCATAGTTTATTTGTTCTTAGATTGATTTGTTGAATGTCTTTGGTTCATTAGAGTTGTATGTTTATATGGTACTGTCCTTTGGTGTCCATTATATTTATGTGCGCTTGGATTAAACATCTTAGGGTTAGTAGTATGTGCAAAAGGAAGGGGGTAGTTCTACCGGAGTGACAGAAACCTGAGGACGCGAACCGGAACGTTGCACGTATGGGAGTAAGAGGACCATTAACTTAAGGCTATGGTTGGGGAAACCTTAATGCATTGTTAGTATTTGTGGATGCTTGCTAACAATCCAATCATATAGTACTTGTATTTCCAAGTAGTGAAGTGCTTGTAGATTTAGCCTCTCCCACATAGAAAACTGCATCGAAGACAATGAACTCGATATCTTCACTAGTTAATCTTGGACAAAGCCACCTGACGAGGGTTAGCTCGGCAAATGTCCTAGATGAAGGATTTAGGATCAGGGAGATAGGGCGTCGGATGAATTCGAAGGTAAAGTTTAGTCGAAAAGGGTGTATGTCGAAAGTAAACTTGGGTGTTCAACCTGGCTTGCTTTCAATCTGCCCTACACCGTCCCCTCCTGGCCCCTATATATAGATGGCCAGGTCTCGAGGATCGGGTAGGGTTCGACGCAGATTACAATATCGACATACGGTAGGAACTCGTATTCGACTATCATTACAATTGGGCCTAGCTATACGGGCCTCAGGGGTACTCAACTAACGGACTCTATTAACTATACCCTTGTCAGTAGCCCCTGAGATTCTACCAGAATTACAGATTCGGGTTGAATCTCTAATCTTCGACTTGATCAATTCTTCAACTTCTTCTTATCTTCGAATCTTCGACTTGGTCTTTCGACTTATTTTCATGATATTCTTTTGCAAGGGGTTTTGATGAACAAGCCTGACAACTCTGACGGATCAAGAGGTCAGTTAACTGCCGGAACAGATACTTGTCACCTACTTAAAATTCAATCCCCTTGGATTTGAATTCGGAATACCGGTCAAACCCATTCTTTTGCCGCATTTAGGACTTACAAAGAATGAATCCCAGTGATTCTCAGGGTACCCAGTGCGTCCACCAGGATTTTCTTCGCGTCGTAGACACGGATACATTCCAGCAGAGCGCATCCATGTGCGTATACCAGGCCACACAGGACGGATCCCGGGGTCTTACCTTCGTGACAAGTCACGGCATTCGAGTTGCGTTGCGATAACGCAACTCGAGAATCTTATGTCGCAGTCAAATTTTGACTGAAAATATTCGGGTTTCTTCAACCATAAAACTCGCTCCCGATGGGAGTAACACTCCTGCACTTCTCCAACTCTAATGCTTTACCAAGAAATATCGTCGGGTGCGCGCTCAACGCTCCCGATGGGAGTAGCCCCCGAGGCTATAGTCGAAAAAGACTTTTTCGAGTATAGGCTCAAAATATAGCGTAGTCCATCATACTTCAACTCGAGATACTTTTAAGAACATCTTGTTGTCGAATACTAATTCACCACTTTAGAGAGTAGGTGTATTCACCATTCTTGAAAATAGCAGCCCCCATGGCTATAATCGAAACTCCTTCGTATACAGTCTTGTGCACCTATTTTGCACTTGTCGGCGCCATCTTTCTTCTTTCTTATATTATCTTCTTTATGACATCAATGAGTACGTCACTCTGTACCATTGCGAACCGTTGCGTGGGCAGTACTGTAAATTTCTTAATTTTTGACCGTTAGTGGGCTTACCGTTTCCTATCTTTGCGCCACGTCTCAGCCCACGATCCTTCTCCCAGAAGATATATAAGGGGGAACGTGGGGAATCTTACTGTTTACCAGCTCTTTCTCTCCGCCACCGCCGCCATTGTCGATCTTGCTTCCTTCTCCTTTCGTGGATAGTCCCCAGGCACAAATTTGATAGATGCGCGTGAAGCACTTGGCAAGCAAGAACGCCATGGCCAAGGGAAAATTGAACGCTGCGACCAGCTGGGTGACCTCTACCATCACGGAGAAGGAGGTGGAGAAGGCCCGGATGGACGGCCTCATCTCCGCCCAAGATTCGATCAAGTTTCCAAGCACGGAGCGGATCCCGAAGCCCCCGAGTGGTTATCGGGTAATGTTCCTCGCTTTCCTCCTCCGTGGTCTTTCTCTTCCTGCCCACGAGTTCCTTCGAGGGCTTCTCTTTGTTTACGGTGTGCAGCTTCACCAGCTCACACCTAACTCTCTTCTGCACATTGCGTGTTTCGTGACTCTTTGCGAGTCATTCTTGGGCATTGAACCCCAATTTCTTCTCTGGAGGTCAATCTTTCGGCTCCGCCCCAATGTTGCGTTGGCTAGAAAACCCGAACTGGGCGGAGCCGTCGTTTCTGTGCGCCCTGAAGCACAATACCTTGAATTTTCTATGGCCGCATCTGTGCAAGGGTGGAGGACCAAGTGGTTCTATATCAAGGACCGCAAATCCTCTCCTGAAGATGAATACGGCCTACCTCCTTTTGATGCTTCCCAAGAGGTAAATAATTTGGCATCGTGGGATACGCTCCCCTCAGATGCGGAAGTCGAACAAATTCTTCCTCTTCTGTATCGCATCAAGGCTTTAAAAGGAGGTCAAGGAGGCGCTTTGTCGGGTATTCAACTCATGGCGTTTTTCATTCAACGTCGAGTTCAACCCCTACAACACCGCCTTACCAAATTTTGGAGTTACTCCGGCTTGGAAGACCCTACCCGCGTCTCTGAAGATCTGATATCGAAAGAAGATGTCGACAAGCGGGTCAGGAGTCTCACCAAGCTCACCAAGGATCATGCAGTTGCCGATTTGACTGCTGATTTCTTTGACTCCGTACACCCTCTTCCTGAGGTATATATCTGCTTACTTCTTGTCTTCTTGTTGTCGATTTTCGTGTTTCTCAAACTATGTTTTCCTTTTCCTTACTTACTCTAGTAACGCATTCGCGTGCAGGGACACCAATTTCTCCTCTCGCACCCCCCTCTTCCAGAGGCAGGGCCCCTTCCGGCTGATCTGGCCATGTCTGTATCTGAAGCCCCCGAGGCTGATAATAATCAGGACGAAGATGATGCCGAAGAATCAGAAGAGGATACTAGTTCGTCGACATCGCTTCCTCCTGTGCGACCTGAAGACACTGGCTTGGACAAGAAAAGGAAACGAGTCGATGAATTTGCTTCTTTGAGTTCCTCTTTGCAACAAGCAGTTGCGGAGAAATCTCCTGTCTTGACAGAAGATATGGATCTCTTCGATCTCCTGGCGTCGTAAGTGTTTTATTTGAGTTCTTCATTTGCATTATTCTTGTCTTGTTTCTGTAGTATGGCATATAACGTACTTTCTTCTTTACAGAGATGACAAAGAGCCGCCAAAAGATGATTCAACTGCTCCTTTGATGTCGCCAATGACCGCTGCCGAGCCCCCTGAGCCAGTTGCCGCACCGAGGGTCACCAGGGCTTCTGTCAAGAAGGTTCCGGAAACTCGAGGCAACAAACGCTCAAAGAAGGCCAAAGAACCCGACGTTTCTCTTGAGGCCCATGTATCGATGGGTTCTCCCGACGATGTGAGTGACTCTTCTTGCTTTTCCTTTTCTTGTCTTTCCTTTGCATATACTTGTGCTCTTACACGTCCTTTCTCTTAGGCATTATTGAAGAGATTTGTCGCCTTAGGCACGGAATGTGCTGGATACCTGAGGGTTGCGAAAGCGTCCAAAGGTGCATTTGTGACGTCCAGTCACAACTTTTTCCTTGTACTTATCCTTTGCTCTTATCTGACACGCTTGCCTCTTCTTCTGTAGTTGCTCTGGCGACGGCTAACGCTCGGATTGCGTCGCTGGAGGCGGAGCTCCGTGCTTCACAGAAAGCTTATGATGCTGCGGCCACTGCCAAGGCAAACGCTGAGAAGTCGCAGAAATCTGCGCTTGGTAAGGTGAAGAAAGCTGAAAAAGCTTTAGCTGATGCCAACAAGGATCATGCCCAGCGAGAGCAAGCCGTGGCAGAGCGTCTCCACACGATGTCCACTGCCGCTGAAAGTGAGTGTTTCGCCTTGTCTTCTATTTTCGACTTCTGTTGCACTGTTGTACGTGCTGACATCTTCCTCCTTCTTTTCTTTTCTACCTTCTTTGCGTCGTGCAGGATTTATCGGGGTATCTCCGTCGGCCCTGCAACCGGACGATGACCCTCTGATGACTGCGGTTAACCTACTCGAGGAAAACTGGATATCTATCCAGGAAACTTTCGAGTTAGTTAACCGCGTTTTATCACGACTGTTTGTCGGGTTGTGGCCGAAGAAAAGGGCAGCAGTTCCGAAGGACGACTTGAGTAATCTTGCCAAGTCCTTCGATACAACTGAAGACCCCACCCTCCAGCTGAAAGGGCTTTCTATTAAACGTGGCGCTGAGGGTGCTATTGCACTGTCCCTTGCGCACGGTACGGACTTCGACTGGGAGAGGGTGATCTCTCCCCATGGCCGCACCCGCGACGAGATGAAGGCTTTTTTCGAGAGGGCGAAGAAGTTGGCGCCTGCATTGGTGACACTGATTTCCCCTTCGGCATCCTCTGCGGCATCTGCTGCACCACCTCCTGCGGTGGAAGATCCAGTGCCGCCGTCGACTTCTGGCGAGGAATCTGCCGTGCCCTCTTTTGCCACGGAGCAAAATGCTGAGGTGGCATAGACTCGGCTCTTTTGTAGTTTCAAGTTTCTCCTTTTTGGATGAAAAAACTTTTAGTTGCGTGCAACCCGAGAACTTTAGTCATAGGGTTGTGATCTTATGTAAATATATCTTCTTATGAAGTTGTAACAACTCAGAAAATTGTAATCCATTTCCTCTCAATTAAAGTGCCAAATTTTGGGCCAAGATAAAACTTTTTATCTATTATTGCATGTATGCATGTATTTTCTATTATAAGTATTTTATGATTTCATGTGTATTATTCTTTGTTGTGCAATAGTTAGTTAGTTCTAACTCAACCAACAAAAGCATTAGAGAAGAATTATAAGAGCCAAAGAAACCAGAAACAAAAGAAAGAAAGAAAAAGAGAAGAATAAATTGATCTAGGAAATCTTATTGACTACCCTACTTTGGACACTTAGAATAAGAAATCTGTAACTCAAGCAAAGGTGTGGTCAGTTAGTTGAGCTTGAACAAGTCACATACTAACTCAACCAAGAAGTTCCTAACCAAAATTCAAATCAGAACATCACTCAAACTTCAGCCAAAGATTGAATCTGAAACAGTGACAATATCCTAATTTCAAATACAAATTTTTGCAAAACATGTTATTTCTTCAGAACAAAAATATCTCTGGAAACCTTATCTAATATGTTGATCACCCAAAGTGAAAATTTTCAAAAATTCGAATTTAAATTTCTTGCGGGCATTTGAACGAACACCTGGAGAGCAAAAATCGGAGAAAATCGTGGTTACTGTGAGCATCACTGCTCTAGCTCGCTTGAACCTTGTAGCCATGCCTGGAGAGTCTCCGCGGTCGAGCCCAGCCCCCTCTGCCCCGACCCGAGCCGTGAGAAAGGGAGGAGAAGAGGAAGACAGCGCCCAGGACCCCCTCTCTTCTTCCTCTGCTCGCTGCACGTCACCGACCGTCGCGACCTCGCCAGCACCGACCCACAGCACCCCGTCGTCGAGACAGAACCCCGCAAGCACGCGAGCAAGGCCGCCGTGCCCGGTGTTGCTCGACGCGCATCGCCAGGGCCCCCGCACCGGCGAGCTACTGGACGCCCTCGCCCCCGACTCTCTGGCCTATAAAAGCCCCCGCCGATCAAACGAATGAACTCACCCCGCTCCCAGCTACCTCCCAGACACCTTCTCTCCCTCCCTCTTGCTATCGTTCGACGAAGCCTGCAACGCCGGCGAGCTACTGGGCGCAGGCAGCGCCGCCGCTGGACGAACGGACGCCGGGAGCTGGAGGAGGAGTGCTGCCGGATTCTTTTTCGCCCGCCGCCGTCGAGCCCTGCTTCCTCTACGTGCCTCGCCGTCGCCGTCGTCTTCCTCGCCGTGCGCAGGTGAGCTCCAGCCCTAGCCAACGAGGACGACGCCTGTGCGCCATTGGATCTTGATCCGTCGGTAGCGTACCGGTTCGGTGCGGTTAAGTGACCTGACGGGTGGGACCCCCTTGTCAATTTGTTTTAAAACATTTCCCGCCCCGTGCGAAGCGTTATCGGGCCGGCCCGTTCGGGTTCTGTAGAAAAATCAGCCCGTTCGTTTAGAATTCGGTCCGTTTCGTTTTTAATTATTTCCCGCCTTTTCGAATTAATTCAAATATGTTTCAGATATGTTTTTCAAACTTAAATTCCAAGAGTTTTAGAAATCCATTTTTAGCAAATGAATATGCGTTGGAAAGCTTAGGAAATGCTCTACCCTCTGAAACTGGTTAGAACTCAATTTGAGTTAGGGATTTAAATAAATAAGAATACTTTGACCATAGCTCTATTAATCATAGGAAAATTCTAGAAAATTGTTTAAACCTCCTAAAATTATGAAACTTGATTTGTGAACTTACTAACTAACTCCCCTACTGTTTAGTTCAACCTCAATCACTCAAACCTTGTTAGTGGTACCAATTAGACCCTAATCCAATCTGAGTTTGAAGCATAAAATGATAGATCTCCATTCCACACTTAGTTAATTTTTTCCCTCAATACCAATGTACTTAATTAGTCAATCCCCACTTGAACTAGCCATAATAACCCTAGTTACTTACCCATACTCAAAAAGTAAACAACACATGACACATAGTAGAAAATCTAACTTGCACACTTAATGAAAACTTGGAGGAAAAACTTGCAATCCAACTCAATAAAATCCAACATGAACTCTATTGTTTGAAAACAATGTTGTGTGCTTGAAGTGATGTTAGTATGGTGTGGTGATTGTGTGCTTTGTATTTATTCGTTATTAGACGCTAGTGTTGCTGAGGAGGATATTGAAGGGGAATTTTATCAAGAAGAAGAAGAATACCCCGGACACTTTGCCAACCAAGGCAAGCCATCTTTTGAATCATACTCCAAATGCCTAGTTTTACTATTGCATTCTACTTGTTTTAAGTAAATTGCATGATTGAATTGCTAGAGTAGAATGATAGATGTGTAGTGATATCTTGCTTAGCAAGAGCATCAAGCTGAGTTTATCCAACCCTAGTTTAGTGGTATCATCACTCAATATAGTGCTTAGTCGCTAATAAAATTGAGGCCATCTCTAAGTGGAACCCCATTTGAACTTGGTGACTTGAACTTGAAAACTTGAAATGGAGATTCTCCTACATGATGGTTTTATGAAGGAAAATAATATTGACTAAGAACTATGGAATGTATTTGCTAAATGATAATAAGTGATGTACCATGTGAGCCAACCATTACCGTACGACCACATTACCCCTAAATGGGAAGGGGCTTAGTCTGTAGCTTGTTTGCCCTAGTATGGGAGGCCTTGTATCATCCTTTATAGAAGTGCACCGTGCGCGGGTACTTCTGAACCGAGTGGAAATTCCATTCATCCGGCATCCCGGAGCGGGCAAAACTAGAGATGCCAGAACGGAAATGTCCGTGTCTCGGGCTCTAGGGAAGGATCCTGTACTAGAGTGAGCAAGTGAAAGAGTTTGTTTGATTATCTGAACCTCGCATACTTTGTGTATGACGAACCGTGGATTTCTCCCGGCAGATGTATCGAATCTTGTGGGTAAAGTGTACCCCTCTGCAGAGGTTTCAAAACTATTCGAATAGCCGCGTCCTCGGTTATGGACAGTTGGCAAACTGTACTTGACTTTTGTCAAGAAGATAATAACTTATGGTGAACTTGGTGAATGACAGGACTTGACTTGACATTGATATTGACACACTTGAAGTTCCTCTTTAGATTGAACTTAGAGAACTAAACCTCTTTTCTACCAATGAACATTCTTGGGAAACAAAACTAGCTTTTGCAACTAAACTTAGTGCTTAGTCCACCATATCAACCTTGCATATCTACTTCATCATTTCATTTATAAGATGGTTTGCGAGTGCATCCAATGTACTCATGGCTGTGTCCCTGGCTATCAACTTGGCCAGACTATGGGGAAGAGTATCAGGAGGAAGGTTATGAAGAAGAGTATCAGAACTAAGATCTTCTACTGAGTCTCCATTGCCTGTAGGGTGAAGGCATGGACCCGAAGACGTTATTTCCGCTGCTATATTGTGTTGTAATATGAACTTGGTCACTATGACCATTGTATTTGAACCATCGTATTGTAATGTCTATGGAACTGGTTACCAACTACGTTATGTGTATCACAACAATGATTCTGGGATTGTGGTGGAATGCATAACGGGCACTTCGAATTTGTGATAAATTCGGGGATGTCACAAGTTGGTATCAGAGCCTAGGCTGACCATAGGAGACCTTAGTTAGAATGGGCGTTAAATGAAACCTTTATAAAAACAAAGAAGATAAGTAAGGGTTTAAAATTGCTTAGTCGTTTCCTCTCTATTTACAAAGCTTTGTACATGCTTCAGTTTTTGCCTACTTAAAATTTTGCACACTTGAGTTGATCACTAACTTAATCTAATCTAAAATTTTGTAGATGGCCCCGGTATTCACTGAGCAGTACCAGTTGGGCCATGGTGGCAGCCTTTGTTTCGAGCGCGACCTCACCACCCTGACCTTGTTCCTGGATCGTCTGTATCCGGAGTTCAAGGGAGCCGTGCTCAATAAGCACCCGGATGGAGAGCTACGGTGGCTTGTCAGGGCCAGTTGCCGTGGCAAGAAGGGAGATTTGAGTTCCCCAAGGATCAAGTTTGAGCTAGTGGAGAACACTTGGGCCGATGGTTTGGTCCGAGGTATGCAGGAGATGCACGCCCGCTTGTGCAGACTGCATGTTGAGGAGGTCCAGGGGGAGCGCTTTAGGAACTTTGCTCGGCGTGATGCGGATGGGCGTCCCGCAAACATGCCAGGGCAAAATGAGCCGAGTACCTACATCGATCACATGGACTTCTTGTTGTACTCCACTCAGCAGGAGGCAGATCGTGCCCGTACCAAGGCCAACCTTGAGCACTTCGCACTGGTGGAGGAAAGGAGCACCATCAGGATTCTTGCTCGGGATCGCAAGAGTCTTCGCCGCCAGCGCGATGAGAGGGATCAGACCATTGATGAGTTGAAGGCCAATGTGGCTGAGCTGACTGAGTACATTGAGAGTCTAGAGAGCCACCTTGGTGAGGAGGAAGGCATTGATCTCCGCAAGGAGGATAATGCCCTCATTAGTGACGAGGATGACTTCATGGAGGACCTTGATGATGAGGAGCATGATGAGGATGCTGGATTCATTGTGGATGATGAGGAGGAAGACCCCGAGGAGCTGGCTGTTTAGATTAGAGATCCCCGTGTTATCTAGTTATGAGTTTTACTTTAAGTCACTTCGTGTAGGTGTGAGTTGTATCCCCCTCTCTAGTAGACGAGTCGCAGTGGTTTGATGAAAACCACTTGTAATGTGTGAACTCGTATATATGATATGTTTGATGCTTGTTGAATGAAATATGAATTTGGCCCTTAAGGCCTTAGTAAGACAAAAATTGCATCATCCATGTTACATTAAATCTTAGCAAATTAGTTTTTCCCTCTTGTCTTACACACCTTATCTTCAGATGCCGCGAGCACCCCCACCCCCGAATCCGGAAATGGCCGAACTACTAAGGTTGATCATGGAAGACCGAGAAGCAGCCCGAGCTGAGCGCCAAGCTAACTTGGCCACTCTTCAGCAACTAACCCAGATGGCAATGAACCACAACAATGGCAATGGAAATGGCCATGGTGAAGGAGAAAACAATGGCCATGGTGATCACCGATCCAAGTTAAGGAGTTTCCAAAACACCAACCCACCTATGTTCACTAAGTCTGAAGAACCCTTAAATGCTGATGACTGGCTTCGCACTATGGAGAACAATTTGGCAGTCGCCGAAGTTGGTGAAAATGAGAAGGTCTTGTACACCACCCACTACCTTGCTGGAGCCGCAAGAGCTTGGTGGGATAGCACTCGTGCAATGCAAGCCCAAGGGTATGTGATGCCTTGGGAGGAGTTCAAGAGAAAGTTTAGCAAAGCCCATGTTCCTTTGGGTTTAGTTAAGAGGATGAGAGATGAGTTCAGAAATCTGAAGCAAGGTTCCCTGTCTGTGGTTGACTACCGTGACAAGTTCCTTACCTTGTCTAGGTATGCCCCAGATGACACTAACACCACGGAGAAGAAGCAAGAAAGGTTTCTAGATGGACTTCATGATGAGATGCAATGCGTCTTAGTCAGCATTCACTTTGCAGACCTGGAGTCATTGGTGGACTCTGCCATTCAGATGGAAGGCAAACTCAAGCAAGCTGCAGAAAACCGCAAGCGCCGTATGATGTATCAAGGCAACTCAAGCAACTCGCAGAAGCCAAGGGGAAATCCACCTATGGGTTTCGCCCCTAGACCTATGAGGCCATCTGCACCTGCTCTGCGTCCCAACTTTCCCAACCGTCCGCCCGGCAACAACTTCAACCGTGCACCTCCGCGACCTAATGGCAACAACTTCAACTCCAATGCTCCCAGGCCCAATGGAGCACCTATGCCGCCCAAGTCTGGTGACAAGTCTGGTGTTACCTGTTATGAGTGCGGACTAAAAGGACACTACTCCAATGAGTGCCCCAAGAAGCTGAATGATGCAACCAAGACCACTGCTCCTGCTCAGCAGCAGCGCCGTGTTGGTAATGGCAAGATTTATCCACCAAGGAGCCAGCCTCACCCTCGAGGCCGTCTGCATCACATGAATATTGAAGAAGCTCAGGAAGCAACCGACGTTGTGCTTGGTATGTTCCCTGTTAATTCAGTTCCTGCAAGAGTTCTGTTTGATTCTGGAGCTTCACACTTGTTTGTTACTCAGTTATTCGTTGATAAAAGTGGACTTCAACCTACACCTCTGAAAAATACCATGTCTGTGCAAATACCTGGGTCAATAACCAAGGCTAGTTGGACCTGCTTGGCAGTGCCCATAGAAATCCATGGGATATCATTCTTAGCCAGTTTAATTGTGTTAGGAACCAAAGGATTGGAAGTAGTCCTAGGTATGGATTGGATGTCTCAACATCAAGGAATTATAGATTGTGCCAAAAAGACCATCACTATGAGGAGTAGCCATGGAATTGTAGTAAAGCATGTGTCAGTTAAACCCACCCAAATCCCCAGATGTCATAAGAGTATCTCAGGGCCAACTCTGGAGCAAGTCCCCATCGTCTGTGAGTACCTGGATGTTTTTCCCGATGAGCTACCCGGAATGCCACCGGATCGGGATATTGAGTTTATCATTGAGCTTATTCCCGAAACGGGATCCATAGCCCAACGACCCTATCGTATGAACCCAGCTGAACTAGTGGAGTTGAAGAAGCAATTGGATGACCTTCTGAGTAAGGGATTGATTCAGCCAAGTTCTTCTGCTTGGAGATCACCCGTCTTGTTTGTGGATAAAAGTGACGGTTCCAGCCGACTGTGCACTGATTACCGCAAGCTAAATGATGTTACCATCAAAAATAAGTATCCTCTCCCAAAGATTGATGATCTGTTTGACCAATTGACCGGAGCTCGAGTCTTCTCAAAGATAGACCTTAGGACTGGGTACCATCAACTGAAGATCCGTGCAACTGATATACCCAAAACCGCCTTCACTAACCGATACGGATTGTATGAGTACACCATAATGTCCTTCGGATTAACCAATGCCCCTGCCTATTTCATGAACCTCATGAATAAGGTTTTTATGGAGTTCTTGGATAAGTTTGTTGCTGTCTTCATTGATGACATTCTTATCTACTCCAAGTCTGAAGAAGAGCATGCAACCCATTTGAGATTAATCTTAGAGACTCTTAGAGGGCATCAGCTATATGCCAAGTTCAGTAAATGTGAGTTCTGGTTGAAGGAAGTTGGATTCTTAGGCCATGTATTATCAGCGGGAGGAATATCAGTAGACCCAAAGAAGATCAAGTCAGTCATGGAATGGGAAGCCCCTACCACTCAAACCGAAGTTAGAGGTTTTCTCGGATTAGCGGGATATTACCGCAAATTTGTTGAAGGATTTTCAAGCATTGCCAGACCCATGACCCAATTGTTGAAGACGGACAAGAAGTTTGAATGGACCCCTAAGTGTGAAGAGAGTTTTCAAGAGCTCAAGAAGCGATTGGTAACCGCCCCCGTCCTAACCATGCCCGATATCACCAAGAACTTTGATGTCTATTGCGACGCCTCCAAACTTGGACTTGGTTGTGTGTTAATGCAAGAAGGCAAGGTAATAGCCTACCTCTCTCGGCAGCTTCGACCTCATGAAGAAAACTATCCAACCCATGATCTGGAGTTAGCAGCCGTAGTTCTCGCTTTGAAGACTTGGAGGCACTATCTTATGGGCAACCGTTGCGAGATCTACACTGATCACAAGAGTTTGAAGTATATTTTCACTCAGAAGGAGTTGAACATGAGGCAAAGGAGATGGATAGAGTTGATCAAGGATTATGATCTGGAAATTCATTATCACCCCGGTAAGGCCAATGTAGTTGCCGATGCATTGAGTAGGAAGCCATGCTCGTTGAATATGATGATCAAAGAGGAGCAACCCCTGTTGCACCAAGAGTTTGAAAGGTTTGGATTGGAACTAGTTAGTAGAGGATTCTTATCCAACCTTGAGTTTCAACCCACCTTGATGAGACAAATCAAAGAGGCCCAGAAGGGAAATGAGAGTATTGACGGAATTAAGCGCAGAATTAGTTCCGGCAAGGTGCCAGGATTTGAAGAAGATGATCAAGGAGTCCTTTGGTATAAAGGGCGTATTTGTGTGCCTGCGGACTCAGAATTGAAGGGAGTTATTATGAAGGAAGCCCATGAGACACCTTACTCCATTCATCCCGGTGGAACTAAGATGTATCAAGATCTGAAGGAGCAATTTTGGTGGCATGGAATGAAGCGTGAGATTGCGTCGTTCATATCTAAGTGTGATATTTGTCAAAGAGTCAAGGCTGAACATCAACGTCCTGCGGGATTGCTGCAACCTTTGCAAGTTCCGGAATGGAAGTGGGAATCTGTTGGAATGGATTTCATCACGGGATTTCCAAGGTCTAGCCGTGGAAATGACTCTATCTGGGTCATTGTGGATAGGCTTACCAAAGTTGCCCACTTTATTCCTGTCAAGACCACTTATACCTCAGGCCAGCTGGCAGATCTTTATCTATCCAGAATTGTTAGTTTGCATGGAGTCCCTAAAACCATAGTTTCTGATCGAGGAACCCAATTCACCTCAAGATTTTGGAGAAGTTTGCATCAAGCCTTGGGAACCAAATTAGCTTTTAGCACAACTTACCACCCTCAGACTGATGGACAGACCGAAAGAGTAAATCAGATACTTGAAGATATGTTGAGAGCCTGTGTTCTAGCCTATGGAGCTAAGTGGGAAGATTGTCTGCCTTTCGCAGAGTTTTCCTACAACAACAGTTATCAAGCCAGTTTGCAAATGGCCCCATTTGAAGCTTTATATGGAAGAAAGTGTCGTACCCCTTTGAATTGGTCAGAAATCGGAGACAGTCAGATATTTGGACCGGACATTCTGCAAGAGGCTGAAGAGAAGGTTCGCATGATTCGTGACTACCTCAAGGCAGCCCAGTCTAGACAGAAGAGCTATGCCGACTAGAGACGTAGAGAACTGACCTTTCAGATTGGAGATTTTGTTTATCTTAGAGTATCACCCCTCAAGGGAATGCAGAGATTCCAAGTAAAAGGAAAGCTTGCACCAAGATATATTGGACCCTTCAAGGTACTAAGCCGCAAAGGAGAAGTGTCTTATCAGTTGGGAATGCCCCCAGAATTGTCTGAAGTGCACGATGTCTTTCACGTGTCTTTACTTCGGAAATGTCTTGAAGTGCCGGAGAAGCCAGAAATCTTCAAGAATATTGATCACCGTTCTGTGGACATCAACAAGGATTTGACCTATCGTGAAGTGCCTATCCGTATCCTCGAGGAAGCATATCGAACCACTCGAACCCGAAGCATCAAGTTTCTGAAAGTTCAGTGGAGTAATCACACCGAAGATGAAGCTACTTGGGAACGAGAAGATTACCTTCAGAAAGAATTCCCCAATCTTTTTAGTTCTTAATTAGTGAATCTCGGGGACGAGATTCTTTTTAAGGGGGGAAGATTGTAACAACTCAGAAAATTGTAATCCATTTCCTCTCAATTAAAGTGCCAAATTTTGGGCCAAGATAAAACTTTTTATCTATTATTGCATGTATGCATGTATTTTCTATTATAAGTATTTTATGATTTCATGTGTATTATTCTTTGTTGTGCAATAGTTAGTTAGTTCTAACTCAACCAACAAAAGCATTAGAGAAGAATTATAAGAGCCAAAGAAACCAGAAACAAAAGAAAGAAAGAAAAAGAGAAGAATAAATTGATCTAGGAAATCTTATTGACTACCCTACTTTGGACACTTAGAATAAGAAATCTGTAACTCAAGCAAAGGTGTGGTCAGTTATTTGAGCTTGACCAAGTCACATACTAACTCAACCAAGAAGTTTCTAACCAAAATTCAAATCAGAACATCACTCAAACTTCAGCCAAAGATTGAATCTGAAACAGTGACAATATCCTAATTTCAAATACAAATTTTTGCAAAACATGTTATTTCTTCAGAAAAAAAAATATCTCTGGAAACCTTATCTAATATGTTGATCACCCAAAGTGAAAAATTTCAAAAATTCGAATTTAAATTTCTTGCGGGCATTTGAACGAACACCTGGAGAGCAAAAATCGGAGAAAATCGTGGTTACTGTGAGCATCACTGCTCTAGCTCGCTTGAACCCTGTAGCCATGCCTGGAGAGTCTCCGCGGTCGAGCCCAGCCCCCTCTGCCCCGACCCGAGCCGTGAGAAAGGGAGGAGAAGAGGAAGACAGCGCCCAGGACCCCCTCTCTTCTTCCTCTGCTCGCTGCACGTCACCGACCGTCGCGACCTCGCCAGCACCGACCCACAGCACCCCGTCGTCGAGACAGAACCCCGCAAGCACGCGAGCAAGGCCGCCGTGCCCGGTGTTGCTCGACGCGCATCGCCAGGGCCCCCGCACCGGCGAGCTACTGGACGCCCTCGCCCCCGACTCTCTGGCCTATAAAAGCCCCCGCCGATCAAACGAACGAACTCACCCCGCTCCCAGCTACCTCCCAGACACCTTCTCTCCCTCCCTCTTGCTCTCGTTCGACGAAGCCTGCAACGCCGGGGAGCTACTGGGCGCAGGCAGCGTCGCCGCGTTGGGCCGCCGCTGGACGAACGGACACCGGGAGCTGGAGGAGGAGTGCTGCCGGATTCTTTTTCGCCCGCCGCCGTCGAGCCCTGCTTCCTCTACGTGCCTCGCCGTCGCCGTCGTCTTCCTCGCCGTGCGCAGGTGAGCTCCAGCCCTAGCCAACGAGGACGACGCATGTGCGCCGTTGGATCTTGATCCGTCGGTAGCGTGCCGGTTCGGTGCGGTTAAGTGACCTGACGGGTGGGACCCCCTTGTCAGTTTGTTTTAAAACATTTCCCGCCCCGTGCGAAGCGTTATCGGGCCGGCCCGTTCGGGTTCTGTAGAAAAATCAGCCCGTTCGTTTAGAATTCGGTCCGTTTCATTTTTAATTATTTCCCGCCTTTTCGAATTAATTCAAATATGTTTCAGATATGTTTTTCAAACTTAAATTCCAAGAGTTTTAGAAATCCATTTTTAGCAAATGAATATGCTTTGGAAAGCTTAGGAAATTCTCTACTCTCTGAAACTGGTTAGAACTCAATTTGAGTTAGGGATTTAAATAAATAAGAATACTTTGACCATAGCTCTATTAATCATAGGAAAATTCTAGAAAATTGTTTAAACCTCCTAAAATTATGAAACTTGATTTGTGAACTTACTAACTAACTCCCCTACTGTTTAGTTCAACCTCAATCACTCAAACCTTGTTAGTGGTACCAATTAGACCCTAATCCAATCTGAGTTTGAAGCATAAAATGATAGATCTCCATTCCACACTTAGTTAATTTTTTCCCTCAATACCAATGTACTTAATTAGTCAATCCCCACTTGAACTAGCCCTAATAACCCTAGTTAGTTACCCATACTCAAAAAGTAAACAACACATGACACATAGTAGAAAATCTAACTTGCACACTTAATGAAAACTTGGAGGAAAAACTTGCAATCCAACTCAATAAAATCCAACATGAACTCTATTGTTTGAAAACAATGTTGTGTGCTTGAAGTGATGTTAGTATGGTGTGGTGAATGTGTGCTTTGTATTTATTCGTTATTAGACGCTAGTGTTGCTGAGGAGGATATTGAAGGGGAATTTTATCAAGAAGAAGAAGAATACCCCGGACACTTTGCCAACCAAGGCAAGCCATCTTTTGAATCATACTCCAAATGCCTAGTTTTACTATTGCATTCTACTTGTTTTAAGTAAATTGCATGATTGAATTGCTAGAGTAGAATGATAGATGTGTAGTGATATCTTGCTTAGCAAGAGCATCAAGCTGAGTTTATCCAACCCTAGTTTAGTGGTATCATCACTCAATATAGTGCTTAGTCGCTAATAAAATTGAGGCCATCTCTAAGTGGAACCCCATTTGAACTTGGTGACTTGAACTTGAAAACTTGAAATGGAGATTCTCCTACATGATGGTTTTATGAAGGAAAATAATATTGACTAAGAACTATGGAATGTATTTGCTAAATGATAATAAGTGATGTACCATGTGAGCCAACCATTACTGTACGACCACATTACCCCTAAATGGGAAGGGGCTTAGTCCGTAGCTTGTTTGCCCTAGTATGGGAGGCCTTGTATCATCCTTTATAGAAGTGCACTGTGCGCGGGTACTTCTGAACCGAGTGGAAATTCCATTCATCCGGCATCCCGGAGCGGGCAAAACTAGAGACGCCAGAACGGAAATGTCCGTGTCTCGGGCTCTAGGGAAGGATCCTGTACTAGAGTAAGCAAGTGAAAGAGTTTGTTTGATTATCTGAACCTCGCATACTTTGTGTATGACGAACCGTGGATTTCTCCCGGCAGATGTATCGAATCTTGTGGGTAAAGTGTACCCCTCTGCAGAGGTTTCAAAACTATTCGAATAGCCACGTCCTCGGTTATGGACAGTTGGCAAACTGTACTTGACTTTTGTCAAGAAGATAATAACTTATGGTGAACTTGGTGAATGACAGGACTTGACTTGACATTGATATTGACACACTTGAAGTTCCTCTTTATATTGAACTTAGAGAACTAAACCTCTTTTCTACCAATGAACATTCTTGGGAAACAAAACTAGCTTTTGCAACTAAACTTAGTGCTTAGTCCACCATATCAACCTTGCATATCTACTTCATCATTTCATTTATAAGATGGTTTGCGAGTGCATCCAATGTACTCATGGCTGTGTCCCTGGCTATCAACTTGGCCAGACTATGGGGAAGAGTATCAGGAGGAAGGTTATGAAGAAGAGTATCAGAACTAAGATCTTCTACTGAGTCTCCATTGCCTGCAGGGTGAAGGCATGGACCCGAAGACGTTATTTCCGCTGCTATATTGTGTTGTAATATGAACTTGGTCACTATGACCATTGTATTTGAACCATCGTATTGTAATGTCTATGGAACTGGTTACCAACTACGTTATGTGTATCACAACAATGATTCTGGGATTGTGGTGGAATGCATAACGGGCACTTCGAATTTGTGATAAATTTGGGGATGTCACAGAAGTCCTGTGCTGCCTTTCTGAAATGTTTCTTCTTCCTCTTCTTTCGTTTTCAGTTGACGCATGTCGATGACCCTTTGACTTGCGGGCCTGCTCCTTTCTCTGCCAATACGTTCAATTCGAGGATTCCGTCGCCTCCTAGTCGATGCGATCGATGCGAAGAATATTCTTCAAGGATTTTTGACCTTGAGGTTCGCTTGACTTCAGCCAAACGCCAAGCTCAGATGGCGTTTGATAAAGCTAGCAAAACTTCCGCCCTGACAAAGCAGGTATCGATTCTTGGTGATGAAGTGTCCAGCTTGACGGCAAAGATTTTGCATCACGAAGAATGCAATTCTTTTATTCTTGGTATCGTCGAATCTGCCTGTGAAATGTTGCGATGTAAGTTTCCTCTCGACTTATTTTCTTCGCTTTTTGCTCTACTGCTACTTTTATGATATCCTTTGCCCTTATAGGCACTTACTTGGATTTCGCTGCTGAAGATCGTCGGGTTACTGAGCGAAGTGCGGCTCTGGAGAAGATGTCCGCAGGTGTTGAAAATTTATGGTCTGATCCTCGACGCCGAAGCGCTATTGTATTGCTTCAGGACCGTGCCCAGCATATTGGCGAGGCAGTGGATGGCTGTAGGAGAGCTCTCGTAACTATGCACTCGGTCATGCTTCCTCGCAATCCTCTGCCTGCTACTTTTCCATTGCTTCTTGATGTTTTTAGATCCAGCCAGCGAGTCCATCGGTTGATAGAACTGAACCTAGTGGCAGGTGCCAATTTTACTCTTGGGTGGATACGCAAGTGGCAGCCAAGACTCAATTATAGTTCTATGTCGCTGAGCTATCCTCCTGGTGGGGCAAGCCTTCGAGTACACTTAGAGAGTACCTTGCAGCCTGCCCGACGAATTATAGCCAGGTTGTTGCAAGAAGACTCCGCGTTTTTCCGCGAGTTTCACTACTTAGACCCTTTAGGTGTAGATGATTCTGACAACCCGATGTTGTAATGTGTATGTGGAACGCGAGAGTTTATTTATTTCGCGACTGTATGTCTGAAACTTATTCTCAGAGCGTTATTGTATGATTCGTGCGTTTGCCGCATTTTTCTTTGAAAGACTCGTAAACTCGAATATGAGGAACGTTTCGTTTTTATTATACTTGTAATGTAAGATACATGGGGTGACCCAAGAGATCCGGCCTGTGACCTGTGTTCTGGATCTAGAGGGCATTGCCCCTGGTATAACTCGTGGCTTTTACAGCCGTACTGTTCTACTTTACTCTATTGTCTTTTGATGCTTATGCCGCCATGGCTTTCCCTTTTTCCCCTGCGTCTGTGTCTTCTCCTGATGCTTCTACTCGTGGTTTCTTTGTTTCGGGCTCCGCGACGCGTCCTTCGAGTAGCTTGACGCCCTCTGTAGTTGCATTTTTTGCCTTCTCTGTATGGTTGGCTATTACGCCAAAATTTTGCGCCATCTTGTGGAACTCCCTGTCGCAGAGATCTGAGATTTCAAAACTCCCTTTGACTGTAATTATTCCTCTTGGTCCTGGCATTTTAAGTACCAAATATGTATAGTGAGGGACTGCCATGAATCGCGAAAATGCGGGTCGTCCGAGGATCGCGTGGTATTGAGATGGCCAGTCCATGACTTCAAAGTCTAGCTTTTCTCTTCTGTAGTTCTGTCGGTTGCCGAAGCAAACATTGAGTGCTATTCGACCCAATGGGTAATTGGCACTTCCTGGCACGATCCCGTGGAAGGAACAATCCGTTGGTTTCAGGAACTCTAGTGATATATGCATTGCTCGGAGCATTTTCGCATATATCAAGTTAATTCCACTCCCTGCGTCCATGAATATTCTGTCGACATCATACGCACCGATTTGAGCTTTGAGTACCAAAGGCGCATTTCCCGGCCGAGGTACTGTTATGGGGTGGTCTTCTCTGTTGAACTCGATTGGTTGTTCTGACCAGTGAAGATACTCCGTTGCGGCTGGAGGTGAGATGACTGCTAGATTGACTTGTCGAGTTATACTCTTCTCTTCTTTGTTCGACTTGGGCACAGGTTGTATCATTGCTGTGATGTGTCCTTTTGATGGGACATACCCTTCGTCGTCGTCGTGTCCCTGGTTTTGCTGGTCTTGTCCTTGAGGAGCTCCGTTGTTTCCTTGTTGTTTTGCCGGAGGATTGTTGCTTCCTTCAAATCCTTGTCGCCTTGCTTCGGTTTGCTTGTTTAGCGCTGCCTCTTGTAGTTTTAAGAATGTTGTGCAGTCTTTCATTGCGTGCCTTGATACCCACTTCCCATCAACGAACGCTGAGTGTATATGACAAGGTCCGTTGAGCATATCTTCTGGCAATGGGTTGTACTCTCTGGGTTCTCTTGTAGGGAACTTTTTATAGTCCTCCTTTCCGTAGCTTCGATATCCCGAGCTTCTTCGATCACTTCCTTGATAGCTGTTGTCTTTGTATCCTGCGGTGACTTGGCTATGGGAGCCGTAGGTGTCGTAATTCCGGGGTCGTCTCCTTTGACTTCCATATCTGTTTCTTCTGTCGTCCTCTGGAGATCGTGTTCGCTTGTTGTTGCACGCATCTTCTCCATCTGCAAATCTGTTTGCTGTGTCCATGAGGTCTGACACTGTTTTCGGCTTGATTCTACCCATCTCCTCGACTAGGTCTCTTCGCCTTAATCCAATGATGAACGCATCTATTGCTCTTTCGTCTGAAACTTCGACTGCTGAATTTTTGATAAGGCTCCATCTTTGGATGTATGCCCGTAGTGTTTCGTCGCGTTGTTGCACACATGCTTTGACTTCTTCTATTGATGCTGATCGTTTGTATGTTGACCTGAAGTTGCTTGTAAATTGCTTTGTGAGGTCTTCCCAGCTTCCAATAGATTCTTTCTCTAGTTTCCTCAACCATGACCTTGCTGCGCCGGTGAGGTGTAGTTGCAAACTTTGCATTGCTGTTTCTTTGGTTCCTCCTAATATTTGAACTGCTTGTAAGTAATCTGCGAGCCATGATTGTGGTTCCTGTGATCCGTCGTACTTTTGCTGATCATGAGGTAGCTTGAATCCCTTGGGAACTGGAGTGGTGTGAACCCTGCGGGTAAAGCACGATGCCCCCATCTCTTTTTCGTCGTCTTCATAGTCGCGTTTTTCATTTGGGGATCGCGATCTTCGAGTTCCACCGTGCTGTTTTGGTGATGGCGATCGAGATCGGTGCTTGCTGCTTCTGCGCCGAGGACTGTTGTGACGACGAGGTGACCTTGCTTTGTGCACTTCCTTGTGGTGATATGCTTCTTCTCCTTTTGCTGATAGCTTGTGGCCCACCATGTTGAGTCCGTTTAATGCTGCTCTATGCATATGTTCTCTAGGATCTCCTGGACTTGGTCGAGTTGTAAGTAGATATGCTTGCGCTGCCACTAGTGCTGCTTCAGGGGTTTTCGGTAGGATCTTCCCCTGCTCGTCGACCGATAGGAAGGACGAGTCGAGGTTTTTAGAAATACTTTGCACGTCGGAGTACTCGAGGTTGTTGTACCTTGAACCGTGTCGACGATTTTTCCTTGCGTTGCTATATGATGCGTCGCTTCGTGCTTTACGAGCAGCTTCGCTGGCTGCAATGGCTGAATCTTTTCTTCTTTGTATCTCTATTTTCTCCTTTGCTAATTGCTTTGCCTGCTGCCTTAGGGCGTAATGATATCCCAAAAGCATGTCTTTGCTAGAATTTGATGGTATTGGCGTGCCGTGTTCTACGGCTTCTCTTATTACCCTCCAATCGTCGACTGATAGTCGAATTTTTTCCCTGGCTGTGAGAGATTCTGCTGTTTGCCCTTCTGCTAGGTGATTTGCCCCTCTGTCTATATTTGCTGGGTTTAGCACTGGGTTGTCATTTTCATCGAATTCTTCTGAGTTGTCTCCCACAATGGCGAGCACCTGGCATTGTTTGCCGATGTTACTATTGAAGCTTGAGAAGATCGAGTCGCCATCTTCAGAAAGCTCTAACCCTGTTTTCCATGTGTCTGTTGATTTGTCTGAGATATCGTCGAGGCAAATCATGAGATCGTTGAGTTGGACTCCTGCGGCGAGTTTTTCCTTTGCTTTGCTGTCTTCTTCAATTTCTTTTCGCACTTCTTCTAGGCTGACCGGTGAGTTTACCTCGCTGGATGAGCTGTCGGAATACTCCATCATTGCTACTGTTTCGGTCTCTCTTGCCGACGGATCTTGTTTCGTCGGATCTGAAAGGCGAGATGAACCCGATGGCCCGATGAGGATGCTCAAACTTCCGATTGTCAACTCCATCTCTTGATTTTTGTCGACTTCTGTATTGCTGTTGGCTAAAAGCGAAAAAGCCGTCGAATTCATGATTCCAACGCCCAGGTCCCCACGATCGGCGCCAATTGACGAGGGTTAGCTCGGCAAATGTCCTAGATGAAGGATTTAGGATCGGGGAGATAGGGCGTCGGATGAATTCGAAGGTAAAGTTTAGTCGAAAAGGGTGTATGTCGAAAGTAAACTTGGGTGTTCAACCTGGCTTGCTTTCAGTCTGCCCTACACCGTCCCCTCCTGGCCCCTATATATAGGTGGCCAGGTCTCGAGGATCGGGTAGGGTCCGACGCAGATTACAATATCGAGATACGATAGGAACTCGTATTCGACTATCATTACAATTGGGCCTAGCTATACGGGCCTCAGGGGTACTCAACTAACGGACTCTATTAACTATACCCTTGTCACCACCACAATTACCACTACTATTTCACACTCATGGTACTGTTATTTTATGTTTGCTTAGTATACTTTATTGCTGCAGCACTAACATTTACTTTCTTGTATTTATTATCTTGCAAAGCTATCTCTCATACCCGAATCGTTGCTCTAGTTTTATTTCCTAGATGATACAAACGTTTAGTGTGCGTAGAGTTGTATCAGTGGTTGATAGAACTTGAGAGAACATTTATCCTACCTTTAGCTCCTCGTTGGGTTTGACACTCTTACTTATCGAAAAGGCTACACATGATCCCTATACTTGTAGGATATCAGTACATTGGTGCACCCCTGCAGGGTAAATCTTTTCGAAAAGTCATGTCCGCGGTTATGGACGACTTGGAGCCATTCTACTCGATCATAGAACAACTTACACCTAATTTATGATAAAATATGATGTAGTAAATAGTTCTACTACAATATTAAATTGTTATAAAATTGTCAACCGTGTGAGTGCCTTTGATGTTGCTTCTTCGTGTGGTCGCGATGAGGTGATTCATCGGCTGGTTTATGTTTGTTGTAGTATTCTAGTTCTTTACTTTATGCGCTCTCTTATCTTATTCTAATTAGACGGAAGTTGTAGAGTGTCTCTATAGGTTCTTTAGTGCTTGCTCGCTGCCGCTTAACCCCACCATACAGCTGACGTCCTTTTGAGTCTCTTGAGCTTGTCTGCATACCTCACGTACAAAGGCGACTTGTTGACTACTCTTTATACGTCTTGAAGTCTTGCTAAGTACTTTATACTTATTGCTGCTCGTCTCGGATTTTCGCCGGAGCAGGTTTGAAGAAAGGTACATGGAAGCGACGACGTTAGCAAGGTTACCCTTCCAACTTGGCATGGGCAGGGTTATGGACGCCATCGTTTATCTTCAGGCCTCTTAGGCCCATTTGTATTCTTGTCCGTACTCGGATACTATTTTGGTTTATGTATGATTTGGATCTTTGTATGTATATTTGGATTCTCGACTCGTGGAGTCTTTGTGGTTAAATTATATGTTATTTTGTGGGTTCTATCGTGAACTTGTGTAATGTTACTACCTTGATTCCACCCGCCTAATGTGTATGTTGTGACATGCACATTTCGCTTGGTGGGCGTTTCCAAAGCGACATCGTGCGAATTGTGGCGTGATTGCTATAATTCACAAGGTGCCAATTTTGGGGCATCACACAACTCCCAAAAACGAAGTTATGCCAATGTGTCCACCATACATACCTATTAGCAATTTGCTATTCCAAAGTACTTTTGACTTGCTTTTATCTACCCTTCAAATTAAACTCTTTTTGGTGTTATGCAAAAATTGGTCAGTAAAGCTCTCACGAATCTGATGGCACACTTTACTTTTCTCGTTCTTAAAATTTTGACATTGTGGCTCTCTTATGTTGAGTTGTTATGCTTGCAAGTTGTAAGTTGGAAATTAGCCAAACCATGCCGTCATGGGGTAAGCTTTCAACATTGCACTTCTTATTTGAGTTGATATCGTGATCTTTTGTTTATGGATACTCGCGATGTGAAATAAGTTGGGAATCTTGCGGGATCATGGAGTTTTTATATGTGTTAGAGAAATGCCTGGGCCGCTAATTTAAGCCATGCATAATTCATGGTGGAAATTTACAGCATGCCCATAGTGGACATTCGACGACGCATCTTAAAATAAAAAGCTACACTAATGGTAAATAAAAGAGATGCAGAGGCGTTCATTATCTGTTTGCGTATCATTTTGATGTGGGCTTGTTCCATGTCATCGGGCAGGAGTTACCCCATTGGCGGTTCTCGATGATACGCATATACTTACAATGATAAGAGCTTGCTTGGGACCCTAAGTCGAGTAGCATGAGGTTTGGGTATTCGTACTTCACGGGACACGAGGTTTTCAACTTATGATTTGTCAAGCATATGCTTCATAATTGTACTCGCATTAACTTTAACCATTCAAGATGCCTATGATGGGGGAAATGAGAGCTCAAAGCTAGTAAGTACCATAATTTTTGAAGGTTTTATAAAACTTGCAATCACTACTTCCCTCTGCGAAGGGCCTTTCTTTTACTTTTATGTTGAGTCACCACCTTCTACCTTTATGCACCGTCTAAGAGAGCATAGTTATCATTCTGAGTTTAATGTGCATAGTCCCAAAGTTTATCATTGATTGATTCATGATTTTGGTTTCACTTGTTCTTAAATTATTTGTATCTAGTCGCCCTCTTAAACTTGAAGGTGTCCTATGCATTTATATTTTGCTATTCCATGAAGGAGAAGCTAAAAACCATTTGCTATGTTTTTCCATATGATTTGAACACACGTTTGACTTTCATTGTTTCATTTTTCATGATCTTTTGTTTGTGTTCTTTTTCATGTTATAACATGGTTGCTAAGTTTCTTCTATCAAGATTATGTCTTTCATGCCCATGTTTTAAGTTTTTTTGATCCCAGCACTCAATGCTTACATAGATGATCCAGATTGTGATGGTGCATGTTACCTCAAAAATTATTCTTTTGTTATCACTTACCTACTCGAGGACGAGCAGGAGTTAAGCTTAGGGATGCTTGATACGTCTCAAACGTATCTATAATTTTTTATGCTCCATGCTTGTTTTTTCACCATTTGTCTTGTGTTTCGTTACACTTCGTGGCGTTTTTATGCGATTTTCGGAACTAACCTATTGATAAGATGCCATAGTGCCAGTTCCCTGTTTTCTGCTGTTTTTGTGTTTCAGAAAAGCTACACAGGAAATATTCTCGGAATTGGACGAAACAAGTTCAGAAACTTCTATTTTTCCCGGACGAAGGACGAAGACCGAACGAGAGCCGGAGGGGGGGCAGAGGCTGGCCACACCACAGGGGGGCACGGCCCAGCCCCTGGCTGTGCCCACCCATGGTGAGCCCACATGGTCCACCTCCTGACGACGCCCCTTCGCCTATAAGAATCCTCCCGATGGAAAACCCTAAAATAATCGGCATTTTTCCCAGAACAGTTTCGCAGCTCTGCCGTCGTTGAAGACAATTTTCGGGGGACAAAAGTCTCTGTTCCAACACCCTGCCGGGACAGGGAAGTGCCCCCGGAGCCGTCTCCATCGGTCTCCATCGCCGTCTCCGCCGTCTCCATCGACCTCACCGCTATCTCCACTAACCTTGCTGTCTCCTATGATGAGGAGGGAGTAGTTCTCCCCCAGGGCTGAGGGCTCTACCGACAGCTATGTGGTTCACCTCTCTCTCCCATGATGTGATCTTTATGTGATCGTGAGCTTTGTATCTAGTTGAATTGGTAGATGTTATTATTCAGATATTATGCTACTCCCGTGCTTTATATTTGTAATCTCCGGAGACACCTTGTATCATGATGTGAAGGTGACAGTGTGTGCATTATGTGTGTCTCTTTTGGTTAACATCTCTATGAATTGTTAGTGTTTATTGGAACCATCTAGTGCGTTCACGGTGACAGTGTGGGACAATCTAGTTTGGGGAAATACGGACTTTGAGGAGTGCTTCGTAGCCCTACGCATGATTAGTGTTTGTTATCCATTGGGGAATTGTTTTGAGTTGCATATTGATGATAGTATCTATTGGTTCAATTATGTTATATTTGTTGGGAGTGTGTCCACCAGTGAAAGTATGATCCCTAGGCCTTGTTTCCAAGCATTGCACACCGTTTCCTTTCAGTTTTGTTACATGTTAAAACGCTCAAAAACTTTCCTAGCTTCAATAGTAACATCTCTAAATTCTCTATGCAAAGTCTCCAAAATAAAATCTTTCTTTTCGGAGTCTTCGATATCATGTAGCTTAAGAAACATTTGTTGCATAAAAGGATTAAGGTTAACAAACCTAGCCTCCAACATGTGAACTAAATAAGCAGCAGCAACTTCATAACTAGGAGCAAGCTCAGCCAACATCTTTATGCATACTAATATGATTAAAGAACTCCTCAATGTTACCTTTTCCAATAATAGAACCACTACCTACTGAGAGGTCCTCCAAAACATTCTTAGGGAACAACATAATGAACTAAGAGTAATAAAGTAACAACTATAAATGAAGCTAATTTTTTTGTATTTTTTATAAAAAGATGCAAGCAAAAATAAAGTAAAGCAAAACAATAAACAAAGTAAAAGATTGTGCGCGCGAGACTCCCCTTGCAGAAGTCTTCTTTCTCCCCGGCAACGGCGCCAGAAAACTTGTTGATGGTGCGGTGTTGATGATGTAAATGACCGACCAGTTGGGAACCCCAAGAGAAGGTGTGATGAGCACAGCAACAAGTTTTTCCTCAGTTATGAAACCAAGGTAATCAATCCAGTAGGAGAAAGCCAAACTTAAGAAGGTGATGCTTGCTAGCTTCGTGACACTCTGGACAATGGCGCCAGACAACTTGCTGGTGCGTAGTTGATGTAGGAGCTTCTTCACCTAGTAGCAACGTGAAACCTGCACACAACACAAACAAGTACTTTGCTCCCAACTTACGATGAGGTTGTCAATCTCACCGGTTTGCTGTAAACAAAGGAATGAGCATATCGAGTGGTAAAAGGATAATAGTTTGCAAGTAAAGTAAATAGTGCGAGTAAAGTAAACGGTAAAACAATGTAAAGGAAATTGGACCGGGGTCCACAGTTCACTAGTGGTGTCTCTCCATAAGATAAATAAAGCATGCTGGGTAAACAAATTACAGTTGGGCAATTGATAGATTAAAGATAATGTACATACATCACGAGGATCATGATGTCTACGCACGCGTCTGTTCTTATAGACAGTGTTGGGCCTCCAAGTGCAGAGGTTTGTAGAACAGCAACAAGTTTCCCTTAAGTGGATCACCCAAGGTTTATCGAACTCAGGGAGGAAGAGATCAAAGCTATCCCTCTCAAACAACCCTGCAATTACGATACAGAAAGTCTCTTGTGTCCCCAACACACCCAATACACTTGTCAGATGTATAGGTGCACTAGTTCGGCGAAGAGATAGTAAAATACAAGCGGTAGTGATGATTATAAGTAGTAACTGTGATATGAAATAAGTATCGCTGCGAGCAAACATGTAACAAAACAGGAAGTAAATGGTGTGCAATGCTTGGAAACAAGGCCTAGGGATCATACTTTCACTAGTGGACACACTCTCAACAAATATAACATAATTGAACCAACAGATACTATCATCAATATGCAACTCAAAACAATTCTCCAATGGAAAACATACAATAATCATGCAGTAGGGCTACGAAGCACTCCTCAAAGTCCGTATGTACCCAAACTAGATTGTCCCACACTATCACCGTGAACGCACTAGATGGTTCCAACAAACACCAACATTCATAGAGACATTAACCAAAAAGATACACATGACGCACACACTAGTCACCTTTACACCATGATACGAGGTATCTCCGGAGAGTTCAATAATAAAGCATAGGAGTTGCATAACATCTGAATAATAACATCTACCAATTCAACTAGGTACAAAGCTCATGATCACATAAAGATCACATCATGGGAGAGAGAGGTGAACCACATAGCTACCGGTAGAGCCCTCAGCCCCGGGGATGAACTACTCCCTCCTCATCATAGGAGACAGCAAGGTTGATGGAGATGGCGGTGAGGTTGATGGAGACGGCGGAGACGGCGATGGAGACCGATGGAGATGGCTCCGGGGGCACTTTCCCATCTCGGCAGGGTGCCGGAACAGAGACTTTTGTCCCCCGAAATTTGTCTTCGACGGCGGCGGAGCTGCGGAACTGTTCTGGGAAAAACGTCCACACCCTTAGGGTTTTCCGTCCTGAGGCTTTATATAGGCGAAGGGGCATCGTCAGGGGGCAGCCAGGGGCTCCTCACACCAGGGTGGCGCGACCAGGGCCTGGGCCGCGCCACCTATGTGTGAGGGCGGCCTCTGGCCCCCCCTCCGGCTCTCTTTCGGTCTTCGGGAAGCTTCCGGGAAAAATAAGACTTCTGGCTTTTATTTCGTCCAATTCCGAGAATATTTTCTGTGTAGCTTTTCTGAAACACAAAAATAGCAGAAAACAGGGAACTGGCACTGTGGCATCTTGTCAATATGTTAGTTCCGGAAATCGCATAAAAATGCCACGAAGTGTAACAAAACACAAGGCAAATGGTGCAAAAACAAGCATGGAGCATCAAAAATTATAGATACGTTTGAGATGTATCAAGCATCCCCAAGCTTAACTCCTGCTCGTCCTCGAGTAGGTAAGTGATAACAAAAGAAATAATTTTTGAGGTGACATGCACCTACACAATCTTGATCATATATGTGAGCTGGGATCATAAGAACTTAAAACATGGGCATGAAAGATATAATCTTGACAATAAGAACTTAGCAACCATGTTGTAAACATGCAAATGAACACAAACAAAAGATCATGAAAATGAAACAATAAAAGTCAAATGTGAGTTCGAATCATAAGGAAAAACATACAAGTGGTTTTCAGCTTGTCCTTAAAGAGAGCAAAACATAAATGCATAGGACACCTTCAAGTTTAAGAGGGCGACTAGATACAAATAATTTGAGAACAAGTGAAACCAACAATATGAATCAATCAATGAAAACTTTGGGACAATGCACATTATACTAAGAATGACAACTATGCTCTCTTAATGGTGCATAAAGATAGAAGGTGGTGACTCAACATAAAAGTAGAAGAAAGGCCCTTCGCAGAGGGAAGTAGTGATTAAACATGTGCTAGAGCTTTTCATTTGTAAAACAGAGAGATAAAAATTCGTTTTGAGAGGTGGTTGTCTTTGTCAATGACTGGCAATGGGGTTCTTACTATCTTCCATACAAAAATGAAGCAAGTTTTTGAGGGAGAGATTGGCACTTTTTGTTCTCTTTTTTATAAAGCTTGGCACTCCTCCCCACCTTTTTTCTTTCTCAAACCATGGCTAACCGATTCCATCGGGTGCCCACCAACATTCACATTCCATGGAGGAGTGCCTTTTTTCTTTTCTTTTTTTTCTTTTTCTTTTCTTTTTGGAATAAGCAATATGGAAGATAGCAAATCCGACCACTACGTCCCCATGAGCTAAAAATAGTGTCACAAAATGAGAAGTGTTTTGAAGGTTTTTTGAAAGATAGCACATGAAAATTTACTTGGAATGGCTTTCAAATACCATGCATAGGAGTTTATAGTGGACACAATGGCAAACTTGGTTTTTAGGAGTTGGATGCACGAGTAGAGCTCATACTCAATACAAAATGAGGGCTAGCAAAAGACTGGGAGCGACCAACTAAGAGAGCAATAACGGCCATAATCATGCAAAGCGACAAAGCGACATTAAAAGAAGCATAAGATGGCATCAAAAGTCAAAAACTAAATGATCATAGAGGCTATTGGCGACTTTGTAAGAGTCTAACATGTGTGAGCATGCGCCAAGTCAACCCAAATAAAGCATCAAGGAGAAAATCAAAATAATGCTTCCAAATAATTAAAACAACGCATGATTTTTTCAAAGGCTCATTAAGCAATCTCAATTATTTGAGGCAAGTCATGCTACAGCAAAACCACTAAGCATACTATCAGAAAGACATCAAGCACGACATGCAAAAGCCTAAGCCGCAGTCTACACAAGCTCCTTCTTGTACCACTTTTTTGCATAAAGCTTTTTCTCTTTTCCAACACCATTCGAACTTTTTATAAACACCTCTTTTGATAAAAACCAATAAAGACCAGAGGCAAAAAATACACCTTGATGAAAAGATATAACAAGATCTGAACGCAAATCAAGGCGAAAATCGAAAGCTAAACGCAGTAGCAGAAAAGGAGAACACTCGTTGAACGATAAGAGTGAAAACTAGAGTGTTCTTGGCAAATGAAAAGCGAGTTCATCTCCTCCAAAAGAAACATGATGTGATCTAACCATTTATTGCAGCAAACAAAACAAAATAAAACTAAAACAAAAACAACTAACGCTCCAAGAAAAACGCATAATGCATGAAGCAATAAAAATATAGTGTCTTGAAAGGTGACCTGATTTTTGCCGATGAAGAAGGGGTGCCTCGGGGGCATCCCCAAGCTTTGACGCTTGTACTTCTTGGATATTTCTTGGGGGTTGCATGGGCATCCCCAATCTTGAGCTTTTGTCCATTCTTCAACTCATCTCATCATTCTCCAATCCCTACACTTGAAAACTTCCTTCATACAAAACTAAACACAATTCTATTAGCAACATTAGTGCAAGCATAACATATAATCAACCTCTTTCTGCTTCAGGTTTCAACCCAAAACCACCACATATAAAGCATATACTACTGTAACTTCCCCAAAAGTTCCGTGATCAAAAGAACTCAAAATAAAGCGATAAAGCGGCAAACACAAATATTGGCAGAAATCTGTCAAAACAGAACGGCTGACAAAGGTCGAATTTTTAGAGGGTTTTCTGTTGCTCAAATAAAAAAGTGTTCAACTAATGAAAGTTTTGATATAACCTGGGGCATATGCACAAGAAATCGCAGGTCCAAAAGATATACAGAGAATTTTCACGAATTTTTACGGTGCAGCACCGAAAACTGTTTCAGGACAGCAACATCCCCAAATCTTTACCTCACTCAAATTAGAGGCTTCTCTTGGCACAAAAACGAAATAAAAAGGATAAGGAGAGGTTATTATAGTAGTAATAACTTCCAAGACTCAAATAAAAGAAAAAGTACTGGAAATAAAACAATGGGTTATCTCCCAAGAGTGCTTTTCTTTAACGCCTTTGAGCTAGGCGCAGTAATTTGCAAAGATGCTCATGTGGGCGCCATATAAGAGCTTGAGGCAAAGGCGCCATATAGAAACTTAAAGCAATAGAGAGCATCAAAAAGCAAGTATGGAACATATTTAAATCTAAACCACTTCCTATGAAAAATAGTCTTATAAAGAGACAAGTCATAAAAGCGCAAAGCAAAAAGCATAGGAAGGCAAAACAAGTACAACTTCAAGAATTGCAACATAAAGAGGGGAAACTCAATATTGTTGAGATCTATCAAACCATGTTTCCCTCTCTCATAATAACTTTCAGTAGCATCATGAATAGAATTAACAATATAACTATCACGTAAAGCATCCCTATCATGAGCCACATGCATAAAAGGATTAGTACTCCTCACATGAACAATCGTGGTAGGAGCAGATTCCACAGAATAATTATTCTCATCACCATAATCATCAAAGACAGGAGGCACATTATAATCATAACTATTTTTCTCCTCAAAAGTAGGTGAATTGAAAACATTATAATCATCATCATAAACTAGAGGCTTAGTATCATCACAAGATAGAGAACTACTATGTCGCAAAGCATATTCATCAAACATATCATCATAAGAAGGAACATGGATAGCACTAATGGTACAACAATTATTAACCTTAGAATTGGTACCAAAAAGATTTTCAATATCAAAAGTAGAGTGCTTTTCCCAATCATGATCACTAACATAAGTAATAGGCATAGGAACATCATCTCAATCAGAATTATCATAATCTATAGCAGGATCATAACGCTTAGGGGAAGATACCGTGTCCTCTCGCCTCTTACTCCTCTTCTTCTTCTTCATACTCTTCTTACTCTCTCCTTTAGGAGGGAGAGACTTGAAGGGCATCTTCTCCACATATTCTCTAGGAGGGAAAGGCATCTTCTCCACATAATCTGGTTTGCTGACGGGAACAACAGAAGAAACTTTGGAGGATTTATCCTCTCTATTAATAAGATTGAAACATCTATTAGTCCTGTCATAGCTTGGCAAAACATCATGTTTTATAAGATCTTGTAAGTAAGTATTTGCGAGGCAATCTTTAGCACAATAGAGACGACAACCACGAAGGGTACTATTAATATCAGCATCTCTCATATCAACCAAAGAAATCTTTCTAGATATCTCTTCACAATTCAAAAACAAGGTAAGCTCATCATGCTGATTGAGAGTAATCTTATCATCACAATACAAATTTGCGGTACTCGTTCGATTAATTGGGCATTGAAAATTAAAGTGACCCTTTTCACCGCAAAATTCACAAAGAAAAGGATAAAGCTCACAAACCCTTTCACCAAGCACATCTAGATCCTTGAGCCACATACTGGTTTCTTCATTTGCGTGGGTGATGCAATAATCTTCCTTGTTGTAACTCTGTTCACAAGGTCTATGTACTTCACAAAAATTAACATGCTTATAAGAAATAGGACTTTTAGAAGTTTGAGCATGTTTATTGCAATCATCAATAACAATATCACTTTCTATGCAAGTGTCCTTAAAAGGTTCATGATACACGTCCCCATTTCCTTTAGGAACATTCATATGGGAAGCAAAGGCTTTAAAGCAATCAACCATAATTTGAGGATCAAGACCATATTTAGCACTAAGCTCTTGAAAATTAGCAGTTTCAGCAAAAGACTTAATGCAATCAAACTCGTAATTCATACCTGATCCTTTACCTTTGTCGCTATCCCAACCTTCAATATTGTTTTGAATTGTCTCAAGCAGACCCCACTTGGTGTCGACATCCTTGCTTGTGAAAGACCCATCAAAGCATGCATCTAGATAGTCCTTGTAATGTCCTGAAAGCCTTGCATAAAAATTATTAATAACAATATTACGGGGAAGATCATGAATAGGACATTTATGCATTAGTAACTTCAATCTTCCCCAAGCTTGGGCAATGCTTTCTCCCTCATGCGGATGAAAATTATAAATGTAATTCCTATCTTTATAAACCTAACTAGAAGGATAGAATTTAGAATAAAAGAGAGGTTCAATTTCCTCCCAATCAATAGATCGGCCATCCTTCAATGTTTTATACCATTCCTCAGCTCTGCCTTTCAGCGAAAAAGAGAATAGCTTCTTCTTAACTTGGTTCATTGAAATACCTGCACACTGGAACAACTCGCATAATTCATGTATAAAAAGCAAATGGTCACCAGGATGGACAGTTCCATCTCCTAAATAGCAGTTATCCCTAACATGTTCAACAATCTTCGTAGGTATTTTAAAAGGATGAGGAGCACAAGCATCACTAGAAACATCACATATGGGAGATAAAATATTATCAGAACAGACCTTCTCCACTAAAGCTGGGGGACTAAAAATATCATACTTAACAAAACCAGCTTCCCCAAGCTTAGACTTTTCAATAGCATTAGCATTAACAGTATTCAAAGCATTCGTACTAATAACATTGCTATGCGAAATAAGCTCCAAAGGATTTTCACTTTTCTCTTCAAACACTTCATATCTAAACTCAGGAAAAAGACTAAAGAACTCTTTGTTTTCCATTAAGCCTAACTAGTGAAAATAAAAACAAGAAACAAAAAGATATAATTGCAGAATCAAAAGGAAATAACTTCGAGCACTCACACAGGAGGATGTGAGTACCTTTTACCTTACCTCCCCGGCAACGGCGCCAGAAAAGAGCTTGATGTCTACGCACGCGTCTGTTCTTGTAGACAGTGTTGGGCCTCCAAGTGCAGAGGTTTGTAGAACAGCAGCAAGTTTCCCTTAAGTGGATCACCCAAGGTTTATCGAACTCAGGGAGGAAGAGGTCAAAGCTATCCCTCTCAAACAACCCTGCAATTACGATACAGAAAGTCTCTTGTGTCCCCAACACACCCAATACACTTGTCAGATGTATAGGTGCACTAGTTCGGTGAAGAGATAGTAATATACAAGCGATAGTGATGATTATAAGTAGTAACTGTGATATGAAATAAGTATCGATGTGAGCAAACATGTAACAAAACAGGAAGTAAACGGTGTGCAATGCTTGGAAACAAGGCCTAGGGATCATACTTTCACTAGTGGACACACTCTCAACAAATATAGCATAATTGAACCAATAGATACTATCATCAATATGCAACTCAAAACAATTCTCCAATGGAAAACATACAATAATCATGCAGTAGGGCTACGAAGCACTCCTCAAAGTCCGTATGTACCCAAACTAGATTGTCCCACACTATCACCGTGAACGCACTAGATGGTTCCAACAAACACCAACATTCATAGAGACATTAACCAAAAAGATACACATGATGCACACACTAGTCACCTTTACACCATGATACGAGGTATCTCCGGAGAGTACAATAATAAAGCACAGGAGTTGCATAACATCTGAATAATAACATCTACCAATTCAACTAGGTACAAAGCTCATGATCACATAAAGATCACATCATGTGAGAGAGAGGTGAACCACATAGCTACCGGTAGAGCCCTCAGCCCCGGGGATGAACTACTCCCTCCTCATCATAGGAGACAGCAAGGTTGATGGAGATGGCGGTGAGGTCGATGGAGACGGCGGAGACGGCGATGGAGACCGATGGAGATGGCTCCGGGGGCACTTCCCCGTCCCGGCAGGGTGCCAGAATAGAGTCTTCTGTCCCCCGAAATTTGTCTTCGACGGCGGCGGAGCTGCGGAACTGTTCTGGGAAAAACGCCCACACCCTTAGGGTTTTCCGTCCCGAGGCTTTATATAGGCGAAGGGGCGTCGTCAGGGGGCAGCCAGGGGCTCCTCACACCGGGGTGGCGTGGCCAGGGCCTGGGCCGCGCCACCTATGTGTGAGGGCGGCCTCTGGCCCCCCTCCGGCTCTCTTTCGGTCTTCGGGAAGCTTCCAGGAAAAATAAGACTTCTGGCTTTTGTTTCGTCCAATTCCGAGAATATTTCCTGTGTAGCTTTTCTGAAACACAAAAATAGCGGAAAACAGGGAACTGGCACTGTGGCATCTTGTCAATAGGTTAGTTCCGGAAATCGCATAAAAATGCCACGAAGTGTAACAAAACACAAGGCAAATGGTGAAAAAACAAGCATGGTGCATCAAAAATTATAGATACGTTTGAGACGTATCAGATCACTATGAGGCTTACTCTGGGCATTACGACAAAATACATAGACCGTAATCCAACTGCATCTATGACTAACAATCCACTCGCGGGGAATTGTCCGAGGACCCCTTGAGTATTAAGTTGCGAATAACAGATAATTGCATTAAGCAAAGTGTGTAATATAAACAAAGAAAATATCCTTGGACACAAGAATGTTGTTTTCTCCCTAGTGGCAACAGCATATCTACAACCTTAGAGGTATCTGTCACTCCCCCAGATTAAATAGAGGCATGAACCCAACTATCGAGCATAAATACTCCCTCTTGGAGTTACTAGCATCTACTCGGCCAAGATAGCTACTAGCAACGGAAAGCATGCAAGATCATAAACAACATAGAGATAACATAAGATATAATTCAGCACATCAACTTGATATAGTACCAATACTCATCGGATCCCAACAAACACAACATGTATGATTACATAAAGATGATCTTGATCATGTAGGGCAGCTCACAAGATCTAAACATGAAGCACATGGTAGAGAAGACAACCATCTAGCTACTGCTATGGACCCGTAGTCCAAGGTAGACTACTCACACATCACTCCGGAGGCGACCATGGTGGTGGAGAAGGCCTCCGGCAGGGATTCCCCTCTCCAGCAGGGTGCCGAGAAGAGCTCCTGGATCCTCCCGATCTCGTTTCAATGACGACGGCGGCTTGCAGTATGTTTATGGGAAAAGCGATCTGGCCCTTAGGTTTTTCCCATCGAGGGGACTTTATAGGCGGAGGGGCGTCGTCGGGAGGTGGGCCAGGCGGCCTCACCATGGGTGGGCGCGGCCAGGGGCTGGCCCGCGCCCCCCCGTGGTGTGGATGGCCTCTGGCCCCCCTCCGTCTCATCTTCGGTCTTCGCAAAGCTTCGGTAAAAATAGGAGGTTCGGCTTTTGTTTCGTCCAATTCCGAGAATATTTCCTGTGTAACTTTTCTGAAACACAAAAACAGCAGAAAACAGGGAACTAACACTGTGGCATCTTGTTAATAGGTTAGTTTCGGGAAATGCATTAAAACGCTATGAAATGTAACAAAACATAAAGCAAATGGTGTAAGAACAAGCATGGAGCATCAAAAATTATAGATACGTTTGAGATGTATTAGTTCTCGATCCATGTTGATGTCCGGGAGAGCTCTACGGCGGGGAAGAAGGATGGTGATGGAGTTGAGGCACTGGTTAGGGCTTTGCAAAATCTAAAATTAAGGGAGGGAGAAGTAGATAATGTTACCATCACCGAGAAGGATATCACGGTCATGCAGAAACATGTGTGATGTCTTGTTTTAGCAAGAGTGAAAAAACAAAACAAAAATCCTTTAGCTCAGATGCCCTATTCTAAACCTTGTGTTATGTGGGGGGCACACGATCCAGAATTGCAAGAGGTAGATGATAACATGTTCACATTTAAGTTCTTTTGTTTAGGTGATTGGACTAAAGTTATGAATCAAGGCGTGTGTGGTTGTTTTGCAACGGGTAGTAGTGATTGCAGAGTATGATGGGAGCATGAAGCCAACTAAAGGCCGCTCTTTGACCGGGTGTTGATGTGGGCACATATACATTCTATTCCAAAATTATACCGAGTGCAATTTGGCGGTGGATCAACTAGTGAGAAGAATATACAATGTGAAGAGTGTTGAGATGAATCCCCAATGTTGGTTTGTAGGAGATTATGTGAAGGTTAGGTCAAGCATTGAGGTAAGCAAGCTGTTGATTTGTTTTTCTCCACTAAATCTTAGTGTTACAGAGAGAATTTGATTGCAAGAGGACTTGTGATGTGAATAAGAAGCTCATGTTTGAGAAGGTGGGAGAAGGAGAACAAGCAGCTAGTCTAGAAGGGCAGTATGAGGATAGTGCGATCGTGATAAGGGGCAATCACATTTGGCACCGCCTCCACCTATCTTATACACCGCCAAGAGAGAAGAAGAGATCTAAGACAGAAGCTAATGGACAAATGTCTAGTTCCGTTGATACTGATGTCGTGGCGATTGAGGTGGCCTCCTTCGAGGTGGACTGCCAGGTCAATATGGTGTCTTTCAACTATCGGTGGTTGGGCGACCCTGTGACAGTGTATGAGTTACGTGATCTTGAGCTGACATACTGGCCTGCGAGTCTTTGTGTGATGGAGACCTGGATTTCAAAGAATCGGGGTGGTTTGGCTAATACACTAGGTTCTGGTTATGCCTATGGTGTGGGGAGCATTGGCGGGAGTTATCCCTGCAGCTGCATAATCAATGGCGCTCTTTAAACTCTCGAGGGATTTATGTGATCATATCATATCTATGTTCTGAAACTCCTGGTGGAGAATTAAAAATGGAGAGGGAACACATCGTAGGTGTCTTGGGATTCAATGCCCCAAGTGTAAGAGTATCTTGGGTTTCCGCAACATGAAGACTTTTAACCTAGATCCTCTTGCTAGACAACTGTGTAGAATACTCAATGACTCTAATTCTCCAAGTGCCACAATTCTAAAGGCAATATATCTCGTAGTAAAGATATACCCACAAGCGATCTAGGGACTAATCCCTATATATAGCGGTCTTTATGTGAAGGGAGGGACATGTTGAAGTTTTTTTTATAACGAAAGCTATTCAACCCAACTTTAAATTAATAAAGCCAATTCAGCCAACCGATATATGCTGTTGAGGAAATCCTCTTACAAGCATATCAATGAACAAACAATTGAAAAAAGAGCACCAAAGCTACACTAAGTCAGCACAATCCATGCAGCATAGCACCATTTAAATCATCCGGTCACATGGCGACACTCGAACCAGAAACAAGCTCATATGGGGCATCCACCTGGGAGCACTCAAGCCATGACCAACTGCAAAGGGACCACCTTGCTCGACCGGAAGCAGAGTGCAACTCCAGAAGGCCATCTTGAAATTGATGATGGAGTACAAGTAGATGAGGGGCAAGACCTCGAAACAACAAGAGAGATCAGGGCGAGTTGCCCATGGCATTGACCGCATGCCAGACCGTACGCACTGTCGAGAAAGGACCGCCAGTGGAGAAGGCACCCTGCCTTCTCGCTCCGGATCGTGGAGCGCTACCCTGCCGATAGGCCAATCCTCCGAGCACGCGTCAACTGCCAACGCCGACACTAGAACAGAGCAACTCCCTGGAAGCTCCACCACCACCACAAAGCCCACACCTTGCCACCCAACTGACCAGACGCGCGCAGGCCAAGAGGAGCCATAGATCCACAGCGGTGCCTCCAAGAAGGAAGTGACGAGAGCGTCGCCAACGCATGGTTCAACCGAACCAGGGTTTTCACCCGGAGCTGGCCGTGGTAGAAGACAACGACACGACGATGCTCCTAGGGAGGGAGTGACGCTCGTGTACGTCACCATCGCTGGCGCCGACAGGTCGGTTCAAGCTATCGTCATCTCCACACCACACCACACCTCAGGCTGCCGACCACGTCCATAAAAGGGCCTCCAGATCTGGATCTGGGCGAGAAGAAATCAAAGACAAACCTCACGCTAGAACCTTCCTTTGCTGCATCCCCGCCGCCCACACGGCCATGAACATCTCCAACACCACCGCCACACAGCCCGCCAATGAGCTGCCCGAGCGTCCGCCGTCCAGGGCGGCCACCGCCGCCGTCCGAATCCTCAGAGCCTCGCCGCCGCTGTCACGGGCGGACGCGCGTCTTGCCGGCGACCTTTTAGGAAGGGGGTGGACGGGTGGGGGCGGCTAGGGTTTGGACGCCCTTGAGTCGCCCTCCGGAGAGAGCGACACGAGAGCCACGAAGCGTTCCCGCTCCAACATGTTAAAGTTGGGCATCATTAAGCTCATTGGTGCGAAATCATAAACCACATACTTATGGACGTCTAGGTCTTATCTAGACCATCCATCCATGCCCTAAGATCCGTGCGCTGGCTTCTAAATATTGCATAAAGCCCCCTCAGGTACTACAATTTGTAATCTACCAGTCCCTACTTTTATACAGAAAAACCCTTCTATTATTACAGAATATGTTTTTCACATTCACATCAATATAATCTGGAACCAATTATGTTGAACAAATCTGACAGATCAATATAATCTAGAACCAATTATATTTCACGTTCATATCAATATAATCTGGATCCTACTTTTATGCACTGGAGTAGTTTTCTTCTTTTTATCAACATATTTTTTTGAGCTGGTTTTATCAACATATTTACTAGTACATAATTATCTTTCCTTTTTAATGTACATGATTCGTTTCCTTTTGATGTACAAGATTTAGCCAAAATCATGGATCTATGTTCCCGTCCATGTATATATGAGAGAATCAATTCCAGATTGGGGAAAAAATAGAAACGGACTCCACGAACGGCACGCCGTCGTCGTGGTCGACCCGGACATCTGCGGCGCGCTTCGTCAGTTCGCCGGTCGTCGACCCGGACGCACGGCGCTGGATCGACTTGACGCGGTTCTGGTCGTCGTGGTCACCACCGCCGTCGAGCGGCACGCGCACCGCCCCGGCCGGTCAGCGCCCACACGAACGCGGCCTCCGGCGCGAAGGACGCCACGGAGACGGCCAGCGCCTACGCGCCCGCCCACACCGCCGCGTGTCGCACCGCCGGCCCCCAGCACGGCGGCCACCAGCACCATGACCACCACCGCCGCCGCCGCTCCCCCGCTCCCCCGCCACCAGCAGCGCTCCCAGGAGCGGATGCATCAAGAACTCGAGATCTGTTGGATGCATCAAGAACTCGTATTGCCTTTGGGGTCGGTCGAGTTTGATCCGGCGAGATTTGTTGGAGGAGAGAGACGAAGTGGCACATGGTGCTGTGGAGAAGACGCCAGATGAACAGCCTGCAAGATGTACCTGTCCACTTTGTGTCCCTATAGGAAGAGGAAGGTAGACAAGTGCAGGTAGTTTTGTGCAAAGTGTCCTTGCACGAATCTTGACGCGCTCGTGGCCGTTGGATAAGACCAAAGGGTCTAACCCTATGTGGAAAAACTGCGTTGTCGTTGGTGATGGTTTGAGCACAAACATTTGAAATGATGATCGGATTCCTCGATGACGCTAGGAGAGCTGCAAAGTACAAGTTAATACACATTTGCGAATTGTACCCAACATTTCGAAATTGGACCGGATCAAGATCAGTTTGAGAATGGTGTTTCGGTAAATCGTTACACACAGAGAGCTATCTCGGCAGTGCGAGCTAATGGGTTACACAAGGACATCCCCAGCCGGATCGAGTGGAGCTAGCAAGGTCTCAGAGTGTGTGCTGGTGGCCATGGAGCAGCAGCAGCAGCAGCTACTAGTGGCTAGCTCACTCGAGGGACGGGGAGCGGCATGTCAGTGCTGGCCATCCTGCCGGAGCCGTCGAGCGAGAGCCTGCCGGGGAAGACGTCGACGCGGCCGAACGCGTCGGTGCCGGGCGGGCACTCGAGCGCGGCCTCCAGGGTGCGGTGGTGCACGCCGCGCGCGTCCACGGCGTACCCGCCCCTGTGGTCGTGCCCGGCGAGGCACGCCGCGACGCAGCCGTGCCGATGCACCACGGCCAGCGCCTCCTCGTAGTTCCACATCAGCCCCGCGGGGGACGCCGCGCCCGGGTGGAGCGGCAGGTGGCTGCACACCACCACGGTCTCCCCGCGCCGCGCCGCGCTCCGCAGCGCGCCGTCCAGCCACCGCAGCTGCTCCTCGCCGACGCCGCCGTTGAACATCACGAACCGCCGGTCCTCCCCGGCCAGCCCGGTGGGGCTGTTCTTGTCGGAGTTGGGGTTCCGCTCCTCCAGGAACCTCCTCGCCGCCAGCGCCACCGGGTGGTCGCGCGGCCACCCGACGGTGCTGAAGTCGTACGCGTCCAGCACCACGAACCTGTACCCTGGCCACGGCGAGAACTCGTAGTAGGCCCGCCCCGGCATCCGCAGCACGAACACCAGCTCGCTCCGCGGGAGGTTGTACAGGCAGTGGTTGCCGAGCATGTGGTACGCCGGGCCGCCGTGGAACCGGTCGAACTCCGCGACCACGGCCTGCACGGCGGACAGCGACCTGCCCTTGGGGCAGAAGCCGTCGACGATGTCCCCGAAGTTGACGCAGAACTTGACGCCGGCCTTGTGGCCGTTCCAGCTCCGGACCGCCCTCTGGAGCACGGTGATGCTGTGGCGATAGTACCGGGGCACGCCAAGAAATGAGCGGCCGTCCGGGATGTCGGCGTACTGCACATCGGCGATGACGCCGAAGGAGAAGAGGGGTTCCCTGCCCGCCGACGCCCGGACCACCCTGACCCCGCCCGGGTGAGCTAGCATTGATGCGGCTGGCCGGCGCCGTCGAACACGCACGCCGGAATCAACCAATCAATCAATCAATCGCTGCCCTGCAATGAAAGGAACAAGAAGATGATAATTTGATTGATTCCGTACAAACTGCTTTTGCTGGGTTGACACATCAGGTATGAGCAGCTTACCGGCGTCACGGTCGCCGCCGCCAGTGGCCTGCAGCTCGTCGTCTTCCTCTCTGGCGACCTCGCGTCCTCCGTTCTCCGAAGCGCCGGACGCGGAGGGCGGAGGCGACGGATGGATATTATCACGTGGCACGAGCAAGTGGACGGTGGTCCGCTCGACACGTCGTGCGATCTCACCCAGGGAATCATATCGCCAGTTTAATTTCTGAGAGCAACGGGCCAACCGTGTTCCCGGATCCAACACGATTTAGGTGGCTCGTGGAAATTTCATTTATGTTCCCATGATTCATACAGTATTTAGCAGTAAACAAAATAGGCTTGGCGCCGGTCAGGCCAATAAAAAGAGTTGTTGAACCTACTAGCGTACAAGTTTCGACATCACGACAGCTCGCGTACGATAAGTCTTAAGAGCGTCTAGTGTCTTAAGGTTCAAGTCCATTTCAGAATAATTAAAGAGTTTAAGAATAGTTGTAAGTTGATTTCAGTGAGCTAACTGTCTGAAGTATCCCACGCAATGTAGGATTGAGTTTTTTTTTTGCGGGACAAACAATATTCTTTAATATGTGTTTTGAGCCCAATGTTGCACAAAATCAAACCAAAATAAATGAAACACTGACAAAATTGATGAAGAAGTTCCAAGAAAGTGTTGGAAAGATCAGCAATTTACCAGAAGATTTAATCCATGAAAAGAGTGAAGAAAAAATGATAGTAAATATGGAAATCAAACAAACCACGTTTACAAGAGAACGGTATGAACAAAGCATATCTAAATCGATTGCTAGTCCGAGAAATTGAAGCACACAAGCGAAGATCAGGAAGACATACGGTGTTGGAGCCGGTGCGGATGCAGAACCGCCGTTGGTGTTATCGTCAGTGAGAGATATGTCGCCGAAGAGGTTGTCGATGTCGGGGAAGAAGTCCTCGTTGGGGAAGACGTCGTCCTCGTGAGCGTCCGTGATGAAGAACTCGCCAGTAGTCGCGCAGAGCGCTCCCCAAAAAACTTATCGCCTCTCTCCCGTACAGGATCGCAAGAGACAGGGTTCCGGAGGCCTACCGTCCCGGCTCGCGGTGCACGCCGCAAGACGGGATGGGGAAGACTGTGAGGCAGCGCAAAGCTTTGGAGGCAATGGTGGCTGTGTGCTGTGTGTTCGCAGAGAGGAACGACCTCTCTTTTATAGTCACAGAGGGAGGCGAATAGGCAGCGCAGGAGGCGAAACGAACAGCCAGAAGACGAACCGAACAGTCTCGTATTCATTTTCCACTTAGGCAAATCGTTTCAGCTTCCACGTGACCGTTCAGTTCCATAGTCCAGTCATGCGTGACAAAAAGAAAGGCTCGGCACCGAGGCACATTCCGCAAACCGCGGCGCGCGTCGCGTCGTGACGAGGCGAGGCGTGGCGGCGGAGGAGGAGGAGCGCGCGTGAGAGAGCCTTCTTCTCACACACTCTTACCACAAGGGGAAGAGCTCACCTTATATGTTGGTCCAACTCCTTCTAAACTAGCAAGGTGGGACTAAACATTTGTCCCACCCCTTGTCATGCATGAATGGGCCACATGGGCCTCTAGAATTTAGGAATTATTGGACTTAGCATTTATAGGCTGGGCCAAAAAGGCCAAAAATCCAACAATCCCCCTCCAGATTCTAGAGGCACATAAAGTTGCCTTAGGTTCCAAAACATTGTTTATATACCAGTGCTGCAGTGGAGACTGTTAAGTTGAACTTCCACCTAGATCTCTATGCTACACTAGGCTGCTACTTGAACAGTGGACTAGGCCTTGAACTGCAAGTTTTCTGCGAATCCAGTTTCACACAAAGCCTTGACTGATACTAGGCTGCCGTGGGACTTCCCTGTGGTTTGGAGCTTATACGTCATACTCCGAGGCCTTTTATGAGTTTGTTAAAGAGCACCCAACTCTCATAGACCGCGACGTTTAACAGTCAGACTCATATAGGTGTGTTCTTCAAAAGATGTTCTGCAGGACAACATCTCTGCTTAAGTAAGCCTCTTAGAACACATTAAGATAAAATCAGCCTGCCTTGCAGATTAGGAGAGTACTGCATCTTCACGGAGTGGTATTATACAAAGTAGGGATACTCTCCTCTCAATTGACCAACAGCTTGTCTCCCAATTCTAATTCACAGGATCTCCGATCACATAGAGTGGGTTACCACTGTGGACAACTCATATTGTGGGTCTCATACCCATCTCCTTCGATGCATAATCTATCACGTTTCGTGATAGACCCTTTGTGAAGGGATCTGCCAAATTCTTAGATGTGTGGATGTAATCCAACGCAATAACTCCATAGTTTCTCATTTTTCTGACAGATTTTAATCTCCTCTTCACATGCCTTGATGACTTCATGTTATCCTTAGAACTGTTTACTTTGATGATCACAGTTTGATTATCACAAATCATAGGAATTGTGGGTATTGGTTTTTCAACCACAGGCAAGTCCATCAAGAGCTCACGAAGCCACGCTGCTTCAACAGTGGTTGTGTCTAATGCTGTGAGTTCTGCTTCCATAGTTGACCTTGTTAAGATGGTCTGCTTGTAAGACTTCCAAGAAACAGCGCCACCACCAAGTGTAAACACATAACCACTCATGGCCTTTGTCTCATCAGCATCAGAAATCCAATTTGAGTCACTATACCCTTCAAGTACCCTTGGGTACCAAGAGTAGTGAATTCCATAGCTCGCAGTGCCTTTCAAATAGCGCAAAACCCTTTCAAGGGCCTGCCAATGAACATCTCCAGGGTTTGACACAAATCGACTCAACTTGCTTATAGCAAAGAAGATATCAGGCCTCGTGGCGCTGACTAAATACATAAGCGAGCCAATAATCTGAGAGTATCCCAGCTGATCCTTAGCATCCTTAGGATCTCCCTGATTCTTTCGAACCAACATGCTAGGATCATATGGTGTAGGAGAAGATTTGCAGTCGCTATACCCAAAACGACTCAGGATCTTTTCCACATAGTGAGATTGAAGCAGTGTTATCCCACCATCATCATCTTTCAGTAGCTTGATGTTCAAGATCACATCGGCCAATCCTAGATCTTTCATCTCAAAGCAATGAGATAGAAAGTCTTTGACCTCCTTGATGACTTCAAGATTGGTCCCAAATATCAGGATATCATCAACATACAGACATAGGATGACTCCCTCGCCCTCACCATGGCGATAGTACACACATTTATCAGCCTCGTTTACAACAAAGCCTACAGCAGTTAAAGTTCTCTCAAACTTTTCATGCCCCTGCTTAGGTGCTTGCTTAAGACCATACAAAGACTTCAGCAACTTGCACACCTTTCCTTCTTGACCATCTACCACAAATCCATCTGGCTGATCCATATAGATTTCCTCATCTAACTCTCCATTTAGGAAAGCCGTCTTAACGTCCATTTGATGAACGAGAAGACCATGTGAGGCAGCCAAGGAAAGTAGTACTCGAATGGTGGTCAATCTGGCCACAGGTGAGTAAGTATCGAAGAAGTCTTCGCCTTCTTTCTGGGTATAACCCTTAGCAACAAGGCGTGCCTTGTACTTTTCAATGGTACCATCGGGTCTAAGCTTCTTGAACACCCATTTACACCCTACAGGTTTACACCCGTAAGGACAATCGACAATCTCCCAAGTTCCATTAGCCAAGATGGAATCCATCTCACTGCGGACAGCTTCCTTCCAGTAGTCAGCATCTGAAGATGCATAGGCCTCTGAAATGGAACTAGGAGTGTCATCCACAAGATACACGATAAAATCATCACCAAAGGACTTTGCAGTCCTCTGTCTTTTGCTTCTTTTAGGAGTTTCATCGTCATTCTCCACAGGATTTTCAAAGTGTTCTATCAGAATGGTGGGTTCAGGAATTTTAACTAATTCCCGTCTAGATGAACTGGGCATCTCCTGATTCGATGAGTTAGGCATATCTTTCATAGGAAAGATATCCTCAAAGAAAGTCGCATCATTCGACTCCATGATCATTATCAGGTACCTCAAATTTTACTATCAGGAATCTGTACCCAATGCTATGGAAAGCATAACCTAGGAAAACACAATCAACAGTCTTTGGTCCAAGCTTGCGCTTCTTGGGAATTGGCACATTGACTTTGGCCAAAACCCCAAGTCCGTAAGTAAGAGAGTTTTAACCTTTTCTTCTCCCATTCCTCGAATGGAGTAATTTCTTTGTTCTTTGTGGGAACTCGGTTTAGGACATGACTAGCTGTCAATATAGCTTCCCCCCACCATGCCTGAGAAAGACCTGACATATTTAACATGGCGTTAACCAAATCAGTTAGAGTGCGGTTCTTTCTTTCGGCCACCCCGTTTGACTGAGGTGAGTAGGTGCTACCGGTTGATGGCGCCAGAAAAGAGGCTGCTGGCGTGTGGTTGATGTGGGAGCAGATTGTCCTTGTGCGTGGTGAATAACCAGCCCGTTGGGAACCCCAAGAGGAAGGTATGATGAGTATAGCAGCTAGTTTTCCCTCAGTTAAGAAACCAAGGTTTAATATCGACCAGGAGAGGAGAGACAATGACGACTGAAGGTGATGCGGAACCTGCACACACACAAACAAATACTTTGTCCCCAACTTGCGATGAGGTTGTCAATCTCACCGGTTTGCTTAAAACAAAGGTTATGAGCGTATCGAGTGGAAAACAATATAGTATGCGAGTAAAGTAAACAGTGCGAGTAAAGTAAACAGGTGATAGCAATATGATGTAAATAGGACCGGGGTCCACAGTTCACTAGTGGTGTCTCTCCATAGATAAAATAACACATGCTGGGTAAACAAATTACAGTTGGGCAATTGATAGAATAAAGATAATGTGATATGTCAAGAAGATCACTATGAGATTTACTCTGGGCATTACAACAAAATACATAGACCGCCATCCAACTGCATCTATGACTAATAATCCACTCCCGGGGATATCAATCCGAACACCCTAGAAGTATTAAGTTGCGAACAACAGATAATTGCATTAAGCAAAGTGTGTAATGTAAACAAAGCATATGCCCTTGAGCATATGAATGTTGTTTTCTCCCTAGTAGCAACAGCACATCTATCACCTTAGAGGTTTCTGTCACTCCCCCAGGTGAAATAGAGGCATGAACCCACTATCGAGCATAAATACCCCCTCTTGGAGTCACTAGCAACTACTCGGCCAAGATAGCTACTAACAACGGAGAGCATGCAAGATCATAAACAACATAGATATAACAAAAGATATAATTCAGTACAGCAACTTAATCATAAACACCAATATTCATCGGATCCCAACAAACCAAACATGTAGAATTACATAACGGTGATCTCAATCATGTATGGCAGCTCATGAGATCTAAACATGAAGCACATGGTGGAGAAGACAACCATCTAGCTACTGCTATGGACCCATAGTCCAAGGTAGACTACTCACTCATCGCTCCGGAGGCAAGCATGGCGATGAAGAAGACCTCCGGTGGCGATTCCCCTCTCCAGTAGGGTGCCGGGAAGAGCTTCTGGACCCTCCTGATCTTCGGGTCGACGGCGGCGGCGGATCGCGATGTGTTCTGGAAAACTGATCGGGTCCTTAGGTTTTTCTCGTCGGGGGATCTTTATAGGCGAAGGGGCGATGTCAGAGGAGGGGCCAGGCGCCCTCACGTGGGCCCGGCGCGGCCAGGGGGCTGGCCGCGCTGCCCATGCGTGTGGGGCCCTGGTGGCCCCCCTCCTACTCCTCTTCGGATCTCTGGAAGCTTTCGGGTAAAATAAGACTTCAGGATGTGGTTTCGTCCAATTCCGAGAATATTTCCTGTGTATCACTCTGAAACACAAAAACAGCAGAAAACAGGGAACTGGCACTGTGGCACTTCGTTAATAGGTTAGTTCCGGAAAATGCATAAAAGTGCCACTAAGTGTAACGAAACAATAGGCAAATGGTGTAAAAACAAGCATGGAGCATCAAAAATTATAGATACGTTTGAGACGTATCAAGCATCCCCAAGCTTAACTCCTCCTCGTCCTCGAGTAGGTAAGTGATAACAAAAGAATAATTTTTGAGGTGACATGCACCTACACAATCTTGATCATATATGTAAGCATTGGTGAGCTGGGATCATAAGAACTTAAAACATGGGCATGAAGATATAATCATGACAATAAGAACTTAGCAACCATGTTGTAAACATGCAAATGAACACAAACAAAAGATCATGAAAAATGAAACAATGAAAGTCAAACGTGTGTTCAAATCATAAGGAAAAACATACAAATGGTTTTCAGCTTGTCCTTCAAAGAGAGCAAACCATAAATGCATAGGACACCTTCAAGTTTAAGAGGGCGACTAGATACAAATAATTTAAGAACAAGTGAAACCAACAATATGAATCAATCAATGAACTTTGGGACAATGCATATCACACTAAGAATGACAACTATGCTCTCTTAATGGTGCATAAAGAAAGAAGGTGGTGACTCAACATAAAAGTAGAAGAAAGGCCCTTCGCAGAGGGAGGCAGTGATTGCAAGTTTTATAACCTTCAAAAATTATGGTACTTACCGGCTTTGAGCTCTCATTGCCCCCATCATAAGCATCTTGAATGGTTAAAGTTAATGCGAGAACAATTATGATGCATATGCTTGACAAATCATAAGTTGAAAACCTCGTGCCCCGTGAATACGAGTACCCAAACCTCATGCTACTTTACTTAGAGTCCCAAGCAAGGCTCTTGTCATTGTAAGTATATGCGTATCATTGAGAACCGCCAATGGGGTACCTCCGTGCCCGATGACATGGAACAAGCCCACACCAAAATGACAGGACAAGCAGACAATGAACACCTCGACATCTCTTTTATTTGCCTTTTGTTTAGCTTTTTATTATGAGATGCGTCGTCGAATGTTCACCATGGGTATGCTGCAAATTTCCACCATGAATTATGCATGGCTTAGATTGGCGGCCCGGTGTTTCCCTAATACATATACAAACTCCATGATCCCTACAAGATTCCCAATTCATTTCACACCGCGGGCATCCATAAACAAAAGATCACGATATCAACTCAAATAAGAAGTGCAATGTTGAAAGCTTGCCCCATGACAGCATGGCTGGGCTAGAATCCAACTTACAACTTGCAAGCATAACAACTCAACATAAGAGACCACAATGTCAAATTTTTAAGAACAGGAAAAAGTAAAGTGTGCCTTCCGGTTCGTGAGAGCTTTACTAACCGAATTTTGCATAACACTGGTAAGAGTTTAATTTGAAGAGAAAATAAAAGCAAGTCAAATTTACTTGGAATAGCAAATTGCTAGTAGGTATGTATGGTGGACACTTTGGAAAACTTTGGTTTTTAGGAGTTGGATGCACGAGTAGAGCTCATACTCAGTACAAGGCAAGGGCTAGCAAAAGACTGGGAGCGACCAACTAAGAGAGCAATAATGGCCATAATCATGCAAAGCGACAAAGCGACATTAAAAGAAGCATAAGATGGCATCAAAAGTCAAAAACTAAATGATCATGAAGGCTATTGGCGACTTTGTAAGAGTCTAACATGTGTGAGCATGCGCCAAGTCAACCCAAATAAAGCATCAAGGAGAAAACCAAAATAATGCTTCCATACAATAAAAACAACGCATGATTTTTTCAAAGGCTCATTAAGCAATCTCAGTTATTTGAGACAAGTCATGCTACAGCAAAACCACTAAGCATACTATCAAAAAGACATCAAGCATGACATGAAAAAGCCTAAGCCGCAGTCTACACAAGCTCCTTCTTGTACCACTATTTTGCACAAAGCTTTTTCTCTTTTCCAACACCATTTGAAATTTTTATAAACACCTCTTTTGATGAAAACCAATAAAGATCAGAGGCAAAAATACACCTTGATGAAAAGGTATGACAAGGTCTGAACGCAAATCAAGGCGAAAACGAAAACAAAAGCAGTAGCAGAAAACGAAGAACACTCGATAAACGATAAGAGTGAAAAAACTGAGTGTTCTTGGCAAATGAAAAGCAAGGCAACTTCTCCAAAGGAAATTTGTTGGGGTCCAACATTTTATTGCAGCAAACAAACAAACTAAACCAACTAAGAAAACTAAAACAACTGACGCTCCAAGAAAAACACATAGTGCATGAAGCAATAAAAATATAGTGTTTTGAAAGGTGACCTGATTTTTGCCGATGAAGAAGGGGTGCCTCGGGGGCATCCCCAAGCTTTGACGCTTGTACTTCTTGGATATTTCTTGGGGTGATGCATGGGCATACCCAAGCTTGAGCTTTTGTCCATTCTTCAACTCATATCATCATTCTCCAATCCCTACACTTGAAAACTTCCTTCATACAAAACTAAACACAATTCTATTAGCAACATTAGTGCAAGCATAACATATAATCAATCCATTATTTGCTTCAGGTTTCAACTCAAAACCACCACATATATAGTAGATACTACTGTAGCAACCTCCCCAAAAGTCCCGTAATCAAAAGAACTTAAAAGAAAGCGATAAAGTGGCAAACACAAATATTGGCAGAAATCTGTCAAAACTGAACAGCTGACAAAGGTCGAATTTTTGAGGGATTTTCTGTTGCTCAAATCAAAAAGTGTTCAACTAACAAAAGTTTGGATATTACCTGGGGCATATGCACAAGAAATCGCAAATTGCTAGTAGGTATGTATGGTGGACACTTTGGAAAACTTTGGTTTTTAGGAGTTGGATGCACGAGTAGAGCTCATACTCAGTACAAGGCGAGGGCTAGCAAAAGACTGGGAGCGACCAACTAAGAGAGCAATAATGGCCATAATCATGCAAAGTGACAAAGCGACATTAAAAGAAGCATAAGATGGCATCAAAAGTCAAAAACTAAATGATCATGAAGGCTATTGGCGACTTTGTAAGAGTCTAACATGTGTGAGCATGCGCCAAGTCAACCCAAATAAAGCATCAAGGAGAAAACCAAAATAATGCTTCCATACAATAAAAACAACGCATGATTTTTTCAAAGGCTCATTAAGCAATCTCAGTTATTTGAGACAAGTCATGCTACAGCAAAACCACTAAGCATACTATCAAAAAGACATCAAGCATGACATGAAAAAGCCTAAGCCGCAGTCTACACAAGCTCCTTCTTGTACCACTATTTTGCACAAAGCTTTTTCTCTTTTCCAACACCATTTGAAATTTTTATAAACACCTCTTTTGATGAAAACCAATAAAGATCAGAGGCAAAAATACACCTTGATGAAAAGGTATGACAAGGTCTGAACGCAAATCAAGGCGAAAACGAAAACAAAAGCAGTAGCAGAAAACGAAGAACACTCGATAAACGATAAGAGTGAAAAAAACTGAGTGTTCTTGGCAAATGAAAAGCAAGGCAACTTCTCCAAAGGAAATTTGTTGGGGTCCAACATTTTATTGCAGCAAACAAACAAACTAAACCAACTAAGAAAACTAAAACAACTGACGCTCCAAGAAAAACACATAGTGCATGAAGCAATAAAAATATAGTGTTTTGAAAGGTGACCTGATTTTTGCCGATGAAGAAGGGGTGCCTCGGGGGCATCCCCAAGCTTTGACGCTTGTACTTCTTGGATATTTCTTGGGGTGATGCATGGGCATACCCAAGCTTGAGCTTTTGTCCATTCTTCAACTCATCTCATCATTCTCCAATCCCTACACTTGAAAACTTCCTTCATACAAAACTAAACACAATTCTATTAGCAACATTAGTGCAAGCATAACATATAATCAATCCATTATTTGCTTCAGGTTTCAACTCAAAACCACCACATATATAGTAGATACTACTGTAGCAACCTCCCCAAAAGTCCCGTAATCAAAAGAACTTAAAAGAAAGCGATAAAGTGGCAAACACAAATATTGGCAGAAATCTGTCAAAACTGAACAGCTGACAAAGGTCGAATTTTTGAGGGATTTTCTGTTGCTCAAATCAAAAAGTGTTCAACTAACAAAAGTTTGGATATTACCTGGGGCATATGCACAAGAAATCGCAAATTGCTAGTAGGTATGTATGGTGGACACTTTGGAAAACTTTGGTTTTTAGGAGTTGGATGCACGAGTAGAGCTCATACTCAGTACAAGGCGAGGGCTAGCAAAAGACTGGGAGCGACCAACTAAGAGAGCAATAATGGCCATAATCATGCAAAGTGACAAAGCGACATTAAAAGAAGCATAAGATGGCATCAAAAGTCAAAAACTAAATGATCATGAAGGCTATTGGCGACTTTGTAAGAGTCTAACATGTGTGAGCATGCGCCAAGTCAACCCAAATAAAGCATCAAGGAGAAAACCAAAATAATGCTTCCATACAATAAAAACAACGCATGATTTTTTCAAAGGCTCATTAAGCAATCTCAGTTATTTGAGACAAGTCATGCTACAGCAAAACCACTAAGCATACTATCAAAAAGACATCAAGCATGACATGAAAAAGCCTAAGCCGCAGTCTACACAAGCTCCTTCTTGTACCACTATTTTGCACAAAGCTTTTTCTCTTTTCCAACACCATTTGAAATTTTTATAAACACCTGTTTTGATGAAAACCAATAAAGATCAGAGGCAAAAAATACACCTTGATGAAAAGGTATGACAAGGTCTGAACGCAAATCAAGGCGAAAATGAAAACAAAAGCAGTAGCAGAAAACGAAGAACACTCGATAAACGATAAGAGTGAAAAAACTGAGTGTTCTTGGCAAATGAAAAGCAAGGCAACTTCTCCAAAGGAAATTTGTTGGGGTCCAACATTTTATTGCAGCAAACAAACAAACTAAACCAACTAAGAAAACTAAAACAACTGACGCTCCAAGAAAAACACATAGTGCATGAAGCAATAAAAATATAGTGTTTTGAAAGGTGACCTGATTTTTGCCGATGAAGAAGGGGTGCCTCGGGGGCATCCCCAAGCTTTGACGCTTGTACTTCTTGGATATTTCTTGGGGTGATGCATGGGCATACCCAAGCTTGAGCTTTTGTCCATTCTTCAACTCATATCATCATTCTCCAATCCCTACACTTGAAAACTTCCTTCATACAAAACTAAACACAATTCTATTAGCAACATTAGTGCAAGCATAACATATAATCAATCCATTATTTGCTTCAGGTTTCAACTCAAAACCACCACATATATAGTAGATACTACTGTAGCAACCTCCCCAAAAGTCCCGTAATCAAAAGAACTTAAAAGAAAGCGATAAAGTGGCAAACACAAATATTGGCAGAAATCTGTCAAAACTGAACAGCTGACAAAGGTCGAATTTTTGAGGGATTTTCTGTTGCTCAAATCAAAAAGTGTTCAACTAACAAAAGTTTGGATATTACCTGGGGCATATGCACAAGAAATCGCAGGTCCAAAAGATAAACAGCAAATTTTCACGAATTTTTATGGTGCAGCACCAAAAACAGTTTCAGGACAGCAACATCCCCAAATCTTTACCTCACTCAAATTAGAGGCTTCTCTTGGCACAAAAACGAAATAAACAAGATAAGGAGCGGTCATTACAGTAGTAATGACTTCCAAGACTCAAATAAAAGAAAAATTACTGAAAATAAAACATTGGGTTATCTCCCAAGAGTGCTTTTCTTTAACGCCTTTGAGCTAGGCGCAGAAAATTGCGAATCAAGTAACATCAGAAGAAGCATTAAGATCAACAGCAGAGGTCTTATCAATAAGGCATTGTATTTCATCCACATAAGTTTTAGAAGACCCTTTGTGACCATGCTTTGGTACACTATTTTCATCAAAAAGATTTTCAGGACAGATCCAGGCAAAATTATTTTCGAAGGCTTCATTCAATCCCAAAAGCTTGCAAGGTATAGGTATTTCGGTTCCCTCATCATTAGTATCAATAACCTTTATAGGTGAACCGAGTTTATTGAAACGTTTAAGAACTTTCATAGCTTCAATAACGACATCCTTAAATTCTAGGCGCAAAGTTTCCAAGATAAAAGCTTTCTTTTCGGGATCCTCAATTTCATGAAGCTTAAGGAACATATATTGCATAAAAGGATTAAGACTAGCAAACCTAGTTTCCAACATGTCAATTAAATAAACAGAAGCAACTTCAATACTAGGAGCAAGCTCAACCCGAGACTTTTCCTCAACTTCCTCATGCATACTAATGTGATTAAAGAACTCCTCAATGTTACTTTTTCCAATAATTGAACCACTACCTACTGAGAGGTCCTCCAGAACGTACTTAGGGATCAACATGATAAACTAAAGTAAAGAAATAACAACTACCAAGGATTCTAATTTTTTTGGGTTTTTGATATAAGGCAATGCAGGTAAAATAAAATAAAGTAAAGCAAAACAATAAAACAAAGTAAAGAATGTGTGTGCGAAAAACTCCCCTCGCAGAAGTCTTCTCTTCCTCCCCGGCAACGGCGCCAGAAAATGAGCTGCTACCAATTGATGGCGCCAGAAAAGAGGCTGCTGGCGTGTGGTTGATGTGGGAGCAGATTGTCCTTGTGCGTGGTGAATAACCAGCCCGTTGGGAACCCCAAGAGGAAGGTATGATGAGTATAGCAGCTAGTTTTCCCTCAGTTAAGAAACCAAGGTTTAATATCGATCAGGAGAGGAGAGACAATGACGACTGAAGGTGATGCAGAACCTGCACACACACAAACAAATACTTTGTCCCCAACTTGCGATGAGGTTGTCAGTCTCACCGGTTTGCTTGAAACAAAGGTTATGAGCGTATCGAGTGGAAAACAATATAGTATGCGAGTAAAGTAAACAGTGTGAGTAAAGTAAACAGGTGATAGCAATATGATGTAAATAGGACCGGGGTCCACAGTTCACTAGTGGTGTCTCTCCATAGATAAAATAACACATGTTGGGTAAACAAATTACAGTTGGGCAATTGATAGAATAAAGATAACGTGATATGTCAAGAAGATCACTATGAGATTTACTCTGTGCATTACAACAAAATACATAGACCGCCATCCAACTGCATCTATGACTAATAATCCACTCCCGGGGATATCAATCCGAACACCCTAGAAGTATTAAGTTGCGAACAACAGATAATTGCATTAAGCAAAGTGTGTAATGTAAACAAAGCATATGCCCTTGAGCATATGAATGTTGTTTTCTCCCTAGTAGCAACAGCACATCTACCACCTTAGAGGTTTCTGTCACTCCCTCAGGTGAAATAGAGGCATGAACCCACTATCGAGCATAAATACCCCCTCTTGGAGTCACTAGCAACTACTCGGCCAAGATAGCTACTAACAACGGAGAGCATGCAAGATCATAAACAACATAGAGATAACAAAAGATATAATTCAGTACAGCAACTTAATCATAAACACCAATATTCATCGGATCCCAACAAACCAAACATGTAGAATTACATAACGGTGATCTCAATCATGTATGGCAGCTCATGAGATCTAAACATGAAGCACATGGTGGAGAAGACAACCATCTAGCTACTGCTATGGACCCATAGTCCAAGGTAGACTACTCACTCATCGCTCCGGAGGCAAGCATGGCGATGAAGAAGACCTCCGGTGGCGATTCCCCTCTCCGGCAGGGTGCCGGGAAGAGCTTCTGGACCCTCCCGATCTTCGGGTCGACGGCGGCGGCGGATCGCGATGTGTTCTGGAAAACTGATCAGGTCCTTAGGTTTTTCTCATCGGGGGGTCTTTATAGGCGAAGGGGCGATGTCAGAGGAGGGGCAGGTGCCCTCACACGGGCCCGGCGCGGCCAGGGGGCTGGTCGCGCTGCCCATGCGTGTGGGGCCCTGGTGGCCCCCCTCCTACTCCTCTTCGGATCTCTGGAAGCTTCCGGGTAAAATAAGACTTCAGGATGTGGTTTCGTCCAATTCCGAGAATATTTCCTGTGTATCACTCTGAAACACAAAAACAGCAGAAAACAGGGAACTGGCACTGTGGCACTTCGTTAATAGGTTAGTTCCGGAAAATGCATAAAAGTGCCACTAAGTGTAACGAAACAATAGGCAAATGGTGTAAAAACAAGCATGGAGCATCAAAAATTATAGATACGTTTGAGACGTATCAGTAGGGAAGCGTCCTCTCATGGATTATACCATGTTCCGCACAAAAAGAATCAAACTCGTTGGAAAAATACTCTCCACCACGATCAGACCTAAGATGTTTGATCTTTCAATCAAGTTGGTTTTCTGCTTTAGCTTTATAGATTTTAAAGAAGTTCAGAGCCTCATCTTTCGATTTCAGAAGATACACATAGCAGTATCTAGTGGAGTCATCAATCAGAGTCATGAAGTATCTCTTTCCACCTTTTGTCAAAACACCATTCATCTCATAAAGATCTGAATGTATAAGCTCTAGCGGTGCCAAATCTCTTGCCTCCGCAGTCGTATGAGACTTGCGAGGTTGCTTAGCTTGCACACACACTTGGCACTTGGAGCCTTTCACAACAGGGAATTCAGGGATTAAATTCATTTTAGCTAGCCGTGTCATACAACCAAAATTAACATGACAAAGTTGTGAATGCAAAATATTTGATAAACTGTCATTGCAAACATGGTTAACAACTTTATTACAAACGTCTGACAAGGATAGGCGGAACAAGCCCCCACACTCATAGCCTTTACCAACAAAGTTTCCAAACTTGGACACTACAAATTTATTGGACTCAAAAACTATCTTGTAGCCATCCCGACATAGAAGAGATTCGCTAACAAGATTTTTATTGATTGAGGGGACATGATGCACGTTCTTCAGCCGCACGGTCTTTCCCAAAGTGAACTTCAGATCGACCGTACCAACACCATGAACAGTAGCATGAGAGCCGTTTCCCATCAACACGGAGGAAGTCCCTGTGACCTGATAAGAGGAAAATATGGAAATATCAGAACAAACGTGTACATTAGCGCCAGTGTCAATCCACCAATTAGGAGACTGACAAACTGAAAGGATAGTAGGAAGTATACCATACCCAGAATCATTCATCTCAGCATCGCCAATGACAACATTTGCGGTCTTGCCGCTCTTCCCATGACGCTTGTCAAAGCGGTTTGGGCAACTAGGTGCGCAATGTCTAGGTTCGCCACATACATGGCATGCTCCTTTCCTCTTATCGGTCTTCTTCTTGAAGTTGGTAGACTGTGATGGTTTGTTCTTCCCATCAAACTTTCCTTTGCCATCAAATTTGTTCTTGTTCTTGGACTTGTGAGATTGGAAGTTTTTGTTCTGTACCACATTGGCACTAGAACCTCCCTCGACACCTCAAGGATGTGTGTCTTTTGCTCTCGCCTTCTCTTCCACATCAAGAGACTCAATAAGATCAATGATAGAAACTCCTGTCTCTTGTGCTTCAAAGAAGTAGAAAAATTCCTCCACGAGGGAGGAAGCTTGGCAATGATGCCTCCGGCAATAAACTTGTCCGGTAACACACACGTGAACTGCTCGAGTTCTTTAGCAATGGATGATGACCCACAAGTATAGGGGGTGTATCATAGTACTTTCGATAAATAAGAGTGTCGAACCCAACGAGGAGCAGAAGGTGTTGACAAGTGGTTTTGATCAAGATTCACTTTAAATACTAACAAATGGGTTTTCAGGGGTATTTGGTAATGCAAGTAAATAAAGTACGAGTAAATAAAAGACAATAATAACAATTGCAGCAAGTGGCCCAATCCTTTCTAGAGCAAAGGACAAGCCGGTTGTGTAACTTATGATGACCAAATGTTCTCGAGGACACACGGGAGTTTCTGTCAAGAGCTTTCGCTTTATGGCGCTAAATAATCTTTATTGGTTTGATAAGTGTTATGGGGGTGAACCTGTGCTAGCGCACTACCCTTTCTAGGATAAATACACACTTGTGATTATACCCCTTGCAAGCATCCACAACTACAAGAAAGTAATTAAGATAAATCTAACCACAGCCTTAAACTCTAAGATCCTACGCTCCCTCGTGCAATGGTTTCCTAACGGAGGTTTAGGTTTCTGTCACTCCAGCAACCCCACAATTAGTAGCCAAATACACAATGCATCTCACTAGGCCCATAAATGGTGAAGTATCATGTAGTTGACGTTCACATGACACCACTAGTGAAATAGCACCACAACAAATAAATATCAAACCATTAAATATTACTTAACATAATTCCACTACTAACATCTTGACTTCTCTCATGTCCTCAAGAACTAAATGAACTACTCACAAGACATCATATGGATCATGATCAGAGGTGAAATAATGGTAAATAACAATCTGAACATAAACCTTAATTCAACAGTTCCACTCAATAGCATCAACCACAAGAGTAATCAACACCGGGAAAGTTTCCCCTAAGAATTTGACAAGATTCAACTCAAGAGGTTACAGCGGGATGGCGTGGTGATGGTGGAGATGAAGGTGCTGGTGATGGAGATGATGATGATGATCCCGATGAAGTCTGGTGCGATGGCGATGATGATGGCGACGATCTCCCCTCTCCGGGAAGGAATTTCCCCGGAAGATTCCTGCCTGCCAGAGAGCTTTTCTCTCTCTGGTGTTTTCCGCCCCGCAGAGGCGGCGGTGTCTATCTCTGAGCCCCCACCCCTCACTTAGGTTTTTGGGGACGACCATTGATGTCTACGCACGCGTCTGTTCTTGTAGATAGTGTTGGGCCTCCAAGTGCAGAGGTTTGTAGAACATCAGCAAGTTTCCCTTAAGTGGATCACCCAAGGTTTATCGAACTCAGGGAGGAAGAGGTCAAAGCTATCCCTCTCAAACAACCCTACAATTACGATACAGAAAGTCTCTTGTGTCCCCAACACACCCAATACACTTGTCAGATGTATAGGTGCACTAGTTCGGCGAAGAGATAGTGAAATACAAGTGGTATGGATGATTATAAGTACTAAATGCAATATGAAATAAAAATGGCAGCAAGCAAACAAGTAACAAAACAGCGAGTAAACGGTGTGCAAAGCTTGGAAACAAGGCCTAGGGATCATACTTTCACTAGTGGACACACTCCCAACAAATATAACATAATTGAACCAATAGATAACTTCTCTTCACTATGGTACTCTGAATTACTCTCCTATTGAATAACACTAATCATTGCGTAGGGCTACGAAGCACTCCTCAAAGTTCATCAAGTACTTGACAAACACCACTCATAGATATATCCAAATCAAATCACAACTCAAGATAATATTATTGCAACTTAGACCAAGTACTAACACGGTGCACACACTGTCAACATTACACCATGAAAGGAGGAATAGATCACTTCAATACTATCATAGTGACAATTATTCTCATAATCCATAAGAGATCACAATCGTAGCCTAGACCAAGTACCACCACGATGCACGCACTGTCACCGTTACACCATGGCAGGAGGAATAGATTACTTTAATAACACACTAGAGTACACATAATGAAGAAGAGTAACATCTACTTATTCAACATGATACAAAGCTCACGATCACATCATGGGAGAGAGAGGTGAACCACATAGCTACCGGTAGAGCCCTTAGCCCTGGGGGAGAACTACTCCCTCCTCATCATAGGAGACAGCAAGGTTGATGGAGATGGCGGTGAGGTCGATGGAGACGGCGGAGACGGCGATGGAGACCGATGGAGATGGTTCCGAGGGCACTTCCCTGTCCTGGCAGGGTGCCGGAACAGAGACTTCCGTCCCCCGAAATTCATCGACAGCGGCGGCGGAGCTGCGGAACTCTTTCTGGAAAATTGCCGACTCCCCTAGGGTTTTCTGTCCCGAGGCTTCTTATAGGCGAAGGGGCATCGTCAGGGGGCAGCCAGGGGCTCCTCACACCAGGTGGGCGCGGCCAGGGGCTGGGCCGTGCCCCCTACGTGTGAGGGCGGCCTCTGGCCCCCCTTCGGCTCTCTTTCGGTCTTCGGGAAGCTTCCGGAAAAAATAAGACTTCTGGAACTTGTTTCGTCCAATTCCGAGAATATTTCCTGTGTAGCTTTTCTGAAACACAAAAACAGCAGAAAACAGGGAACTGGCACTGTGGCATCTTGTCAATAGGTTAGTTCCGGAAATCGCATAAAAACACCACGAAGTGTAACGAAACACAAGGCAAATGGTGTAAAAACAAGCATGGAGCATCAAAAACTATAGATACGTTTGAGACGTATCAGCATCCCCAAGCTTAACTCCTGATCGTCCTCGAGTAGGTAAGTGATAACAAAAGAAATAATTTTTGAGGTAACATGCACCTACACAATCTTGATCATGTATGTAAGCATTGTGAGCTGGGATCATAAGAACTTAAAACATGGGCATGAAAGATATAATCTTGATAAAAGAAACTTAGCAACCATGTTATAACATGAAAATGAACACAAACAAAAGATCATGAAAATGAAACAATGAAAGTCAAACGTGTGTTCAAATCATAAGGAAATACATAGTAAATGGTTTTCAGCTTGTCTCTCATGGAATAGCAAAACATAAATGCATAGGACACCTTCAAGTTTAAGAGGGTGACTAGATACAAGTAATTTAAGAACAAGTGAAACCATAGTCATGAATCAATCAATGATAAACTTTGGGACAATGCACATTATACTAAGAATGACAACTATGCTCTCTTAATGGTGCATAAAGGTAGAAGGTGGTGACTCGACATAAAAGTAAAAGAAAGGCCCTTCGCGGAGGGAAGTAGTGATTAAACATGTGCTAGAGATTTTCATTTGTAAAACAGAGAGATAAAAATTGGGTTTTGAGAGGTGGTTGCTTTTGTCAACGACTGGCAATGGGGTTCTTACTATCTTCCATACAAAAATGAAGCAAGTTTTTGAGAGAGAGATTGGCACTTTTTGTGCTCTTTTATAAAGCTTGGCACTCCTCGCCACCTTTTTTCCTTTCACAAACCATGGCTAACCGATTCCATCGGGTGCCCACCAACATTCACATTCCATGGAGGAGTGCCTTTTTTCTTTCCTTTTTTCTCTTTTTTTTATTTTTGGAATAAGACAATATGGAAGATAGCAAATCTGACCACTACGTCCCCATGAGCTGAAAACAGTGTCACAAAATGAGAAGTATTTTGAAGGGTTTTTGAAAGGTAGCACATGAAAATTTACTTGGAATGGCTTGCAAATACCATGCATAGGAATTTATAGTGGACACAATGGAAAACTTGGTTTTTAGGAGTTGGATGCACGAGTAGAGCTCATACTCAGTACAAAATGAGGGCTAGCAAAAGACTGGGAGCGACCAACTAAGAGAGCAATAACGGCCATAATCATGCAAAGCGACAAAGCAACATTAAAAGAAGCATAAGATGGCATCAAAATTCAAAAACTAAATGATCATAGAGGCTATAGGCGACTTATTTTGTAGTCAACATGGTGTAAGCATATGCCAAGTCAACGCAAATAAAGCATCTAAGGAGAAAACCAAATAAATGCTTCCATATAATAAAAACAACGCATGATTTTTTTTCCAAAGGCTCATTAAGCAATCTCAGTCATTTGAGACAAGTCATGCTACAGCAAAACCACTAAGCATACGATCAAAAAGACATCAAGCACGACATGCAAAAGCCTAAGCCGCAGTCTACACAAGCTCCTTCTTGTACCACTTTTTTTTTGCATAAAGCTTTTTCTCTTTTCCAACACCATTCAAACTTTTTTATAAACAACTCTTTTGATGAAAACCAATAAAGACCAGAGGCAAAAATACACCTTGATGAAAAGATATAACAAGATCTGAACACAAATCAAGGCGAAAAAATGCAAGCTAAACCCAGTAGCAGAAAAAGAGAACACTCGTTGAAACGATAGGAGTGAAAACTAGAGTGTTCTTGGCAAATGAAAAGCGAGTTCATCTCCTCCAAAAGAAACATGATGTGATCTAACCATTTATTGCAGCAAACAAAGCAAAAGAAAACTAAAAACAAAAACAACTGAGGCTCCAAGAAAAATGCATAGTGCATGAAGCAATAAAAATATAGTGTTTTGAAAGGTGACTTGATTTTTGCCGATGAAGAAGGGGTGCCTCGAGGGCATCCCCAAGCTTTGACGCTTGTACTTCTTGGATATTTCTTGGGATAATGCATGGGCATCCCCAAGCTTGAGCTTTTGTCCATTCTTCAACTCATCTCATCACTCTCCGATCCCTACACTTGAAAACTTCCTTCAAACAAAACTAAACACAAATCTATTAGCAACATTAGTGTAAGCATAACATAGAATCAACCCTTTTTGCTTCAGGTTTCAACTTAAAATCACCACATATAAAGCATATACTACTGTAGCAACTTCCCCAAAAGTTCCATGATCAAAAGAACTCGAAAAGAAAGCGATAAAGCGGCAAACACAAATATTGGCAGAAATCGGTCAAAACCGAACAGCTGACAAAGGTCGAATTTTTAAGGTGTTTTTTGTTGCTCAAATAAAAAAGTGTTCAACTAATGAAAGTTTGGATATAACCTGGGGCATATGCACAAGAAATCGCAGGTCCAAAAGATATACAGAGAATTTTCACGAATTTTTATGGCGCAGCACAAAAAACAGTTTCAGGACAGCAACATCCCCAAATCTTTACCTCACTCAAATTAGAGGCTTCTCTTGGCACAACAATAAAATAAAAAGGATAAGGAGAGGTCATTACAGTAGTAATAACTTCCAAGACTCAAATAAAATAAAAAGTACTGGAAATAAAACATTGGGTTATCTCCCAAGAGTGCTTTTCTTTAACGCCTTTGAGCTAGGCGCAGTAATTTGCAAAGATGCTCATGTGGGCGCCATATAAGAGCTTGAGGCAAAGGCGCCATATGGGAACTTAAAGCAATAGAGAGCATCAAAAAGCAAGTATGGAACACATTTAAATCTAAACCACTTCCTATGCATAGGAATCTTGTAAGAAAATAAATCAACGAGGCACATAGTAGCAAGCATGGATAGATAAAACAAGTGCCACTTCAAGATTTGCAACATAAAGAGGGGAAACTTAATATTGTTGAGATCCATCAAACCATGTTTCCCTCTCTCATAATAACTTTTAGTAGCATCATGAATAGAACTAACAATATAACTATCACATAAAGCATCCCTATCATGAGCCACATGCATAAAAGAATTAAAACTCCCCACATGAACAATAGTAGTAGGAGCAGATTCAACAGAATAATTATTCTCATCACCATAATCATCAAAAATAAGGGGCATATTGTAATCATAACTAATTTTCTCCTCAAAAGTAGGTGAACTGAAAATATTATACTCATCATCATAGCCATCATAAACTAGAGTTTTAGTATCATCACAAGCTAGAGAACAACTATTTCGCAAAGCATACTCATCAAACATATCATCATAAGAAGGAACATGAATAGTACTAATGGTACAACAATTATTAACCTTAGAATTGGTACCAAAAAGATTTTCAATATCAAAAGTAGAGTGCTTTTTCCAATCATGATCACTAACATAGGTAACAGGCATAGGAACATCATATAGGGGAGATAAAATATCATCAGAGCAAACTTTCTCCACTAAAGCTGGGGAACTAAAAATATCATGCTTAACAAAACCAGCTTCCCCAAGCTTAGACTTTTCTACAGCATTAGCAATAACGGTGTTCAAAGCATTCATACTAACAACACTATTAGCATGAAAATTAAGCTCCAAAGGTTTTTCAATTTTCTCTTCAAACACTTCATATCTAAACTCAGGAAAAAGACTACAGAACTCTTTGTTTTCCATTAAGCCTAACTAGTAAAAATAAAAACAAGAAACAAAAAGATGTAATTGCAGAATCTAAAGGAAATAACTCTGAGCACTCACACAGGAGGATGCGAGTACCTTTTACCTTACCTCCCCGGCAACGGCGCCAGAAAAGAGCTTGATGTCTACGCACGCGTCTGTTCTTGTAGACAGTGTTGGGCCTCCAAGTGCAGAGGTTTGTAGAACAGCAGCAAGTTTCCCTTAAGTGGATCACCCAAGGTTTATCGAACTCAGGGAGGAAGAGGTCAAAGCTATCCCTCTCAAACAACCCTGCAATTATGATACAGAAAGTCTCTTGTGTCCCCAACACACCCAATACACTTGTCAGATGTATAGGTGCACTAGTTCGGCAAAGAGATAGTGAAATACAAGTGGTATGGATGATTATAAGTACTAAATGCAATATGAAATAAAAATGGCAGCAAGCAAACAAGTAACAAAACAGCTAGTAAACGGTGTGCAAAGCTTGGAAACAAGGCCTAGGGATCATACTTTCACTAGTGGACACACTCCCAACAAATATAACATAATTGAACCAATAGATAACTTCTCTTCACTATGGTACTCTGAATTACTCTCCTATTGAATAACACTAATCATTGCGTAGGGCTACGAAGCACTCCTCAAAGTTCATCAAGTACTTGACAAACACCACTCATAGATATATCCAAATCAAATCACAACTCAAGATAATATTATTGCAACTTAGACCAAGTACTAACACGGTGCACACACTGTCAACATTACACCATGAAAGGAGGAATAGATCACTTCAATACTATCATAGTGACAATTATTCTCATAATCCATAAGAGATCACAATCGTAGCCTAGACCAAGTACCACCACGATGCACGCACTGTCACCGTTACACCATGGCAGGAGGAATAGATTACTTTAATAACACACTAGAGTACACATAATGAAGAAGAGTAACATCTACTTATTCAACATGATACAAAGCACACGATCACATAAAGATCACATCATGGGAGAGAGAGGTGAACCACATAGCTACCGGTAGAGCCCTCAGCCCCGGGGGAGAACTACTCCCTCCTCATCATAGGAGACAGCAAGGTTGATGGAGATGGCGGTGAGGTCGATGGAAACGGCGGAGACAGCGATGGAGACCGATGGAGATGGTTCCGGGGGCACTTCCCCGTCCCGGCAGGGTGCCGGAATAGAGACTTCTGTCCCCCGAAATTCGTCGACAGTGGCCGCGGAGCTGCGGAACTCTTTCTTGAAAATTGCCGACTCCCCTAGGGTTTTCCGTCCCGAGGCTTCTTTTAGGCGAAGGGGCGTCGTCAGGGGGCAGCCAGGGGCTCCTCACACCAGGTGGGCGCGGCCAGGGGCTGGGTCGCGCCCCCTACGTGTGAGGGCGGCCTCTGGCCCCCCTCCGGCTCTCTTTTGGTCTTCGGGAAGCTTCCGGGAAAATAAGACTTCTGGAACTTGTTTTGTCCAATTCCGAGAATATTTCCTGTGTAGCTTTTCTGAAACACAAAAACAGCAAAAAAATAGGGAACTGGCACTGTGGCATCTTGTCAATAGGTTAGTTCGGGAAATCGCATAAAAACGCCACGAAGTGTAACGAAACACAAGGCAAATGGTGTAAAAACAAGCATGGAGCATCAAAAATTATTGATACGTTTGAGACGTATCAACCATATACGCGAAGGGGTGATAACAAAAGTGGGCCAGGGTGACCTCACCACAGGCCGGCGCGGCCAGGGGTGGGCCCGCGCCCCCTATGGGTGAGCCCACCCTGTGGCTCCTCTCGCCTACTCCTTCTGGCTTCTTCAGTCTTCTGGCAAAATATAATTTTCTGGTATTTTTCTGGAATTTCCTGATCTTCCGAAACATGGTGTCTTGACGGTCCTTTTTCCAGCGGAATCCTGACTCCGACAGCAAATCCTCCAATGATCATCAAACATGTAAAAATAGAGGAAACAACATAAGTATCATCTCTAAATGTGAAATATATCAATGAATAATACTCCCTCCGATCGGAAATAACTATTGGGGACTTAGTACAAACTTTGTACTAAGCTAATACAAAATTGTCGACACTTATTTCCGATCAGAGGGAGTAGTAAATTATGATACAAAATAGTGATGTAAAATGGACGTATCAACCCTCCCAAGCTTAGACCTCGTTTGTCCCCAAGCGAAAACTGAACTCGGTAAACATGACCACAGGTTTATGGAGTGAAGTGTCGATAATCAAAATACGGACAAGAAGTATCACATTCACCAAGGCACAAATTATAATAGACAGCAACTTCCCTTTATATGATATAGACTTGCAATAAGTAAAAGGGAATCACAAATAAGGATGTACAAGGTAAACTATAATTGGTGATGGCAAACCTTAGTTCTTGGTCAGAGAACAATGGGCAACTATACTTATTTTTGAACGGAGCCTTTATAACAGAGCTAATATAGCAAAAACCATATGCTCAACAAAACAAACTCTTTGCAATCATAGAAAGCTTTCAAAGATATATTCCTTCAGATAAATGCATTATACTAAACAAAGGAAGATAGTAAACATGGTTGAACGGATAAACATATGGATGAGTGAAACATGACAACTCAAATGCTTGCTTGAGATAGAGGGGAATAGCACTACACCACAGCACAATATTCCCAACAGACAAATTGGTCGGGAAAGCCGCTTGCACCAACAGAATGTTGGTTGGGAATGTGTTTTGCCGACCAACCTTGTCTGTCACTGTAAGTCCGGTCGGCAAAGGTCTTTCCCGACCAACGTTTATTTGCCGACCGATTGTCTGACACTAGTGCTCAAGCTTTCCCGACCAACATTTCATTGCCAACCGACATTTCTTTCCCGACCGACTAACGTACCAACAGCACTGCCATCGGTCTTTCCCGACCAACTGTAAGCCGTAAGACTCAATGCCAACCAACTTTCAGCTACATATACTAGCTTAGGTAATTCCACATATATTTTAGATATTTGACAGCCAAAAATCAGTCAGGCCCACATATTCCACAACAAATGTACAAGCAAACATAAAGCGGAATTAAACCACAACAACCAATAATGATATGCATTTATTCATACAATACTGATTGTATTCATCTGTCCACAACTCACATATTCAAGATTGCAAAATGATAGCTAACTGATTACCACATGATCAGGTTTACAAAATGATACTCCCTCCAGCTGACACGTTCTAATTACGTTTTGCAAAAAAAAAACCTATAGTTTCAATTCTTTACCACCAGGGTCCTTGAATCTGAAATCAGAAGTCACAAGCTTCCCTGCCCGTCTCCGGCCTACCCCAGCCCTGCCCCGGCCGTACCTCGTCGTCCGCCGCCGCCTGCTCGACTAGGATCTCAGCCTCCTCCTCGACCAAGAACTCCACCTCCAGCAGCAGGATCCGGCCGCCGGCTCCAGCACATCGAGCTCCGGCTCTGCTCTGCCGGCGCCAGGCCCAGCAGCCGCGCCACATCGAGCTCCCGGTACGCTCCTGCACGGCTAGGTCTATACTATAGCAGGGAGGGGAAGGCCTGCTCCTGCACACGCCTACCTGCTTGCCGGCCCTCCTGCCTGCGCACACCTACCTGCTTGCCGCCCACCTGCCTGCGCACTACCTGCCTGCTCGCTCCAGCCGGTGCTCTACTGCTGTCTAGCTCGCTCCAGCCGGTGCTCCTGTCCAGCACCTACTTGCTCCAGCCGCTGCTCTCCTGCTGCATCAGTACTAATTCAGAGTTCCTCTCTGAAAATCAAAAAGGTACAAGTTGCTATAGTTGTTCTTGAAAGAGCATTTCCCGCCTAATTGATTTTGGCGTTTGTTAACAATACATTATCTATTAATGTGGTGATTATGCTTTGCAGGATTTTATTATATGCTTGCACAAGATATTGGGTTTCCTATGTTATACTTGATAATTATCATTACCCAAAGGAAATTCTAGAGGAAATGGTGATAATATGCTCTAGGAGAAGTTTCATATGAAGCTTGGTCAGGAAGACCGGCTTTAGCCGGTCCCCAGACCGGCTATAGCCGGCCTGCTCATTTTCGGAAGGGGCAATGCGCCTCTGGCGTAACCCGGCTATTTGTCCGGCTATTTCCGGCAGGGCCGGATATTTCAGACCGGCTTTAGCCGGTGTGGAGGCCGGCTTTAGCCGGTGTGACCGGCTTTAGCCGGACTTAACTCCGGCTTTAGCCGGACATTCCTGGCAGGCAACGGTCAGATTTGGGGGGGGGGTATAAATACCCCCACCTTCTTCCCCAATGTGTAGCTCGTCCAAAATTGAAGAACACCATTATTTTGAGCCACCAAATCAACTAGATCTCCTCCCTCAACCCACCAAAGCTCTTGATCTTTGGAGAATCGAAGGAGAAGACCATCATCTACATCCTCACCGAAGCGATTTGATTTCCCCTCTCATTTGCTTGAGGGCCCTTGTGTCTTGGGTTCCCTTGTGTCCCAAGACCTTGATTTGTGTATTTGATATATTGCTACTTGTTGTTTGACATCATTGTGTTGTGCTTGGGAGCCTCCAATTCGGTTGTGGATGCGTGCCCCAAGATTGTAAAGGCCGGTTCCGCCTTGAGGAATCCCTTAGTGGAAAGTGAGCTAGGCCTTTGTGGCGGAAGCTTGCACCGGAGAATAGGGTGAGCCTTTGTGGCGTTGGTTAGGCCTTTGTGGCAACCACACCCCTCCAACGTAGACGTACTTCCCCTAAAAAGGAAGGAACTACGGGAATTACATCCGTGTCTCCGTGTGCTCCACTCTCGGTTACCTCTATCCTTTATTGCCTTTATATCTTGTATCTTGCATAGCTTGCTAGTTGTCATATAGGTAAATTCACCTTAGTTGCATATCTAGAGAATTTACCTTTTGTGTCAAGCCTAAATTGAAAAAGTATTAAAACTTGAGTAGCACCTATTCACCCCCCCCCTCTAGGTGCCCTTACGATCCGTTCAATTGGTATCAGAGCCTCGGCTCTTATTTCGGGCTTAACCGCCTAAGAGTATGGATCCACCACCTAAGGAGGGCTCGGGTCAAGTTTCCATGGGTGAGTTCAAATCTTTGGAATCATCCATGGCTTCCATGACATCTCAAATAAGTGAGTTGCGTGAAATGATGGCGCAACTCATGCAAGCTAAAACAACTAATGCTTCTCGACCTCCGGAAAAACCCGCTACTCCACAAGTGGAGAATGTGGGGATAGATGAGGAGGGTGCCGACAAAAATGGCGATGCTAAGTCTTCCACCAAGGGCGACGGGAAAGGTGAATACCCGCATTGGTATTCACCTGACCCGCCGGTTCCTCATCCTCATATTAACCATAGAGGTGATCCGCCTAAGCTTGATGCACTAAACTTTGGTCAATGGCAATATCAAATGATCTCTCATATGCGCAGTTCTTGCATCGAGCTTTGGAGGATCGTTGAGGAAGGATTCAAGGCCGTGGATCCCCACAACATGACAAGAAGAGAGACGGTCGATAGCCAACTCAATGCTACCGCTCTTCACATGATTCAAGTCGCCGTGGGATCCAAGGACTTGCCTCACATCCAACACTTCTCCACCGCCAAAGAAGCTTGGCAAGGACTCTACGACGTCTTTGTTGGCAACGAGAGCATGAAGAAAACAAGATATATTGCCTTCTCAAATCAGGTGGAGGGTTTCTTCATGATGGATGGTGAGGACCATCAAGAGATGTATAGAAGACTCAAGGCTATTGCTACCACCTTCAAGAACCTCGGTGCTCACCATATTGATGATGAGTGGATCAAGATGAAGTACATTCTTGCTCTCACTCCATATGAGCCCGCGGATGTGAAGAGTGTTCAAGGAAAGCACAACTTCAATGAGATGACCTCCAATCAAGTGATGCAAGAGATTCAAGCCTACAAGGTTTCCGCACAAAATGCGGAAGATGCTCGTGCTCGTGCCATAGGAATGCAAAGAAGCTCCAATCTTGCATTAAAAGCTAGTGTGGTTGAGAAAGAGGTTCCACATCAAGCAAGCATTGAAGCAAGGCTTGAGATGTGTCCCGAGGACATAAGACATGAGTACAATGAGCACATGGCCTTCTATGGAAAAACCTTTTGGGTTGATCCACACAAGGCTAAAGAAGACAATCAAAGAAGAAGCAAGTCAAGTGGCTATCAAAGGAATGACAACAATGGTCAAAGGGTGAGGACATGCTATAATTGCAATGATAGATTTCACTTTGTTGCCGAGTGTCCTTATGAGAAGAGAGAAGACCATGGTGGAAAGCTCATCTTCAAAAGCAAGACCAAGTCACCTTCCAAGAAGCCATTTGTGAAGAAGGGTGGACCAAAGAAGAAACAACCAAAGTTTGTGTTCTTGACTCAAGAAGAGTACTCCGCAAGTGAGAGTGAAGAAGAAGAAACTTCAACTAGTGAGATGGCCGCAATGGCAACCACCTCCACTTCCTCAACATCACTCTTTGAATCCCCCAATGAGGACTCTCTTGTCAAGAACGTCAAGTGCCTTATGGCCAAATCTTCCGAGGTATCACCCACATCTTCCTCCTCCTCTAAGACAAATGATGCTCCCTTGAATGATCTTGCTAGTCTTAGAGTAAAGGAAGAAATTATTGCTTTTGATGACTATGTGTCTAGTGTAGATGGTGTTCATAAGATTCACTTTGAACGTCTATTGAGCCAATATGGTAAAACTCTCGAGAAACTAGATGAACAAATGAGGCTTGAAAGAGAATATGCTCAAGATATTGCCTCACTAACCGAGTCTCTTGAAGAAGAGCAAGAGGAACGAGCAACTCTTGAAGAGAAGCTCGATTCCATTGAGGAAGCTAATAATGAAGTTGTTTCCAAGCTCATTAAAGAGCGTGACCATGCTCGTGCTAAAGTAAACATGCTTAAAAAGGAAAAAGTTGAATTTGGTGTTGGTCATGATATACTTGTTAAGGATTTAGAAGATCTTGACAAGGCTCACAAGGCCTTGAAAAGTGAACACTCTATTCTTACCAAGTCACATGAACAACTTCAAATTCAATTGACTAAGAATAATGTGCCTAGTTCTTCTACTTCTACTTGTGATCATGCAAATGTCATTGAAGAAAATGCTAGGTTGAAAGATGAGCTTGCCAAGTCCTCCATTCCCATAGGTGAGAAAAATTTGAATGACCTTTTGAGTAAGCAAAAGGCATTTGGTGATAAAACGGGGATTGGCTTTGTCTCAAAGAAGAAGAAGAAGAACAACAAGAAGAAGAAGGCCAAGCCCGCACAAGCAAAGAAGGATCCTATTGTGGGTGGCAAAGCCACTCATGATGATCATGCGGGAATTGCTAACCCTCACTATGTCTTATTTCGTGATTATTATGGTGATGTTTATGCAAAATATGTTGGTCCAAATGATGGTTATGTTGCTTGGTCTATTTGGGTTCCAAAGACCCTTGTTGCTAACAAAAGAGGACCCATTGAAAAATGGGGACCTAAAACCAAGCAATGATCTCTTGTAGGACTATGCTTCCGGTGGATCAAAATGGGTGCTTGATAGTGGATGCACAAGTCATATGACCGGAAGCAAGGAGATTATGACGGAGATGAGACCAAATGACAACCACATAACCGTCACTTATGGAGACATGTCACAATCCGAGGTATTGGGTCTTGGCAAGGTGGTGGTCGCACCGGATATTTCCCTTGTGGACATCATGCTTGTTGAGACCCTAGGTTACAATTTACTTTCAGTTCGTGCACTTGGTAAGATGGGCTTTGCCGTCTTCATTGATAATGACATTGTGGTACTCTTGTGGAGCAAGTCTCTAAAGGTCGCTTTCGTTGGACACATTGAAAATAACTTGTATGTGGTGGACTTTTCGGGGAAAACCACTACAAGTGCAATGTGTTTATTTGGAAAGGCCGATGTGGGTTGGCTTTGGCATCGCCGACTAGCCTATGTCAATATGAGAACTTTGCAAAGCCTTCACAAGGGTGGCCACATACTCGGACTAAAAGAGAATGTTTCTTTTGCCAAAGATCGTGTTTGCAGGGCTTGCGTTCTAGGAAAAATGCATGATTCTCCCCACCCAAGCAAGACTATCATTTCTTCCAAGAGGATCTTGGAGCTCCTTCATGTGGATCTGTTTGGTCCTCCCTCTCATGCAAGTCTTGGTGGGAAGAAATATTGTTTGGTGATTGTTGATGACTATTCAAGATATACTTGGGTTTACTTCTTCAAGCATAAGAGTGAGACTCAACAAACCGTCATCGACTTTGCCAAGGAAGTTGAACGTCAACATGGGCAAACTATTTTGGCAATTAGAAGTGACAATGGCTCGGAGTTCAAGAACTACACCTTAAATGGATTTCTTAGCGATGAGGGGATTCGTCATCAATATTCTGCTGCATACACCCCTCAACAAAATGGTGTGGCCGAAAGGAAGAACCGGACTCTTATGGATATGGCTAGGTCCATGTTGGCGGAGTTTAAGTCTCCATACAACTTTTGGGCCAAAGCTATCTCTACGGCTTGTCACTCATCAAAACGGCTCTTCCTCCGCAAAGGCCTAAACAAGACTCCATATGAAATACTCACCGGAAGCAAACCCAACATCTCCTACTACCGGGTTTTTGGGTGTAAGTGTTTCTTTAAAAGGAAAGGAGTTCGTTTAGGTAAATTTGATCCAAAAGCAATAGAAGGTATTTTTGTTGGTTATGGTACCGAATCCCACACTTATAGAGTCTTCAACAAGTCCACCGGACGTGTTGAAGAATCTTGTAGTGTGGTATTCGAAGAGAATGACGGCTCCCAAGGGGGGCGAGATGTTGTTTCTTGTGATGTAGATGATGAAATACCTCGAGAAGCCATAGGAAGAATGGGCGTGGGATTTTTCCGCCCCATTGAGGGACACCTTGTGGCCGAACGGGAAGGACTATGCTCTACTCAAGTGGAGCCTTCATCTTCACAAGCTCAACAAGCCTCTCCCAAGGAAGCAACTAATGCACCAACCGAAGAACAAGACAAGGACCTTCATGAAGAAGAAGGGGCACCACCATCCTCTCCGGTTATCTCAACCGCCCCCAATTCTTCACAAGACCAAGATCAACCTACTCATGAAGATAATGATGATCAAGGTCAATTTGATGGTCAAGACGGGGACCAAAATGATCAAGATGATCAAGTGACTCCTCCAAGGTCAAATAAGGAGATCGAAACCCGTCGCAAGAAAAGAGTTGAAAGGGACTTGGAACTTAAAGGTCATACCCTTGAGAGGGTTATTGGAGATTTAAGAAGCAAAGTGTCAACCCGGCGTCAATTGGCACAATTTAGCTCTCATCATGCTTATATCTCCATGGTTGAACCCAAGAAAGTATTTGAAGCACTTGAAGATCCAGATTGGTTGGATGCTATGCATGAAGAACTCAACAACTTCAAGCGCAATAATGTATGGGTGTTAGTGGAGAAGCCAAAGGAGTGCCGCAATGTGATTGGCACAAAGTGGATATTCAAGAACAAGCAAGATGAGCATGGAATTGTTGTGAGGAACAAGGCAAGATTGGTTGCTCAAGGTTTCTCTCAAGTTGAAGGCATTGACTTTGGAGAGACTTATGCTCCCGTAGCTCGTCTTAAGTCCATCCGTATCCTTCTTGCATATGCCACTCATCATAATTTTAAGTTGCAACAAATGGATGTTAAGAGTGCATTTCTTAATGGTCCATTGAAAGAGGAAGTGTATGTTAAGCAACCCCCGGGGTTTGAGGATCTCAACTTTCCTAACCATGTTTACAAACTCCATAAGGCACTCTATGGCCTTAAACAAGCCCCACGTGCGTGGTATGAGCACCTTAGGGAGTTGTTGGTAGACCGTGGGTTTGAAGTTGGGCAAATCGATCCTACTCTTTTTACTAAGAGGGTCAATGGGGAGCTTTTCGTATGCCAACTATATGTTGATGATATTATCTTTGGCTCTACTAATAAAGCTTTTAATGATGAATTTTCAAAGCTTATGACCGATAGGTTCGAGATGTCTATGATGGGCGAAATGAAGTTCTTTCTTGGTTTTGAAATCAAGCAATTGAAAGAAGGGACTTTCATTTATCAAGCCAAATATGTCCAAGACATGCTCAAAAGGTTCAAGATGAAAGAACTAAATGGGGCCGCCACACCAATGGCCACAAAATGTCATCTGGAGCTTGATCCCAATGGTAAAGATGTGGATCAAAAGGTATACCGTTCTATGATCGGTTCTTTGCTTTACCTTTGCGCATCTAGACCCGATATTGTGTTGAGTGTAGGTGTGTGTGCAAGGTATCAAGCCGCTCCTAAAGAAAGCCACCTTATGGCGGTTAAGAGAATCTTTCGATATTTGGTTCATACCCCAACTTATGGGCTTTGGTATCCTGATACGTCCAAAACGTATCTACTTTCTCGAACACTTTTGCTATTGTTTCTCCTCTAATTTGTGTGTTTTGAATATAACTAACACGGACTGACGCTGTTTTCAGCAGAATTGCTCTGGTGTCTCGTTTTTGTGCAGAAATTCAACTTCCAGTAAAAATTCGGGAAAAATCATGAAAAATCCTATTTCACCAGAAGACCCAGCCAGAAGACCGGAGGGAGAAGTGGCTCGAGGCACCGTCACAAGGTGGTGGCGCGGCCTAGCTCTGGCCGCGCCACCCCTATGTGAGGTGGCCCCAGGCTCCCTCTCGACCTCCCGTCTCGCGTACATATTGTAACGACCCAGATTTTTCAAGATTAAAAATTTCATCATGCATTCATGGCATATTGCATTTCAAAGTCTTTTTCCAAAGTTTTGAACCTTATCCTTCAAAGAATATTGTTCAAACGCCCTTTCTCCCCAAATTTTAGATACAAAAGGTTTTCAGAAAGAAAGTATTTTAAAATGAGCTCCATTGTTATGGAGCTATCTTATATTATCCTTTAGTAAATTTCTTTTGAAAACCAATTAGTGGGAAGATTTTAATCTCAACTTCCTAATTATTTGGGACTCTATATTCAAAATTCTCACAAATTATTTTCTTCTTCCATCTTACTACAAAACCTCTGGTTTTAGTTCCTAAAAACACTTTTAAGGACCAGAAGTGGACAGCTTAAATCTTATTCAAAACTGAATAGGAGAAACTCTTTCAAAACTCAAAACAGAAATTCAGAACAAAAGAGAAAAGGAAAAAAAAAGGGAGAGACCCAGCAGCCACCTGGGCCGCACCCGGGAGCCAGCTGGCCCAGCTCGCCCCCGCACCAGCCCAACCCCGTTACCCCCTCCCTCTCTCACCGACCGCCCGGCCCCACCTGTCATCCCTCCCCCGCAATCCCCTCTCCCTCCCAGTAACGCTCGCCGGCGTTACTCCCCGGCGTTACTGGCGCCTTAACTGGCCACCAATGCCTGCCCCTATAAAGCCCCTACTCCCCTCTCTCGCCCCTCCCTTTTCTCTCTGCAGACGAAGCCGCCAGGCTGCCCAATTTCCTCGCCGGAGCCCGCAGGTGCTGCCGCCGGACATCGCCGATTCCGACGCGGTTCAGCTCCCCCTTCCCTCTCGACCCTCCTAACTTTCTCCCCTCTCTCTGGCGCACCGAATGACACCCTTGCCCCGCTTTTTCCCGCAGTACTTCGAGCACGCCGACGACCACTGAAGCCGCCGTCGACTCCAGCCGCGCATCGCCGTCGCCTCGGGAAGCTCCAGTCATCAGCGATCAAGGATTCGAGATCGCCGTCGTCCGCTCTACCCCGTCCGCTACTTCATCGCCGACATCCGTCACCGGAGCAAGCTCACCGTCGACCACCAGGACGACCTCGCCGGACTTGTCTTGCCGGTGAGCCTCTCCACTGCTCCTCTCCATCTCCAACCATCGGATCTGCATATCACGGCCACGATTAGACCTGAAACACCGAAATGGTATCGACCAATGGCGTCGCGCCACGTCGCCCCGGGCCAGTCAGCCCCCAGTCAAATCCAGTCAAAATCGATTTCAAATTCAATTTCAATCCCTGTTTCGTTGCAGATCTTGTAAAATCGATAGAAAATAAAATACTTAACCAAAAATTGCAAATGATACCTCATTGAAATCCTTAGGATGTGTAGAATCCAATGATCCAATAAAACCTGTTATTTTATGGGTTCATTTCGAATCCATAGTCAGATCTAAATCAACCCTTTGGATTCATAATAAATTCATAACTTTTGTTCTGTGAGTCCAAATGCTACAAATTTGTAGTCTATGGAATCCTTGGAACATTTAGAACACACCAGAAGCAAAAGTTTTCAAAGTTAAGACGTGCACAAACTTGCTACTGTTAAATATGTTCAAATCACCTTTTTCTTCACCAATTGTTTTCTAAAAACTATTTTTGAGTGAAACCACTTGCAGTAGCTTCAAGTTACTGTCCCCTAACCAGTGGTTGCTCAAGCTTATTTTTGCAGGACAGTACCAACCCGAACTAATTTTCCCAAAGTGCTATCCTATTGCATCAATACCCTTTTGTTAATACCTTGTTTATTAAAATCCTTTCTATCATCACACTTGTTTTCAAAAGCCTCTTGTTCCATCCTTACAACCTTTTTACACACTCTCATAGTGTATGAAATTAAAAAGTCATTTGCATACATGCACACATGCATACATGTCTATGATTGTCATTAGAACTAGGTTATTGATTGCTTGATTGTTTGAATTGAATAGATTGTGAAGAGGAGGAAGGCTACTATTGTAACTGCTGTGAGTGTGCAAGCTGTTACCAAGGCAAGTGACACACATATCCCTTACCTATTTTATTTATGCATTAGTATATTCACCTCTTGTAGTATGCATGATAGGTGTTTTACTCAACTGTTTTATCAAATGCTTAGATCCTAGTAGAGTGTAGCTATCCCTCAAACCCCACCTGATAGGATGCTAAATACTTTGTTAATTCTGATGCCATGCTAAGATCACTTGAAAAGTGTTTTGTGAAAAGTTAAGAACTTCAACTAAAATGAAACACCTGGGTGGAATGGTTTGATAAGATGAGGCGAGGTAGGTGGGTTCTGGGACGCATGCCTTGTAAGAGGATGTGGGAACAGAATACCGCTCGGGATGGCCACCCAGGAACAAAGAGATGGCTATGTCTTCCATGCTTAGTGTACTTCCAGTGCAGCCTTATGACATTATGGGCTCTGTCTTGACTGATTAGAATGTGGGAGTGCAACTTGTCGGCAAGAAGTGGTGGTAGACAAATTATAGGTTGGGAGCGGTGCTTGCCAAGTTAGTTGTCCTCTCCTTCTAAAAGGTCTCGTTTCATTTTATGTATGGGCATAAAATGAATCGTAAGGTGAAAGTGCACAACCCTTGCAAGGTGTATAAAACTAATCGATTAGCCGTGTCCTCGGTTATGGACAATTGAGTCTCTAGACATGGAATGTACGGAATAATCTCATCACCGATTCTGAACTAATAAAATTTTGTCTAGAAACCCCTAGGCAGGAACTAAGGACCATACACTCCGAGGGGTGGTGGTGCCTGAGGTTCCAACTTTGTTGAATTGCGCCCAGTGCTACATAACTTGCAACTATGTAGTATTTGGGGGTTATTTCAACCCTTCAAAAAAAAATCTTTGAAGTAAAAGCTTAACTTGAAATAGGACAAAATTGGCTTTATGCAAAGCTTAGCCCAGAGATCCACCAACCAAATAGCATGTAGCTAGATCTTTCACAATCACCGCCAAATAAGTGTCATTTGCCAGTACATCATTGTACTGACCCCCATACTTGGGGCTGCATAATCAAATGTGCAGGTTCTTCTGATGAGGAGTGAAGTGTTAGGATCTCGAGTCTGCATACCAACATGACTGCCTGTGGCGCATGCTGAAGATGGAGGCTCGCTACTCTTATAATTCCATTGTGCTTAAGTTGAACCTTGTTTACCCTTGTCGGTCTATGTGACCAAAGACTTGTAATAATCGTGAGACTTATGTATCTGGATCTGCGTGTAATCTCGATACTATGTGATGAATACTATATTTTGTTCTGTGGTGCTATCATTGATCCAGGGAATAGCACATAACACAGGTGTTCCGTCTTAATCCAAAGGTGGGGCGTCACAAAATGGTATCAGAGCATAGTGTTGCCTGTAGGATCGAGACCCTAGGATTGGAAAACCTTAGGACCCAAGTTTTATTTCAAAATGCTAAACAAATAATCATGATCTTAATATCTTGACCATTTCATTCTTACTTGTATTTATCTTCTTGTTCTGATCGTTCCCTTTTCTTTTCAAAAGGTTGTAGATGGACACCTACGATGAGAAAGTGGTAGCTGGTGAAGGAGATTACCTTTTCTCGGAGGTGCTACTAGACCTCGCCACCCAGCTTCAGATACCGCCACCGGTTTTCTGTGGGAAGATGCAATACAAGGAGTATGGTATGGAGAAGTGGTTAATCCAAACTACAATCCAAGGAAGACTTGATGAAGAAGGAGAGTCCACGATGGAGTACACCGAAGCATATGTGGACTGGAGGTATTCGGTGGAGATTGCCATGCAGGGCGCCATCGCCCGTATTCGCCACAAGTACAGAGCTCACATCCCACGTCCCTCAGCTTATGGGATGATTGGAGAGCGATCTGTTGGAGGACATGTTGTGGATCGTCGAGGCCAGGAGTTCCAGTCCCTTCTGAGAGGCTACCTTACTGAGAGGGAGCGCTGCACAGTCAATCTGGAGGACATGCTGAAGAAGCAGATTATCAACCAGGACCAGTTCAGAGATCTCATGGATCTTGCCACCAAGAAGATCATGGAGACTGAATCAGCTCTAGTGATGTTGGGTGAGAAGAAGACTCAACTGGAGAACAAGCTCAAGATTGTTGAAGGACCCTTGCAGTTAGGCGGGAAAATTCTCCAAGATGACATCTGGTCTCATCTTCTGGAGAAGACCTTACTGCTACAGTATGACAACTTGCAGAAATTGGGAGATGAGAAGAAGCAGATTGAAGAAGCTAACAATGAGCTGAAGTCTGAGAATGAGAAGCTAAAGAGGAAGCTTGCTGAGTTAGAAGCAAGTAAGAAGGAAGATGAATCCGAGGAAGAAGAGGATCCCGAGGAGAGACTCGTGTATTCCCCCGGAGATGGTCTATCCTATGAGGAATGGGAAGCCAAGGCCCTGAGAGACCTCAAGAAGGCAGAACGTCGAGACCCTCTACCCCTCTCATGCCTCAAGAGGGTTAAGAGAGGCTAGTTGACCACCATCATCATTTTGTATCGTTTGTGATAGCGCGTTTGTATTGTCTTACCGTGATGGTATGACAGTACCATCGATCGTTTATTATATCGAACCATTATTACTTACTTCTAAACTTGTCAAGTCGTACGCTTCAAAGCTTAGAACTTTTAAAATCAAAGTTTGTATGCTTGTTTATTGTTTGTGATTGGCTTGTTGTATTGTGCATGGGTAGGATCTTTACTCCTTTAGCTTTATCTGTCTAATACTCATCTATGCTGTACCTTACCTCAGATGCCGCCACGACGTGCACCAAACAGCAATGACAACGATGGAAACAACAACAATGACACCAATACGGCAATTCAGCAACTAGTGGCAGCTCAGGCCCAGCTAATGCAAATGATGACTCAGTTCTTCCAGACGAATGCAAACAACAATAACAACAACAATAATAACCCTCCGCCACCACCACCGCCACCCCCACCCCAGGTGGATAGATTGGCAAGGTTTCTGAGGCTGAGACCCAACAAATTCTCATCTGCTACGGAGCCAATTGTAGCTGATGACTGGCTGCGTTCGGTCAACAAGGATCTGACCACCTGCGAGTGCACTGATGCTGAAAAGGTGCGCTTCACGGCTCACTTACTGGAAGGACCCGCAGCAACGTGGTGGGAGACATATCAGATTACCCATCCCATAGATGATCTGGACTGGAACACATTCAGAGAAGGCTTTCGCACTGCCCACATATCCTCGGGCACTATAAATGTGAAGAAGGAAGAATTCCGTGGACTGCGTCAGGGTGGAAGAACTCTGAAAGAATACATGGATGACTTCTGTGCTCTGTCCAGGTATGCGCCTGAAGATATTGATACTGATGCAAAGAGGAAGGAAAAATTCCTCAGTGGGCTTAAGGGAGAACTCAAAATACCCCTGTCTGTGGCCTATGCTCCAAATTATCAGTCTCTACTTGATCAAGCCATCACTCTGGACAACAACATCAAGAAAGAGGAGAACCGTAAAAGGAAGTTCAATAACAACAAGAACCACGTGGAACCATTACACAAGAAGCACCACTCATTTGAGAACAGTGGTCATGGCAACTTCCACAAGCATGGAAATCGTTTCAACAAAGGAAACGGTAATCACTTTAGCGGTCATAAGCACAACGGAGGATTCAAGGGAAATAGCCCCAGTGGACATCACAGTGGGAACAATGGTCAGCATCGCCACAACACTGAACCCAAGAAGGATCTCTCAGGCGTCACTTGCTTCAAGTGCAAGAAGCCTGGTCACTATTCCTCCAGCTGCCCAGAAAACAAGACTGTTGAACTTGCCAAGCCCAATCCATTCCAGAAGGGCCAAGTGAACCACCTCAATGTGGAAGAGGTGATGAATGAACCTGATGCAGTGATGGGTATGTTTCCTCTCAACTCATTTACGGCATTAGTTTTATTTGATACTGGAGCATCGCATTCATTCATATCAAGGACTTTTGCAAACAAAAATGGGTACCCTACTACAAACATAGGAAAAACCATTAAAGTAAGTTCCCCTGGTGGAGAGTTAATAGCCAAAGCTGGTTGCAGGGATCTGATTATGGAAATTGGTAAATATAAGTTCCCAACACATTTAGTAATTCTAGACTCCCAGGGTTTAGATGTAATCTTGGGCATGGATTGGATGACTACCTATTGAGGAGTCATAGATTGCGTGAACAGAGCAATTACACTCACCACCCCCGAAGGGAGAAGAATTAGATACAAATCCCAACTGGATTTTAATGATATTAGGCTAAACCATCTTAAGGGGGGTTAGCCTAGATGAAGTGCACATAGTGAATGAGTACCCCGATGTGTTCCCGGAAGAGTTACCAGGAATGCCACCTGACAGAGATGTAGAGTTTCTCATTGACCTGCTACCTGGCACAGGGCCAATAGCAAAGAGACCTTACCCTATGTCCACCGATGAGTTGAAAGAACTCAAGAAACAACTAGCAGAACAGTTAGGAAAAGGATTCATTAGAGAGAGTTCCTCGTCATGGGGAGCACCAGTTCTGTTTATTGAGAAGAAAGATAAGAGTCAACGTTTAGTGATGGACTATCGTTCGTTGAACGAAGTGACCATCAAGAACAAATACCCACTACCAAGAATCAATGATTTGTTTGATCAGTTGGAAGGAGCTAGCGTATTTTCTAAGATCGACCTTAGATCTGGATACTTTCAGCTCAAGATTAGAGAACATGACATTCCCAAGACAGCCTTTGTCACTAGATATGGCTCGTATGAATATACGGTGATGCCCTTTGGTTTAACCAATGCACCGTCATACTTCATGAGCATGATGAACAAAGTGTTCATGGAATTTCTAGATAAGTTTGTCGTTGTCTTCATTGACGACATACTGGTCTACTCAAAAAGCAAGGAAGATCATGAAAAGCACCTACGTGCAATATTGGAGAAACTCAGAGAACACAAGTTATATGCTAAATTCAACAAATGTGAGTTTTGGCTCAATGAAGTAGGATTCCTTGGACACATTATATCCAAGGAGGGAATTGCAGTCGACCCAGCCAAGGTGACCGCAGTAACTGAATGGGAACCACCCAAGAATGTTGGGGAAATTCGTAGTTTCTTGGGATTGGCCGGATACTACCGGAGATTCATTGAGAACTTTTCAAAGATAGCTAAACCAATGACTGAGTTGCTGAAGAAAGAAAAGAAGTTCGAATGGACTGAAGCTTGTGAAAACAGTTTTCAAGAGTTGAAAAGAAGATTGGTGTCTGCACCCATTCTGTGCTTACCCGATATAGAAAAGGAATTTCAGGTGTATTGCGACGCTTCTCATCAAGGTTTAGGAAGTGTATTGATGCAAGATGGCAGAGTAGCAGCCTATGCTTCTAGACAACTCAAGAAGCATGAACTCAACTATCCAACTCATGACCTTGAGTTAGCTTCAGTTGTTCACGCCTTGAAGATTTGGAGACATTATTTGCTGGGAAAGAGATGTGAAGTCTTCACCGACCACAAAAGTTTGAAGTACATCTTTACTCAGAAGGACCTCAACATGAGACAAAGAAGATGGTTAGAACTCATCAAAGATTACGACTTGAGTTTGCAATACCATCCCGGTAAAGCAAACGTAGTAGCCGATGCCTTGAGCCGTAAGGCCTATGTGAACTGTCTATCAACAGAAGAGTTGCCGGAAGATTTGTGTAGGGATCTGAGAGACCTCAGCTTATAAGTAGTGCCGCAAGGTCACGTAGCATCGCTAGTAGTGCAACCAACCCTGATGGACAGAATACGCCAAGCACAGAAAGGAGATAAAGAGATTGAGAAGATCAAAGCAAACATGAGGAAAGACAAAGCTAAAGACTTTAGCGAAGATGAACAAGGAACTATCTGGTTTGAGAAACGTATCTGTGTACCTGATGACCCTGATATTAGAAGATTGATATTCCAAGAAGCCCATGAAACCCCATACTCGATTCATCCTGGAAATACCAAGATGTATATAGACTTGAAAGAAAGATTTTGGTGGAACAATATGAAGGTAGACATAGCCGAATATACAGCCAAATGTGATGTGTGCAGTAGAGTGAAAGCTGAGCATCAAAAACCAGCCGGACTACTTCAACCACTGAAGGTGCCGGATTGGAAATGGGATCAAATTGGTATGGACTTCATAACTGGGTTATCCCGCACAAAATCAGGATATGACTCAATCTGGGTTATAGTTGATCGTTTGACTAAGGTAGCTCATTTCGTACCAGTAAAGACCACTTACACTAGTGCAAAGTTAGCTGATATCTACATGAAGAGGGTAGTAAGCCTCCATGGTGTTCCCAAAAGCATCGTGTCCGATAGAGGAACCCAATTCACCTCTCACTTCTGGAAACAACTCCATGAATCACTTGGAACTAGGTTGGAATTCAGCACAACATTCCACCCGCAAACCGATGGGCAAACAGAGAGAGTGAACCAGATTTTAGAAGATATGCTGAGAGCGTGTGCCCTGGACTATGGGTCTAGTTGGGACGACAACTTGCCTTACGCAGAGTTTTCCTACAACAACAGTTATCAAGCCAGTATTGAGATGGCACCATTTGAAGCCTTGTACGGCAAGAAATGTACTACACCCCTACTATGGAGTGGTGTAGGAGAGCGAAGTTTCTTCGGACCCGATATCATTCAAGAAGCTGAAGAAAAGGTTAAATTGATCAAGGATAGGCTGAAGATCGCCCAATCCCGTCAGAAGAGCTACTCGGATAGCAAGCGTAGAGAAATCATCTATGAAGTTGGAGACAGAGCTTATCTCAGAGTGTCACCCCTCCGTGGTGTTAAGAGGTTTGGTATTAAGGGTAAATTAGCACCCCGATTTATAGGACCATTCAAAGTCCTATCCCGCAAAGGAGAAGTAGCCTATGAACTGGAACTACCCGAAATTATTTCGGCCGTACATAACGTGTTCCACGTGAGCCAGCTAAAGAAATGCCATCCAGAGATGTCAGAAACACCGTTGAACGATACGGTACCCCTCGAGGATGTCCAACTAGAGAGTGACTTGACTTATGAAGAGAAACCCATCAAGATACTCGAGACAGCAGAAAGAACTACACGCACCAAAACCATCAAGTTCTGCAAAGTACAGTGGAGTCACCACACTGAAGAGGAAGCCACGTGGGAGCGTGAAGATACCCTTCGAGAAGAACACCCACACCTATTTGCTAGCCTTCCCGAAGCTCGAGGGCGAGCTTCATCTTAAGGGGGTTAGTCTGTAACGACCCAGATTTTTCAAGATTAAAAATTTCATCATGCATTCATGGCATATTGCATTTCAAAGTCTTTTTCCAAAGTTTTGAACCTTATCCTTCAAAGAATATTGTTCAAATGCCCTTTCTCCCCAAATTTTAGATACAAAAGGTTTTCAGAAAGAAAGTATTTTAAAATGAGCTCCATTGTTATGGAGCTATCTTATATTATCCTTTAGTAAATTTCTTTTGAAAACCAATTAGTGGGAAGATTTTAATCTCAACTTCCTAATTATTTGGGACTCTATATTCAAAATTCTCACAAATTATTTTCTTCTTCCATCTTACTACAAAACCTCTGGTTTTAGTTCCTAAAAACACTTTTAAGGACCAGAAGTGGACAGCTTAAATCTTATTCAAAACTGAATAGGAGAAACTCTTTCAAAACTCAAAACAGAAATTCAGAACAAAAGAGAAAAGGAAAACAAAAAAATAAAATAAAAGGGAGAGACCCAGCAGCCACCTGGGCCGCACCCGGGAGCCAGCTGGCCCAGCTCGCCCCCGCACCAGCCCAACCCCGTTACCCCCTCCCTCTCTCACCGACCGCCCGGCCCCACCTGTCATCCCTCCCCCGCAATCCCCTCTCCCTCCCAGTAACGCTCGCCGGCGTTACTCCCCGGTGTTACTGGCGCCTTAACTGGCCACCAATGCCTGCCCCTATAAAGCCCCTACTCCCCTCTCTCGCCCCTCCCTTTTCTCTCTGCAGACGAAGCCGCCAGGCTGCCCAATTTCCTCGCCGGAGCCCGCAGGTGCTGCCGCCGGACATCGCCGATTCCGACGCGGTTCAGCTCCCCCTTCCCTCTCGACCCTCCTAACTTTCTCCCCTCTCTCTGGCGCACCGAATGACACCCTTGCCCCGCTTTTTCCCGCAGTACTTCGAGCACGCCGACGACCACTGAAGCCGCCGTCGACTCCAGCCGCGCGTCGTCGTCGCCTCGGGAAGCTCCAGTCATCAGCGATCAAGGATTCGAGATCGCCGTCGTCCGCTCTACCCCGTCCGCTACTTCATCGCCGACATCCGTCACCGGAGCAAGCTCGCCGTCGACCACCAGGACGACCTCGCCGGACTTGTCTCGCCGGTGAGCCTCTCCACTGCTCCTCTCCATCTCCAACCATCGGATCTGCATATCACGGCCACGATTAGACCTGAAACACCGAAACGGTATCGACCAATGGCGTCGCGCCACGTCGCCCCGGGCCAGTCAGCCCCCAGTCAAATCCAGTCAAAATCGATTTCAAATTCAATTTCAATCCCTGTTTCGTTGCAGATCTTGTAAAATCGATAGAAAATAAAATACTTAACCAAAAATTGCAAATGATACCTCGTTGAAATCCTTAGGATGTGTAGAATCCAATGATCCAATAAAACCTGTTATTTTATGGTTTCATTTCGAATCCATAGTCAGATCTAAATCAACCCTTTGGATTCATAATAAATTCATAACTTTTGTTCTGTGAGTCCAAATGCTACAAATTTGTAGTCTATGGAATCCTTGGAACATTTAGAACACACCAGAAGCAAAAGTTTTCAAAGTTAAGACGTGCACAAACTTGCTACTGTTAAATATGTTCAAATCACCTTTTTCTTCACCAATTGTTTTCTAAAAACTATTTTTGAGTGAAACCACTTGCAGTAGCTTCAAGTTACTGTCCCCTAACCAGTGGTAGCTCAAGCTTATTTTTGCAGGACAGTACCAACCCGAACTAATTTTCCCAAAGTGCTATCCTATTGCATCAATACCCTTTTGTTAATACCTTGTTTATTAAAATCCTTTCTATCATCACACTTGTTTTCAAAAGCCTCTTGTTCCATCCTTACAACCTTTTTACACACTCTCATAGTGTATGAAATTAAAAAGTCATTTGCATACATGCACACATGCATACATGTCTATGATTGTCATTAGAACTAGGTTATTGATTGCTTGATTGTTTGAATTGAATAGATTGTGAAGAGGAGGAAGGCTACTATTGTAACTGCTGTGAGTGTGCAAGCTGTTACCAAGGCAAGTGACACACATATCCCTTACCTATTTTATTTATGCATTAGTATATTCACCTCTTGTAGTATGCATGATAGGTGTTTTACTCAACTGTTTTATCAAATGCTTAGATCCTAGTATAGTGTAGCTATCCCTCAAACCCCACCTGATAGGATGCTAAATACTTTGTTAATTCTGATGCCATGCTAAGATCACTTGAAAAGTGTTTTGTGAAAAGTTAAGAACTTCAACTAAAATGAAACACCTGGGTGGAATGGTTTGATAAGATGAGGCGAGGTAGGTGGGTTCTGGGACGCATGCCTTGTAAGAGGATGTGGGAACAGAATACCGCTCGGGATGGCCACCCAGGAACAAAGAGATGGCTATGTCTTCCATGCTTAGTGTACTTCCAGTGCAGCCTTATGACATTATGGGCTCTGTCTTGACTGATTAGAATGTGGGAGTGCAACTTGTCGGCAAGAAGTGGTGGTAGACAAATTATAGGTTGGGAGCGGTGCTTGCCAAGTTAGTTGTCCTCTCCTTCTAAAAGGTCTCGTTTCATTTTATGTATGGGCATAAAATGAATCGTAAGGTGAAAGTGCACAACCCTTGCAAGGTGTATAAAACTAATCGATTAGCCGTGTCCTCGGTTATGGACAATTGAGTCTCTAGACATGGAATGTACGGAATAATCTCATCACCGATTCTGAACTAATAAAATTTTGTCTAGAAACCCCTAGGCAGGAACTAAGGACCATACACTCCGAGGGGTGGTGGTGCCTGAGGTTCCAACTTTGTTGAATTGCGCCCAGTGCTACATAACTTGCAACTATGTAGTATTTGGGGGTTATTTCAACCCTTCAAAAAAAATCTTTGAAGTAAAAGCTTAACTTGAAATAGGACAAAATTGGCTTTATGCAAAGCTTAGCCCAGAGATCCACCAACCAAATAGCATGTAGCTAGATCTTTCACAATCACCACCAAATAAGTGTCATTTGCCAGTACATCATTGTACTGACCCCCATACTTGGGGCTGCATAATCAAATGTGCAGGTTCTTCTGATGAGGAGTGAAGTGTTAGGATCTCGAGTCTGCATACCAACATGACTGCCTGTGGCGCATGCTGAAGATGGAGGCTCGCTACTCTTATAATTCCGTTGTGCTTAAGTTGAACCTTGTTTACCCTTGTCGGTCTATGTGACCAAAGACTTGTAATAATCGTGAGACTTATGTATCTGGATCTGCGTGTAATCTCGATACTATGTGATGAATACTATATTTTGTTCTGTGGTGCTATCATTGATCCAGGGAATAGCACATAACACAGGTGTTCCGCCTTAATCCAAAGGTGGGGCGTCACACATATACCCCCTGACGACTTGAGATAAAGGGGGGGGCGTTTTTCCGAGATAGACTCCCGCTGCGCCGCCGCCATCAGAAACCGCGATTCGGAACCAGAAACTCCGTTCTGGCACCCTGCCGGGACGGGGATTCGGAGGAGATCTTCATCACCATCACCACCGACACTCCTCCATCGACCATCCATGACTCCCCCATCCATGTGTGAGTAATTCCCCCGCTATAGGTGAGGGGATGGTAGGGATTGGATGAGATTGTTCATGTAATTTGATATGAGATTGATAGGGCATAGTGCCTAGTATCTTTATTTAGTGCCTATGACATTATTGCAACTTGTTGTGCTTAATGCTTGTCACTTTGGGCCCGAGTGCCATGATTTCAGATCTGAACATGTTATTATTTCTATGATGATACTTGTTGTTTATGGTCTTACCTACAAGTTGTATACACATATTGTTGTCCGGAACCCGAGGCCCCAAAGTGACAGAAATTGGGATAACCGGAGGGGATGGCTATGATGTGAGGATCACATGTGTTCACCGAGTGCTAATGCTTTGCTCCGGTACTTTATTAAAAGGAGTACCTTAATTACCAGTAGTTTCCCTTGAGGCCCTGCTGCAACAGGCTGGTAGGACAAAAGATGTCGTGCAAGTTTCTCCTTGTGAGCACGTACGACTATATACGGAACACATGCCTATGATTGTTTGTACTAGGATGCTTTATCATTATTTATCTGCAATGCCCGTATCTCATTGATTTCATGAATTATCTTATCCATGCAACGCCCGTTATCCATCCCTATGCCTACAGTATTTGTTCCTACTGTTTACAACCGTTACTATTACTGCTGCTATTTTACTACTGCTGTTACTGTTTCACTACTATCACTGCTATAAAACTGTTGCTACTGATAAACCGCTGCGAGTAAGACTGTTTCCAGGTGCAGCTGAATTGACAACTCAACTGTTAAGGCTTACATATATTCTTTGGCTCCCCTTGTGTCGAATCAATAAATTTGGGTAATACTTCCCTCGAAGACTGTTGCGATCCCCTATAGTTGTGGGTCATCAAGACTATTTTCTGGCGCCGTTGCCGGGGAGTATAGCTTTATCTGTAAGTTCACTTGGTATTCATATTGTTCGCTGCAATCCTTTCATCATGGGTAAACCTCGTGATGGAAAAGTTCCTATATTGCCATCCACTACAAGAAGAGGGACGACTCTCAACACCTCTGTTGCTCTTGATTCGCCATCTGTTATGAGTAATTTGCTTACACCACCACACCCACATGCTACTACTTCTGCTGAGATTGAAAGTGCCACTGATAATTTAGATGATGCTTCTGCTGTGCTTGATGAGAGAGGTTCACTAGGTTCCTTTTTAGAGGCTACTATTGCTAGAGCTAAGTTGGGAAACACCACTGTTACACCTATTAGTTCACCTGAGTCTAGGGAATGTCCTAGTGATGATTATGATGATGATGCTTATATTGAGCTTAATGATGACTTTATTGCAGAAGCACGTGCTGCTCGTGATGCAGGTAATGTTAAAGAGCTTCTTGCTAGACGTTCTGTTAGATATAATTTGTCTCCTGATCCTAAGTTTGCTGCTTCTCCTATAAATATTAGAGACAAGGATTATGATTTCTCTTTGGATTTATCTTACATATCTATTGTTGAGAAAACTCCTTTTTGTGGTACTAAAGATGAGAGTGCTATGGAGCACATGAATGAGCTTTCTACTTTGAGTAATTTGTTTTCTGATGATATTAAGCTCCGCACTTATTTTGTTGCTAAGATTTTTCCTTTCTCGTTGAAAGATGCTGCTAAAACTTGGTTTAATAGCTTGTCTCCTGGATCCCTTACTAGTCCTATTGCTTTGGTTAATGCTTTCTTTCAGAAATATTTTTCCGCTAGTGCTCAACATGCTGCTGTGCAGAAAATCTTTGATTTTGAACAGGGAAAAGGAGAGAAATTGCCTGAATCTTGGACAAGGTTTTGTTCTTTAATTAGAGCTTTGCCCAAAGAACCATTGCCTAAAAATGAACTTCTTGATATATTTTATAATGGACTAACGGATGAATCTAAGTCATATTTGGATAGTTGTGCTGGTTGTGTTTTCAGGGAAAGAACTCCGGCTGAAGCAGAGGAGTTAATGGCTAAAATAAGCCGGAATCATGATGATTGGATTTTAGTTGAGCCAACACCAGCACCCACTCCTGCGCCATCTACAGAGCCTACGCCGAAGAAGAGAGGGATGATTGAATTAAATGATGAAGTTATGAAGGAGGCTAAGAAAGCTCTTAAGGCCGAAGATGTGAAGAATTTGCCTCCTATTGAAGAATTATGTAAGCCAATCCCTCGCTCATCTACTATTGAGGTACACTCTCTCCAACGCTTTGATGAAAGAGATATTCCTTACACTAAACCTCCTGATCAATGTTTAGATGAGTTTGACAATTTTATTGTTAAGCAAGAAAATTTTAATAGAATGGTGCATAATCATCTGTTGGAGAATTCTAGAGTTATTAACAAGATGCAGGATATTGTGGAGAGAACCGCCAATGATGTGAAGATACTTGCTAAACATTTTCAAATGATTCAAACACAAATTGATCAGCTTACCAAAGTGCAGCAAGATCTGCTAGTTAATGCTGCAAGAGAGAAGCAAGCATGTGAAATACGCACAAGAAGTGGTGCTGCTACTCAAGACCCATTATATCCTGAAGGACATCCTAAGAGGGTTGAGCAAGATTCTCAACGCACTTCAAGTGATGATATTCCTCCCAAGAAGAAGAAGAAGCATAAAACAACTGCAGAATCCTCTGATGCAGGTAAAGATCCTAACAGTGTTTCTATTTCTGATGCTGAAACAGAACCAGGAGATGATAAAGAAGAAGATAAAGAAGAAGTTGAAGAAGAACCGGAAAAGAGTGATAAAAATGTAAAGTACACCAAAGAAGACTTCATTGCCAACAAGCATGACAAGGAGAGGGAACCTTGGGTACAGAAGCCAATGCCTTTTCGTAGTAAGAAACACAAGTCCAAGGAAGAAGAACACTACAACAGGTTTTGTGAATGGATGAGACCTTTATTTTTGCAAATTCCTTTGACTGATGCTATTAGAATGCCTCCTTATGCAAAGTACATGAAAGATATTGTCACTAACAAAAGGAAAATTCCTAGTGAGGAAATTTCCACTTTGCTTGCTAACTATTCTTTTGATGGTAAAGTTCCAGAGAAGCTTGGAGATCCAGGTATACCGACTATTCCTTGCTCCATTAAAAATAACTATGTTAGAACTGCTTTATGTGATTTGGGAGCTGGAGTTAGTGTAATGCCTTTTTCTCTTTATAAGAGACTTGATTTAGAAAAATTGGTTTCAACTGATATATCCTTGCAGATGGCTGATAAGTCTACTACTATTCCTATTGGTATATGTGAGAATGTTCCTGTTCAAGTTGCTAACAGCTGTTTAATATTAACTAATTTTGTTGTGTTGGAAATGCCTGAAAATGATAATATGTCTATTATTCTTGGGAGACCTTTTCTAAACACTGCAGGTGCTGTTATTAATTGCAATCAAGGAAAAGTCACTTTTAATGTTAATGACAAAGAATATACAGTTTATTTTCCCAAGAAGATTGATAGGAGAAATGCTCTAAATTCAATCAAGCATGTTGAGACCATCAAAGTTGGTCAAATTATTTGTTCAGAGCAAAAGCCCAAGGAAGAATGTCAAATTGTTATGGTTGGGACTGTACCTATCAAAGTTGAGGTAACATAAGCATTAAGTGATATGCAAAGTTTTGCCTCATACAAAGTGAGTTTGGTAACAAGACTTGATCAACCTTGTTAGCAAAGTGATTTTATATGAACGAAACTTCGTTTTCACCGCATCCACTCCACCTCACTTGTATTTACTTTCATCAAATTTTATTCCTTCAGTTTAGTTGCATGATTAAGAGTATCTCAAAGCTGCTGCATGTTTAGTTTTGATTTGCTTGAAATATTTTCATCCTCGTTTTCCTGAGTTTTATCGATATGCCAATTTCTGAAAAATCCTCGAAAATAAAGTTTCTCGAAAAATTCCAGAAAATTCTTTATAAATTTTTATGTCAAAAATGGGGCAGGGAGACACCTGGGAGGCACCAGGTGGGGCTGCCACGCCACCTCACACACAGGTGGCGCGGCCCAGCCCTGGCCGCGCCACCCATGTGTGAGGGGGCCCCACCAGGCCACTCACTCATCTCTTCTTCCCCAGCTCTTTCTCTCTCCCGAAAAAAACGACACACTCAGCTAAAACCTGAGTTCTTGCTGTCCTTCAACTGGAATTCTCGATCTCCTTGTTCAGCCCAACATTTTTGCTGAAACTTGGATTATTTGCTCTCCGGTATGTGACTCCTCCACTTGTCCAAGTAGATTTTCTTTTGGTAAAGTATTTCTTGAGTATTTTAGCATTGTAGGTGACAGTATAAATGAGTATGCATGCTTATTCTATTGTTTAGAAAGATTATTTTGATGCATGATAGCTCTCTAGTGACCCTCTATAGTAGTTCCTACATTTGCTGTCCTTAAATCACTTTTTATGAGTTTGTTGAAAAAATTTAGAGAAGGAGATGGCCAACTTCACATATGGAGAAGTGTTTGAAAGTGATGCACCAAGGTCATCAAGGCCCTCAAGATCCACTGCTCAATATAGGATATCCTATAATGAGGATCTCATGTCACCAAACCCAGAAGGGGATGATGGAGATGCACATCCATCCGCCTTTCCTTGTTTTAACTTCTTGAGTGATGCAGGAATTCTTGATGATTTCTTGCTCCTTATTAACAGGGTTGGGTTGACAGATTATGTGGCAGATGAAAGAGACCAATATGCTTTGCTTACAAAGACTTTCGTTGAAAGTTTTAAATTTATTAACTCTCATTACAACCCTTCTGTTGCATTTAAGATTTATGATAAGTCTATCACCATGTCTTTGGAGAGGTTTTGTTCTATTTTAGGTATTACCATGTTTGGAACGGCCCAGAAGATACAAAATCACCCCGCTGATTTATTGGAGCTTTACCGAGGGGTGACCAATGATGACGACCGCAACGCACAGCGTGGCAAGATAAGAAATATTCAGCTCCCAGCTATTAGATATTTTACTTACTATCTTGCAACTAGTGTACTTGGTAGAGAAAACACTAGCAATATCTCCAACTATCATTTAGCTTTTCTAGCTACCGCTCTTGATATTGGTAGGAAGTATAACCTTGGTGCTGTTATTGCTCGTCGCCTAGCCGCTAGGGGACCTATTTATGGAGGTATTATTGCCGCGCGTATTGTTGCTGAGCTAGGACTTTCTATTGCTCCTAATGATGTATTGTTGGCTCCACAGAGGCTTGATCTTGCTGCTATGAAACTCCATCACTTTGTTACTGCTAACTCTTGTGCAGGGAAATTAGTTTACAGGATGTTATTCATTGATGGAGAGGAAAGGGAAATTCCCTTGCCTCAGCTTAACTTGTTCAGCATTCACGTGAAGCCATGGTCACGCACGAAGGTGGAGTTGGACGATCAGCTTAGGCTGCTTGGTTTCAACATCCAACACGGCGTGGTGGTCCAGGAGGAAGAGGAGGAGCCGCCCTATCATTTCACCACGTACCACTCCGGGGAGTCCTCAAACTCATATCAGGACGATGGTGCTTCTTCGTCACACTATGGAGGCGCCACCTCATGGCAGAGTTGGCCGAGTTGGGATTGATCTCCACTTAGGCCAAGAGCCTAAGCTTGGGGGGAGGTACGCCGATGATTCACTCATCTACATATCATATTCTGTCGAACCTTTGTATATCCATGTTTCACTTTCTCTATTGTTTTGGTTCTTACTTCTGCTTTCCAAAACACAAAAAGACCAAAAATATTTCCGTTGTTTCTCTCTATTTGGTTCTTTAGTTTTCTACCTTTGATTTGCTTTATTTGCTATTTCCTTCCGCTTTTGCTTCGAAAATCGAAAACCCCAAAAATATTTGTTGTTCTTCTTCGGTTTTGTAAAGTTTGTTGCAGAGTCCAGTCTCCCGTTACTCCATTGGAGCTTGGTATTCGCTTTATACTATTCAAGCCACACAAGTGAAGAGCAATAATGACGACATATGACAATCCGAGAGGTGGTAAGAGGCTGGTATGAACTCTATTTGTTTTCATTTTTGTACATATACTCATCTATGTGGACATGCTTAGTTAGTTCATGTAAGGTATATGTCATCTAATGGATGCTTGGTAGTTCTTGCTTTCATATGATTAGTTTCAATCTACTATTAGCCTGTAGCATGTCATGTAGACGCTTGCATGCATTGTTTTATTCATAGTATGGTATGATATTGTGGTATCCACCTCTGAAAGCTTCATTTGAATCGACTTGGCACATGCTCAAGCATGCATATGACTGAACAAAAAGTCAATTAAGCCTCAATGATCTAAATTGCCTCAGAGTTCTTGTATCATTTTTATGCCTATATTAATTTTGTTTTGTCGCAAGCATGATTATGATAGTTATTGCTCTCTCGATTGTCGCTTCCCATTCTTTTGCTAGCCTTCACTTGTACTGAGTATGAGCTCTACTCGTGCATCCAATTACCAAAAACCAAGTCTTCCAAAGAGTCCACTATAAATTCCTATGCATGGTATTTGTAAGCCATTCCAAGTAAATTTTCATGTGCTACCTTTCAAAACTTTCAACTACTTCTCATTTTGTGCCACTGTTTTTAGCTCATGGGGACGTAGTGGTCGGAATTGCTATCTTCCATATTAAATTAAGTACCCTTCGACTAGGCAGCTTCATCTGCTCGTCATTAATTTTGCAAGGGAGCTGGTCAGACCATTATAATCTTAATTCTAAAAGAAAGAAAAAAGGCACTCCTCCAAAGGATTGTGAAAGTTGGTGGGCACCCGATGGAATCGGTTAGCCATGGTTTGAGAAAGGAAAAAGGTGGGGAGGAGTGCCAAAGCTTTATAAAAGAGCACCAATGTGCCAATTTTCAAAGAACTCGGAACCGCTCTCACTTGTTTATTATGGAAGATAGTAAGTCCCCAGTGCTAGTCGTTGACATAGAACAACCACCTCTCAAAAGAAATTTTTATCTCTGTTTTACAAATGAAAAGCTCTAGCACATGTTAAATCACTGCTTCCCTCTGCGAAGGGCCATTCGTTTACTTTTATGTTGAGTCACCATCTTCTAACTTTAAGCACTTCTTGAGAGCATAGCTGTTATTCTTAGTGTAATGTGCTTGTCCCAGAACACGGTTAATTATGGTATAACTTTGATGCTTGTATCTTTGATATTTCTACTTCTAGTCTTCCCTTGGACTTCAGAGGTGCCTCAGCATTTATGTTTTGCTCTACAAATAAAGGCAAGTGGGATACCATTCTCTCATATCATTTATGCATATTACAATCTTGTAGCTTCTCTTGCACATGTTACTTGTTATTAGTGCATTGGCACTCTTTCATAGCTTGCTTGACTATGAGGTGACATTAGTTGCATATTTCTTATTATGAATTGCCTGAGTACTTGATCACATAGTTAGTATATATACATCATATGAGCAAATGTGTTCGTGAAAGTTTCTTTTATCGCTCTCAGTTGTTAACTGAATTGCTTGAGGACAAGCAAATAGCTAAGCTTGGGGGGAGTTGATACGTCCAAAACGTATCTACTTTCTCGAACACTTTTGCTATTGTTTCTCCTCTAATTTGTGTGTTTTGAATATAACTAACACGGACTGACGCTGTTTTCAGCAGAATTGCTCTGGTGTCTCGTTTTTGTGCAGAAATTCAACTTCCAGTAAAAATTCGGGAAAAATCATGAAAAATCCTATTTCACCAGAAGACCCACGGAGCCAGAAGACCGGAGGGAGAAGTGGCTCGAGGCACCGTCACAAGGTGGTGGCGCGGCCCAGCTCTGGCCGCGCCACCCCTATGTGAGGTGGCCCCAGGCTCCCTCTCGACCTCCCGTCTCACGTACATATACCCCCTGACGACTTGAGATAAAGGGGGGGGCGTTTTTCCGAGATAGACTCCCGCTGCGCCGCCGCCATCAGAAACCGCGATTTGGAACCAGAAACTCCGTTCTGGCACCCTGCCGGGACGGGGATTCGGAGGAGATCTTCATCACCATCACCACCGACACTCCTCCATCGACCATCCATGACTCCCCCATCCATGTGTGAGTAATTCCCCCGCTGTAGGTGAGGGGATGGTAGGGATTGGATGAGATTGTTCATGTAATTTGATATGAGATTGATAGGGCATAGTGCCTAGTATCTTTATTTAGTGCCTATGACATTGTTGCAACTTGTTGTGCTTAATGCTTGTCACTTTGGGCCCGAGTGCCATGATTTCAGATCTGAACATGTTATTATTTCTATGATGATACTTGTTGTTTATGGTCTTACCTACAAGTTGTATACACATATTGTTGTCCGGAACCCGAGGCCCCAAAGTGACAGAAATTGGGATAACCGGAGGGGATGGCTATGATGTGAGGATCACATGTGTTCACCGAGTGCTAATGCTTTGCTCTGGTACTTTATTAAAAGGAGTACCTTAATTACCAGTAGTTTCCCTTGAGGCCCTGCTGCAACAGGCTGGTAGGACAAAAGATGTCATGCAAGTTTCTCCTTGTGAGCACGTACGACTATATACGGAACACATGCCTATGATTGTTTGTACTAGGATGCTTTATCATTATTTATCTGCAATGCCCGTATCTCATTGATTTCATGAATTATCTTATCCATGCAACGCCCGTTATCCATCCCTATGCCTACAGTATTTGTTCCTACTGTTTACAACCGTTACTATTACTGCTGCTATTTTACTACTGTTGTTACTGTTTCACTACTATCACTGCTATAAAACTGTTGCTACTGATAAACCGCTGCGAGTAAGACTGTTTCCAGGTGCAGCTGAATTGACAACTCAACTGTTAAGGCTTACATATATTCTTTGGCTCCCCTTGTGTCGAATCAATAAATTTGGGTAATACTTCCCTCGAAGACTGTTGCGATCCCCTATACTTGTGGGTCATCATATCCCAAAGGCTCGGATTTCTCTCTTTGTGGCTTCACGGATTCGGATTGGGCCGGTGACAAGGATGATAGGAAATCAACCTCCGGAGCTTGCCAATTTCTTGGTAGGTCTTTGGTGTGTTGGTCTTCTAAGAAGCAAAATTGTATATCTCTCTCCACCGCCGAAGCCGAATATATTGCCGCCGCAAGTGGATGCACTCAATTGTTGTGGATGAGGCAAACTTTAAAGGAATATGGTGTCAATTGTGACAAAGTGCCTCTTTTATGTGACAATGAGAGTGCTATCAAGATAGCCTATAATCCGGTGCAACATTCAAGAACTAAGCATATTGAGATCCGGAATCATTTTATTAGAGATCATGTTGCCCGTGGTGATATTGAGCTTGCATATGTTAGCACCAAGGATCAACTTGCCGACATATTCACGAAGCCCCTTGATGAAGCAAGATTTGGATATTTGAGGAATGAGCTAAATATCATTGATTCAAGGAGTGTGGCTTGAGCATCTTGCAAATACACCTATTCTTCAATACTTGTTTGGTTTAGGTGTGGGCATAGAGATAGGGGGAGTGCGGTCCTAATTAATTGGGCTATCCCTCCCCCATAATGCCAATAGTGACAAAATTGCTCTCTTTCTATCATTTTTGTGATATATGAGTTTCAATGACGAGTATTGGTTATGGACCCAAGATATATCTTCGCGGTCCAATGCCATAACACTCATACATGGTGGCCTCGGCCACCGACCTCTTCTTTTCGAAGAGTTGATTCCTTGCAAATTCTATTTGAGTTTATTGAACTTTTTCGTCTTTGTCTCTATCCTTGAAATGGGAAGGCACTTGCATTGGATTTTCCAAAGATTTCTTGTGTTTGCAATGTCAAAGTGCCGAGAACCACTCCTTGCATGTTTTTCTATCCTAAGCCCACTTATCTAAAGCCCGGCATCCTATCTTGCATGCCCAGATTTTCCTGAAATCAAAGTTATCTGTTTTGGGTCATCTTGACCGGCTATAGCCGGTCTGTCTCCAGAAATAGCCGGGGTGCGGCTTTAGCCGGCCCACCCGTCTATAGCCGGCCTGGGGTTTTCGAGCCCATCTCTTTAGGCTGTGGGGGTGAGGGTTTCCTCAGTTACCCACCCCCCACGCCTATCTTCCTGCTCGAGCCTCTCCCTGGTGCCGCCGCCGCAGTCCGTCGCCTCTCCTCCGGCCGCCGGTTCCCCCAATCGGCTGGCCACCCTCTCCGGCGTCCTCCCCTATGGATCAGGGTACCCTCCCCTACCTCTCTCTCTCTCTCTCTCCCTAGCTCTCTCTAGGGTTAGGGTTAGTTGATTTTATGGTACCTTGTTGTTCATCTGGGAATGTTTGATTTCGTGATTCCTCCTGCATTGCATAGATTGAAATGCTTGACTAGTTTTGGTGGCCTATTCCTAAGATTTCGAATTGTGTCATCTGGTCCGGCTAAAGCCGGTGTCAGACCGGCTATTGCCGGCCTGAGACCGGAAATAGCCGGTGTAGATCACCAAGTACTGTCATGCTGTTTCCTTTTGTGCTATTGCTCTTTGATCCTCTGGCATGCATGCTCATTCTCTATGCTATCTACCTATGTACTGTTTGCAGGTGGTTCTCGACCCAAGAGGTCTCGCTATGTTGATCCCTCTCTTGCCCGCCGTCAAGAGCATCAAGATGCTCGTATGACAGCTGCTATGAAGAAGAAGCGGTTGGAAGATCGCAAGAAGAAATCTCTGTTTGCTAACATTGGTGATCTCAAGAAGTTGTCCAAGCAAGAGTACCGTGAGTTCCGTGAACAGAAGTTCTATGCCTTGCCTAGGGACATCGACAGTGGTTCCTTCTATCGGTCAGAGCATTAGAGGATTTATGAGCAGGTGTATGAGACCATGAGCACCAAGGTTTGCCCCATGAAGTTCACCAACATTGCAGCGTTGTCCAGGGATGAGTACTTTGCTGATGCTCTCTGGGTCACTCAGAAGTTGGGTTTGCACAAGTTGATGGTATTCAGACAAGACTATAATCCTCGTTTGATTCAGCAGTTCTTTGCCACTTTGGAGTTTGACACTAGGGATGAGGTTGGGTTCACTTGGATGACAGGTGAAGTGAGGAAGAGCTCCACCATCTCTCGCTTCGGGCAGCTTTTGGGCTATAGGTTTGATGGCATTCATCGACCTAGAGGTGCCCGCTTGCACCTTGACACCACAGAGTACAACAAGAGGAAGATCCAGTGTCTCTATGGTCCCGGGGGCAGAGCGGGAGAGACTGCAAATCTCCTTCCCCTCTATGATATTCTGCTTCGGATGTTCCGTGCCAACATTGCTCCAAGTGGGGGCAACAATGATTCTATCAGAGGTGGTCTTGTGCATTTACTCCACCATGCTCGTCTTGTCTTCGAGGCCGGAAGAGATTGTGAAGGGATGGAGCTCGATGTGATGTACTTCATCTTCATGGAGATGAAGATTGCTATGCTTGATAGGAAGATCCCTCCTTATGCTCCATTTATCATGAGGCTCATCATTGACAGAGGCATTGAAGGAGACTTTGAGATTGAGCAAGATTTGCTTGATGAAGAGTTGGAAGTGCACAAGCCCAACAAGCTCTACAAGAAGACCGCTCATTTGGTGTCTAGCACCTCAAGTGCTTATCCCACTTCGAGTGATGTGTTGGGTGGCAACCGCTATGCTAGTGGTTCTAGGAGGAAGAATGCGGATCCACCAAGTGGTGGAATGGGTCAAGAGATGAAGAAGCTCAAGTGGTGGCAAAGGGCTTTGTTTTGCATGAACAATGATGTGCGTCAAACTCAATACAAGGACTATGTGGACCGCAAGCACATTCACAAGAAGCAAAGGGATTTGGATGCTCGTTTGAGGGCTGTGGAGAAGGGCAAAGGAGCTAGCCATGAAGAGGAGTCCCAAGAGCAAGGTCTATCCGAGGACACTTTTTCATTTGGCAAGTGGAATGAGGGCTCATCTTTTGATTGGAAGGAGTTAGCCGAAGTCACCTCCAAGGGCAAGGAAGCCATTGATGAAGAAGAGGAAGAAAGAGATGAAGATGATGATGAAGAGGAAGAAGATGATGACCAAGAAGATGATGAGGATGATGAGGACTTTGATGACATTGAGGAGTGATCTCGTGTTGTTGTCTCCCTTTTTGGCGTCTTGATGCCAAAGGGGGAGAATGTCCTATTTGCATGTGTTTCCATTTGGATTTGTGGTTTTCCATTTGGATTTGGTTGGGTCACAAGCTCTTATATCGTGTGCTTGCTCGCTTGTGTCCCATGGCTGAACTTATCATCTACTACTATGTGTTGAACTATATGCTTATGCTTATTATGTGTAGTAGAACTTATGATTATCGTTATTAATCCTACTTGCTATATCTTGTCATATTATATGTTTGTTGATTATGTGCTATTGAACTATTATATATCTTGTGCACATATGGATCACATTATAAAATCTAGGGGGAGTTCTTATTGTTGATGTGTCTTTGTATTCAAATACAAAACTTAAAATAAGGCACATAGCAAGGGGGAGCTCCGTCTATATTTTATATCGTTTGAAACATGCAAAATTATGTATTGTCATCAAACACCAAAAAGGGGGAGATTGAAAGAGCATTTCCCGCCTAATTGATTTTGGCGTTTGTTAACAATACATTATCTATTAATGTGGTGATTATGCTTTGCAGGATTTTATTATATTCTTGCACAAGATATTGGGTTTCCTATGTTATACTTGATAATTATCATTACCCAAAGGAAATTCTAGAGGAAATGGTGATAATATGCTCTGGGAGAAGTTTCATATGAAGCTTGGTCAGGAAGACCGGCTTTAGCCGGTCCCCAGACCGGCTATAGCCGGCCTGCTCATTTTCGGAAGGGGCAATGCGCCTCTGGCGTAACCCGGCTATTTGTCTGGCTATTTCCGGCAGGGCCGGATATTTCAGACCGGCTTTAGCCGGTGTGGAGGCCGGCTTTAGCCGGTGTGACCGGCTTTAGCCGGACTTAACTCCGGCTTTAGCCGGACATTCCTGGCAGGCAACGGTCAGATTTTGGGGGGGGGGTATAAATACCCCCACCTTCTTCCCCAATGTGTAGCTCGTCCAAAATTGAAGAACACCATTATTTTGAGCCACCAAATCAACTAGATCTCCTCCCTCAACCCACCAAAGCTCTTGATCTTTGGAGAATCGAAGGAGAAGACCATCATCTACATCCTCACCGAAGCGATTTGATTTCCCCTCTCATTTGCTTGAGGGCCCTTGTGTCTTGGGTTCCCTTGTGTCCCAAGACCTTGATTTGTGTATTTGATATATTGCTACTTGTTGTTTGACAGCATTGTGTTGTGCTTGGGAGCCTCCAATTCGGTTGTGGATGCGTGCCCCAAGATTGTAAAGGCCGGTTCCGCCTTGAGGAATCCCTTAGTGGAAAGTGAGCTAGGCCTTTGTGGTGGAAGCTTGCACCGGAGAATAGGGTGAGCCTTTGTGGCGTTGGTTAGGCCTTTGTGGCAACCACACCCCTCCAACGTAGACGTACTTCCCCTAAAAAGGAAGGAACTACGGGAATTACATCCGTGTCTCCGTGTGCTCCACTCTCGGTTACCTCTATCCTTTATTGCCTTTATATCTTGTATCTTGCTTAGCTTGCTAGTTGTCATATAGGTAAATTCACCTTAGTTGCATATCTAGAGAATTTACCTTTTGTGTCAAGCCTAAATTGAAAAAGTATTAAAACTTGAGTAGCACCTATTCACCCCCCCCCCTCTAGGTGCCCTTACGATCCGTTCAGTTCTGAGAGGAGTTAATGAATTGAGCAACATAATTCAAGTAAAGAGAATGAGAATCACCAAGTTCTGAACTGCAGTGACATTCACTGAGCTACTCCAAGTTCTGAACTAACAAAAGAATGAATATACTGCTTTATTTACTTTCTCTGAATTTATCTACAGCTACTGTTGTGAGTCAAATACAGCTTTACTTACTTTCTCTGAATCATTTGCATAAAACTTAGTTAAATTTAACTGTAACCATGGCATGATGTTTCTAATTGCGAATGCTAGTGCTGGCAAGAGTTGCTAGCACATGGATACATCCATTTCTTCTGCGAGCAGTGCTAGTTTATGGTCCCTACTAGCCTCCCTACACATTTCAATGTGACCTGTAAGTATGATGTATATAGGCTGCTGCTCTAAGGGAAAGATCATTGCAAGGAACTTGCAAAATTATCAATGTACACCAGACTTGAATGTAGCCAAAAAGGACAAGTGGATACCATAACCCTTCTTTGATGTTGGCTCCAGTTTAACACCTTCAATGAATTATAAAGGAATCGCATAAAAATCTGATAAACAAAAGGAGTTCAATCTGATAAATAATGAATTCATAGTTCAACACTTCAAATGCAATTGCTGATCATAGCTAGTTAAATGCATATGAATAAACAGAGATCAAATAGTGCGTTTATGTTCTGATTATCTAGCTATCTGACTTGGCCAATATATTTTAGCATCATTGTTCCACCATTGGCAGCACCCTTCCAACAAAAGATTTTCCAAGGAATAGTTTGAGGAACAAAAGTTCAGTAGTAATGCCGCTATGTAATGGATTTATTCAGCTATGGATGATTTAGTTCAGTAGGAATTCTTCAATCTTTCTTCTGAACAAATGTACCAATACTGTTTCGCTATGGATAAATATGATCACAAGTGCAGTTTAGAAATTATTGCTGATCATAGCTAGTTAAATGCATATGAATAAACAGAGATCAAATAGTGCAGATAGAGTAGATGCAATGGTACCAGCATGATCTGATGGTAACCAACATGTATTTTGGTGTTATTATAAAAAAAAGAACTCTGTGCCAGTCAAAATATACAGAATGCTTTTGTCAACAAAGAGTCGTAGTTTCGTAAAATACAGCTTTATTTACTTTCTCTGAATCATTTGCAGAAAACTGAGTTAAATTTAACTGTAATCATGGCATGATGTTACTTTCTCTGAATCTCGGCACCAGTACTAAATTCATGATTTTACATTCTGTTGATTTCATTTTAGGAACAAAATGCTGAAATTTGATAAGAGAGTAATATGCATCTACGAACAAAGAGCCATAATTTGTTTTAGCAGGTCAAAACTAATCACGTGTTATTCAGATTCAGTAATCAAAACACTGAAGAACAAGCTCACAGAGGCAGCAGGAAATTTCACCAGCCGAGATGTATCTCTGCAATCTACAAGGCAATGTACTAGTATGTAGAAGAAACAAGCTAAACTCTGTAACATCAGTTATATGCATCTACGAACTGCTATCCCAATCCCAAACGATGGCCTGATTAAGCAAGCAATGCAGTAACTTGATGGTCTAAACGAACGGAGCTACGTACTGCTGTCCCGATCGGCCGATCCCCAGGGCGGCTAAGAACCACTACCGCCACCACCGCGGTGGTTTCAGAGCCTTGGCGATGCGGCAGAGGACGTCGACCCTGAGCACGTCGAGTGCCACGGCGAAGTCCGGTAGCTCCGCCGGCCCCCGAGCGCGTCCACGTCCACCTCCCACGTCCGCCTTGACCTTCACCGCGACGACGCGTAGCCACGCCTTGTGCTTCATGACCCGCGCCTCAGTCGGCCCCGCCACGCGGATTTAAACTAGATATGTACAAGGATACTGATCAATAGATGCAAAGTTGAGAGTCTGCTCAAAGTTCTGGCAGTGATTTAAACTACAAAGAAATAAAAGTCAATGCTAGCTTTGCATATTAGGCAGTGATTTACATATTAATGTGATGAGAATTGGTGATTTAAACTACAGAGAAGGAAAAGTCCAGGTAATGGATGTGGAATCTCCAGAGCCAATTTCCACATTTCTCCCTGACTCTGGTAAACAATTACATTTGGTTGGCCTGGACAAGAATTTTATACAGCTTTAGCATGGTGAGATGAGGCGCTCTCAATTGTTGATCAGAGTGATAATTTCTAGTGAAGATTGCTTATCAAAAGCAAAATTTGTATCTAAATAACCAAGAATGCAAGTTGCTAGAATCGACATGCTTTATGGCACTTCAGCAGAGCATGTACTATAGAAATGTGAGAAAGTATAGATTTTCAAAAGATTAACTGAAATACCTTGGCAGGATGAGGCAAATGCACGTGGCTTGTAGGGCTTCATCTAGCAAAATTATCATGAGTCAGCATAACACGTACAACAACAACAAAAATGTGTGCAGAAAACACACAGGAATGGTGACTACCTTGTCAATACTGATACAACACCATCGTCAATATATCATAAATCATCATATTGATATGACAGCGTAGCATCTCTTCTAATTATGGTATAACAATAGTAGACCAACTGGTGAGGAGACAGCGAGAGGCACGGAGAAGGCTTGTTGCACCACAGCCAGGAACTCATGAGTCACCAGGATCAATAATCCTAGTAACCCAACAATTACACAACATAGATTAGGCTCTACTAATTTTAAGAAAACAGTGCCAAAAAAATATTCTACTAGTAAGTAATGACCATCAATAGACTACTGGCTGCTTATAAATTAGGGAGATGAGAAACTAGCTAAGGATGCAAATATGGCAGTTTATAAATGAGGGCCAAATCTTGGGCAAAGATGGTGCCTACTTCTGATTACACAAGTTCTCTCCTAAAACGAAATACACATGTTTTTGTTGGATTTAGTACATATGATTTCACTTTTCCTACCTAAACATTTCAACTTCAAAATTGCACCAAATTTGCAAATAAATCATGATTTTCCCAACTTTTAAGACTCCCACGACAATAAATCAGGTTAATGCATTGCCTACTGATGCACTATATATTAATACTAATCAGTACCAAAGTAAGATACCGATATCATAATAAATTGATTTGCTCTTAAGGCATCAAAATACAGATTCTCAAGCGCCTGCATTACTCGGTCAAGCAGCTCCAAATCACAAAATATCCATTGCTGAAATTATAGTTTTATTCTTAATTCCTTCAAACATTTCACTTTGTTAGAGACCAGTTGGTTTACTGAGCAACAGAGGGACTAATTAATATTAGTCAACAATAGATTGGCGTTATCTGTTCAAAATCACCTAAAAACATGCCGTTAAAAGATAACCTGGTTGAAGCTAAGCAGTACCATTTCACTGATGATTGCATTATTGAGAAAATTAGAGGATTGAATCACCAGGCGTAAACAAGGAAGCAGCAGTAGCATATCAGATTCACACAAACCAGATGTAAACCAGCTAGCGCATGTAGAGAGAATCCCCACGGGCTGCAGCTTGGTGTGGTCAGCAACAACAGCAGCCTACAAATAGACACTGGATGGAAGCGAAGGGCGGGGCAGGTCGTGGCTCACCGGTCGGTCGCCGCCGCCGAGGGAGAGCATCTTGGGCAGCGGAGACAGTTGAGCATGTGGGGGTGGTGCATGGACAGGTTTGGCAGGGCGGTTAGGCGGCGTATGCCCTGTGGAGAGGCCGGTGAGCTCGGGGAGAGGCGCCGGAGAGCTCGAGGGAGAGGCCGGAGAGCTCGAGGGAGAGGCAGATGGATTTGGGATTTAGGGCTGCAGGAGATATTTTTTTCTTCTGTTTTGAGATTTTAGTGTGGGTGGGGGAGGGAAATAATGGGGTCTCGCGCGCGCTGTGCCAAATATTGGCGCTAGTTTTCGCACCGCCGGCGGGTCTCGGCGGGCTGGCCAAATATTGGTGATAATTTTCGAGCTGGGCGCGCATCGGTCTACGTAACAGCCTACCGTCGGTCGGTATACAGACATTGCCGACTGATCGTTTGACACAAAAGGATGAAACAATCCCGACCGACAGTTTGTTGTTATATACGAGCTTTTCCGACCGATAGTTTGACAAGATCTTTCCCGACCAAGAATCTGTTGATAATTTTGACTTTTGCCGACCAATGTCTGTTGGGAATCTAGTGTTGTGGTGTAGTGTAGGTTGACTCAACATAAAAGACAGGCCCTTCGCAGAGGGAAGCAGGGATTAAACATGTGCTAGAGCTTTTCATTTGTAAAACAGAGGTAAAAGTTGTTTTGAGAGGTGGTTGCTTTTGTCAACGACTAGCAACGTGTAACATCCCATGCTTGTTAAATAAATAAAGCACTTGTCATCATCATTGCATGCATTTTGTTCTGCACTTGAGTAAAACTTGAATTCAAATCAAAGAAGAAAACCCTAACATGTGCAACTCTTCTTTATTCGAAATGCTTTCGAAATGTTTTGAAAAAGATTTGCAACCAAAATTATGGAGCTTCTACCAATGTTAGAGAATATTTTAACTTTACTTAGAAGCTTGTTTCACGAAATGTTTGGCAAATTTGCAAACTAGCTTGAGAACAAAAAAATCAGAAAAAGGTTTTTACAAAAAAAAGGGGATCCTTCCTTGTTTGGGTCGGCAGCCCAACTCCTCTTCCTTCCCTTCCTCTTCTGGCGCAGCCCAACAGGGCCCAGCCCAATTCCCAGGGTCATCTTCAACCTCTGGTTCCTGGAAGCTCCTGCGTGTCGACATCGCCGGTGTCGCCGCGCCAGGATTCGCGCCACCGCCTCCTCCGGCTATAAGAAGGTCGCCGCCGCCCCCAGGAACCCTATCCTCCTCCTTTCTTCTCTCTCTAGCTCACCGCCTCTCTCTCCCGAGCAAGCCCGCAGGGACCCGAGCTGCCCGCCATGGCCGTCGCCTCCCCTCGCCGTTTCGCGCCTCCCCGGCCTCCTCCGAGCTAGCCCCCAGCTCCGCCTTGCCTCCCTCCTTCTCCTTGCATACGGAATCGACCGGAGAAGCCCGGAGACGCCGCCGCCATCACCATTTCTCCACGCAGACCCGAGCTCCGCCGCTGCCGATTGCGCCGCCACCGGACCGCCTCCGGCCCCATCGACCTCCCCTGCGAGCTCCTGGTGAGCCCAGGGTCCGAGAGGACACTTTTCCCCCTCGGTTTCCCGCGCCGGAGCGCCGCCTCCATGTCCACTTGCAGGAGCCCGCCATGGCCGAGCTGCCTGGCCTCTGTGCTCAGAAAAATGAACTCTACCTGTTTGTGTCAATATCATGCATTGCTAATCAACTTTAAACCTGCTTAATTTAGAAGAACCAAATTGTACCCCCCTCCGGCTTAATTTAGGGTTTGTCGGACCACTGCTTTGGAGTCGTCCGAAAACCCCGCTACCTGACTAGCTAGTATTAGGGTTTATTTTGAGCATCCTAAACTTGTCATATCATCATGCTTGTTTGCGCATCGATGCATTATGTTGATTGTGTCCTTCCTTTCCGGTATTTGATTCTTTGCGATAGGAACCGAGCCCGAGTTCGAGACGAACACCGCTGAAGATCTGTACCCGTCCACTGAAGGACAAGGCAAGCAATCATATCTGAACCTATGATTTCAAAGAATTTTAAGCTCTACTATTTACCGCATACGATTCAAATGTCTTTTATCGATAGTTAGAGTTACCCTCTCTAATGCATGTTCCATCTTTGTCGCCTAAATTACCTGATCCACTCCTCCCAGCATGACTAGGTTTTGCCTGTGCGCATTGCTAGAGCCTCTTTATCTACTATGCTTAGCCATGCTTAGTTGGTAACCTCTGATCCATCTAGTTGATGAATCCGAGCTGTGAATGAACCTAGAATGACAGATGTTGTGGTATGATCAATGAAGTTTGTTGAAACATGCTTAAAGGCTTGGACGAGCCACCACATTGGGATGTGGTTATTTGACTCATTCCTGCCGAACTTAGGACCCGAGTTCTCACCTCTTGAACCAAGACCGAGCGTACAACCATATGAGGACCTATAATGGCACCCTCTCGACTAACTAACTTGCCTAGTCTGTTCCATGAGTCACATAGATCGGGTTTTCCATTTGGCATATGCATTGAAAAGGTTTGAAAAGAGATGGTGGAGGAGGTGCAACATATAGGAACGTGGCGGGGTTGAGAAAGGCACGACCTTCGTAATCTTGGTCCCTGTACACAACCTTAAGGACCGACTTCGGGACTTGACCCATTACGGCGGAGCAATCCTTAGGGCGTGACTCATGGTTTAGGCCAAAGTAAGGTAAAAGTCGTGGTCAACCCCCCTCTACCAGCTTTCCAAGGAGAAAGCTAGAACGTTGGCATTAAGAGTCGGTTGGCACGTGTGGGTAAAGTTGTGCACCCCTGCAGGGTTAAATCTTTTCGAAAAGCCGTGTCCACGATTACGGACAACTTGGGAATGGATTCTGTGATCATAGACAACTTTAACCGAATGGTAAAACTTGGCAACTTAAAGTGTGAATAGGATTACTCCCTCGGGGTGATAGAGGGGGTGATCCTAGTTGATAGGTTCAGGTGAAGATGATTCGGTGGATATCTTATGATGTTTCAGTAGAGCTGGTATCGCTCTCTCCCTCTTTTAAAATGATCTGAGTAGACGAGCCTCTATTCTTATCTGTCTTGCAAATAAAACTTGCTTTATGCAAAGAAACTCCAAAGAAAGTCTTTCTAACCAAGCATTTAGCTAATAGGTTAGTAAGTCTTGCTGAGTACCTTAAGTACTCACCCTTGCCTCGTTGTTGTTTTTCTACAGAGGAAGTTGCTCCAGTCGAAGGTGGTTTCTACGTTGACATCGACGAGTAGTTGGGAGTTCCTAGGCAGCAGCCTGAGACTTAAGGGTTGGACGTCGCTTTATGTTTAAGGCCTCTTAGGCCAGTTGCTATCTTGTTATGTAGCATAACATAATTTGCTTTCCGTTGCTTCTTGTAATGTTGGTCAGTGACCTCTGTTTGTAATCCTTTGGATCTTTGCTCAGGTAAGAGCTTTGCAATATTACCTTTGAGTCGTAGAGTCACTGTTGTGTACCAACTTTGGTTACCCATCTCGTGCATGATGCGTGTATAGATATAAATTGCACGAGAGGGGTTTAAGATTCTCGAGCTCTCTGTTATGCAGTCTTGGTTATGATTAGTTTCACGGCGCTTCGAGATGTGTAGAGCCGATGTTTAATTCCGGCCTGCCTGCCGATGGTGTTCCGGCCTGGGACTGGTAACCCCGGTATCACTCGTTGCTAGCATGACTAATACACATAACATCTCTGTATAGCTTAGATCCCGGGGGTCCCCACAACTTTTGGTATCAGAGCAGGACTGCCTGTAGGAAAACCCTTACTACTGGTCATTGTTGTGTCTAGTGGTTGTGAAAACTACTTGAAAGCTAAACCTTATTTGCGAAAACTCTGAGTAGGATTCTTTTTTACTCCTTACCTGGTGTAACTCTGATTCTAACTTATCTTTCCTAAGTTTGATTGGAAACGGTTTTATCTTATGCCTATCATTTCAAACCTTTAGGATCAACGGGTTTGGGTAGTTCTTCTTTGGTACTCTGTACCTGGTTGCAAGTCTTAGGGTTTCCAAGTTTCTTGAGTTAATCTGGAGCATTGTTCGAAATCCCTGCTTCCGATGTGTAGACTCCAACAGTTGGTCTCTCTATGCTCCTTTGTTGAAATTATCCTATCCAACAGGACTTGGTGATTGTATATCATACCTGCTTCCATTGTCATGGGTTGCAAGTCGTTTGGTAGTGTATACATTTCGTATGCCCTTCTACTACCATGTTTGATGCGATGATATATCTTTACATCACATGTCTTGTTTTCCATCATGTGCCTTAAATTTGGTATATGTTATCTTCCGTTGAATTCCTTCGGTGGATCTATATCTCATGGTTTTTGTCTTCTCCTCAGGATGTCGGGTGGTACCCGCAGTGGTGGTAATCGTGGTCGTGGCCATAGAGATGGCCCAGATAATATTGACCTTCCTCCACCGCCATCTATGGTCCAACTGATGGCCATGTATGAAGCCAATCGCGCTGACAACATAAGGCTCCTTGAGAGGATTGAGCACAATACTGCTCAACGTCAGGATGAAGGAGTCGGAATTAAAAGCTTCATCCGCCTCACCCCACCAGTGTTCAGTTATTCTACTGAGCCATTGGATGCTGACTACTGGCTCCGCACCATCGATCGTAAGCTTGAGGTTGCCCATGCTGCTCAAGCTGATTGGGTGACTTTTGCTGCATACCATCTTGATGGAGCTGCTGGTTCATGGTGGGAAAATTTCCTATTGCTACAGCCTGCCAATCATGTTGTGACTTGGCAGGAGTTCAAAACTGCCTTCGAGGGTATCACATTCCGGAGGGTCTAATGGAGCTTAAAAGGGAGGAATTTCTGAAGCTAAAGCAGGGTAATGGTTTTGTTTGTGACTACCAAGGTCACTTCAATCGCCTTGCTTGCTATGCTCCTGAAGAGGTGTCTACGGATGCCAAGAAACAGGCCTTGTTCTGCAAGGGACTGGATCCTGAACTTCGTCGTGACCTTCATCTCCTCGACTTCAATACTCTACAAGATCTCATGAATAAAGCCATGAAGGCAGAAAGAGGAAAGGTTGAGTATGAGGAAACACATAAGCGTCCTTCAGAGGCTGCTCCACCTTCTAGTTCAAGCACTCGGCGTCGCCGTGTTTTTATCCCCTACAGTGTTGTGCCTCGTGCTCCTTATGCACCGAAGCCTTCTGGATATGCTCCTCGTCCGCCGATACCAACCGCTCCTCCAAGCAATGCGGGAGGAGCAAGCTATCGTCCTAACATGGGTGGTTCAGGTGGTGGTGTTTGTTACTCATGTGGTCAACCTGGCCATTTCTCGAGGGATTGCTATCAAAGGACTTCTGGTCGTAAAGATCTGCCGCCAAAGAAAGTGGATAGAACTCAAGATGTTGGTCGAATGACCCATGTCACCGCTGAAGAAGCTCAGGAAGATCCAAGCGTCATTCTGGGTACGCTCCATATCAACTCAATTCCAGCTACAGCTTTATTTGATTCTGGAGCATCGCATTCATTCATCTCTCAAGAGATTACACAAATGCACGGCATAGTTTTTGAGACAATGTCTTCCCCCATGGAAATTAAAACTCCCGGGTCTCGTTGGCAAACCATCTGGGTTACTCATGAGGTCATAATCGACATAGGATATCTCTTGTTTCCAACCTCTCTAATTGCCCTCAAGTCAACTGATATCGATGTCATCTTGGGCATGAACTGGCTGACAAAGTATCAAGTTGTCATTGATTGTGCAGCTAGGTCTATTACCATGACCGATCTTTCTGGCAATACAGTTTTGTATTGGTCTTCGCCAGCAACTGCTCTATCAGCAAGATTTGTTCCGGAGGCTGAGTTGTATGCCATTGATGTCTTACCTCCACTTGAAATTCATGATGTACCGGTGATCTGTGACTTTCCAGATGTCTTTCCTGAAGAATTACCTGGCATGCCACCTGATCGAAGTGTGGATTTTGTCATCGAGTTGGTTCCTGGAACCGCTCCAGTTTCCCGAAGACCTTATCGTATGCCTCCAGAAGAATTGGTTGAACTAAAGAAGCAACTAGAAGAGTTAGAGGAGAAAAAGTTCATCCAACCTAGTACCTCTTCTTGGGGATGTCCTGCACTCTTCGTCAAGAAAAGGGATACCAACATTCCGCGACTGGTTGTTGATTACCGGCCGCTCAATGCTGTGACAATCAAGAACAAGTATCCTCTTCCTCGGATCAATGATCTTTTTGATCAATTGACTGGTGCCACAGTTTTCTCCAAGATGGACTTAAGATCAGGGTACCATCAAATTAAAATCAGAACCAAAGACATTCCAAAAACGGCGTTCATGACTCGTTATGGTCTTTACGAGTACACTGTCATGTCCTTTGGCCTCACCAATGCTCCAGCCACATTTATGCGGCTCATGAACTCTGTGTTCATGGAGTATCTTGACAAGTTCGTCGTGGTCTATATTGACGATATCCTAATCTATTCCAAGACCGAAGAAGAACATGTTGAACATCTACGTCTAGCTTTAACAAAGCTTCGTGAACATCGTCTCTATGCCAAGTTCTCTAAATGTGAGTTCTGGTTGCAAGAGCTCATCTTCCTTGGTCATGTTGTCTCTGCAAATGGTGTTGCAATGATTCCAGATAAAGTTCAATCTGTTCTTGACTGGGAAACCCCTAAGTCAGCTAAGGACATCCGAAGTTTTCTTGGACTGGCTGGTTATTACCGTCGATTCATTGAAAATTTCTCCAAAATTGCCAAGCCGATGACTGATCTTCTCAAGAAGGATAAGAAGTTTGAGTGGTCAGAAAAGGCACAAGAAAGTTTCTAGGTTTTGAAAACCAAACTAACTACTGCTCCAGTGCTTGTCCTCCTAGACACTAGCAAGGACTTTGTCATCTTCTGTGATGCATCTCTTTAAGGGTTTGGATGTGTGTTGATGCAAGATGGCCATGTGGTTGCCTATGCTTCTCGACAATTGAAACCGCACGAGCTCAATTATCCAACCCATGATCTAGAGCTTGCATCTGTGGTACATGCTCTTAAGCAATGGCGACATTACCTTCTTGGTAGTCGTTGCGAGTTGTACTCGGATCATCAAAGTCTGAAGTATCTCTTCACCCAACCGGATCTGAATCTCAGACAGAGAAGATGGTTGGAACTCATCAAAGATTATGATCTAGGTCTCAACTATCAACCCGGCAAGGCCAATGTCATTGCTGACGTGCTAAGTCGGAAATCCTATTGCAACAATCTCATGATCCAGCAGGATCAACCTTCTCTCCATGAGGAATTCGCACGTCTCAATCTTGAAGTTATACCTCGTGGTTTCCTTGCAAACTTAGAGGTTAAACCCTCTCTTGAAGACCAGATCAAGGATGCTCAGAAGCATAGCTTGGGTATTTCTAAGATGAAGAAGAGCATTGCTAGCGGAAAGGCTAAGTGTTTCTCCATCGATGATCATGGTGTAGTCTACTTTGGTAACCGTCTGGTTGTGCCAAAGAAACAGAAGCTAAGAGAGCTAATCCTCCAAGAAGCTCATGAGTCACCTCTCTCTATTCATCCTGGAACTACAAAGATGTATCAGGATCTCCGCCAAAGGTTCTGGTGGACCCGGATGAAATGAGAAATTGCTCGCTTTGTTGCTGAATGCGATGTTTGTCGTCGTGTAAAAGCTGAACATCAAAGACCAGCGGGTACTCTTCAACCTCTATCTATTCCTGAGTGGAAATGGGATGAGATTGGCATGGATTTTATTACTGGCCTTCCCAAAACTCAAAGGGGAAGCAATGCTATATGGGTGGTCGTTGATCGCCTATCTAAGGTTGCTCACTTCCTTCCTATTCGAGAAGACATTACTGCTAGCCAATTGGCGGATCTGTATGTTTCCCAGATAGTCACTCTTCACGGTGTTCCAAAGAAAATCATCTCTGATCGTGGAAGCCTATTTACCTCCAAGTTCTGGGCTAGTTTCCAACAAGCTATGGGAACTCGTCTTTCCTTTAGCACGGCCTATCATCCTCAAACCGGTGGTCAAACCGAAAGAGTGAATCAAATTCTTGAATACATGCTCAGAGCCTGTGTTATATCTTTCGGCAAGAATTGGGAAAAGTGCCTTCCATTTGCTGAATTTGCCTATAACAACAGCTTCCAGTCTAGCTTGGGCATGGCACCTTTTGAAGCTCTATATGGAAGAAAATGTCGAACACCGCTAAATTGGTCTGAAACCGGAGAAAGACAATTCTTTGGACCGAATATGATCCAAGAAGCAGAAGATCAAGTTGGCATCATCCGAGAGCGCCTGAAAACTACTCAATCTCGTCAGAAGAGCTACTATGATCGTCATCATCAAGATGTGAGCTATGAAATTGGCGAGAAAGCTTATCTCCGAGTCACTCCTCTAAAAGGAGTTCACCGCTTTGGTATTAAGGGCAAGTTGGCTCCTTGCTATGTTGGTCCCTTCCTCATTCTTGCTAAGCGTGGAGAGCTTGCCTATCAATTGGAGCTACCATCAACTTTTCCTAAAATCCATGATATCTTCCATGTGTCGCAACTCAAGCGTTGCTTCAAAGATCCCATCTGTGGTGTTGATCATGAGGCACTTGATCTCCAAGATGATCTAACTTATCGAGAGTATCCTGTTCGTATCCTTGACGAAGCCGAGCGTAAAACTCGACATCAAAGCATCAAATTCCTGAAAGTCCAATGGTCTCATCACTCTGAGCAGGAAGCAACCTGGGAACGAGAAGATCGTCTTCAATCTGAGTACCCTGCCTTCTTTTCTAAAACTTAGGAATCTCGGGACGAGATTCTTGTAAGGGGGGTAGAGTTGTAACATCCCATGCTTGTTAAATAAATAAAGCACTTGTCATCATCATTGCATGCATTTTGTTCTGCACTTGAGTAAAACTTGAATTCAAATCAAAGAAGAAAACCCTAACATGTGCAACTCTTCTTTATTCGAAATGCTTTCGAAATGTTTTGAAAAAGATTTGCAAACAAAATTATGGAGCTTCTACCAATGTTAGATAATATTTTAACTTTACTTAGAAGCTTGTTTCACGAAATATTTGGCAAATTTGCAAACTAGCTTGAGAACAAAAAAATCAGAAAAAGGTTTTTACAAAAAAAAGGGGGATCCTTCCTTGTTTGGGCCGGCAGCCCAACTCCTCTTCCTTCCCTTCCTCTTCTGGCGCAGCCCAACAGGGCCCAGCCCAATTCCCAGGGTCATCTTCAACCTCTGGTTCCTGGAAGCTCCTGCGTGTCGACATCGCCGGCGTCGCCGCGCCAGGATTCGCGCCACCGTCTCCTCCGGCTATAAGAAGGTCGCCGCCGCCCCAGGAACCCTACCCTCCTCATTTCTTCTCTCTCTGGCTCACCGCCTCTCTCTCCCGAGCAAGCCCACAGGGACCCGAGCTGCCTGCCACGGCCGTCGCCTCCCCTCTCCGTTCCGTGCCTCCCCGGCCTCCTCCGAGCTAGCCGCCAGCTCCGCCTTGCCTCCCTCCTTCTCCTCGCATACGGAATCGACCGGAGAAGCCCGGAGACGCCGCCGCCATCGCCATTTCTCCACGCAGACCCGAGCTCCGCCACTGCCAATTGCGCCGCCACCGGACCGCCTCCGGCCCCGTCGACCTCCCCTGCGAGCTCCTGGTGAGCCCAGGGTCCGAGAGGACCCTTTTTCCCCTCGGTTTCCCGCGCCGGAGCGCCGCCTCCATGTCCACCTGCAGGAGCCCGCCATGGCCGAGCTGCCTGGCCTCTGTGCCAGCGTGGCCTGCCTGCAAGTGGGCCTCGGGCCCCTCCAGTCAGCGACCAAGGGTCAACAGACCCCGGGTACAAAAAGTCCTGCAGCCTTTTTCAATTTCAGAAAATAACAGAAACTTGCAAAATTCATATTTTATTCCCTGTTTATCAGAAAAATATGAATAATATGTCAAAATGCTCAGAAAAATGAACTCTACCTGTTTGTGTCAATATCATGCATTGCTAATCAACTTTGAACCTGCTTAATTTAGAAGAACCAAATTGTACCCCTCTCCGGCTTAATTTAGGGTTTGTCGGACCACTGCTTCGGAGTCGTCCGAAAACCCCGCTACCTGACTAGCTAGTATTAGGGTTTATTTTGAGCATCCTAAACTTGTCATATCATCATGCTTGTTTGCGCATCGATGCATTATGTTGATTGTGTCCTTCCTTTTCGGTATTTTATTCTTCGCGATAGGAACCGAGCCCGATTTCGAGACGAACACCGCTAAAGATCTGTACCCGTCCACTGAAGGACAAGGCAAGCAATCATATATAAACCTATGATTTTAAAGAATTTTAAGCTCTGCTATTTACCGCATACGATTCAAATGTCTTTTATCGATAGTTAGAGTTACCCTCTCTAATGCATGTTCCATCTTTGTCGCCTAAATTACCTGATCCACTGCTCCCAGCATGACTAGGTTTCGCCTGTGCGCATTGCTAGAGCCTCTTTATCTACTATGCTTAGCCATGCTTAGTTGGTAACCTCTGATCCATCTAGTTGATGAATCCGAGCTGTGAATGAACCTAGAATGACAGATGTTGTGGTATGATCAGTGAAGTTTGTTGAAACATGCTTAAAGGCTTGGATGAGCCGCCACATTGGGATGTGGTTATTTGACTCATTCTTGCCGAACTTAGGACCCGAGTTCTCGCCTCTTGAACCAAGACCGAGCGTACAACCACATGAGGACCTATAATGGCACCCTCTCGACTAACTAACTTGCCTAGTCTGTTCCATGAGTCACATAGATCGGGTTTTCCATTTGGCATATGCATTGAAAAGGTTTGAAAAGAGATGGTGGAGGAGGTGCATCATATAGGAACGTGGCCGGGGTTGAGAAAGGCATGGCCTTCGTAATCTTGGTCCCTGTACACAACCTTAAGGACCGACTTCGGGACTTGACCCATTACGGCGGAGCAATCCTTAGGGCGTGACTCATGGTTTAGGCGAAAGTAAGGTAAAAGTCATGGTCAACCCCCCTCTGCCGGCTTTCTAAGAAGAAAGCTAGAACGTTGGCATTAAGAGTTGGTTGGCACGTGTGGGTAAAGTTGTGCACCCCTACAGGGTTAAATCTTTTCAAAAAGCCGTGTCCACGGTTACGGACGACTTGGGAATGGATTCTGTGATCATAGACAACTTTAACCGAATGGTAAAACTTGGCAACTTAAAGTGTGAATAGGATTACTCCCTCGGGGTGATAGAGGGGGTGATCCTAGTTGATAGGTTCAGGTGAAGATGATTCGGTGGATATCTTATGATGTTTCAGTAGAGCTGGTATCGCTCTCTCCCTCTTTTAAAATGATCTGAGTAGATGAGCCTCTATTCTTATCTGTCTTGCAAATAAAACTTGCTTTATGCAAAGAAACTCCAAAGAAAGCCTTTCTAACCAAGCATTTAGCTAATAGGTAGCTAATAGGTTAGTAAGTCTTGCTGAGTACCTTAAGTACTCACCCTTGCCTCGTTGTTGTTTTTCTACAGAGGAAGTTGCTCCAGCCGAAGGTGGTTTCTACGTTGACATCGACGAGTAGTTGGGAGTTCCCAGACAGCAGCCTGAGACTTAAGGGTTGGACGTCGCTTTATGTTTAAGGCCTCTTAGGCCATTTGCTATCTTGTTATGTAGCATAACATAATTTGCTTTCCGTTGCTTGTTGTAATGTTGGTCAGTGACCTTTGTTTGTAATCCTTTGGATCTTTGCTCAGGTAAGAGCTTTGCAATATTACCTTTGAGTCGTAGAGTCACTGTTGTGTACCAACTTTGGTTACCCATCTCGTGCATGAGAGGGGTTTAAGATTCTCGAGCTCTCTGTTATGCAGTCTTGGTTATGATTAGTTTCACGGCGCTTCGAGATGTGTAGAGCCGATGTTTAATTCCGGCCTGCCTACCAATGGTGTTCCGGTCTGGGACTGGTAACCCCAGTATCACTCATTGCTAGCGTGACTAATACACATAACATCTCTGTATAGCTTAGATCCCGGGGGTCCCCACACAACGGAGTTCTTGATATCTTCCATACTAAACAAGTGAGAGCGGTTCCGAGATGTTTGATTAATTGGCACAATTGTGCTCTTTTATAGCTTGGCACTCCTCCCCACCTTTTCCTTTCTCAAACCATGGCTAACCAATTCCATCGGGTGCCCACCAACTTTCACAAACCATGGAGGAGTGCCTTTTTCTTTCTTTTTCTCTTTTTAGATTACAACGGTCTGACCAACTCCCTTGCAAAATTAATGACGAGCAGATGAAGCTGTCTAGTCGAGGGGTACTCAATTTAGTATGGAAGATAACAAACCCAACCACTACATCCTCATGAGCTAAAAACAGTGGCACAAAATGAGAAGTATTTGAAAGGTAGCACATGAAAATTTACTTGGAATGGCTTGAAATACCATGCATAGGAATTTATAGTGGACTCTTTGGAAGTAACTTGGTTTTTGGGGATTGGATGCACGAGAAGTATTCCCTCTCAGTACAGGGTTTTGGCTAGCAAGGATAGGTAGCAAGCATAAGAGTTGCATGAAACAAACAATCATACATATAATAGGAACAATCATGCAAACTTCTTTGAAAGTACAACGATTTTTAACTTGAGAATACTAATGCTTATGAGCCAAACATGAAGGAAAGCTGAAATGATGTATCCACTAGCACTTCTTTCTTCTTTTCTACTCAAACCTCAAGGTAATGTTGCTACTAACCAAGCTAAGTTTGCCAAAACCAACTAAATTTACTCATGCTCCCAAAGTGATACCAATACTAATCAACAAGACTAATCATATAAGAGAGATTGCAAACTAAAATAAAGTGTGCAGAAAGTAAACGATAAAAATTCTCATTAATATTTCATTACCGCAACTCACACCAAGGGATACATAGATAACCAACTAAGGAGGATACTTCCACACTGCAAACTATTCTATAAGATAACTTCTCTATTCATGATATGACTCTACTTGAAAAGTAAATGAGTAAAAGATAATGATGTGATACCGCGGCACTCCCCCAAGCTTGGAACAAGCCAAGGGGATGCCAATACCAATGATGAATTACTCCTTCGGTGGTGGGGGTAAGATCATCCTTGGACCAAGTAAAAGTTCCAGCATCCTGCGAAGCCTGAGATTCTCTTCTTGAAGTATCTGTATCTCCCTCTCCAGAACTCGGTATTGGGCACAAAGCTCGTCAGTGACCAGCATACCCTCTTTTATTACAGGCATGAAATTTAGATCCAAGACTGGTAGTGTTGGTCCCTGCATATTATGAGAAAAGGCACGTCCAGCGTTCATTGATCCTACAAAAGTAGGGTCTCTCGCCCTTGATCCTCCAGCCACCTATTCTTCCTTCAGCTTGAGGTCTTGGTGGTCCTCTTCCATAGGCTTTTTGCCCTTGTCATCGCTTGAAGAAGCCATAATGCTCCCAGAACTGAGAACAACTCCTGACAGAAACATATCGAAATGAAAACACGACGAAAACACGATATATAGACCTCGGGCAATCCGGGGGGTTATATAGGCGAAAACTAAACATCAAAACATAATCACAGGAGGAAACCGGGGCGGAAACGAGCTCCGAGGTGGTCTCACCACAGGGCAGCGCGACCTGGAGTGGGCTCGCGCCCCCTGGTGGTGAGGAGCCACCGGACTCCGTCTCCTTCCCGTTTTCATCTCATGATTTTTCATATTTAATAAAAACAACAAAAATATTAATGGAAAAGTTTAGCATGAACCTTTTCTGACTAGAACTGTTACCTATTCAAAAACGAATTCTGCAGGTTCCTGCATATTGTCATGGATGAATTCTTCCAGAGAAACCATTTGAATAACATCAACATCTTCATTATAAGAATCTCCATCAATATAATGTTTGAGTCTTTGCCCATTCACCACTTGTGTAGTGTTATATTTTAACGAAGCAATCTTTATCGCACCTGAGCGGTACACCTCTTCAATAACATAGGGTCCTTCCCATTTTAAGAGTAATTTTCCTGCAAAAAATCCGAGACGAGACCTATACAATAGAACTTTCTCACCAACATGAAACTCTCTCTTAAGAATTCTCTTATCATGCCATAGCTTGACTTTCTCTTTGAAAAGTCTGGCATTCTCGTAAGCTTCATTTCTCCACTCATCTAAAGAACTCAAATCAAGCAACCTTTTCTTACTAGCGAGTTTAAAATCCCTATTAAGATCTTTCATGGCCCAAGAAGCTTTGTGTTCTAATTCTAAGGGCAAGTGACATGCTTTTCTGTAAACCATCTTGTAAGGAGACATGCCCATGGGGTTCTTATAAGCAGTTCTATAAGCCCATAAAGCATCGTTTAACTTGCTAGCCCAGTTTTTCCTAGATCTATTAACAGTCTTCTGCAAGATAGACTTGATCTCTCTATTTGAAAGTTCTACCTGCCCACTGGTTTGGGGATGATAAGCAGAAGCAATTCTATGATTAACGTCATATCTAGCAAGAGTTTTTCTAAAACCGCCATAAATAAAATGAGAACCTCCATCAGTCATAAGATATCTAGGCACCCCAAACCTAGGAAAAACAACATCCTTAAGCATTTTTAACATGGTCTCACCATCGGCACTCTTCGTAGGTATGGCTTCTACCCACTTGGTAAAATAATCAATAGCAACAAGTATATGAGTATACCCTTTGGAAGGAGGAAAAGGACCCATAAAGTCAAACCCCCAACAATCAAATGGTTCAATAACGAGAGTGTAACTCATAGGAATTTCATTACGTCTAGAAATATTACCAACTCTTTGACATTCATCACAAGATAAAACATACCTTCTAGCATCTTTAAAAAGGGTTGGCCAATAAAAACCTGATTGTAGAACCTTTTGTGCAGTTCTATCTCCAGCATGATGTCCTCCATAAGCAGTGCCATGGCATTTCCTCAATATTTCTTGTTGCTCATACTCTAGAACACACCTTCGCATAATTCCATCAACTCCTTTATATAGGTGTGGGTCATCCCAAAAATAATGCCTCAAATCATAAAAGAATTTTCTTCTTTGCTGAGGTGTAAAGGTTGGAGGCAAATACTTGGAAATAATAAAGTTAGCATAATCAGCATACCACAGATTCTCTCGCAAAGTTACATTTATTGAAGCCAACTGTTCATTTGGAAAACTATCATTAATAGGAATAGGATCAAAAGAAATGTTTTCCAATCTAGACAAATTGTCAGCAATAGGATTTTCAGCACCTTTCCTATCTACAATATGCAAATCAAACTCTTGTAAAAGCAACACCCATCTAATAAGCCTAGGCTTAGCATCCTTTTTCAACATAAGATATCTAATAGCAGCGTGATCAATATGAATAGTAACTTTAGAATCAACAATGTAAGGTCTAAACTTTTCACATGCAAAAACAACAGCAAGAAACTCCTTCTCAGTAGTAGCATAATTCTTCTGAGCAGCATCAAGAGTCTTACTAGCATAATGAATAACATTTAACTTCTTATCTATGCGCTGTCCAAGAACAGCACCAACAGCAAAATCACTAGCGTCACATATAATTTTGAAGGGTAAATTCCAATCAGGTGGTTGAACTATAGGAGCAGTAGTTAAAGCCTTCTTAAGAGTTTCAAAAGCTTCCTTACAATCATCATCAAAGACAAATGGTACATCCTTTTGAAGAAGATTAGTAAGAGGCCTTGAAATCTTAGAGAAATCTTTAATAAACCTCCTATAGAAACCAGCATGACCAAGAATGCTACGAATACCTTTAACATCCCTAGGACAGGGCATTTTCTCAATTGCTTTGACCTTTGCTCTGTCAACTTCAATACCTCTTTCAGAAATTTTATGTCCAAGAACAATTCCTTCATTCACCATAAAGTGGCATTTCTCCCAATTAAGAACAAGGTTAGTTTCTTCACACCTCTGCAAAACTTTATCAAGATTGTGCAAACAATTATCAAAAGAAGTTCCATAGATGGAGAAATCATCCATGAAGACCTCCACAATTTCCTCACAAAAACCATGAAAAATAGCAGACATGCATCTTTGAAAAGTAGCCGGAGCATTGCACAAACCAAACGGCATACGTCTATAAGCATAAGTTCCATAAGGACAAGTAAAAGTGGTTTTTTCTTGATCTTGCTTTTTAACAGCAATCTGAGAGAAACCAGAATAACCATCAAGAAAACAAAAATGAGTCTTCTTAGACAACCTCTCTAACATTTGCTCTATAAAAGGTAAAGGATAATGATCTTTCTTAGTAACTTTGTTTACCTTTCTAAAATCAATGTACATCCTATAACCAACTACTACCCTTTGAGGAATAAGCTCGTTATTCTCATTAGGCACAACAGTGATACCTCCTTTCTTAGGAACACAATGAGCAGGACTAACCCATCTACTATCAGCAATAGGATAAATAATACCAGCATCAAGGAGCTTCAATACCTCATTTCTTACCACTTCCTTCATCTTGGGAATTAAGCGGTGTTGATGTTCAACAACTGGCTTTGCATCTTCCTCCATGTTAATAGCATGCTGACATATAGTGGGAGAAATCCCTTTTAAATCATCGAGAGTATATCCTATAGCTCCTCGGTGTTTCCTCAATATCTCCAATAACCTTTGTTCTTCCTTTCCTGAAAGCTTAGAACTGATAATAACAGGATATATTTTCTTATCATCTATATAAGCATACTTAAGATCATTAGGTAAAGGTTTTAATTCAAAAACAGGATCTTCCTTAGGTGGCATAGTGGTACCCAGATCCTCCACAGGTAAATTGTGCTTAATCAACGGTGGTTGATGAAGAAGAATATCGTCAATCTCTTCTCTTTCCTCCCTGAAGACATCACTTTCATGGTCCTCCATAAATTGCTACAAAGCATTATTAGGAGCAAGAGCAATAGAGGCAAGCTGTTCAACTCGAAAATTTTCATCAGGCAATTCATTTTCATAAGGAGTTTTAGCAAACTTAGAAAAATTAAACTCATAAGATTCTCCATCAAACTTAGTAAATTTTTTCTCCTTCTTATAATCTATCACAGCACCACAAGTATTCAAAAAGGGTCTACCGAAAATAATAGGACAAGTTTTACTAGCTTGCTTACCAAGTACAAGAAAATCTGTAGGATATTTAGTCTTACCGCATAAAACTTCCACATCTCGAACAATACCAAGTGGCAAGACAGTCTCTCTATTAGCAAGCTGAATAACCACATCAATCTCCTCTAGTTCACCAGGGGCAATCTCATGCATGATTTCTTTATAAAGCTCTATAGGAATAGCACTTGAACTTGCACCAATATCGCATAAACCATAATAGCAATGATCGCCAATCCTTACAGAAATAACAGGAACACTTGTTTTCCTACGCCTACTAGGATGTGAAACAATGTTAGAAGCATCTTCACAAAAGACAATATGTTCATCTCCTATATCTTTAGTAACAAGGTCCTTCACTATAGCTACAGGTGACTTAATAGTAATTTGCTCATCAGGTTCTGCAGCTTTCTTAGTACTTTTATTAAGCACACTTATCAAAGTAGAATGCTCCTTTACCTTAGCAGGGAAAGGCGTCTTCTCGAAATAAGGTTTAGGCAAAATGCGATCAACAGTACAAACTTCAGTAGTTTTGGCAGGAATATGACTAATGGAATCTTTATAAGGCGCATGATACTTGTTCCAATCTTTCTTTGGAACATCAAGATAAGAGGCAAAAGCCTTAAAATAGTTAGCAAGTATCTGGGAATCAAGACCATAAACAGTGCTAACATTATGAAAGTCATCGGTTCCCATAAAAGCTTTTATGCATTCATAATCATAATTTATACATGACTTCCTACCTTTGTCGTCTCCCCATCCTTCAGCATTTTCTTGAATATGATCAAGAAGATCCCACTTAGCTTCTTCTTTCATGCGCGCAAATGATCCAGCGCAGGAAGCATCCAGTAAATCCTTATCGTGAAGAGTAAGCCTCGCATAAAAGTTATTAATAACAATGTTGCTGGGAAGCTTATGGGTGGGGCATTTGAGCATTAGTGACTTCAATCTCCCCCACGCTTGGGCAATACTCTCTCCATCATGAGGCCAAAAGTTATATATTCGATTACGATCTTTATGAATTTCACTTGGAGGATAAAACTTGGAATAAAAGAGAGGTACAATTTCCTCCCAAGCAATAGATGGACCATCCTTTAGCAGCCGATACCACTCCTCAGCTCTTCCTTTCAGTGATAAAGAGAATAGCTTCCTCTTAACCTGGCTCGATGAAATACCTGCACACTTGAACAACTCGCATAATTCATGAATAAAGAGTAAGCGATCACCCGGATGGACAGTTCCATCTCCTGAATAGCAGTTATCCATAACACGTTCAACAATTTTAATAGGTATTTTAAAAGGATCTAATTGAGCAGGTGGTGGATGTGGTTCATCCACATCTGCAACAGTGGTAGTAGTGTTCCCGAATAGGAACCCAAATGGAGAACTCTCCATAGCAAAATAAAATAAAAATAAAAGATAGAAATAAAAACAATACTCACAGTGACGGTTACCTTTACCAATTCCACTCTTCAATAGCGCTTCACTCCCCGGCAATGGTGCCAGAAAATAGTCTTGATGACCCACAAGTATAGGGGGTGTATTGTAGTACTTTCGATAAATAAGAGTGTCAAACCCAACGAGGAGCAGAAAGTGTTGACAAGTGGTTTTGATCAAATTCACTGTAAATTCTAACAAACGGGTTTTCAGGGGTATTTGGTAATGCAAGTAAATAAAGTACGAGTAAATAAAAGACAATAATAACAATTGCAGCAAGTGGCCCAATCCTTTCTAGAGCAAAGGACAAGCCGGTTGTGTAACTTATGATGACCAAACATTCTCGAGGACACACGGGAGTTTCTGTCAAGAGCTTTCGCTTTATGCCGCTAAATAATCTTTATTGGTTTGATAAGTGTTATGGGGGTGAACCTGTGCTAGTGCACTACCCTTTCTAGGATAAATACACACTTGTGATTATACCCCTTGCAAGCATCCGCAACTACAAGAAAGTAATTAAGATAAATCTAACCACAGCCTTAAACTCTAAGATCCTACGCTCCCTCGTGCAATGGTTTCCTAACGGAGGTTTAGGTTTCTGTCACTCTAGCAACCCCACAATTAGTAGCCAAATACACAATGCATCTCACTAGGCCCATAAATGGTGAAGTATCATGTAGTCGACGTTCACATGACACCAATAGTGAAATAGCACCACAACAAATAAATATCAAACCATTAAATATTACTTAACATAATTCTACTACTAACATCTTGACTTCTCCCATGTCCTCAAGAACTAAACGAACTACTCACAAGACATCATATGGATCATGATCAGAGGTGAAATAATGGTAAATAACAATCTGAACATAAACCTTAATTCAACAGTTCCACTCAATAGCATCAACCACAAGAGTAATCAACACCGGGAAAGTTTCCCCTAAGAATTTGACAAGATTCAACTCAAGATGTTACAGCGGGATGGCATGGTGATGGTGGAGATGAAGGTGCTGGTGATGGAGATGATGATGATGATCCCGATGAAGTCTGGTGCGATGGCGATGACGATGGCGACAATCTCCCCTCTCCAGGAAGGAATTTCCCTGGAAGATTCTTGCCTGCCGAAGAGCTTTTCTCCCTTTGGTGTTTTCCGCCCCGCAGAGGCGGCGGTGTCTATCTCTGAGCTCCCACCCCTCACTTAGGTTTTTGGGGATGACCATATACGCGAAGGGGTGATGACAGAAGTGCGCTAGGGTGGCCTCACCACAGGCTGGCGCGGCCAGGGGTGGACCCACATCCCCTGTGGGTGAGCCCACCCTGTGGCTCCTGTCGCCTACTCCTTCTGGCTTCTTCAGTCTTCTGGCAAAATATAATTTTTTGGTATTTTTCTAGAATTTCCTGATCTTCCGAAACATGGTGTCTTGATAGTCCTTTTTCCAGCGGAATCCTGACTCCGGCAGCAAATCCTCCAATGATCATCAAACATGTAAAAACAGAGGAAACAACATAAGTATCATCTCTAAATGTGAAATATATCAATGAATAATAGTAAATTATGATACAAAATAGTGATGCAAAATGGACGTATCAATGGACTGTATCTCATGAGCCTGCTCGACAATGCCGCGCTCATCAGTCATCTTGTAGTCAAAGAATTGCTCCATGACATACAATTCACTGCCTGCATCCGAGACGCCAAACTTGGCCTCGAGCGCATCCCACATGTCCTTGCCCATTGACGAGGGTTAACTTGACAAATGTCCTAGATGAAGGACTTATGATCGGGGAGATAGGGCGTCGGATGAACTCGAAGGTAAAATCAGTCAAATAAGGTGCTTATCGAAAGTAAACGTGGGGTGTAAACCTGGCTTGCTTTCAATCTGTCCCTCACCGTCCTCTCCTGGCCCCTATATATAGGTGGCCAGGTCTCAAGGTTTGGGAGGGATCCGATATAGATTACAATATCGATATACGACATGAACTCGTATTTCGACTAGTGTTACAACTGGGCCTAGCTTAACAGGCCTCAGGGTACTCAACTGTCGGGCTCTATTATCTATACCCTTGTCAGTAGCCCCCGAGATTCTACCAGAACTGCAGGTTTAGGTTGAATCTCAGATCTTCAAATCTTTGACTTGACCAATACTTCTTCTTCATATCTTCAAATCTTTGACTTGGTCTTTCAACTTATCTTTTTATTATAATGTTTTGCAAGGGGTTTTGATGAACAAGCCTGACAACTCTGACAGATCAAGAGGCTAGTTAACTGCCAGAACAGATACTTGTCACCTACTTCAAATTCAATCCCCTTGTACTTGAATTCGGAAAACCGGTCAAACCCATTCTTTTGCCGCATTTAGGACTTACAAAGAATGGATCCTAGTGATTCTCAGGGTACCCAGTGCGTCCACCAGGATTTTCTTTGCGTCGTAGACATGGATAAATACCAGCAGAGCGCATCCATGTGCGTATACCGGGCCACACATGACGGATCTCGGGGTCTTACCTTTGTGATATATTTCAACCACGACATTCAAGTTTTGTCGCGATGATGCAACTTGAGAATCATATGTCGCAGCCTTGTTTGACTGAATCAATATGCAAAATTTTCGAGTTATCCTTTTTAACTCTCATGAATAGCTCCTGATGGGATTAATTGATGTTCATTTTGTCGACAATGTAGCCGAAGTTCATTGCTGGCGAAATGCAACTGATTGCGCCTAAACCACTTTGTCCATCAACTGGCTCTTCATCATCAACTTCAACTTCTCTTCTTTCTTTTGTCGACTTCTTTCTATCGGGTGCGCGACAGCGCTCCCGATGGGAGTAGCCCCCGAGGCTATAGCCGAATTTTTCGGGTATAGGCTCAAAAAGATAGACATACCTCTTCCATATATTTTGCCTTGCGATATTTCCCGACATGATTCGCCCTTTTAGTGGTTCTTCTCTTCTTTTCTTGTGACTCAAGCCCCCGAGTCCAAGATGAGGTACGCTGTGCTTCTTGATAGATAACCTCTTTTTTTTCCTTCTCTCCTTTTTTTTGTTCGTACCATTTCTCTTGATACGCTGATGCTTCTTTTATCGTCTGCGCTGGGCAGAATATAAGAGCCCGTACATATAATTTTGGATCGTGCCTTTGTAGAGGCCCATTAATATGTACTTATAAATAAAGCATGTTTGGCGAGGGTAAAAACCCTAATTCAGTCATTAGTCTCTTCCTCCGCCGCATCATCTTCCTCTCCTTCATCTCATCTAGGGTTTCTTCTATACAACACTTAGCTCCATGGCCGATGCAGGTGGATCGCATCTGAACATCGGCGCCCCGGTGGAGAAGTGGGGCCGCGGCCGCCCTCGCGGCAGTAAGAATAAGGCTGCTATCTCAGCTGCGGTAGCTTCATCGTCTGCTCCGATGAAGCGGCACCCCGGCCGTCCGGCCGGGATTAAAAATAAACCCAAGGTGCCATCTGCTGCACTAGGTCCAAGCGCTCCTTCTCCTATCGTTTCTCCTCCTCTGCCCAGAGTGTACTCCTTTTTCTGCATCGCCGATGCGCAGTGCCGTGAGATTCAGTGATTACCGCTGAAATTCACTAAGTTCATGGATGGGCGAGAACTGCGGGAAGCGGTTCTTCGTGAACACTCTGGGGGAGGGACTCCCTATGAAGTGGAGGTCTGGTATGACGGTGCTGGTGAGCAGTACTTCAAGGGTGGCTGGTCGCAGTTTGCAGAAGATCATGACCTCCACCAAGGCTTCTTCGTGACTTTTGACTACCACATCGGTACGTCAAAGTTTGACGTGAAGGCCTACGACTGCACCCAGTGCTAGAAGGAGTACGACGCTAAAGTGCACTTTCATTAGATTCTCCCTTTATGTAATATCTTTTCTTTAGTTGTCCTTTCTCGTGCTGTCTGTAATAAGTAGTCGTATTGAATTATATTGTGTGCCGGCTTTATTAATAGACCATGGGAATGGACCGTCATTCCGAGGTATGCCCTTAATGTATTATCGGGTTCCTTTGAACCGTGCTTGTTTTTGTCGAATATCGGGTTGCGAACAACCTAGTAGTATATCTCAGATACTCACAAGGCTCAATAACTTGTTAATATTATTTTGTACGACTCGAGGGGCTGAGCCCCTGAGTGGAAAGTAAAATACTTATACATATTTGTCGAGTTGACCCAAAGAATCCGACATGTGGCCTCATGTTCTGGGTTCAGGGGGTCCTAACCCGAAAGATTTTTATCGCCTTGCGTCTTCTATGCGTATAACCGACGTAGTTGCTCTGCATTCCACGGGTTACTCTCGTCTTTCCCTGTTTTCTTGTCTTGTAGTCCATAAGCTCCTCCTGGTATTACTTCCGTCACGATGTAGGGTCCTACCCATGGGGACTCCAATTTTCCATGACCATCTTGCTTAAGTCGTAGAACTAGATCTCCCACCACGAAAGATCATGGACGAACTCGACTATTGTGGTAGTTTCGTAGATTTTGCTGATATTGAGTAGCTCTGGCTAGTGCTACGTCTCTTGCCTCGTCGAGTGCATCGACATCATCCTGAAGTGCTTCTGTGGAAGTTGTCTCATCATACGCCGCGATTCTTAGAGCTTCATGAGTTATCTCGGCTAGAAGCACGGCTTCTGCGCCATGGACTAGGAAGAAAGGCGTTTCTTCAGTAGCTGCGTTAGGTGTAGTTCAGAGACTCCAGAGTACAGAGGGTAGCTCATCTACCCAAGCGTGCTTGGCTTTCTCGAGGGGTGCTAACAGCCTTTTCTTTATCCCATTGCATATTAAGCCATTGGCTTTCTCGACTTGCCCATTTGTCTTTGGATGCGCCACAGATGCAAATTTCAATTTAATTCCCAAACTTTCACAGTAATTCTTGAACTCCTTCGATGTGAAGTTTGTCCCATTATCTGTGATTATACTGTGTGGTACTCCGAAGCGAAAAACTATGGACTTGATGAAATTGATTGTGGCTGTAGAATCTTGAGTTGTTACGGGGGCTGCCTCTATCCACTTGGTGAATTTGTCAACTGCTACCAGCATATAAACATGCCCTCCTGGCCAATATTTGTGCAGTTTTCCTACCATGTCAAGACCCCATTGCGCGAAGGGCCAGGATAATGGTATTGGTTGCAACTCCGCTGCTGGCGCGTGTGGTCGAGATGCGAAACGTTGATAAGCCTCGCACTTCCTCACTATGTCTTTTGCGTCCTCAATGGCTGTTAGCCAGTAAAATCCTGCATGAAAGGCTTTGGCTGCAATGGCTCTGCTGCTAGCGTGATATCCACATACCCCTGCGTGGATGTCCTTTAAGATTTCTTGCCCTTCTTGAGGAGTGACGCACCGTTGCAAGACGCCTGTTATACTTCTCTTGTATAATTTTCCTTGCAACACGACGAAAGCCTTGGATCTTCGTATTATCCTTTTCGCTTGTACTGTATCTTTGGGTAGTGTTTTGTTTACCATGTAAGCCAAGTATGGTTGTATCCAGGTTTCCTCGATCATCATAACTTCTTCGGGTTCAGCTGTCCCTCTATTGCTAGCCCCCGAGCCTGTTGCTTGGTGCTGGACTTGTTCTCCTGTAGTCAAGACTTTGTCGCTTTTTATTGATCTTTCTATGATTTCTTCCCAAAAAACTCCTTGTGGTACGGGTAAACACTGGGACCCAATATTTGCTAAATTGTCAGCTTCCTCGTTGCTGGCTCTACTGACATGCAAAACTTCGCATCCGTCAAATGTTCCCTCTAAATAGTAATATAAGTTTCTGTACGCTGTCATATTGTCGCTGATGACATCGCACTTGTTCATAACTTGTTGGACGACGAGATTCGAGTCTCCAAATATTTTCAGTCGAGTTGCTCCGCATGCTTTGGCCATTTTCATCCTATGGAGCAGCGCCTCGTATTCGGCTTCATTGTTAGAAGCTTGGGGAAAACTCATCCTTAACACATACTTCAACTTGTCGCCTTGTGGTGATATCAGGACTACTCCTGCTCCTGCGCCTTGGATTCTTTTTGAACCGTCAAAGTACATTGTCCATACACTCAATAAATCTGGCGGCCCTGTATTTTGTAACTCCAGCCACTCTGCTGTGAAGTCTAGTAAAACTTGTGATTTGATCGCCTTTCGCTTTTCATACGTGATGTCGAGGGGTGATAATTCAATTCCCCATAAGGAGACATGTCCTGTTGCTGAAGGATTGTTCAATATGTTGGATAGTGGTGCTTCGTTAACAACTACAATTAGGTGCACCACAAAATATTGCTGTAGTTTTCGTGCTGTTGCGAACACGCTATACGCAAGTTTCTGGTAGTGCGGGTACCTTTGCTTTGTTGGAGATAGTACCTTGCTGACGAAATATACTGGCCGCTGGACTCCATGAGCTTTTCCTTCTTCACTTCTTTCGACTACCAATACTATGCTCACCACTTGATGTGTTGCTGCAATATATAGTAGTAATGGCTCTTTTTCCTTTGGTGCGACCAACACCGGCGGTGTGGAAAGCACTTACTTTAATTGTGCGAAAGTTGTGTCCGCTTCTTCCGTCCACTCGAATTTGTCGTCTAATTTTTTCATCAGTGCGTAGAAAGGAAGTGCTTTCCCTCCTAGCCGCGCCACAAATCGACTCAGTGCCGTGACGCGTCCTACGAGCTTCTGTATGTCGTGCAGCTTTGTTGGTTTCCCCATTGTTAGTATTGCTTGGATCTTCTCTGGGATTGCCTGTATTCCTCTTGCGGATACCAGGAATCCCAGGAGTTGCCCTGCAGATACCCCAAAGGAGCATTTTGTTGGGTTAAGCTTGAGCTTGTACCTGTTTAAGTTGTCGAAGGTTTCTGCTAGATCACTGATTAGTGACTCTTCCTTTCTTGTGGTAATAACCACGTCGTCGATGTAGACTTGAATGTTTCATCCTATTTGACTTCCAAGGCAATTTTGCATCATCCTTTGATAGGTTGCTCCTGCATTTTTTAAACCAAAAGGCATGACTTGGTAGCAGAACACGCCGTATGGTGTTATAAAAGCTGTTTTTTCCTCATCTTTTTTCTTCAATTTGATCTGGTTGTAGCCAGAATATACGTCCAGGAAGGAAAGCCTTGCGCACCTCGCTGTTGAGTCAATTATCTGATCAATGTGAGGTAGAGGGAAGGGATCCTTTGGGCAGTGCTTGTTGAGAGACGTGTAGTCGACACACACTCTTTGTACGTCTGTATTTTTCTTGGGGACTATAACTGGATTAGATACCCAAGTCGACGTTTTGATTTCTTGGATGAACCATGCGTTTTTTAGCCTGTGTAGCTCGGACGCTATTGCTTTCCTTTTGGGTTCATCAAATCTTCTCAATGGTTGTTTGACTGGCTTTGCTTTGGGATCGACGTTTAGTGCGTGCTCGATGAGTTCCCTGGGAACCCCTGGCATATCTGAAGGACACCAGACAAAGATTTCCCAGCACTCACAGAGGAACTCGACGAGCGCGCTTTCCTATGCGGGATCTAGGTTTACTGCTATAGAGGTGGTCTTTGATATGTCTCAAACGTATCTATAATTTTTGATGCTCCATGCTTGTTTTTACACCATTTGCCTTGCATTTCGTTACACTTCGTGGCGTTTTTATGTGATTTCGGGAACTAACCTATTAACAAGATGCCACAGTGCCAGTTCCCTGTTTTCTGCTATTTTTGTGTTTCAGAAAAGCTACACAGGAAATATTCTCGGAATTGGACGAAACAAGTTCTAGAAGTCTTATTTTTCCTGGAAGCTTCCCGAAGACCGAAAGAGAGCCGGAGGGGGGCCAAAGGCCGCCCTCACACATAGGTGGCGTGGCCCAGGCCCTGGCCGCGCCACCCTGGTGTGAGGAGCCCCTGGCTGCCCTCTGATGATGCCCCTTCGCCTATATAAAGCCTCGGGACAGAAAACCCTAGGGGAGTTGGTGAAATTTCCAGAACAGTTCCGCAGCGCCGCCGCCGTCGAAGACAAATTTCGGGGGACAGAAGTCTCTGTTCCGGCACCCTGCCGGGACGGGGAAGTGCCCTCGGAGCCATCTCCATCGATCTCCATCGCCGTCTCCGCTGTCTCCATCGACCTCACCGCCATCTCCATCAACCTTGCTGTCTCCTATGATGAGGAGGGAGTAGTTCACCCCCGGGGCTGAGGGCTCTACCGGTAGCTATGTGGTTCACCTCTCTCTCCCATGATGTGATCTTTATGTGATCGTGAGCTTTGTATCATGTTGGATAAGTAGATGTTACTCTTCTTCATTATGTGTACTCTAGTGTGTTATTAAAGTAATCTATTCCTCCTGCCATGGTGTAACGGTGACAGTGCGTGCATCATGGTGGTACTTGGTCTAGGCTACGATTGTGATCTTTTATGGATTATGAGAATAATTATCACTATGATAGTATTGAAGTGATCTATTCCTCCTTTCATGGTGTAATGTTGACAGTGTGTGCACCGTGTTAGTACTTGGTCTAAGTTGCAATAATATCTATCTTGAGTTGTGATTTGATTTGGATATCTGATACGTCTCAAACGTATCTATAATTTTTGATGCTCCATGCTTGTTTTTACACCATTTGTATATTGTTTCGTTACACTTAGTGGCATTTTTATACATTTTCCGGAACTAACCTATTAACAAAGTGCCACAGTGCCAGTTTCCTGTTTTCTGCTATTTTTGTGTTTCAGAAGTGATACACAGGAAATATTCTCGGAATTGGACGAAACAAGTTCCTGAAGACTTATATCACGGGGAAGATTCCAGACATCCAAAGATCTGACGGAGTGGGGCCACGTGGGCCCCAGACACAGGGGCGGCGCGCCACCCCCCTGGCCGCGCCAGCCCCGTGTGAGGGGGCGTGGTCCCTCCTCTGACATCGCCCCTTCGCCTATATATACCCCCTGACGAGAAAAACCTAAGGCCCGATCAGTTTTCCAGAATACATCGCGATCCGCTGCCGCCGTCGACCCGAAGATCGGGAGGGTCCAGAAGCTCTTCCCGGCACCCTGCCGGAGAGGGGAATCGCCACCGGAGGTCTTCTTCATCGCCATGCTTGCCTCCGGAGCGATGAGTGAGTAGTCTACCTTGGACTATGGGTCCATAGCAGTAGCTAGCTGGTTGTCTTCTCCACCATGTGCTTCATGTTTAGATCTCATGAGCTGCCCTACATGATTGAGATCACCGTTATGTAATACTATGATGTTGGTTTGTTGGGATCCGATGAATATTGGTGTTTATGATTAAGTTGCTGTACTGAATTATATCTTTTGTTATCTCTATGTTGTTTATGATCTTGCATGCTCTCCGTTGTTAGTAGCTATCTTGGCCGAGTAGTTGCTAGTGACTCCAAGAGGGGGTATTTATGCTCGATAGTGGGTTCATGTCTCTATTTCACCTGGGGGAGTGACAGAAACCTCTAAGGTGGTAGATGTGCTGTTGCTACTAGGGAGAAAACAACATTCATATGCTCAAGGGCATATGCTTTGTTTACATTACACACTTTGCTTAATGCAATTATCTGTTGTTCGCAACTTAATACTTCTAGGGTGTTCGGATGATATCCCCGGGGGTGGATTATTAGTCATAGATGCAATTGGATGGCGGTCTATGTATTTTGTTGTAATGCCCAGAGTGAATCTCATAGTGATCTTCTTGACATATCACATTATCTTTATTCTATCAATTGCCCAACTGTAATTTGTTTACCCAGCATGTTATTTTATCTATGGAGAGACACCACTAGTGAACTGTGGACCCCGGTCCTATTTTAATCATATTGCAATCACCTGTTTACTTTTCCCGCACTGTTTACTTTACTCGCATATTACTACTGTTTTCCACTCGATACACTCATAACCTTTGTTTCAAGCAAACCGGTGAGATTGACAACCTCATCGCAAGTTGGGGACAAAGTATTTGTTTGTGTGTGTGCAGGTTCCACAAACACCTTCAGTCGTCATCGTCTCTCTTCTCCTGATCGATAAACCTTGGTTTCTTAACTGAGGGAAAACTAGCCGCTACACTCATCATACCTTCCTCTTGGGGTTCCCAACGGGCTGGTCATCACCACGCACAAGGACTTACTGCTCCCACGTCAACTAAACGCCACAGCTCTTTTCTGGCGTCATCATCACACGAGTAGCAATATCTCTATAAGTGGTGTTTGTCAAGTACTTGATGAACTTTGAGGAGTGCTTCGTAGCCCTACGCAATGATTAGTGTTATTCAATAGGAGAGTAATTCAGAGTACCATAGTGAAGAGAAGTTATTTATTTGTTCAATTATGTTATATTTGTTGGGAGTGTGTCCACTAGTGAAAGTATGATCCCTAGGCCTTGTTTCCAAGCTTTGCACACCGTTTACTTGCTGTTTTGTTAATTGTTTGCTTGCTGCCATTTTTATTCCAGATTGCATTTACTACTTATAATCATCTATACCACTTGTATTTCACTATCTCTTCGCCGAACTAGTGCACCTATACATCTGACAAGTGTATTGGGTGTGTTGGGGACACAAGAGACTTTCTGTATCGTAATTGCAGGGTTGTTTGAGAGGGATAGCTTTGACCTCTTCCTCCCTGAGTTCGATAAACCTTGGGTGATCCACTTAAGGGAAACTTGCTGCTGCTCTACAAACCTCTGCACTTGGAGGCCCAACACTGTCTACAAGAACAGAAGCGTGTGTAGACATCAGTCTTGTTCGGGTCCGTGGGGTGGACCTGGATTTTCTTTGAGTCTTGAGTTGCATCGAAAGCCTGATCTGGCAGGGATCGTCCGACGTCGGTGATGGCGCGGTGATGATGGTGCCAGAAAACTTGTTCGAGTTTGTTGATGAAGTAAAAATGACCGGCCAGTTGGAAACCCCAAGAGAAGGTTTGATGAATATAGCAGCAAGTTTTCCCTCAGTTATGAAACCAAGGTAGTCAATCCAGTAGGAGGGAGACAATACGACCGAAGGTGATGCCCACTAGCTACGTGATGCTCTAACAAGGGCGCCGTTAACGATAACTTGTTAGCGCGTCTTCAACCAGTAGCAACGTGGAACCTGCACACAACACAACCAAATACTTTGTTCCCAACTTACGATGAGGTTGTCAATCTCACTGGTTTGCTTGAAACAAAGGGTATGAGCGTATCGAGTGGAAAGTGATAATAGTATGCGAGTAAAGTAAACAGTGCGAGTAAAGTAAACAGGTGATAGCAATATAAAGGAAATAGGACCAGGGTCCACAGTTCACTAGTGGTGTCTCTCCATAAGATAAAATAACACATGTTGGGTAAACAAATTACAGTTGGGCAATTGGTAGAATAAAGACAACGTGCATATGTCGAGAGGATCACTATGAGATTTACTCTGGGCATTACAACAACATACATAGACCGCCATCCAACTGCATCTATGACTAATAATCCACTTGTGGCGAATCAATCTGAGAACTCCACAAGTATTAAGTTGCGAACAACAGATAATTGCATTAAGCAAAGTGTGTAATGTAAACAAAGCATATGCCCTTGAGCATATGAATATTGTTTCCCCCCTAGTAGCAACAGCACATCTATAACCTTAGAGGTTTCTGTCACTCCCCCAGATTAAATAGAGGCATGAACCCACTATCGAGCATAAATACCCCCTCTTGGAGTCACTAGCAACTACTCGGCCAAGATAGCTACTAACAACGGAGAGCATGCAAGATCATAAACAACATAGAGATAACATAAGATAATATTCAGCACATCAACTCAATCATAACACCAATATTCATCGGATCCCAACAAATACAACATGTAGAATTACATAACGGTGATCTCGATCATGTAAGGCAGCTCACGAGATCTAAACATGAAGCACATGGTAGAGAAGACAACCAACTAGCTACTGCCATGGACCCATAGTCTAAGGTAGAATACTCACTCATCGTGCCGGAGGCAAGCATGGCGATGAAGAAGACCTCCGGTGGCGATTCCCCTCTTCGGCAGGGTGCCGGGAAGAGCTTCTGGACCCTCCCGATCTTCGGGTCGACGGCGGCGGCGGATCGCGATGTGTTCTGGAAAAGTGATCGGGTATTTAGGTTTTTCCCATCGGGGGGTCTTTATAGGCGAAGAGGCGGCGCCAGAAGTGGTCCTGGTGGGGCACACCATAGGGGGCACGGGCTAGCCCCAGGCCGCGCCCCCTGGTGGTGTGGCCCACCAGTGGCTCCTCTCCGTCTCTCCTTCGGTGTTCTGGAAGCTCCGTGAAATATCTGGACGACTGGCTTTGGTTTTGTCCAATTCCGAGAATATTTCCTGTGTAACTTTTCTGAAACAAAAAAACAGCAGAAAACAGCGAACTGGCACTGTGGCATCTCATTAATAGGTTAGTTCCGGAAAATGCATGAAAATGCCACGAAGTCTAACGAAACACTAAGCAAATGGTGTAAAAACAAGCAAGGAGCATCAAAAATTATGGATACGTTGGAGACGTATCAGCATCCCCAAGCTTAACTCCTGCTCGTCCTCGAGTACGTAAGTGATAACAAAAGAAATAATTTTTGAGGTGACATGCACCTACACAATCTTGACCATATATATAAGCGTTGTGCGCTGGGATCAAAAGAACTTAAAACATGGGCATGAAAGATATAATCTTGATAGAAGAAACTTAGCAACCATGTTATAACATGAAAATGAACATAAGCAAAAGATCATGAAAATGAAACAATGAAAGTCAAATGTGTGTTCAAATCATAAGGAAAAACATACAAATGGTTTTCAGCTTGTCCTTCATGAGAGAGCAAAACATAAATGCATAGGACACCTTCAAGTTTAAGAGGGCGACTAGATACAAGTAATTTGAGAACAAGTGAAACCAACAATATGAATCAATCAATGAAAACTTTGGGACAATGCACATTATATTCAGAATGACAACTATGCTCTCTTAATGGTGTATAAAGGTAGAAGGTGGTGACTCAACATAAAAGTAAAAGAAAGGCCCTTCGCGGAGGGAAGCAGTGATTGCAAGTTTTATAAACCTTCAAAAATTATGGTACTTACCGGCTTTGAGCTCTCATTGCCCCCATCATAAGCATCTTGAATGGTTAAAGTTAATGCGAGAACACTTATGTTGCATATGCTTGACAAATCATAAGTTGAAAACCTCGTGTCCCGTGAAGTATGAATACCCAAACCTCATGCTACTCGACTTAGAGTCCCAAGCAAGCTCTTGTCATTGTAAATATATGTGTATCATCGAGAACCGCCAATGGGTACCTCCTGCCCGATGACATGGAACAAGCCCACATCAAAATTACAAGACAAACAGACAATGAACACCTCGACATCTCTTTTATTTACCATTGGTAGCTTTTTATTGTGAGATGCGTCGTCGAATGTCCACTATGGGCATGCTGTAAATTTCCACCATGAATGATGCATGGCTTAGATTAGCGGCCCAGGCGTTTCCCTAACACATATAAAAACTCCATGATCCCGCAATATTCCCAACTTATTTCACATCGCGAGTATCCATAAACAAAAGATCACGATATCAACTCAAATGAAAGATAGTGCAATGTTGAAAGCTTGCCCCATGACGGCATGGCTGGGCTAATTCCCAACTTACAACTTGCAAGAATAACAACTCAACATAAGAGACCACAATGTCAAAATTTTAAAGCAAGAAAAGTAAAGTGTGCCATCCGGTTCGTGAGAGCTTTACTGACCAATTTTCGCATAACACCAAAAAGAGTTTAATTTGAAGGATAGATAAAAGCAAGTCAAATGTACTTTGGAATAGCAAATTGCTAATAGGTACGTATGGTGGACACAATGGAACAACTTGGTTTTTAGGAGTTGGATGCACGAGTAGAGCTCATACTCAGTACAAAATGAGGGCTAGCAAAAGACTGGGAGCGACCAACTAAGAGAGCAATAACGGCCATAATCATGCAAAGCGACATTAAAAGAAGCATAAGATGGCATCAAAAGTCAAAACTAAATGATCATAGAGGCAATGGCGACTTTGTATGAGTCTAACATGTGTGAGCATGTGCCAAGTCAACCCAAATAAAGGATCAAGGAGAAAATAAAAATAATGCTTCCAAATAATTAAAACAACGCATGATTTTTTTCAAAGGCTCATTAAGCAATCTCAGTTATTTGAGACAAGTCATGCTACAGAAAAACCACTAAGCATACTATCAAAAAGACATCAAGCACGACATGCAAAAGCCTAGGCCGCAGTCTACACAAGCTCCTTCTTGTACCACTTTTTTGCATAAAGCTTTTTCTCTTTTCCAACACCATTCAAACTTTTTATAGCCAACTCTTTTGTTGAAAACCAATATGGACCAGAGGCAAAAATACACCTTGATGAAAAGATATAACAAGATCTGAACACATATCAAGGAGAAAAATGAAAGCTAAACGCAGTTCTAGAAAAAGAGAACACTCGTTCGAGAGAATAGAGTGAAAAACGGAGTGTTCTTGGCAAATGAAAAGCAAGGCAACTTCTTCAAAGGAATTTGTTGGGGTCCAACCATTTATTGCAGAAAACAAAACAAAACAAAACTGAAAACTAAAAACAACTGACGCTCCAAGAAAAACACATAATGCATGAAGCAATAAAAATATAGTGTAATAAAAGGTGACCTGATTTTTGCCGATGAACAAGGGGTGCCTCGGGGGCATCCCCAAGCTTTGACGCTTGTACTTCTTGGATATTTCTTGGGGTGCTCGGCATCCCCAAGCTTGAGCTTTTGTCCATTCTTCAACTCATCTCATCATTCTCCAATCCCTACACTTGAAAACTTCCTTCATACAAAACTAAACACAAATCTATTAGCAACATTAGTGTAAGCATAACATTGAATCAATCCTTTTTGCTTTAGGTTTCAACTCAAAACCACTACATATAAAGCATATACTACTGTAGCAACCTCCCCAAAAGTTTCGTGATCAAAAGAACTAAAAAAGAAAGCGATAAAGCGGCAAACACAAATATTGGCAGAAATCTGTCAAAACAGAACAGCTGATAAAGATCGAATTTTTAGAGGGTTTTATGTTGCTCAAATAAAAAAGTGCTAAACTAATGAAAGTTTGGATACAACCTGGGGCATATGCACAAGAAATCGCAGGTCCAAAAGATATACAGATAATTTTCACAAATTTTTACGGTGCAGCACCGAAAACTGTTTCAGGACAGCAACATCCCCAAATCTTACCTCGCTCAAATTAGAGGCTTCTCTTGGCACAAAAACGAAATAACAAGGATAAGGAGAGGTCATTACAGTAGTAATAACTCCCAAGACTCAAATAAAAGAAAAAGAACTGAATGTAAAAACATTGGGTTATCTCCCAAGAGTGCTTTTCTTTAACGCCTTTGAGCTAGGCGCAGAAAGTGCGAATCAAGTATTTTCGAAAGAAGCATTAAGATTCATTGAAGAGGTCTTCTCAATAAGGCATTGTATTTCATCCACATAAGTTTTTGAAGACCCTTTGTGATCACACTTTGGTTCACTCAAATCACTAAAAAGATTTTTGGGACAGATCCAATCAAAATTATTTTCAAAAGCTTCATACAATCCCAAGAGTTTGCTAGGTATAGGTATTTCGGTTCCCTCATTGTTTTTACTAACAACCTTTATAGGTGAATCAAGCTTATTAAAATGCTTAAGAACTTTCCTAGCTTCAATGGCAACATCTCTAAATTCTATGCGCAGAGCTTCAAGGATAAAAGCTTTCTTTTCGGGATCCTCAATATCATGAAGCTTAAGAAACATGTATTGCATAAAAGGGTTAAGGCTAGCAAACCTAGCTTCTAACATGTGAATTAAATAAGCAGAAGCAATTTCATAACTAGGAGCAAGCTCAGCCAAAGACTTTTTCTCAACATCTTTATGCATACTAATATGATTAAAGAACTCCTCAATGTTACTTTTTCCAATAATTGAACCACTACCTACTGAGAGGTCCTCCAAAACATACTTAGGGAACAACATAATGAACTAGAAGTAAAGAAATAACAACTATCAAGGATACTAATTTTTTTTTGGTTTTTGATAAAACGATGCAAGTAAAAATAAAGTAAAGGCAAAACTTAAAACAAAGTAAAGGATGTGCATGCGAAAACTCCCCTTGCAGAAGTCTTCTTCGTCCCCGGCAACGGCGCCAGAAAACTTGTTGATGGCGCGGTGATGATGGTGCCAGAAAACTTGTTGGCGTTTGTTGATGAAGTAAAAATGACCGGGCAGTTGGAAACCCCAAGAGAAGGTTTGATGAATATAGCAGCAAGTTTTCCCTCAGTTATGAAACCAAGGTAGTGAATCCAGTAGGAGGGAGACAATACGACCGAAGGTGATGCCCACTAGCTACGTGATGCTCTAACAAGGGCGCCGTTAACGATAACTTGTTAGCGCGTCTTCAACCAGTAGCAACGTGGAACCTGCACACAACACAACCAAATACTTTGTTCCCAACTTACGATGAGGTTGTCAGTCTCACCGGTTTGCTTGAAACAAAGGGTATGAGCGTATCGAGTGGAAAGTGATAATAGTATGCGAGTAAAGTAAACAGTGCGAGTAAAGTAAACAGGTGATAGCAATATAAAGGAAATAGGACCGGGGTCCACAGTTCACTAGTGGTGTCTCTCCATAAGATAAAATAACACATGCTGGGTAAACAAATTACAGTTGGGCAATTGGTAGAATAAAGACAACGTGCATATGTCGAGAGGATCACTATGAGATTTACTCTGGGCATTACAACAAGATACATAGACCGCCATCCAACTGCATCTATGACTAATATTCTACTTGTGGCGAATCAATCCGAGAACTCCACAAGTATTAAGTTGCGAACAACAGATAATTGCATTAAGCAAAGTGTGTAATGTAAACAAAGCATATGCCCTTGAGCATATGAATGTTGTTTTCCCCCTAGTAGCAACAGCACATCTACAACCTTAGAGGTTTCTGTCACTCCCCCAGATTAAATAGAGGCATGAACCCACTATCGAGCATAAATACCCCCTCTTGGAGTCACTAGCAACTACTCGGCCAAGATAGCTACTAACAACGGAGAGCATGCAAGATCATAAACAACATAGAGATAACATAAGATAATATTCAGCACATCAACTCAATCATAACACCAATATTCATCGGATCCCAACAAACACAACATGTAGAATTACATAACGGTGATCTCGATCATGTAAGGCAGCTCACGAGATCTAAACATGAAGCACATGGTGGAGAAGACAACCAACTAGCTACTGCTATGGACCCATAGTCCAAGGTAGACTACTCACTCATCGCGCCGGAGGCAAGCATGGCGATGAAGAAGACCTCCGATGGCGATTCCCCTCTCCGGCAGGGTGCCGGGAAGAGCTTCTGGACCCTCCCAATCTTCGGGTCGATGGCGGCGGCGGATCGCGATGTGTTATGGAAAAGTGATCGGGTATTTAGGTTTTTCCCGTCGGGGGGTCTTTATAGGCGAAGGGGCGGCGTCAGAAGTGGTCCTGGTGGGGCACACCATAGGGGGGCGTGGGCCAGCCCCAGGCCGCGCCCCCTAGTGGTGTGGCCCACCAGTGGCTCCTCTCCGTCTCTCCTTCGGTGTTCTGGAAGCTCCGTGAAATATCTGGATGACTGGCTTTGGTTTCGTCCAATTCCGAGAATATTTCCTGTGTAACTTTTCTGAAACACAAAAATAGCAGAAAATAGGGAACTGGCATTGTGGCATCTCGTTAATAGGTTAGTTCTGGAAAATGCATAAAAATGCCTCGAAATGTAACGAAACACTAAGCAAATGGTGTAAAAACAAGCATGGAGCATCAAAAATTATGGATACGTTGGAGACGTATCAGTCGGGTAGCACATTGTGGTCAGTTTCGCCTTTCAGTCTTGCATGCTCTGCTGTCATGCCGAAAGTTTGTGCCAGCCTATTGAATTCTTTGTCACAAGTGTTGGATACTTCAAAGCTGCCTTGTACCGTGATCGTTCCTTTGGGTCCTGGGATTTTGAGCGTGAGGTACTGCCATGAATTTTGCAAATGCTGGGCGCTCTAGGATTGCATGATACTGTGAAGGCTAGTCCATGACTTCGAACTCCAGCTTTTCTCTGCGATAATTGTTGCTATTTCTGAAGCAAACATCGAGTTCTATTTTCCCGAGAGGGTAATTTGCGCTTCCTGGTACTATTCCGTGGAAAGAACAATCTGTTGGCTTTAGCCTTTCCAGTGAGATGCACATTGCCCTCAGAGTTCTCGATTATATTAGGTTTATGCCACTTCCTGCGTCCATGAATACTCTCCCGATGTCGTATCCCCCTATTTGCGCCTTTAGTACCATTGGTGCGTGCCCTGGCCTAGGAACTTTCCTTGGGTGGCCCGCTATGCTAAATCTGACTGGTTGATCGGACCATTGCAAGTACTCTGTAGTAGCTGGTGGTGATGATATTGCCAAGTTGACCTGTCTAGATATGCTCTTCTGCTCTTTCTTCGACGTTGGTACTGGTTGGATCATTGCTGATATATATACTTTTGACTCCAGCTGTTTTGTGAGTCGTTGCATTTGGTATCCCTGACTCATGCTTTTTCCTCCCTGTCGTGCTCCTTGACTTGAATCCATGGCATTTTGCAACCTTAGGAAGGTTTTGCAATCCTTCATCTGGTGGTTGGAAACTCTTTTCCCATCTAGGTATGCATAATGGATGCGACAAGGACCATATAGCATGTCTTCTGCCGAAGGGCCCGAGTACTTTGATTTCTCTGTCCCGCGACAATCTTTTGTTTGAAACTCCTTGTTTTCATAGCCTTCCTCGTTCCTTCTGTCATATCCTGCGGCTATCTGATTTCTCCTTCCGTGGTTGTCGCCATTGCGATATCTTTGCCTTTGCCTGCTCGTTTTGTCGACTTCTCGTGAACGTCCCCTTTTGTTGTTATACCCATCTTCTCCATCGACAAATCTGTTGGCTACTTCCATTAGTTCTGACACTATCTTTGGCTTTATTCTCCCTACCTCTTCCACGAGGTCTGAGAGACGAAGTCCAGCCGAAAAGGCGTCTATTGCTCTTTCGTCGGAGACGTCTTCTGCAGAAGTTTTGATGACACTCCAGCGTTGTATGTAAGAGCGCAGAGTTTCGTCTCTCCTCTGCACGCACGACTTAACTTCTTCCAATGACGCTGGTCGTTTGTATGTTGAGCGAAAATTTCTTGCGAATTGGTTCTCTAGTTCTCCCCAACTTCCGATGGAATCGTTGGGTAGAGTATTCAACGAGGATCGTGCTGCGCCGGTGAGGTGTAACTGCAAACTTTGCATTGCTGTTGCTCTTGTTCCTCCAAGTATTTGTACTGCTTGCAGGTAGTCTGATAACCATAGAGTGGGTTCTTGCGACCCATCATACTTTTCTTGATTGTGTGGCAACTTGAATCCTTTGGGTACCCGCGTTTTGCAAACCCTGCGGGTAAAGCATAACGCGCCCATCTCTTATTTGTTGTCTTTGTAATTTTCTTCTCTCCACACATAACGTGAGTTGTTTACTCTTGCTTGTGCTATTATGTTCCTTGCATCCTCCTTCCGTTTTTGGCGTTTCTCGTCTCCTGAAGACTCGCTAGTTTTGTTCCGCGATGATTTACGCTTGACCTCTTCTTTTCGCCTTTCCCTATGATGTGTCACCTTTTCCTCTGGAAGGTTTCCCCTTAGCTTGTCTTCTACCAACCCGAGGCTTCGTATCGCGGCTTGATGCATGTGCTCCCGCGGGTCTCCAGGCTTTGGTTGTGTGGTTAGTAGGTATGCCTATGCTGCTACCAATGCTGCTTCTGGTGTTTCTTGCACAAATTCCTCTTCCTCCTCTGGTGGGTTTGCGCTTGGGCTATTTGTGTATCTTTCTTCTATTGTCCGTGCTGTTGTCCTCCTGTTGTGCTTCGGGTCTCTGCGCCTCTCCATGCTGGACTCTGACGAATCGCTGTACTCATCCCAATATCCTCCACTTGATGTGCTGTTGTAATCTAGGCTTCTCATAAACATGTCTCTTTCCTCCCTTAACTTCTTTCTGCGCTGGTGTAACGCGTATTGATATCCCATTAGAACTTCTCTTCTCGAATCTGCGGGTACATCTGTCCTGTGGTTAATGGCTGACATGATCATTCTCCACTCTCCGGCGGAGACGTGGACTTTCTCCTTCTCCTTCTTGCCGTTGCTCCTTAATTTGTCGACTTGCATGTTGACCTCTTTGTTGTCTGCGTGATTATTTTCTTCTGCTGCTTCAGTGATGATGACACATAACTGGTGTATGCTTCTGGAGACGCCGTGCTCCTGCTGGCGAAATCCCTTGGACTATCGTGCGACTTGTCCATTGTTACTTCCACGTCGGGCTCTCCCCGAGTTTCGTCGAATTCCTCGAGTTCCTCTTGCAGATTTTCTGTTGCTGCTAGGCTGACCGATGAGTTTTCCTCGCTAGAAGAGCCCACAGATGATCCAGACTTGGCAATTATTTTGGTTTTATTTTCTCGACGGACCCGATTTCGCTGGATCCAAAAGACAAGTTGAACCCGAAGGTCCAACATAGAAGCTCAGACTTCCGATTGTCAACTCCATCTTTTGGTTTTCATTGACTTCTGGACTGCTGTTTGCTAAAAGCGAAAAAGCCGTCGAATTCATGATTCCAATGCCCAGATTCCCCACGGTTGGCGCCAATTGACGAGGGTTAACTCGACAAATGTCCTAGATGAAGGACTTAGGATCGGGGAGATAGGGCGTCGGATGAACTCGAAGGTAAAATCAGTCAAACAAGGTGCATATCGAAAGTAAACATGGGGTGTAAACCTGGCTTGCTTTCAATCTGTCCCTCACCGTCCTCTCCTGGCCCCTATATATAGGTGGTCAGGTTTCAAGGATCGGGAGGGATTCGATACAGATTATAATATCGATATATGACATGAACTCGTATTTCGACTAGTGTTACATCTGGGCCTAGCTTAACGGGCCTTAGGGGTACTCAACTGTCGAGCTCTATTATCTATACCCTTGTCACCCGTAGTGAGGGACAGGTACGAGTCAACAATGTTCTCGCCAAGAACGCTGATAACAGCACCTCTCATGAGGTTGTCGGCTTCCTCAAAAGCTTTCTCCTCAATAGGAGTAAGCTCTCTCTGAGGCTTGCCCTTAGATGCATCAAAGCATCTCATGGTGGTGAGCCATATGACGGTTCTTGCACGCCATCTCTTATAGTTGACGCCCTCGAAAACCGGGGGCTTCAGAGACGCGACATAGCCAACATGGGAAAATTGCCTATGAAAAGCATAAGGTTTTTGGATTGTTGGAAAGATCAGCAATTTACTAGAAGATTTAATCCATGAAAAGAGTGAAGAAAAAATGGCAGTAAACATGGAAATCAAACAAACCACGTTTACAAGAGAACGGTATGAACAAAGCATATCTAGCATATCTAAATCGATTGCTAGTTCGAGAAATTAAAGCACACAAGCGAAGATCGGGAAGACATACGGTGTTGGAGCCGGTGCGGATGCAGAACCACCGTTGGTGTTATCGTCAGGGAGAGACATGTCACCGAAGAGGTTGTCGATGTCGGGGAAGAAGTCCTCGTTGGGGAAGACGTCATCCTCGTGAGCGTCCGTGATGAAGAACTCGCCAGTAGTCGCGCAGAGCGCTCCCCAAATACCTTATCGCCTCTCTCCCGTACAGGATCGCAAGAGACCGGGTTCCGGAGGCCTACTATCCCGGCTCGCGGTGCACGCCGCAAGACGGAATGGGGAAGAATGTGAGGCAGCGCAAAGCTTTGGAGGCAGGAGGCAATGGTGGTTGTGTGCTGTGTGTTCGCAGAGAGGAGCGACCTCTCTTTTATAGCCACAGAGGGAGGCGAACAGGCATCGCAGGAGGTGAAACGAATAGCCAGAAGACGAACCGAACAGTCTCGTATTCATTTTCCACTCAGGCAAATCATTTCAGCTTCCACGTGACCGTTCAGTTCCATTGTCCAGTCATGCATGACAAAAAGAAAGGCTCGGCACCGAGGCACATTCTGCAAACCGCGGCACGCGTCGTGACGAGGCGAGGCGTGGCGAGGCGGCGATGGAGGAGGAGGAGCGCGCGTGAGAGAGCCTTCTTCTCACACACTCTTACCACAAGGGGAAGAGCTCACCTTATATGTTGGTCCAACTCCTTCTAAACTAGCAAGGTGGGACTAAACATTTGTCCCACCCCTTGTCATGCATGAATGGGCCACATGGGCCTCTAGGATTTAGGAATTATTGGACTTAGCATTTATAGGCTGGGCCAAAAAGGCCAAAAATCCAACAGAAAGTTCACATTGAGTTTAGATGTTACATCAGTCCATGATTTACTCAGGAAAAACACAAGTGAAATAAGAGATTCATGGTTGATTGGCGGTGTAGTGGAAGTTCAAAAGATACACAAATCTCACACAAATTTGATTTTGAATTTTAGGTCAATTATGTAAAGTGCACGAAGGAATTTAGGTCTGACGAAGAAGTGAGCCTAGCTCACATGGTTAGAGAAGTGAATGTACAACCCAGCCACCTGGGTTTAAGTCCGCATAGACGTAGATTTGGGTCCTTATTATTAAAAAAACACTATAGGGGCTTCCTCTACCATACTCCTTTCAAAAAAAGTTAGGTCTCACGAGGTAAAGTGCGGGACACCGATTACCGGACGCCAATAGAATTATCTACTGAAGTAAACCTAACCTTAGCTTGAAATTTTCTCTCAAAGTCGCCAATTATCGTTGAACCATCGCTACAAATTTCCTCCTTGACCAAGGTCCATCATTGCGTACTTCAAGGTTGGTGTAACTTGCGCCCTCATGTTTTCGTATGATTGCGAGCACACACACACACACACACACACATGGTTTCCATAGTAGCAAGAAGAAAATGAACTTCAAAGGAGTCGACACAAATGTATGAAGGTCGTCAATTTATCTTTACTTTTGAAATAATAATGAAGAAGTTTGTGGTGGCCTTATGGAAAGTCCGAAATTGTCTCTAATTTGAGAGACGTATGTTGAGTAGTGTGAAAAAATGGTCTAGGATCATGTGATGAAAACCATGTGCAAACCTACTCAAGCCTTGCTCCTGGATAACCGCCTACCTTTTTAATCCGTACAAGAGGCAAACTGTTGAGGAGTTGTGTAGTGAACCGACAAAGCGTGCCTTTAACACTTTTTTTACCGGGGAGACCCCCCTACGGTGTAATTTTATATGGACAATATGCACAAGGAGGATCAACAAGCTCAAATTTAACAATTACATCAAGGAGGAAAAATGGAAGCTATGCTTGACCATATCTAAGTGAAGCGAGAAAGCATCCAATCTAGCATAGGTTGGACTAGGTCTTCTTTGAGTCTATATTTGTGAAGGTGTAGGTCATGTTTAAACCTAACATTCCACCTGGCATGTTCAGCATGCTGAAACCGAAAGATCAGGTCATTTCTATCCTTCCAGATATTCCAAGCCGCGCATATAAATACCTCCATAAAGCAAGGGCCTAGAAACAAGCTTCTAGCTCTTTGAATTCGCTGGCACCTTTAGCACTTGTCTACATATATTAATCGATTCAATGTGTTGGGATATACCAAATGGGTATACCAGCGACGTAGTCCTAAACCAGCAAGCCAAGGTGGCCCATCAGGGGTGGTATGGCAGATTGCCTACTGGGCGGACCAGTTGCTGGAGATACCACGGCGGTACTGGACGCAGGCGCTTATGGCGGATCCGAAGACAGGCCCATGGCGGGTTGCCTTGTAGTACACGCATAGGACTTAGTCTAGGACTCCAAGTTGTATCCGCTCCGGTACCAACGTGTAGCCCACGCCAGGCGCCTTTATAAGCCGGCGTGGAGGAGCCTTTGAGGCACGACTTAGCCATAAGGGCAGAAGACACAATAGCTAGGTTTATGGCCAATCGCATAGCAAAATAGCCGACCTCCTCATTGTAACCGAGCACTTGTTGCCATATAGTGAATTATAGCAGCACGTAGGGTCTCGCCACCGTTGCGGGATCTGAAGCTGGGTAAACTCGTGCTACCACCGTCCCGGATCGCTCCGCCGTGTTCACCCCCTTCCACAAACTGCCATACCCCTACCTCTATGGCAGATCTGTTGACGAAACCACGACAGTTGGCTCCCACCATGGGGCAAAGCGCGTAAGGAGCGCGGATCCAGGAGGGATCCGCCTTCGCAGGCATCAGCGACACCGTCGCCATCGGGCGCGTCCTCTACGATTCCGGCTTCCCCATTGTCCCAGCGGATAACCTCTGGGTGCCGGCTAGAGAAGACCCCGCTCGATTCACCGTCGTTCCGATCGGAGATATCCATATCTTCATTGGAGAGACAAACCCTACCCCCGCTATGGAAACCAATTTCCGGCAGATTGGTATGGCCGAAACCCCCAAACGGACCGCTTTTGAGCTGGATACGGAGGAGGACTCATCTGATCTGGAACTTCCTAAGTTACCTAGATCGGATCTAAAAAACAACCCCACCCAGCCCGCCCTAGAGGAAGAGAAAGTGGTGGAAGACCGCTGTGAATCCGCCATGAGCAACCTGGCGTTAGACACACCGCGGTACTGCCTTGTTGCGTTCGCAGGTATCACTTCGGGATCTACCTCCAATGGAGAAGATAACCCAGGTGAATCCATCCTAGAGGCACTTAACGAAAGTGGTGAATCGGATGACTGGGATAGCAAAGGCTATGATTATGATCATTATGACGCCACCATGAGAAGGATCGAGGCAGAATTAGCTCAGCAGGCACTTGAAGAGCAGAACGCAGCCGCCAAACAGGTGTTCGTGACCAGCAAAGGAGATGACGCTGGGCAGACAACCGGTGATCCGCCATCTCTGGCAGCCCATGACGGAGATGCCGGCAAAGAGCAGGGTAACCCGCCACAAGCCGCCGATCCTGCCACGGAATAGCTTCCTGAGATCCAGGGCGGCCCCAGGCCTCTGCAACCCGCCATCAACGAGGTCCAGCACCCAGAAGACTTCACGACCCCGCTGGACAAGGTCGTCTATGGAACTCTGGCAGATCCAATCACCCCTGACTATGTCAGGGACGTGCACGATCTCGAGAAGAAAAGACGGGCACTCCTCAAGGAAGCAAAGCGAGTCGAGAAGCTGGGCCAACAGCTTGATGGCGACATTGCCAAAGCTCAAGACACGCTGAAGCGCGCGAGGAACATGGAGGAGAAGTACGTTACTCTCATCCAGAACCAGATGAACGAGGGAGGCGACCCGCAGCTGGTACGAAACCTTAAGTTCACCGTACCAACCGCGGAAACTCTGGCCAAGATGTATATCAAGAATCCGCCATATATGGACAAGAACCGCGATGAAGTCAGGGCTACGCCCATTGAAAACATCGTGGCTGCAAAGGAGCTATTGGAGCATAATAAGAGCCCAGCAGCCCTAGAGATGGCGGTGAAACTGATGACCAAAGCATTGGTGCAGCAGGAGAAGGCCACGTCATCATGATGGCTCGAATCTAATCCCGCGCTATGCAGGTCCAGCACTGCCTCTAAAGCTCGGGGGGGCTGGCAATTATGGTACGCGTCCTGATAACGAATCTCATACCGGATCCTCAGAAATCCGAAGAAGAGAAGCTCGCAACCGGGCAGATGCCATCCCAATATCCTCCGATGACAAACCAAATGGCAAAGGCCCACAGAGAAATCCATCACCACCTCACAAGAACTACCCTGCCTATGGATACCAGCAAGACAACGCTGCTCCCCGCCATAAGACCAACATGCCGCCACCAAAGTATAAGACGTTTGAAGTCCCAAAGGGAGGAATCGTCATACGCGACAATGATGGCAAGAGAGGACGAAGTCGTGACGCTGGACGCAGAGACGATCCACCACGACGGGAAGCCATCAAAGACGACGGATCCAAGCGAAGGGAATGATCTCGCCATGACGACGGCGCACACCGCGGCGGCGACAAAGATAAGCATCGCTCCTCTCGCCACCACGATGACAAAGGGCAAGGCTCCCGCCGCCATAACGACGATCCATCTTCACGAAGAGCAGAGGGAAGCCGTCGTAGCGGCAAAGATCAATCGCAGGACGGCGAGAGTAAAAGACGACGTGATCCTTCGCCATCCCCACCAGGCAGCCCCCATGGCGGCGGCGGTGGCGGTGGTGGACCAGCAAAATCACGCAACTCTCGCAAAGATCCGCAGGACCAGAAGCCCTACGACGCGCGTACCCACCTAAACGAGATTGCCAAGTCTCAAACAGCCTTCTTCCTCGGCCCAAAGTGCTTTGGACAGCGGATCCGTGATGAGCCCATCCCACATGGGTTCAAGATCGAGAAAAATATCCGCCAGTACAATGGAGTCGATAGGCCTCTAACTTGGCTGCAAGACTACTTCAATGCAGTGCAGTTCGCTGGGGGATCACCCAACGTTGCTGTCCGCTATCTGCCCCTGATGCTATCCGGCACTGCGCGGCAGTGGATCAACGACTTGGCATAAAATTCCATCCAAACCTGGTTCGATATGCAAACTGCGTTCACCTAAAACTTCGAGGGGACTTACAAGAGACCCCATAACATTGGTGACCTCCAAAGGTGCCGACGGGCTGACGACGAGACCTCCCGAACTTTCCTCGCGCGATGGCTAGATATGAAGAACTCCTGTGAAGGGGTTACCAACGAATCCGCCATCCTCGCGTTCATCGACAGTTTGGAGAAAGGCCAACTGCTCCGCCATCGCCTGTTGCGGGAAAGGAATGAGGGGAAACTAACCCTAAATTCCATGATCACCATCACAAGCAATTACGCGGCCGCCGACGATGACGCCCGCGAATCTCTGAAGGCTTCCGCCATCCAGAATACTGGGAAACGGAACAACAGCAATAAACGAAAGAATCTGCCAGAAGAACAACAAACTCTGGATATGGTGGCCACAACCTTCGCTGACAAGGGTCCAAGCAGCTAGCGCGGCAGGGGACGCGGTACTAGTAGTGGCCAGCCACGGAGCTCTACAGCTCCAGCTTCGGCGACATCCGCCCCCGTGTCCTACGATGAATACCGCGATATGCCATGTTTCGCCCATCGCGACGCTTCAGGGAAGTGCAATCACACCAACCGGAACTGCAAATTTGTCAACGACCTCAAGGCGGATCAAGAAGCTGGCTTCAAGCGCAACCGGCGGCAATGGCCTCGTGGCAAAGGAAAAGCGGACAAAGACAAGGAGTCCAAGGATGGCAGTGACATGGATGAAGACCCTGCGCCCAAACCCGCCGAAAAGGCAGAGGGTGATGCTGGCAAGGGCAACCCAATCAAAAACAAAAAAGGAGCCTTTCATACATTCCTTGGACCCCCCACGGCTAAGGCACAGAGAGCCGCAACGCGCTCCCTCAATGCCACCGTGCCAAAAATCTGCCAGTACGTCCGATGGTCCAAAGTACCGGTGCACTGGAGCCGCGATGATCATCCAGAGCACATCCCAAATGGATATTACGCCATGGTGGTATGCCCTGTAATCCACGGCTACGAGTTCTCCAAATGCTTAATGGATGGCGGCAGCAGCTTGAACATCATGTACGCGGAAACTCTGACAAAACTTGGCCTTACCAAAACCCAACTCCGCCATAGCGCTGTCACCTTTTATGGAGTGGTTCCTGGTTGCCAGGCTAAGTCCCTCGGGTCCATCACCCTCAAGGTTGCCTTCGGCAGTGAAGAAAATTACCGAGAAGAGCCTATAACCTTTGAGGTGGTCCCATTCAAAAGTACATACCACGTGATCTTCGGCCGCCCCGCCTTCCACAGCTTCCATGCCAGGCCATGTTACATCTACAATCAGCTGAAGATGCTAGGACCAGATGGCATAATCACCGTTTATGGCAGCTTCAGAAAGGCAAAGGAGTGCGAGGAAGGAGAAGCCGCTTTCACGGAAGCAGTTTTTTTCGGCGAGGAGTTCAAAGAAATCCATGCCGCAACGGATCCCGCGGAGATGCCGGCATCCAAGCAAGAGGTTTCCGCCTCCCCGCCCACCTTCAAGCCTACAGTTGATACAAAACAGGTGGAACTTGTCGCTGGCGATGCCGCCAAGACCACCTCCATTGGGACAAATCTGTCCCCCAAATAGGAAAGCGCGCTCGTCGAGTTCCTCCGTGAGAACCGGGACATCTTCGCATGGCAGCCATCTGACATGACAGGTGTACCTAGGGAACTTGCCGAGCACGCCCTACAGATAAAGCCATGAGACGCTTCGGAGATGAAAAGCACCGCGCCATAGCAAAGGAATTTTCCAAGCTACTGAAAGCAGGCTTCATCAAAGAAGTGATCCATACTAAGTGGGTGGCGAATCCTGTGCTAGTTCCTAAGAAAAACACAAAAGTTCTGCGCATGTGTGTAGATTACACTGGCCTGAACAAAGCGTGTCCAAAAGACCCTTTCCCCTTGCCTCGCATTGACCAAGTCATTGACTCGACGGCGGGATCGGAGATACTATGTTTCTTAGATGCCTACTCAGGATACCACCAGATCAAGATGAAAGAGTCCGATCAGCTCGCTACGTCGTTCGTAACACCTTATGGCACATATTGCTATGTCACAATGCCATTCGGTCTGAAAAACGCGGGAGCAACGTATCAGCGCACCATGCAGAAGTGCCTGGCGGATCAAATTGGACGAAACATCCATGCATATGTGGATGACATCGCCGTTATGTCTAAGAAGCAAGATGGCCTTATAGCGGATTTGCAAGAGACCTTCGACAATCTGAGGAAGTACAACATGATGCTCAACCCCACGAAGTGCGTCTTCGGGGTACCAGCTGGACAACTTTTGGGATTCATCGTCTCCCACCGCGGAATTGAGGTCAACCCGGAGAAGATCAAGGCAATCCTCGACATCTCCCGGCCCAAAGACTTAAAAGATGTACAGTGACTCACAGGCTGCGTGGCAGCAGTGAGCAGATTTATCAGTCGTCTTGGCGAGAAGGCTTTGCCACTCTACAAGCTGACGAAGAAATCAGACGAATTCATCTGGACCGACGAGGCAGACGATGTGATACGTCTCCAACGTATTGATACATCTCCAACGTATCCATAATTTTTGATGCTCCATGCTTGTTTTTACACCATTTGCCTTGTGTTTCGTTACACTTCGTGGCGTTTTTATGCGATTTCCGGAACTAACCTATTAACAAGTGCCACAGTGCCAGTTCCCTGTTTTCTGCTGTTTTTGTGTTTCAGAAGTGATACACAGGAAATATACTCAGAATTTGACGAAACCACATCCTGAAGTCTTATTTTTCCCGGGAGCATCCAGACATCCGAAGAGAGGAAGGAGAGGGGCCACATGCCACCCTCACATAGGGCTGGCGCGGCCCAGGCCCTGGCCGCGCCACCCCTGTGTGAGGAGGCCTGGGGCCACCTCTGACGACGCCCCTTCGCCTATATAAAGCCTCGGGACGAAAAACCCTAAAGGAATCAGCAATTTTCCAGAAAGAGTTCCGTAGCTCCGCCGCCATCGCCGACGAATTTCGGGGGACAGAAGTCTCTGTTCCGGCACCCTGCCGGGACGGGGAAGTGCCCCCGGAGCCATCTCCATCGATCTCCGTCGCCGTCTCCGCCGTCTCCATCGACCTCACCGCCATCTCCATCAACCTTGCTTTCTCCTATGATGAGGAGGGAGTAGTTCATCCCCGGGGCTAAGGGCTCTACCGGTAGCTATGTGGTTCACCTCTCTCTCCCATGATGTGATCTTTATGTGATCGTGAGCTTTGTATCATGTTGAACAAGTAGATGTTATTATTCAGATATTATGCTACTCCTATGCTTAATTATTATAGTGTACTCTAGTGATGTTATTAAAGTAATCTATTCCTCCTGCCATGGTGTAACGGTGACAGTGCGTGCATCGTGGTGGTACTTGGTTTAGGCTATGATTGTGATCTGTTGTGGATTATGAGAGTAATTATTACTATGATAGTATTGAGTGATCTATTCCTCCTTTCATGGTGTAAAGTTGACAGTGTGTGCACCGTGTTAGTACTTGGTCTAAGTTGCAATAATATCTATCTTGAGTTGTGCTTCGATTTGGATATCTCTATGAGTGGTGTTTGTCAAGTACTTGATGAACTTTAAGGGGTGCTTCTGTATCCACTACACAATGATTAGTGTTATTCAATAGGAGAGTAATTCAGAGTACCATAGTGGAGAGAAGTTATTTATTTGTTCATTCATGTTATATTGTTGGGAGTGTGTCCACTAGTGAAAGTATGATCCCTAGGCCTTGTTTCCAAGCATTGCATACCGTTTACTTCCTGTTTTGTTACTTGTTTGCTCGCAGCGATATTTATTTCACATCACGTTTGCTACTTATAATCATCACTACTACTTGTATTTCACTATCTCTACGCCGAACTAGTGCACCTATACATCTGACAAGTGTATTTGGTGTGTTGGGGACACAAGAGACTTTCTGTATCATAATTGCAGGGTTGTTAGAGAGGGATAGCTTTGACCTCTTCCTCCCTGAGTTCGATAAACCTTGGGTGATCCACTTAAGGGAAACTTGCTGCTGTTCTACAAACCTCTGCACTTGGAGGCCCAACAAGTGTCTACAAGAATAGAAGTGCATAGACATCAAGCTCTTTTCTGGCGCCGTTGCCGGGGAGGTAAGGTAAAAGGTACTCGCATCCTCCTGTGTGTGTGCTCGAAGTTATTTCCTTTAGATTCTGCAATTACATCTTTTTGTTTCTTGTTTTTATTTTCACTAGTTAGGCTTAATGGAAAACAAAGAGTTCTGTAGTCTTTTTCCTGAGTTTAGATATGAAGTGTTTGAAGAGAAAATTAAAAAACCTTTGGAGCTTAATTTGCATGCTAATAGTGTTGTTAGTATGAATGCTTTGAACACCGTTGTTGATAATGCTATAGAAAAGTCTAAGCTTGGGGAAGCTGGTTTTGTTAAGCATGATATTTTTAGTTCCCCAGCTTTAGTGGAGAAAGTTTGCTCTGATAATATTTTATCTCCCATATATGATGTTCCTTCTTATGATGATATGTTTGAAGAATATGCTTTGCGAAATAGTTGCTCTCTAGCTTGTGATGATACTAAACCTCTAGTTTATGATGGCTATGATGATAAGTATAATATTTTCAGTTCACCTACTATTGAGGATAAAATTAGTTATGATTACAATATGCCTCCTATTTATGATGATTATGGTGATGAGAATAATTATTCTGTTGAATCTGCTCCTACTACTATTGTTCCTGTGGTGAGTATTAATTCTTTTATGCATGTGGCTCATGATAGGGATGCTTTATGTGATAGTTATATTGTTAGTTCTATTCATGATGCTACTGAAAGTTATTATGAGAGAGGGAAACATGGTTTGATGGATCTCAACAATATTAAGTTTCCCCTCTTTATGTTGCAAATCTTGAAGTGGCACTTGTTTTATCTATCCATGCTTGCTACTATGTGCCTCGTTGATTTATTTTCTTACAAGATTCCTATGCATAGGAAGTGGTTCAGATATAAATGTTTTTCACATTTGCTTTTTGATGCTCTCTATTGCTTTAAGTTCCTATATGGCGCCTTTGCCTCAAGCTCTTATATGGCGCCCACATGAGCATCTTTGCAAATTACTGCGCCTAGCTCAAAGGCGTTAAAGAAAAGCACTCTTGGGAGATAACCCAATGTTTTATTTTCAGTACTTTTTCTTTTATTTGAGTCTTGGAAGTTATTACTACTGTAATAACCGCTCCTTATCCTTTTTATTTCGTTGTTGTGCCAAGAGAAGCCTCTAATTTGAGTGAGGTAAGATTTGGGGATGTTGCTGTCCTGAAACTGTTTTCGGTGCTGCACCGTAAAAATTCGTGAAAATTCTCTGTATATCTTTTGGACCTGCGATTTCTTTTGCATATGCCCCAGGTTATATCCAAACTTTCATTAGTTTAACACTTTTTGATTTGAGCAACAGAAAACCCTCTAAAAATTCGACCTTTGTCAGCTGTTCTGTTTTGACAGATTTCTGCCAATATTTGTGTTTGCTGCTTTATCGCTTTCTTTTTGAGTTCTTTTGATCACGGAACTTTTGGGGAAGTTGATACAGTAGTATATACTTTATATGTGGTGGTTTTAGGTTGAAACCTGAAGCAAAAAGGGTTGATTCAATGTTATGCTTACACTAATGTTGCTAATAGAATTGTGTTTAGTTTTGTATGAAGGAAGTTTTCAAGTGTAGGGATTGGAGAATGATGAGATGAGTTGAAGAATGGACAAAAGCTCAAGCTTGGGGATGCCCATGCATCACCCCAAGAAATATCCAAGAAGTACAAGCGTCAAAGCTTGGGGATGCCCCCGAGGCACCCCTTCTTCATTGGCAAAAATCAGGTCACCTTTCAAGACACTATATTTTTATTGCTTCATGCACTATGTGTTTTTCTTGGAGCGTCAGTTGTTTTTGTTTCAGTATTAGTTTAGTTTAGTTTGCTGCAATAAATGGTTAGATCACATCATGTTTCTTTTGGAGGAGATGAACTCCGTTTTTCATTTGCCAAGAACACTCTGTTTTTCACTCTTATCGTTTCAATGAGTGTTCTCTTTTTCTGCTACTGCTTTTGGTTTTCGTTTTCGCCTTGATTTGCATTCAGATCTTCTTATATTTATTTATCAAGGTGTATTTTTGCCTCTGGACCATGTTGGTTTTCCTCAAAAGAGTTGGATTAAAAAAGTTTGAATGGTGTTGGAAAAGAGAAAAAGCTTTATGCAAAAGAGTGGTACAAGAAGGAGCTTGTGTAGACTGAGGCTTAGGCTTTTTCATGTCATGCTTGATGTCTTTTTGATAGTATGCTTAGTGGTTTTGCTGTAGCATGACTTGTCTCAAATGACTGAGATTGCTTAATGAGCCTTTGAAAAAATCATGCGTTGTTTTTATTATATGGAAGCATTTATTTGGTTTTCTCCTTTGATGCTTTATTTGGGTTGACTTGGCACATGCTTACACCATGATGACTACAAAATAAGTCGCCAATAGCCTCTATGATCATTTAGTTTTTGACTTTTGATGCCATCTTATGCTTCTTTTAATGTCGCTTTGTCGCTTTGCATGATTATGGCCGTTATTGCTCTCTTAGTTGGTCGCTCCCAGTCTTTTGCTAGCCCTCGCCTTGTACTGATTATGAGCTCTACTCGTGCATCCAACTCCCAAAAACCAAGTTTGCCATTGTGTCCACTATAAATTCCTATGCATGGTATTTGTAAGCCATTCCAAGTAAATTTTCATGTGCTACCTTTCAAAAACCTTCAAAACACTTCTCGTTTTGTGACACTATTTTCAGCTCATGGGGACGTAGTGGTCGGATTTGCTATCTTCCATATTGCTTATTCCAAAAATAAAAAAGAAAGAAAAAAAAGAAAGAAAAAAAGGCACTCCTCCAAGGAATGTGAATGTTGGTGGGCACCCGATGGAATCGGTTAGCCATGGTTTGTGAAAGAAAAAAAAGGTGGGGAGGAGTGCCAAGCTTTATAAAAGAGCACAAAAGTTCCAATCTCTCTCAAAAACTTGCTTCATTTTTGTATGGAAGATAGTAAGAACCCCATTGCCAGTCGTTGACAAAGACAACCACCTCTCAAAACCAATTTTTATCTCTCTATTTTACAAGTGAAAAGCTCTAGCACATGTTTAATCGCTACTTCCCTCTGCGAAGGGCCTTTCTTTTACTTTTATGTTGAGTCACCACCTTCTATCTTTATGCACCATTAAGAGAGCATAGTTGTCATTCTGAGTATAATGTGCATTGTCCCAAAGTTTTCATTGATTGATTCATATTGTTGGTTTCACTTGTTCTCAAATTATTTGTATCTAGTCGCCCTCTTAAACTTGAAGGTGTCCTATGCATTTATGTTTTGCTCTCCATGAAGGACAAGCTGAAAACCATTTGTATGTTTTTCCTTATGATTTGAACACACGTTTGACTTTCATTGTTTCATTTTCATGATCTTTTGTTTGTGTTCATTTTCATGTTATAACATGGTTGCTGTTTATATTGTCAAGATTATATCTTTCATGCCCATGTTTTAAGTTCTTATGATCCCAGCTCACAATGCTTACATATATGATCAATATTGTGTAGGTGCATGTCACCTCAAAAATTATTTCTTTTGTTATCACTTACCTACTCGAGGACGAGCAGGAGTTAAGCTTGGGGATGCTGATACGTCTCCAACGTATCCATAATTTTTGATGCTCCATGCTTGTTTTTACACCATTGGCCTTGTGTTTCGTTACACTTCGTGGCGTTTTTATGCGATTTCCGGAACTAACCTATTAACAAGTGCCACAGTGCCAGTTCCCTGTTTTCTGCTGTTTTTGTGTTTCAGAAGTGATACACGGGAAATATTCTCGGAATTGGACGAAACCACATCCTGAAGTCTTATTTTTCCCGGGAGCATCCAGACATCCGAAGAGAGGAAGGAGAGGGGCCACAGGCCACCCTCACATAGGGCTGGCGCGGCCCAGGCCCTGGCCACGCCACCCCTATGTGAGGAGGCCTGGGGCCACCTCTGACGACGCCCCTTCGCCTATATAAAGCCTCGGGACAGAAAACCCTAAAGGAATCGGCAATTTTCCAGAAAGAGTTCCGCAGCTCCGCCGCTATCGCCGACGAATTTCGGGGGACAGAAGTCTCTGTTCCGGCACCCTGCCGGGACGGGGAAGTGCCCCTGGAGCCATCTCCATCGATCTCCATCGCCGTCTCCGCCGTCTCCATCGACCTCACCGCCATCTCCATCAACCTTGCTGTCTCCTATGATGAGGAGGGAGTAGTTCATCCCCGGGGCTAAGGGCTCTACCGGTAGCTATGTGGTTCACCTCTCTCTGCCATGATGTGATCTTTATGTGATCGTGAGCTTTGTATCATGTTGAACAAGTAGATGTTATTATTCAGATATTATGCTACTCCTATGCTTAATTATTATAGTGTACTCTAGTGATGTTATTAAAGTAATCTATTCCTCCTGCCATGGTGTAACGGTGACAGTGCGTGCATCGTGGTGGTACTTGGTTTAGGCTATGATTGTGATCTGTTGTGGATTATGAGAGTAATTATTACTATGATAGTATTGAGTGATCTATTCCTCCTTTCATGGTGTAAAGTTGACAGTGTGTGCACCGTGTTAGTACTTGGTCTAAGTTGCAATAATATCTATCTTGAGTTGTGCTTTGATTTGGATATCTCTATGAGTGGTGTTTGTCAAGTACTTGATGAACTTTAAGGGGTGCTTCTGTAGCCACTACCCAATGATTAGTGTTATTCAATAGGAGAGTAATTCAGAGTACCATAGTGGAGAGAAGTTATTTATTTGTTCATTCATGTTATATTGTTGGGAGTGTGTCCACTAGTGAAAGTATGATCCCTAGGCCTTGTTTCCAAGCATTGCATACCGTTTACTTCCTATTTTGTTACTTGTTTGCTCGCAGCGATATTTATTTCACATCACGTTTGCTACTTATAATCATCACTACTACTTGTATTTCACTATCTCTTCGCCGAACTAGTGCACCTATACATCTGACAAGTGTATTGGGTGTGTTGGGGACACAAGAGACTTTCTGTATCGTAATTGCAGGGTTGTTAGAGAGGGATAGCTTTGACCTATTCCTCCCAGAGTTTGATAAACCTTGGGTGATCCACTTAAGGGAAACTTGCTGCTGTTCTACAAACCTCTGCACTTGGAGGCCCAACAAGTGTCTACAAGAATAGAAGTGCGTAGACATCACGTATCTATAATTTTTGATGCTCCATGCTTGTTTTTACACCACTTGCCTACTGTTTCGTTACACTTCGTGGCACTTTTATGCATTTTCCGGAACTAACCTATTAACGAGTTGCCACAGTGCCAGTTCCCTATTTTCTGTTGTTTTTGTGTTTCAGAAGTGATACACAGGAAATATTCTCGGAATTGGACGAAACAAGTTCCTGAAGTCTTATTTTACCCGGAAGCTTCCAGAGATCCGAAGGAGAGTAGGAGGGAGGCCACCAGGGCCCCACACGCAGGGCTAGCACGGCCAGGGCCTGGGCCGCGCCACCCTGGCGTGAGGGCACCCGGCCCCTCCTCTGACATCGCCCCTTCGCCTATAAAGACCCCCCGACGGAAAAAACCTAAGTACCCGATCAATTTTCCAGAACACATCGCGATCCGCCGCCGCCGTCGACCCGAAGATCGGGAGGGTCCAGAAGCTCTTCCCGGCACCCTGCCGGAGAGGGGAATCGCCACCGGAGGTCTTCTTCATCACCATGCTTGCCTCCGGAGCGATGAGTGAGTAGTCTACCTTGGACTATGGGTCCATAGTAGTAGCTAGATGGTTGTCTCCTCCACCATGTGCTTCATGTTTAGATCTCATGAGCTGCCCTACATGATTGAGATCACCGTTATGTAATTCTACATGTTTGGTTTGTTGGGATCCGATGAATATTGGTGTTTATGATTAAGTTGTTGTACTGAATATTATCTTTTGTTATCTCTATGTTGTTTATGATCTTGCATGCTCTCCGTTGTTAGTAGCTATCTTGGCTGAGTAGTTGCTAGTGACTCCAAGAGGGGGTATTTATGCTCGATAGTGGGTTCATGCCTCTATTTAACCTGGGGGAGTGACAGAAACCTCTAAGGTTGTAGATGTGTTGTTGCTACTAGGGAGAAAACAACATTCATATGCTCAAGGGCATATGCTTTGTTTACATTACACACTTTGCTTAATGCAATTATCTGTTGTTCGCAACTTAATACTTGTGGAGTTCTAGGATTGATTCACCACAAGTGGATTATTAGTCATAGATGCAGTTGGATGGCGGTCTTTGTATTTTGTTGTAATGCCCAGAGTAAATCTCATAGTGATCTTCTTAACATATCACGTTTATCTTTATTCTGTCAATTGCCCAACTGTAATTTGTTTACCCAGCATGTGTTATTTATCTTATGGAGAGACACCACTAGTGAACTATGGACCCCGGTCCTATTTCCATCATATTGCTATTACCTGTTTACTTTACTCGCACTGTTTACTTTACTCGCACTGTTTACTTTACTCGCATACTCTATTGTTTTCCACTCGATACGCTTATAACCTTGGTTTCAAGCAAACCGGTGAGATTGACAACCTCATCGCAAGTTGGGAACGAAGTACTTGGTTGTGTTGTGTGCAGGTTCCGCGTTGCAGCTAGCAAGCAAAGCTTGGACGAGGCGCCATATATAAATTGTCTGAAGCTGTCGCAAGCTAGCAAGCATCACCTTCAGTCGTTTGTCTCTCCTCTCCAAAAACGATAAACCTTGGTTTCTTAACTGAGGGAAAACTAGCTGCTATACTCATCATACCTTCCTCTTGGGGTTCCCAACGGGCTGGTTATTCACCACGAACAAGGACCATCTGCTTAGCACCAGCAGCCTCTTTTCTGGCGCCGTTGCCGGGGACTAAAGAAGAATACCTCCAAAGAAAGAAGAAGAAGCTCCCACGTCAACTACACGCCAGCAAGTCTTTTTTGGCGCCGTTGCCGGGGAGGAAGTAGAAGACTTCTGCGAGGGAAGTTTTCGCACGCACATCCTTTACTTTGTTATTGTTTTGCTTTACTTTATTTATTTTACCTGCATCGTTTTATATCAAAAACCCAAAAAAATTAGAATCCTTGGTAGTTGTTTTTACTTGTTTACTTTCATTTTGCTGAAATGGCCAATCCTGAAAACACCAAGTTGTGTGACTTTACTAGCACAAACAATAGTGATTTTATCTGCACTCCTATTGCACCACCTGCTCCTGCTGCAAACTTTTATGAGATTAAGCCTGCTTTGTTGAACCTTGTTATGAAAGAGCAATTCTCTGGTGCTAGTACTGAAGATGCTGCAGCTCATCTCAACAATTTTGTTGAGCTATGTGAGATGCAGAAATATAAGGATGTAGAAAGTGATATTATTAAGCTCAAGTTGTTTCCTTTTTCTTTGAGAGGAAAAGCTAAAGATTGGTTGTTGTCTTTGACTAAGAATAGTATTGATTCATGGGCTAAGTGTAAGGATGCTTTTATTGGTAGATACTATCCTCCTGCTAAGATTATATCCTTGCGTAGCAATATTATGAAGTTTACTCAGTTTGATAATGAACATGTTGCTCAAGCTTGGGAAAGAATGAAATCTATGATAAAGAATTGCCCCACTCATGGACTGACTACTTGGATGATTGTCCAAACTTTTTATGCAGGACTGAATTTTTCTTCGAGGAACCTATTGGATTCAGCTGCTGGAGGCACTTTTATGTCCCTTACCTTGGGCGCCGCAACAAAGCTACTCGACAACATGATGGTAAATTATTCTGAATGGCACACCGAGAGAGCTCCACAAGGTAAGAAGGTAAATTCTGTTGAGGAAACCTCTTTCTTGAATGATAAGATTGATACCATTATGGCCATGCTTGCTAATGATAGGACTCATGTTGATCCTAATAATGTTCCTTTAGCCTCTCTGGTTGCTCAAGAAGAGCATGTTGATGTGAATTTCATTAGAAACAACAATGCTTATAGGAACAATTTTGCTAGTTATAGGCCGTATCCTTCTACCAATGGTAATGGTTATGGTAATTCTTATGGTAATTCCTACAACAACACTAGGGCCGCGCCCTCCGAGCTTGAGGTAACGCTCAAGGACTTCATCGGTAAGCAAACTGCTTTTAACAAGTCTGTTGAGGAAAAGTTAGGCAAAATTGATATTCTTGCTTCTAAAGTTGATAGCCTTGCATATGATGTTGAACTTCTGAAATTAAAAGTGTTGCCTAATGATGCGAAAGAGAACAATGTTTTTGCTACCGCTAATGCTATTCAAGTTGGAATTGATGAAAATATTAGATTGTTAGCAGAATTGCATGCCAGGTGGGAAAGAGAAGATGAGGTGGCTAGAGAGATGAAGGTATGTACCATTACTACCTCTAATGATGTTGCTCCTAATGCTAGAAATCCACTTACTTTGATTGGTGTAGAGAAAACTCCCACTCCTTGTGTTAAAAAGCCTAAAACTGCCAAAACTTTTTCTCAAAAGAGTGCTGAAATTTTTCGGAGTGTGGGAGATGATAGCTCTACTTCTTTTAATGATTTTGATGTTGATGGCTGCAATATATCTGAAGTAATTTTGTTCTTGCAAAAGCTTGCTTTGACTCCCAATGCTAGTTCTTTAAATATTGCTTTTACTAAGCATATTACCAATGCTCTCATGAAAATTAGGGATGAAAAGTTGAAGCAAAAAGCTTCTGTTCCCAAGAAGTTAGAAGATGGTTGGGAACCCATCATTGTTATGATTTCCATGCTTTATGTGATCTAGGTGCTAGTATTTCTATCATGTCTAAAAAGATTTATGACATGCTTGATTTACCACCGCTTGAAAAATGTTATTTTGATGTTCCTATTGCTGATGTTGCTAAGAAGAAACCTTTGGGAAGGATTAATGATGTTCTTATTGTGGTTAACAATAACCTTGTTCCTGTTGATTTTCTTGTTATGGACGTTGAATGCCATGCTTCATGTCCTATTATTTTGGGAAGACCCTTTCTTCGAACTGTAGGTGCTATCATTGATATGAGGGAAGGCACTATCAAATATCAATTTCCACTAAAGAAAGGTATGGAACACTTCCCTAGGAAAAGAAATAAATTACTTTTTGACTCTATTCTTAGAGCAAATTATGAGCTTGATGCTTCATCACTTGATGTTACTTGATTCGCAATTTTCTGCGCCTAGCTCAAAGGCGTTAAAGAAAAGCACTCTTGGGAGATAACCCAATGTTTTTATTTTTAGTACTTTTTCTTTTATTTGAGTCTTGGAAGTCATTACTACTGTAATGACCGCTCCTTATCTTGTTTATTTCATTTTTGTGCCAAGAGAAGCCTCTAATTCGAGTGAGGTAAAGATTTGGGGATGTTGCTGTCCTGAAACTGTTTTCGGTGCTGCACCGTAAAAATTCGTATAAATTCTCTGTATATCTTTTGGACCTTCGATTTCTTGTGCATATGACCCAGGTTATATCCAAACTTTTGTTAGTTGAACACTTTTTGATTTGAGCAACAGAAAACACCTCAAAAATTTGACCTTTGTCAGCTGTTCAGTTTTGACAGATTTCTGCCAATATTTGTGTTTGCCACTTTATCGCTTTCTTTTGAGTTCTTTTGATCACGGAACTTTTGGAGAAGTTGCTACAGTAGTATTTGCTATATATGTGGTGGTTTTGAGTTGAAACCTGAAGCAAAAAGAGGTTGATTATATGTTATGCTTGCACTAATGTTGCTAATAGAATTGTGTTTAGTTTTGTATGAAGGAAGTTTTCAAGTGTAGGGATTGGAGAATGATGAGATGAGTTGAAGAATGGACAAAAGCTCAAGCTTGGGGATGCCCATGCATCACCCCAAGAAATATCCAAGAAGTACAAGCGTCAAAGCTTGGGGATGCCCCCGAGGCACCCCTTCTTCATCGGCAAAAATCAGGTCACCTTTCAAAACACTATATTTTTATTGCTTCATGCACTATGTGTTTTTCTTGGAGCGTTAGTTGTTTTAGTTTTCTTAGTTAGTTTAGTTTGTTTGTTTGCTGCAATAAATGGTTGGACCCCAACAAATTTCTTTTGGAGAAGTTGCCTTGCTTTTCATTTGCCAAGAACGCTCTAGTTTTCACTCTTATTAAAAATCGGGTGTTCTTCTTTTTCCGCTACTGCTTTTGGTTTTCGTTTTCGCCTTGATTTGCATTCAGACTTTGTCATATCTTTTCATCAAGGTGTATTTTTGCCTCTGATCTTTATTGGTTTTCACCAAAAGAGGTGTCTATAAAAATTTCAAATGGTGTTGGAAAAGAGAAAAAGCTTTGTGCAAAATAGTGGTACAAGAAGGAGCTTGTGTAGACTGCGCGGCTTAGGCTTTTTCATGTCATGCCTGATGTCTTGTTGATAGTATGCTTAGTGGTTTTGCTGTAGCATGACTTGTCTCAAATAACTGAGATTGCTTAATGAGCATTTGAAAAAATCATGCGTTGTTTTTTATTGTATGGAAGCATTATTTTGGTTTTCTCCTTGATGCTTTATTTGGGTTGACTTGGCGCATGCTCACACATGTTAGACTCATACAAAGTCGCCAATAGCCTCTATGATCATTTAGTTTTTCACTTTTGATGACATCTTATGCTTCTTTTAATGTTGCTTTGTCGCTTTGCATGATTATGGCCATTATTGCTCTCTTAGTTGGCCGCTCCCAGTCTTTTGCTAGCCCTCGCCTTGTACTGAGTATGAGCTCTACTCGTGCATCCAACTCCTAAAAGCCAAAGTTTTCCAAAGTGTCCACCATACATACCTACTAGCAATTTGCTATTCCAAGTAAATTTGACTTGCTTTTATTTTCTCTTCAAATTAAACTCTTACCAGTGTTATGTGAAATTCGGTCAGTAAAGCTCTCACGAACCGGAAGGCACACTTTACTTTTTCCTGTTCTTAAAAATTTGACATTGTGGTCTCTTATGTTGAGTTGTTATGCTTGCAAGTTGTAAGTTGGAGACTAGCCCAGCCATGCAGTCATGGGCAAGCTTTCAACATTGCACTTCTTATTTGAGTTGATATCGTGATCTTTTGTTTATGGATGCCCGCGGTGTAAAATGAATTGGGAATCTTGTGGGGATCATGGAGTTTGTATATGTGTTAGGGAAACGCCGGGCCGCTAATCTAAGCCATGCATAATTCATGGTGGAAATTTGCAGCATACCCATGGTGAACATTCGACGACGCATCTCACAATAAAAAGCTAAACAAATGGCAAATAAAAGAGATGTCGAGGTGTTCATTGTCTGCTTGTCCTATCATTTTGGTGTGGGCTTGTTCCATGTCATCGGGCACGGAGGAACCCCATTGGCGGTTCTCAATGATATGCATATACTTACAATGACAAGAGCCTTGCTTGGGGCTCTAAGTAAAGTAGCATGAGGTTTGGGTACTCGTATTCACGGGGCACGAGGTTTTCAACTTATGATTTGTCAAGCATATGCATCATAATTGTTCTCGCATTAACTTTAACCATTCAAGATGCTTATGATGGGGGCAATGAGAGCTCAAAGCCGGTAAGTACCATAATTTTTGAAGGTTATAAAACTTGCAATCACTGCTTCCCTCTGCGAAGGGCATTTCTTCTACTTTTATGTTGAGTCACCACCTTCTATCTTTATGCACCATTAAGAGAGCATAATTGTCATTCTTAGTGTAATATGCATTGTCCCAAAGTTCATTGATTGATTCATATTGTTGGTTTCACTTGTTCTCAAATTATTTGTATCTAGTCGCCCTTTTAAACTTGAAGGTGTCCTATGCATTTATGTTTTGCTCTCTTTGAAAGACAAGCTGAAAACCATTTGTATGTTTTTCCTTATGATTTGAACACACGTTTGACTTTTATTGTTTCATTTTCATGATCTTTTGTTTGTGTTCATTTGCATGTTTACAACATGGTTGCTAAGTTTTTATTGTCAAGATTATGTCTTTCATGCCCATGTTTTAAGTTCTTATGATCCCAGCTCACAAATGCTTACATATATGATCAAGATTGTGTAGGTGCATGTCACCTCAAAAATTATTCTTTTGTTATCACTTACCTACTCGAGGACGAGCAGGAGTTAAGCTTGGGGATGCTTGATACGTCTCCAATGTATCTATAATTTTTAATGCTCCATGCTTGTTTTTACACCATTTGCCTACTGTTTCGTTACACTTTGTGGCACTTTTATGCATTTTCCGGAACTAACCTATTAACGAGTTGCCACAGTGCCAGTTCCCTGTTTTCTGCTATTTTTGTGTTTCAGAAGTGATACACAGGAAATATTCTCAGAATTGGACGAAACAAGTTCCTGAAGTCTTATTTTACCCGGAAGCTTCCAGAGATCCGAAGGAGAGTAGGAGGGAGGCCACCAGGGCCCCACACGCAGGGCTGGCACAGCCAGGGCCACGCCACCCTGGCGTGAGGGCACCTGGCCCCTCCTCTGACATCGCCCCTTCGCCTATAAAGACCCCCCAACGGAAAAAACCTAAGTACCCGATCAATTTTCCAGAACACATCGCGATCCGCCGCCGCCGTCGACCCGAAGATCGGGAGGGTCCAGAAGCTCTTCCCGGCACCCTGCCGGAGAGGGGAATCGCCACCGGAGGTCTTCTTCATCGCCATGCTTGCCTCCGGAGCGATGAGTGAGTAGTCTACCTTGGACTATGGGTCCATAGCAGTAGCTAGATGGTTGTCTCCTCCACCATGTGCTTCATGTTTAGATCTCATGAGCTGCCCTACATGATTGAGATCACCGTTATGTAATTCTACATGTTTGGTTTGTTGGGATCCGATGAATATTGGTGTTTATGATTAAGTTGTTATACTGAATATTATCTTTTGTTATCTCTATGTTGTTTATGATCTTGCATGCTCTCCGTTGTTAGTAGCTATCTTGGCCGAGTAGTTGCTAGTGACTCCAAGAGGGGCTATTTATGCTCGATAGTGGGTTCATGCCTCTATTTAACCTAGGGGAGTGACAGAAACCTCTAAGGTTGTAGATGTGCTATTGCTACTAGGGAGAAAACAACATTCATATGCTCAAGGGCATATGCTTTGTTTACATTACACACTTTGCTTAATGCAATTATCTGTTGTTCGCAACTTAATACTTGTGGAGTTCTCGGATTGATTCACCACAAGTGGATTATTAGTCATAGATGCAGTTGGATGGCGGTCTATGCATTTTGTTGTAATGCCCAGAGTAAATCTCATAGTGATCTTCTTGACATATCACGTTTATCTTTATTCTGTCAATTGCCCAACTGTAATTTGTTTACCCAGCATGTGTTATTTATCTTATGGAGAGACACCACTAGTGAACTGTGGACCCCGGTCCTATTTCCATCATATTGCTATTACCTGTTTACTTTACTCGCACTGTTTACTTTACTCGCATACTCTATTGTTTTCCACTCGATACGCTTATAACCTTTGTTTGAAGCAAACCGGTGAGATTGACAACCTCATCGCAAGTTGGGAACGAAGTACTTGGTTGTGTTGTGTGCAGGTTCCGCGTTGCAGCTAGCAAGCAAAGCTTGGACGAGGCGCCATATATAAATTGTCCGAAGCTGTCGCAAGCTAGCAAGCATCACCTTCAGTCGTTTGTCTCTCCTCTCCAAGAACGATAAACCTTGGTTTCTTAACTGAGGGAAAACTAGCTGCTATACTCATCATACCTTCCTCTTGGGGTTCCCAACAGGCTGGTTATTCACCACGAACAAGGACCGTCTGCTTAGCACCAGCACGCTGCGCTTAAAGATCTGAAGAGAGTGCTATCCACTGCACCAGTCCTAGCAGCTCCCGAAGACCAGGAACCCATGTTACTACACATGGCGGCAACCAATAGGGTGGTCAGCATCGTCATCATGGTAGAACGTAAGGAAGAAGCGCAGGAGTACGGCATACAGTGACCAGTCTACTATGTCAGCGAGGTCCTGACAGAATCCAAGCAGCGCTACCCTCACTACCAAAAGTTGGCATACGGAGTTTTCCTAGCTTCTCGTAAGTTAAGGCATTACTTCTATGACCATAAGATCACAGTGGTGAGCAAGGCTCCACTGAAGGACATCATCAATAATAGCGACGCAACAGGACGAGTTGCAAAGTGGGGCATTGAATTGGCCTCTTTCAACATCGACTACAAGCCTCGCACCGCCATCAAGTCTCAGGCTTTGGCGGAATTTATGGAGGATTGGAAGGAAGCGCAGGAGACTACACCCGTCCCAGAACCAGAGCATTGGGTGATGCACTTTGATGGTTCAAAGCTGCTACACAGCTCGGGGGCTGGAGTGACACTCAAATCTCCCAAGGGAGATGAGCTCAGCTACGTTCTCCAGATCCACTTCCCCACCACCAACAACATCGCAGAGTATGAAGCGCTACTGCATGGGCTACACGTCGCAAAGGAGATCGGCGTACAACACATTATGTGTTGTGGAGATTCTGACCTTGTCGCTCAGCAGGTGGCTGGCACATACAAAGCTCGGAACGAAGTCATGGCGGCATACAGAGACGAAGTGGACGAGATGGCCAAAAGTTTCCTCGGCTATGATATAAAACACGTACGATGAGAAGATAACATGGCGGCCGACACCTTGTCCAAATTTGGATCTAGCCGCAAGGTAGTTCCGCCAGGCGTATTCCTCGAGCATCTGCACGTCCCATCAGTCAAGATGGTGGATCCAGAAAATACGGAATTAGCGAGCTCCCCCGTTATGGCGGTTTTGCCCAGCAATCCGCCATGGGCAGAGCCCTACCTGGAATATCTGACGAATAAGAAGCTACCCAAAGACGAAGTCCAAAAGAGACAAATCGAGCATAGAGCCAAAGCGTACACCATCATAGATGGCCACCTCTACAAGCGAAGCACCCCGGGAATCTTTATGAAGTGCATATCCCAAGTGGACGGAATCGAAATACTAAGGGAAATCCACGAAGGCGAATGTGGGCATCACGCCGCAGCCAGATCCCTAGTAGCTAAGGCATTCCGCCATGGATTCTACTGGCCAACAGCCAAGGCAGATGCAGACCGCATCGTGGAGCTCTGCCAAGGTTACTAGATGTACTCCAAGCAAACCCATATGCCCGCTACAGCACTGCATACGATCCCTATAACCTGGCCTTTTGCAGTCCGGGGGCTGGACATGGTGGGTCCGCTAAAAACAGCACCTTCGGGATTTACGCACCTCCTGGTAGCAGTAGACAAATTCACGAAGTGGGTGGAAGCTAAGCCCATCAGAAAGCTTGATGGCAAAACCGCCCTAAAGTTTGTCAAGGACATTGCGGTCAGATTCGGCATCCCACACAGCATCATCACCGACAATGGCACTAACTTGTCTCAGGGAGAAGTTGAAGAATACTGCCATCACAACGGAATCCGCCTCGACCTGGCATCTGTGGCACATCCACAGTCCAATGACCAAGTTGAGCGGACCAACGGACTAATCATGTCAGGGATCAAGCCACACCTAGAAGCACCGCTACGAAGAGCAGCTGGAGCCTGGGCAGAAGAGTTGCCATCTGTGTTATGGAGTCTATGGACCACGCCAAACAGATCAACTGGCCTCACCCCTTTCTTCTTAGTCTACGGAGCAGAGGCAATCTTGCTAAGTGATGTCCAGTACGATTCCCCAAGAGTTGAGGCCTACGAGGAGGAAGATGCAGAAGCGTCCAGATAACTATCCGTGGACCTGCTGGAAGAAGAACGAGACCTAGCAGCCCAGAGATCCGCCATCTACCAGCAGAATCTTCGCCGCTATCACAACCGGCGAGTTCGCAAACGCTCGTTCAAAGAGGGGGACCTGGTGCTACGCCTCAAACAACAGAAGTCCCACAAGCTATCCCCGCCTTGGGAAGGACCCTTCGTCATCAGCAAAGCTCTACTGAATGGTTCCTACTACCTCATTGATATTCGCGAGCTAGATAAGTGACCCAGTAAGAAGCGCAAACGAAGAGACCCTGACGATATCTACGACGAAACAGATCATCCATGGAACATCGCACAGCTACGTCCTTTCTACACTTAGCACTTATCTAGCTATGTAATAGGCACCTCTATATGATCAATGAAATAAAGCATTTGGTTCAATCTTGATTTTTTCTGAGTCTTTTACCTCCTTTATTGTTCATTTAGATCTTATGGAACCTTTGCGCAATTGTGCTTTGCACTTGCGTCCTTTTAAATCCGCCATAACGTTCCGCGTAGCTTTCTTATGTTTTGATCTCCATCTGATGTTCTCTGTGTGGATTCCCGAGTAGTGACTTTTTGACGATCTAAGCCGCCATCTGCTAAGGGTTTTGGACGATTGCTATTAAGTATCGTCGCCCTAGCGGATTGTTCGTGCGAAGATTTCGCCATCTCACGAAAAGTCAAGCACAGAGAGCCGGATGGCGGATCGCATAATCCTACGCGTGAAAATTTTCAAAGTGTTGTTTTTTGAGCATGTCAAAAACTACAAGATGCATAAAACTAGGCCTGACAGTTTCTTTGCACAATTAAACCACTTAATAAAAACTGAGCTGCAAAGTTCAAAAAGCATTCCACTGATCCGCCACAAGCAGATCAGTCACAGTGCAGAGCATACACACGCAGTTTAAAGTTTAAATTACAGACCCACTCAGGGGCCGAATTGATGCAAGTATTTTTTCCTGCCACATTGCAGGGTATAGCCTAAGTAGATGGCGGAACTCCAGAAGACACCTCTTCACCGCCATCAGCACCTCCGGTGGCTGCAGAGACTGACGCCGAAGCTTGGCTTGGGGACCCCGGCAGCTCGTATGCTTCATAGTATACGTTTAGCTAAGTGCCCATGGCACATAGCTGATCGTATCCAAGCACACTTTGCCGGATGGCGGCCTCGTCCACCGGTGCTTCGTCCTCGCCACTCTTCGGGATGCCGGAGGTGATCAGGTCCAGGTCCAGCTCAGGGTAGTGGGCCTTGGCCAATGTTAATGCAGTCCTGGCACCACCCCGAGCGGAGGACTGTTTCCAATCTGCCACTAGCCCCGGCACGAGCAGCAGCTTCTGAGTCAGCCCAATGGCGGAGAGGCTGGATGAACCCGCTATCTGCAGGCTCCCACACGCCTGGCGACCAGCGTTGAGAAGGCCATCTAGCTCCTTCTTCGCTGCGTCGGTGGCCACGCGCAAGCCCTCGGCGGAATCCACCTCGCCTTGCTCCAGGGTTGCTGCATAGCGGAAAAAGAAGACGCGTCACATACGGCATAGCAGAAATCGCAAACTTTACAGTATGGAAAGTAATGGTACCTAGCAGGGTGTCCTGGAAGTGATTGAGAACCTCGTTAAAGCCAGCATGCCGCTTCTCAAAATCGGCGGCGGCTTTGCGGAGATCCTCTATCTCCTTGTCCTTCTTGAGGCCCTGGCGTTCCTGGTCCTTCAGCTGCTCTTCGAGGAGGGTGTTTGCGGCCAGAGATTTCTGGAGCTGCTGTTGCAGCCCATCCATCGCAATAGCATGGCCCTTCTCCACCCCCTCAAGTGTGGACTTGAGCTTGGCAGCGTCTGCATGGTGGAAGTATCAGCGCAGCGTTGATCGAATAAGCATAAAGGAACTCAAACTTGTCAAAGTAAATTACCGCTATTCTCAAGCTGCTGCTGCAAGTCCGCCACAAGAGCGCTTTTATTTGCCAGCTCCTTCTCCTGCGAGCTGACAACCTGGACCAGGTCCTCTACCACTTTTTTGTAATTCTGGCAAAATGATATGAAGTGTTAGTCACTCTTAGAGCTTTATGCTGGATAATTATCCGCCATAACGCTCGGGGGCTACTCACGATGATTTTTTAGTCACTCTTAGAGCATTATGCCGGATAGGTATCCGCCATAACGCTCGGGGGCTACTTATGCTGATTTTTTTTCTTCCTAAGAGCTTTATGCCGGATATTTATCCGCCATAACGCTCGGGGGCTACTCAGTATGAAATTTAAAGTTCTCTACAGAGCACTGCATAATATGACAGCGCTCGGGGGCTATGCTATTCAAAAATTTATAGTAGTTTCTCTTGGAGCTCCATAGCGGATCACATATGAGAATCTGCCATGGCGCTCGGGGGCTGCTGGGAGTACATACCTATTTAACAATGCTGGTTCTCTGAACAAATGCCGCCATAGCGGTTGATACATGGTTGCTGGCCTCCTCTTGCAAGTGGTCAAGACGGAAAAGAGCTTCTGATTTCTTCTTCCACTTTGGGGCCTCCCCAGCTCCTGTACCCACCTCGACCGCCTTCCCGCTGAAGCTCACCTTCTTTGTACTTTTAGCAGGATGGGTGGAAGGCCCAGCATCTTTCTTCGGGGCATCCGCCATCTTACTAGCCCTTTGGGTAGAAGTGGAAGGCCCAGTTGGGCGGGCAGGAGCATCAGGTGTAGGCGACACGGCAGCAGGGGATGGTTTAGTCCTTGGAGGCTTCTGGCCAGCAACTTTCCTTCTCCTATGTGCAAAATAAGTCATGGATCAGAGCAAGTTAAGTTATATGTGGTATGGAAGCATAGATCAGAACAAGTCATGGATTTTCCTTACTTCCGCTCTGGCAAGTTGATAGTGGCGGAATGCTCAGGCACGGTGTCCAAGTGACCGCGTAGAGCGGGGGACGGATGGCGGGAGATAACTCTCTTGCCTAATCCACATACGCGCCCGCCTGCACCGCGAACACCGCGGGGTACCGTCGTTATGGGCTCGTCTGCCACTACCTCCTCTTCTGCCACCTTTTGTCTTTTTGGAGATGAGGATGTCTCATCCTCATCATCAGTGAGCTCTTTCGTCCGGGGATAACGGACGAGACGGCTCAGCTCGGAAGGCGGAAGGGAAGAAAGCTGCAGAAAGATGCAAAGTTATCCAAGGAAAGTAAATTGTTATGGCAGAATAGGGAGACACTCACCTCTGGATAACTGCCATTCTCGTACATGGGAATCTTCAGCTTCAAAGGCTCATCCCGTCCCACCTTAATGATGTTGCGGATTCGGAGCTCGATTTCTTTAGCAGATAGTTCCTCCTTGGAGTAGCGCTAAGGATCGTCAATTCCGCTATATTCGCACATCAAGGCTGGGCGATACTGAAGAGGCTGAATCCGCCGTGAGACCCAGCAGTGGATGGTATCGGCACCTGTCAGTCCAGAAAAGACAAGTTTCGAAATCCGTCGTGAGCATAGTTGGCATTCGTCATCCATCATAAAATCGTCCATGACACCCCAGCTATCCTGCTCCTCGGCGGGGCCATCAACAAAAGACTGCAGGCCATACTTCATTTCAGGAGGGGCCTGGTCAGCCAGATAGAAGAAAGATCCCCGCCATCCCTTTGCAGAATCATGCGGGATAATATAGGGGTATGATTTCCCGCTCCGAGGAACAAAGGAGACCGATCCGCAATTGCGAGGATCTCCATTCGCATCCCGGTTGTAGCGGATGTTAAAATATAAGCGGAGTAAGTCTCCGCGTGGGTTGATACCCAGATACTCCTCGCATAGTGCGATGAATCCCGCTATGGCGGTGAAGCTATTCGGTGCAATGTGGTGTAGCTGTAACCTGTAGTGCCAAAGTACGCCCTTCAGGAAGTAGGATGGCGGAAGGCTGAGCCCTCGGTCGATGTGAGACTTCAGAATAACGACCTCTCCATCTGAAGGGGCTGGCATTATTGCACCAGGATCAACCCACCATCTGGAGATCTCCTTGCCAGCTACACGTCCTTCTCGCTCCAATGAAGACAGAGTTTCCTCGTCTAGATTGCAAGGTTCCCAGTTACCTCCCGAAGTCTCGGGCATGGCGGATTCTGTGTCAGATGACCACGCTGAACCTTCAGCGGCTTCAGACTTTGAAGCTTGGCGAGGCGACTCTGGTTCCATGGCGGCTAGAGGTGTGGCGGAAATAACTTCCAAGATTTTGAGCGAAGACGAGGAAGATGATGCCAGCTTGTGGCGGAAAAAGCTACCGGCGGTGAGGTCTTCCGCGGTGGCTCGTCAGAGATGATGAAGCTCTCGTGGGGGCGCTGAGGAGAGAGAGAGTGCATCGAGGGCGAATGAGGGGTGACCGGCCGGGGTTTATATAGACCCCGGACCTCGAGATTCGTGCCCGCCATCACCACCGCTCGTCCTGATCGCAGAAACCCTAACCCGGTGACACGTGTCCAGGGGTAAAAAGGTAACTTCGGTAAAAACAGTGCATGTGCTGTAAGTCTTGCCCTAGAAGGAACTACGTGCCGGAATTCACGGCGGATTTCTATGGTATGATCCAGCGGATCCCGGAAATCTCGCTAAGTTAAAACTATGTCGCCTGATCCGCTATTTGCGGCGGATTAATAGATGGAAGAAGGAACATCAAGAAACCGCCATCCAAGCGCAGAATAGAAGAAAAGCTATGGCGGATGCATCTCACCAAGAACGTGACATGGCGGATGGAGATGGCGATCTTGAAGTTCCCTAGGGGCTACTATTGGGGATATGCCAAATGGGTATACCAGCGACGTAGTCCTAAACCAGCAAGCCAGGGTGGCCTATCAGGGGTGGTATGGCGGATTGCCTACCGGGCGGCCCAGTTGCTGGAGATACCACGGCGGTACTGGACGCAGGCGCTTATGGCGGATCCGAAGATAGGCCCATGGCGGGTTGCGTTGTAGTACACGCATAGGACTTAGTCTAGGACTCCAAGTTGTATTCGCTCCGGTACCAACGTGTAGCCCACGCCATGCGCCTTTATAAGCCGGCGTGGAGAAGCCTTTGAGGCACGACATAGCCATAAGGGCAGAAGACACAATAGCTAGGTTTACGGCCAATCACATAGCGAAATAGCCGACCTCCTCATTGTAACCGAGCACTTGTTGCCATATAGTGAATTATAACAGCACGTAGGGTCTCGCCACCGTTGCGGGATCTGAAGCTGGGTAAACTCGTGCTACCACCGTCCCGGATCGCTCCGCCGTGTTCACCCCCTTCCACAAACCGCCATACCCCTATCTCTATGGCAGATCTGTTGACGAAACCACGACACAATGCTTATTTTACCATTTATTGGTCTATTTTGCCATTTTGGGCAGCTTGTTGAAATGACATGTAATTTCCTTTTCCTAGGATACAATGTTTGTCTTCACTACGAGTACCGATATGGTTTCATGTAATGGAGATAGGTTCAACCCCTTTTTCTAAAAGAAAGTAATAGCAACAATAGCAAAAACCTTTCATATCAAACAAAAAACCAACAAACCCTTCATGGCAAAAAAGTAACATCTCTTCATAACAAAAAAAATTGTTTTATAAAGAAAAACCTGAATAGAAATGCATGGGCTTAGCATAGTCCTTTCCTCCTGAAAATGGTTCGGTTTCAACGGCCCATTCAAAATACTCGGCTGCAGGAAGCCCACGCGTCCCTCACTTCCCCCAAAAGCCTCCTCAGTCATCGCGTCCCTCACATCGCCACAAAGCCTGCGCCTCCATCCACCTCCCCCTCCCACCCCCACCCGCCGCGCCGCCGCTCGCCGGAGCACCGCCTCGCCGACCCCGGCCGCTACCCATAGGTAACTACGCTACGCCCTTCGGTTCTCGCTCCCCGTTACCTCCCCTTTCAGAAATCTAGAATCCATTCGATCTGGTGATCTGCTCCGGTCGTCGCGTCGTTGCGCGCCGGAGACCCGGTCCGGGTCTCCGGGGTGAGTGGTAATCGAGAGGGTAGGTAGATCGGGGATTTTCTTCTTCGAATCTGATCCATTTCTGCCGTCGCGCCGTAGGGATCGTGCCGTTACCGTTCGCGCGTCTCGGGCTAGATCTCCCCGGAGATGGCGCTTGCTGCCTCCGAATCGTAGATGGAATTCCCACCCGCCTCGCTTCGGTGAATCTGATCCATTTAGGGTCGTTACTGCCTTGTCTATTTTTCGTTTCATTCCATGTGGAGATCAAAATACTGTACTGTCACCCCTCATCCAGTGTCTGCTCTAATACAGTATCTGTTTAGGTTTGATAGTTAATAAACTGAAGTGAATGTCCTGAATTTTGGTTTGGGATTTGGGGTTGACGTTGTGAAAGAAACATTTCGCAAGAAATCCTCGTCATTAATGTGCTTTTACCATGATTTTGTTCCACTTTAGTCCAATAGGATGGCTTGTATAATGTAAATGCGACTTCAGTTGTTCAGTTTATCAGCAGCAAGTTTGCATATATGGTTTGCTGCTGTTTCTGATTATCGGTTTATCATACCAGTCCACCTTTGTTCTACATGTAACACTGCTTTTAATCTTCGATGCAGAGTTCTGAATGGCTGCCGGCAGGGGCCTCAACCAGCTTTTGAGGAAAACCCTTCATAGCCAGTCGTCTGTAAGTGCTGTAGAACTCCTGCTTCTGTATGCAGTCTATTGAAAAACTAGTCCAGTATCCAGTCCTGTTATTATTTGTTTTAGAATCCATGTTTGTACTGAAGTTACGGCATCACTGTTCCATAAGTTTACTGAACGTGTTTTTGAAATGATATGCTGGAAAGAAATCCTAGTTGCCATGTTTGTCTGTTATAGTCTGCATTTTTTTCCTGATAGATGAATCAGTTTTTGTTTGATGGAGGGTTCATGTTTGGCAGGATTACCTTTTTTGTATTGTGTAAAAGTAGAATAAATAATTCTTGGTACCGTGCTTTTGATTGCAAGTGTTATGAATTTTCTTTCTAACTTATAATCATTTTTTCTAGGGCTCATCTCTGCTTTCCTCATTCCGGGGAAAGAATGAAGAGTCCTCTGCTGGACTAAGAGCATTGGCTCTTCTTGGAGTTGGTGCTTCTGGTCTTCTAAGTTTTGGTACGATAGCATCTGCTGATGAAGCTGAGCATGGTTTGGCAGCTGCAGACTACCCCTGGCCACATGAGGGCATTCTTAGCTCTTACGATCATGCATCGTAAGTCATCCATTTTTTACTTCTCTTATAGACACCATATTTGCTAAAATAATTTAGTTTTCCCAGTAAGATGCTGAAAAAGGGCCAAGCGTTCATTTTGAACTGTGACCTTATATTGGAAAAAAACCTATGCGCAGAATCCGTCGTGGACACCAAGTCTACCAGCAAGTGTGTGCATCTTGTCACTCCATGTCATTGATTTCATACCGTGATTTGGTTGGGGTGGCCTATACTGAAGAGGAAACCAAGGCAATGGCTGCTGAAATTGAAGTGGTTGATGGTCCTAATGATGAGGGTGAAATGTTCACACGTCCTGGCAAGCTGAGTGATCGCTTCCCGCAGCCTTATCCAAATGAACAGGCAGCCCGATTTGCAAATGGTGGAGCATATCCTCCGGACCTCAGTCTTATCACCAAGGTAAATTCTAGCTCATTTGTTTGCATCGCAGTGGTGTAATCTTTGATCTCCAGCTTGTATCTTACTGATGATGATCCATATATGCTCAGGCAAGGCACAATGGCCAGAACTACGTGTTTGCTCTTCTTACTGGTTACCATGACCCACCTGCTGGGGTTCAGGTAATCCTTAATTCTATGTGCTCTGTTTCTATCAGGTGGCTTAGCCTTGTAGTTTCTTGCTTTATTCTCTCAGTACCATGAACAAATTGCTAAGCCGCTCATGGTATGCGATTATACGGATATAGTAAATAACACACGACTACATGGTGCTGACACCCAATTTTCTACTGTTCTGTGAAATAGTCATCCTGCTGGACTTTGAAAGTGCTGAATGTCCGATTGCGATAGCTTTAACTGTTTCGGTGTATGTTGTTTGTTCAGTAATATTTCATTCTGTTAATCTAAGATCAGTTTAGCTCTTCATTCTCATCAATTATTGTTCTGATTTACCTTAGCGCACGAGAACATTGTTTGATTCGAGAATCAGGATTTTTGGCTAGAAAATACTAATTTATCTGCCCTGCCAAGTGCAAAAAGATTTTCTAGTGTGTCATCTAGCAAGAGACGGCCAACATTAATTGTTCATGCAATTATTCATACTGTTCACTATTTTGTTGTAATTTCCCTCTTGTATTTACGCATTACTAAACTGACTTGAAATAATTAAATTCTAGATTCGTGAGGGTCTGCATTACAACCCCTACTTCCCTGGTGGTGCCATAGCCATGCCCAAGATGCTTATGGATGGAGCTCTAGAGTACGAAGATGGTACTCCTGCAACTGAAGCCCAGGCATGTCTACTTATCCTTTGTTGAGCTCTTCATGTGGAAGTTGTTGCCTCATTGGGCTAACATAAAGCATTATATTTTCATTCGCAGATGGGCAAGGATGTTGTGTCGTTCTTGTCGTGGGCAGCTGAGCCTGAAATGGAAGAGAGGAAACTGGTAACTACCTCACAGCTCGGTTGTTTAAATTTGAATACACAATTTTGGTTAGCAACTATTCTGATGCGCCTAATACCAACTTTGCAGATGGGTGTCAAATGGATCTTCCTATTGTCACTTGCACTTCTCCAAGCCGCATACTACCGTCGCATGAAGTGGTCGGTCCTCAAGTCCCGCAAGCTGGTCCTGGATGTCGTCAACTGATGACCATTGTTTCTTTTTTTTATTACAACGTTGAGTCTTTAAGCAGAAGCGATTGAAATAATGACTTTCTGTTGTACATTTTGCCACTGGGGTTGTCTCCCATCATCCCTTGCCTAGAATTTCTTCTGTTTTCCTCTGCTGCTTAAGCATTTCTCCAAGGGAGCAGTTATTTTGGAATATTTTTTGTCAGTTGATACCTGAATGGTACCAGCAACCTCTAACATAAGAGTCGATGAAGTTGATAAATCCTTTATATTCTGGTACTTGGGATCATATGATTTGTCTTTACCACCATCCACTCATCACTTATTTAAATGTTCTTTCAGCTACAGTTATCATTGTTTTGTCAAAACTTTATAGTGACAATTTGGTGTTCACGTTACACTCAACTGGATGACATTTATGCCTAGGTGTGTCTAGGAACTTTGCAGTCACAATATTGGCTGGGATCTATACTACCGGTGTGATCTATGTTAGGCTATAGATAACTATGCATGATTAGCAAGAATTGTTACGTCTCCCTCTGTAACATAAGTCTTGACGTGATTGTAGCTTGAATTTAAACAAATTTGAACTATATTCACGTCAGGAATCTGGAACTGAGTGATTGCTATGCTTTTTTTTTTTGAAATAATACCATGATACTCCCTCCGTTTTAAAATATAAGATGTTTTAGGTTTGTGAAGTAAATGTATCTAGACATCTTTTAGTGTGTTGGTTCACTTGAATATACACACTAAAACATGTCTACATACATTTACTTCACAAACCTAAAACATCTTAAACGGAGGGAGTATATTATAGCAATGAACAGTACATGGTAGAGATATATAAGCTGTCTTCAGCAATTACAACACAAAGTCTAAGAAAAAACGAGCTAATCTTCGAGGTCTTCAAACTCTTCTTCTTGCATAACACAATCTTGTATTTTTCTGAAGGCAGCCAAAAGATAATGGCGCAGATATCAAACCATAAATCTGTAAATACCAACAATGGTTCTTTTTTTTTTAATTAGAGCCGCAATGCCAAGGCTACGTGCACGCACGCAACCATTAAAGCAATCATACAACATCGGCAAGAGTACCAACACCAGTATTTCAGGGAAGAGAAACCGAACAACCTTGTCAACGTCGCTGGAAAGCCGAGAGTACGAATCACCATTGCCGAAGACGTAGCAGTCGGGACGAATATTGCGAGGATAACCGTCCTCGCGGCAACCAGGAGAAACAATCCAAAACTGATCAGGCGAAGCAAGATCTTGAAGACTGTACCTAAAAAACTGTAATCTTACAGCACCATCATTGACGCCGGGAAGAAGATCTCGACGCCGAACGAAGAGCTGAAGATCACTTATTATGAACGGTGACATCTCCATGGACGTAGAAGAAACGAAGATGACTACCAAAACGCCGAACGAAGAGCTGAAGATCATTGCTATGCTGGTTGTTAAGAAGATGCTGTACGTTTGGTTCCCACAAGAGTTAGATGATAAAAAATGGAAAAAGTTGCCATGTTTTACTCTTTTTTTACTGTCTGTTCGATTTATTATTTGTGTCTACAAAATGCCACCCTTCAATAAAGGTCACTTTTGATCGCTTACACGGTGAGATTTTTTTTGAAATAAACCAAATATATTAGGCTAGCAAGCCGCCTCATTAAAAATCTTCCAGTCCCTTTAGGTACCTAGGTAAGAAAAAGAGTGCGTTTAAAACTTGCTGCCTTGATCAGTGTATTGTTACATCGTTTATCAACGAGTCTAGCAAAAATCTAGAGGGTTCATCGACCTAATTACAAGATAAACTATTATCAAATCCAAACCTTGCTAACTCATGAGCTACTTTATTTGCTTCCCTCGGACAGAAATTAAATGAAACCTCACCAATTGTAGCAACTGAATCCATGCAATCTGCGAAGACAGCAGAAGCTTCACTCCACCACCTTTCATCTCCATTGCAAGCATTGATAACATCAGAGGAGTCTGATTCCGCTTGGACCCTAGATAAATTCAGTCGAGTCGCCAATTCTAGTCTCTCCCTCAGAGCTATGGCCTCCGCTAACATTGGAGTCGATACATGCGGTATGAGACAACACGAGGCGGCTATAAAATGACCATCGATATCACGGAGAACCGCCCCAGCTGCACCTGCTTTCCTATCATCATGGAAGGAGGTGTCGACATTAAGTTTGATATAACGTGGCTTTGGTCTAGCCCATCGCAATTTTGAAACAGCTCCACCAGTTGTTGGTTCCTTCTTTGAATTAGCTGCAATGGTTAGAATAGACATTCTACACCTGTGGATTCGAGGCACCGGTTCATCATGAGTCTGACGGCGCCTAATCCACCAAAGGTACCAGCAGGCAACCGAGATGATCTCTTTGAGCCCAATACTGATGCCTTCAATTGTATTGTCGTGTCGCCGAAGCAACTCTTCTAAAATCACTGATCCTGACCGGTCAACGTGAACCACCTGCATGATCAGCTCTAGAATCCCCAAGCTCTCCCAAATTCCGTTTGCCGCCTCACATTGAAATAGAAGGTGACGAACATCCTCTGAGCCTTGGTTACAAATTGGACATCTGTAAGGGTATTTTACCCTTAACCTTTATTTTGATTAACAATGACAAACAAGCTAGTGACGATCTAATGTGTCTTGCTAGTCTTATTTGCAGGTTTTAGTTCGTCATGTGTGATGGAAGGAGTTGTGAGACCCCCTGTTTGTTTCGAAGAGACGGTAGTTCCTTTGTTATTTTATTTACCCTTTGAGTATAGGAACTCCACACTATTAAGAGGGGTAATCTCGATGAACTCAGTGGGAAGGTGGCCTATTTTCTTTTTCCTATCCTACCACCCATAATTGCCAAACACTTCGCCAAAAGTTCGCGGAAAGAAAGGATTTTGTTCGAGACAGTTTTTCCTGTGTTGGCATTAGGGGCCGGCGGCGCCGGGCTCTGAGCCGGTCTGTCCGGTACAGCCACCGGACCCTTACCGGAATCATGTTCGGGTAGGGTGTTTGGTTGGCGTCCGGCGTGAAAGCCGGCTGGTCCGGCGTAGGAGCCGGTGTGCCGGGCGCCATACCGGCCCGCCCGGTATAGCCACCGTTTCCTTACCGGTTTGGCGTGCAGATATGGGGTTCGGTTCTGGGCCGGCGTGAAAGCCGACCCACCCGGCATTAGTCCCCGGTACGCCTCTCCCCTTCGCCAGCTTGCCCGGTGTAGGACCGGTGTTACCGGCCTGTGTGCCGGCCGGTCCGGTGCAGGTCCGGTCTCGCCGGGCTGTGCGCCGGCCGGTCTGGCTCAGCAACCGGCGCCGCCGACTTTGCACCGACTGGGCGCAGGAATTCTGCTTCAAACGGCTCTTTCTTCCCCCGGACTATAAATACCCCTTCACCTACCTTGGAGAGCATAAGGTTGCCATTCAAATCATATCCTTGCCTTCTCTCTCTCTCTCTCTCCTCCATTAAAGAGCATTCAAAGCTTGAGGATCTCCCATTCTACCCACTCAAATCCAAATCCCTTTGGTAGAAAGATTGAGGAGACCCCGATCTACGATTCCACCAAGCCAAATTTCATTCCCCCTTGTGTTCATCGAGTATTGCTTGTTACTCTTGGGTTTGTGGGAAACCCTAGGCGGCTAGGGTCGCCCGGAGGCATTCGGCTTGTGATTCGCCCCGTGGAAAGTTTGTGAGGGTTCGGAGACCACCCTAAGGTCTACCACAAGTGATTGGGCTCCTACTTCATGGAGGAGGCTCAAGGAGAAGAAGGTGAGCCTTCGTGGCGCTTGAGTACCCTTTGTGGGAATTCACACCTCTCCAACGGTGACTAGCTCTCTCCCAAGAGAGTGAACATCGGGATACATCTTCGTCTCCGCGTGCCTCGGTGATTTCTATCCGAGCCCCTTTACTTGTGTTTTACCTTTGTGATAGCCTTCGTGCTTGAAGTACTTTGCATTGCATCATATAGGTTGCTCACTTAGTTGTTAGGCTCACACTTATATTCCGCAAAGCGTAAAACTAGTGAAAAGAGAAGTAAAATTTGTAGAAACCTATTCACCCCCCCTCTAGGTTAGACCATCCACACTTTCAATTGGTATCAGAGTCAAGGGCTCTTTCTAAGGGCTTAACCGCCTTAAGAGTAAGATGGTCTCACCTACGGATGAGGGTGAAGGCAAAGTCTTCACGGCCGTTGAGGTCCAAGCGTTGCTTGATAAGCAACGCAACAAACTCAACGAACGTTTTGCCGCGTTGGAAGCGAGATTCTCGGCTTTGGATGCTAAGAGTGCCCTTCCCGAGGTTGTCGAGGTTGCTCCGAAGGAGAACCCAAACTCGGAAAAGGCAAAGGTGGATAATCCACCTAAGCCCGATGGACCCTCTTCTCATACAAAGCCATATGAATATCCCCTCGAATGTGTGCCTATGCCTCACATGAATCCTTCTTCCGGTGCACCCCCCATGCTTGATGAATTTAACTATTCCTATTGGAAGTCTTGCATGCGTTCCCATCTCAGGTGTGTTTGTGTGGAGCTTTGGGGCGTTGTCGAGAATGGGTTCACTCCCGTTGATGAGAAGCACATGACGCCCAAGGAGAGGATTGATTGTCAACTCAACTCCACCGCCCTTGACAAGATTCGTCAAAGCTTGAAGCGTGAAGTGTATGATCAAGTCTCAAGCATTGAGTCCGCCAAGGAACTTTGGGAGAATCTCTCGGTCAAGTTTGATGGGACATCGGCAATGCAAAAGACCAAGTATGAAGCCGCCAAACAAGACATGAACTTGTTTTGCATGAATGATGGAGAGTCGGTCTCAAGTGCCTACTCAAGACTCCAAGCTCTCAAGGAGAAGATCATTCTTCTTGGTGGAAACACCATTGATGATGGCTTTCACATGAATGATAGCTTTGTGAAGAACAAGTTCATTGATATTGTGTCTTGCGAATACAAGGAGTTGACCTTCAATGTCACCTTCTTGGAACCTTGTCGCAAGATGACCGCGGATGAGCTTGTTGGATACTTTGTTGCCCATGATGACATGATTGCCAAGGCAAATAGGACCAAGGAGATTGTCCGAGCCATGAACAAGAACCCATCACTTGCTTTGAAGGCCAATGTCACTCACTCAAAGGCACGTGAAGCAAGCAAGGAAGAGAGTGTTGAAGAAGATCTTGAAGAAGAAGAAGAAGAGATGACCTCAACAAGTGAGTTGGATACCAATCTAGCATTCTTCGCCAAGAAGTACGGGAAGCATTCCATGAAGAGAGGAAGCTTTGTTCCCAAGGAGAAGAGAAGATCTTGCTACAATTGTGATGAGCCGGGGCATTTCGCTGACACTTGCCCCTATGAGAAGAGACAAGACAAGCCAAAGTACATAAAGGGTGCCAAGCCAAAGTTGAAGCCTAATCCAATCAACTTGAGGAACAAGAGCAAGTTCAAGGACGTCAAGGCGCTTGTGGGTGTTGAATACACCTCCGATGTTGATGAAGAAGATAGTGATGAGGAGGACATTGTTGGAGTGGCCGGCTTGGCTCTTGCCAAGCCCGGGTCACTATTCAAGTACGACTACACCAAGGACTACGAGAGCTCCACCAAGAACACTCCTCATAAATGCCTTATGGCAAAGGAGGCTAAGGTGATATCTTCTTCCCAACCCTCTTGTCCCATTAATGATGATATGGATGAGGAGACTATTCTTGCCACTCTTTACAAGACTATGTGTTCTCTTCGTGGTGATGCTCATGATCATTTCGAATACTTGATGGACACTATTGCTCAACGCAATGAGTCCCTTGAGGAAGCGAGATCCCATGTTGAAGATGGGGAACGGAGATTCAATCTCCTTGTTCAAGAGCTAACCGAGGAGAAGAACACTAGGTTGCTTCTTTCTCATCAAATTGAAACATATCAACTTGATAAAACTAAGGAATTGGATACTATGGATAAAACCTTGCTAATGGCATAAGAACTTGATGCTTCCAAAAAGGAACTTGAAGTTGCTCATGCTTCTCTTACTAAGGATCTTGAGCACCTTGAAAGGGCTAACAAGCTAGTCAAGGATGAGCTCAATAGACTTAGCAAGAAATATGAGGAACTTCAAGCTCTTCATGATGAAGTTCAAGGTTCATCAAGTGTGCCTATAATTGTTGAGAATGTTGCTTGTGCTACTAACTCTTCTCTAGATCAAGCAATCCTCATTGAGGAGAATGCTAAGTTGAAGGCTCAACTTGAGAAAGAGCGTCTCTCATCTCAACAACTTGGGAAACCCCCCCATGAGCTCTTTGCTCAACAAAAGGAGAGGCCTCGTGGTCAAGGCCTTGGTTATATCCCAAGGAACAACAACAACAACTATGTTCCTCCACCCAAGAAGATCAACTTTGTGAAGGAAGGGTACAATGGGAATGGTAATGGTAAGAACGTACCTATGGGAAGGAATGCCAATAGGGGCAATCCTAACCATAGCTTTGCCGGAAAGGCCAACCCATCGTACGTGTTGTGTAAGGACACGGATGGGAATGTTGTTGCTAGATATGTTGGCCCTCGTGATGGTTATGCTTATAGATGGTACTCCATTTGGGTACCTAAATCTCTTGCTAGGGGTCCCATTACACAATGGGCTCCTAAACCCAAGAATTGATTTTGTAGGGCTATTCCTCCGGTGGACCGAAATGGTTGTTTGATAGTGGGTGCACTAATCATATGACCAGAGGAAGAGAGGTGTTTGAGCAATTTATTGAAGATGTTAACTCAACTCAATGCATCCTCTTTGGAGATAACTCAAAAGGAAAGGTATTGGGTCAAGGCAAGTTGGCAATCTCAAAGGACTTGTCTCTTGAGAATGTCATGCTTGTCGACACCCTTGGCTATAATCTTCTTTCAATACGTCATCTTGCAAGCATTGGTTATGATTGCTATTTTACCTATAATCATGTGAAAGTCTTTAGGAGTGATAATCTCAAGTTGGTTTATGTTGGGAATGTTGAGGACAACCTTTACGTGGTTGATTTCTCGAAAGAGAACACTTCCTCCTCAACATGTCTCATAGCCAAGGTTGACGAGGGTTGGCTTTGGCATCGCCGGCTAGGCCACGTCAATATGAGAAATCTCAAATGACTCCTAAAGGGTGAACATGTTGTTGGACTAACCAATGTAACGTTTGAAAAAGATCGTGTGTGTAGTGCATGTGTTGCCGGGAAGCAACTTGGGAAGAATCATCCGGCCAAGAGCGTGATCTCAACGACAAGGCCTTTAGAGCTCCTTCACTTGGATCTCTTCGGGCCATTCACCTATGACTCCCTTGGGGGTAGTAGATATGGTCTTGTCATCGTGGATGATTATTCAAGATATACATGGGTGTTCCTCCTTAAGTCTAAGGATGAGACCCACAAGTTCTTCACCAAGTTCGCCAAGCAAGCGAAACGTACATTTGAAGAAGTGATCAAGACCATAAGGACCGACAATGGGTCGGAATTCAAGAACTACGCCATGGATGACTTCATGGGTGAAGAGGGGATCAAGCATGAGTTCTCCGCTCCGTACACCCCTCAACAAAATGGCATGGTGGAGAGGAAGAACCGGACGATCATTGAGATGGCAAGAACCATGTTGGATGAGTTCAAGTCTCCCCATAATTTTTGGGGAGAAGCTATTGCCACCATGGTTCATGTCTCCAACCATCTCTTCCTCCGCCCGGTGTACAACAAGACGCCTTATGAGCTCCTCATCGGGAACAAGCCTAATGTCTCCTACTTCCGCATCTTCGGATGCAAGTGCTTCGTCAAGAACAAAAAGGAAAGACTTGGTAAATTCAAAACTAGAACAATTGAGGGTATTTTCGTTGGCTATGCGGACGATTCCCACACCTATAGATACTACAACATATCCTCCAGATGTGTTGAAGTATCTTGTGACGCGGTATTCGAGGAATTTAATGGCTCCCAATTGGAGCAAGTTGTTCCAAGTGATGTAGGTTATGAAGAATCTTCTCAAGTCATCAAGTCTATGGGAGTTGGTCACATCTTGCCTAGTGAAGATCAAGTTCTTCTAAACCAAGACCTTCCTCATGAAGAAGATTCAAGGTCAACTCAAGTGGAGCCTAGCTCAACTCAAGTAGAACCTTCATCACCATCCCAAGTGGAACAAGATCCTCAAGAGGAGACGCAAGCCCAAGAACATCTACCAAGCCCTCAACCTCATGAGCAAGATCAAGGAGATGATCAAGATCCCCACTCCTCTCAAGATCAAGCTCAAGAAGATGGTCATGACCAAGACAAGCCACAAGAAGAATTTGTTGGTCATGATGGGTTGAAAAGGCGCATCAAGGCCGCCACCAAGGCTAGTGATCTTCAAGTCGACAAGATACTTGGTGATATTTCTAAGGGAGTTTCAACTCGTAGACAACTTGCTTTGCTTGCCACCTTTTGTGGCCATCATGCTTTTGTGTCTAGTTTTGAACCTCAAAAGGTACATGAAGCCTTGGGAGATCCGGATTGGGTGAATGCCATGCAAGAAGAGTTGGAGTGCTTCACCCGCAACAAGGTGTGGTCTCTCGATGAGAGGCCCAAGGACCATAGGATCAATGTGATTGGCACCAAGTGGGTGTTCAAGAACAAGCAAGACGAGAATGGAGTCGTCACTCGTAACAAGGCAAGGTTAGTGGCGCAAGGGTTTGCCCAAATAGAAGGTATGGATTATGAGGACACCTTTGCGCCCGTTGCTCGCCTTGAAGCTATTCGTCTATTGCTTGCTTATGCTTCTTTCCATGATTTCAAGCTTTATCAAATGGATGTCAAAAGTGCTTTTCTAAATGGCCCCTTGAAAGAGGAGGCATATGTTGCTCAACCCCCGGGTTTCAAAAATCCCAATTTCCCGAATCGTGTGTACAAACTCCAGAAGGCGCTCTACGGTCTCAAGCAAGCTCCACGTGCTTGGTACGAGCATCTTAGGGATTTTCTACTCACGGACGGTTTTGAAATTGGGAAGGTAGATTCCACCCTTTTCACCAAGCAGGTTAAAGGGGGTGGGTTGTTCATATGCCAAATCTATGTTGATGATATTATCTTTGGTGGGGCTAACGAAAAACATAACAAAGCTTTTGAGAAGTTGATGACACATAGATTTGAGATGTCCATGATGGGGGAGTTGAAGTTCTTCCTAGGCTTTCAAGTAAGGCAACTTGAGCAAGGAACTTTCATCTCTCAAGAGAAGTACGTGAAGGACATGCTCGCACGTTTCGAGATGAGCAAGGCCAAGAGTGCAAGAAGCCCATGCCAACCAAGATGCAACTTGATCTTGGTGAAGGTGAGAAACCGGTGGATAAAAAGGTATATCGCTCCATGATTGGATCCCTTCTCTACCTTTGTGCTTCTAGGCCGGACATAATGCTAAGTGTTGGGTTGTGTGCTCGTTTTCAATCCGCTCCTAAGGAGTGTCACTTTGTGGCGGTCAAACGGATTTTAAGATACCTTGTTCATACTCCTACTCTCGGGCTTTGGTATCCAAAGGGGTCAACCTTTGATCTTGTGGGCTACTCGGATTCTGATTGGGCCGGTGACAAGGTTGACCAGAAGTCGACCTCCGGGGCTTGCCAATTTATTGGCCGGTCGTTGGTGAGTTGGTCGTCCAAGAAACAAAACTCCATCTCCCTATCCACCGCCGAAGCCGAATACATTTCTGCGGCATCTTGTTGCACTCAATTGTTGTGGATGAAGCAAACCTTGAAAGACTATGGTGTGTCTCTTGGTACGGTGCTTCTTCTATGCGACAATGAAAGTGCAATAAAGATCGCCAACAACCCCGTCCAACACTCCCGCACCAAACATATCGACATTCGCCACCACTTCCTACGTGACCATGTCGCAAGGGGTGATATTGCTCTCTCTCATGTGAGCACGAATCACCAATTGGCGGATATTTTCACGAAACCTTTGGATGAAGCACGGTTTGTTGAGTTAAGGAATGAACTTGGTATTCTTGATCCTAAAAACTTGGATTGATTTACTTGCTTATAATCTTTCATTTATCTTGTGTCTAGCTTAGAAACACCGCACACATAGGCCAAAGCCATTTTGTCATGTCTCGACATTATGCATACCTATGCGTGCTACATTAATAGACCCAATGTCAAGACATGGACCCAAGCATCTATCTTTGCGGTGCCATGACATTTGCGCTCAAACATAGGGGGAGTAATCCTCCGCAATTATCTTGCCTCCTATTTGAATTTGTGCATCCCTTGAGGTTTTTGATCATGTGTCTCTTGAGTTGTTTAATTGTTTGGTTTTGATTCATGATCATTTTGATTTTCATTGAATATCCTTCGAGTTTGTTTTTGCTTTTCTTGAGATCTATGTTTCCCTGCACAAGTCTTTGAAACCGTCGCACGATCTCTCCATAGTTTAGTGTCATCGAGGAGGGGGCTTGATCTATTTTCCTGGAGATACCCGGCGCCGCCGGCCTGTGAACCGGCCCGCTCGGCGCGTGTACCGGGGCTGCACCGGAACCCTGGCCAGAACAGGATTCCGGTACAAGCCCGGCGTGCACCGGCTGCCTCACCGGGCAGCCCGGCACAGCGCCCGGCGCCACCGACTGCCAACCGGACGGCCGGCTCACAGCCCGGCGCCGCCGGCTTTCCATCGGATTTCCAGATCGGGTATAAAAAGGGGAGAACGGGAGGAACCCTAGCCAGTTCATTTTCTTCCTCCAACTCCTCCCTCTCCTCCATGGCCGCCTCTCCCATGTGCTCCTCCTAATCCCAGTAGATTCCACCAACATCCTCGCTCCAAACTCGGCTCGTTGATAGATTGGGTCTCTCGAAAGTCTTCTACCGAAGGATTCGTCAAATCTTGCTCGTTTCTTGGAGATCTTGGGAATTTACCCGCCAAGAGTCCTCCATAGAAGTTCCTCTCCGCCAAGTTAGGGCAAGAGGAGCGATGGCTTCGGGTAATTTGTCTTTGTCCCTCTCAAATCCCCTCTTTCCCTTGTTCATTTTTTGTGGATTTGAGAATTTGTCCTAGATCCCTTGCTATCGGAGGCCACACTTTGTTCTTTATGGTCTCCATGTCTATTAACTAGTTGGTACACAAGTTAGCATGAGCAGCATAGTCGATTTTAGTGAAAGATTTTGCAAAAATTATGCATGCACTTGATTCCCGGCGTGACCTGCTCTGTACCGGGCCTGGAACCGGCCAGGCCGGCGCACAGCCCGGCTGCGCCGGGCTCTCACCGGCTCCCCGGCGTGTTGCCCAGTTTCGCCGGACGCAAACCGGCTGCCCGGCGTGCTGCCCGATTTCGCCAGACTCATACCGGCTGCCCGGTGCGAGGGCCGGTACAGGTCCGGTTACACCGGCCATCAAGTGTCTGTCCAATTTTTCATTCTTTCCCTTTGTCTACTTTGTTCACTTGTATGCTATGCTAGTTCTATCTTGGCCTCTTGTCTGATTTGTGCATTAGTTTCATTGTCTCTCTTTGCATTCGATGTGTTTTTACAGATGATGAGATGTTTCAGGGGTACTCCATGGCTTTCCCTAGTTCTCATCCCTCACGGACTAGGACTTTTGCTATGATGAGATCCAGGAAGATGAAGGTGCAGATGAAGGTGAAGATGAAGGCTAGGAAGAAGAAGATGCTGAAGATGCCGAGTATCCACCTCATCCATTTGCCTAGTTGCTTTCATTTGCCACTCTCTTGCTCCTCCCTTTTTGGTGTTCCGATGCCAAGGGGGAGAAGTGAGTAGAGTTCTTCTCTTTGCACAAGCCATTGTTCATCGATGCTTTCCTCTTGGCTTGTGTTTGCGTTTAGTTGGTTTTACGAACAAACATTTGGTCTTAGTCTTTGGTGTGGATTTTAAGTGTGGTGAACTATGTGAAAGTCCCATATGTCTGGGCAAGTGTGTGCTTAATTATTGTATGCGACTATGTTATCTATGTGTCTTATCTATCTTGTTTAGTCTTATGCATGGATAGCTTAGCCGTTTTGATTCACTTGTCATACTTTCTTAATGTTCCTATTTACATTAGAGAAGCTTCCCATTCTCTACATATATGTTGTACATTGCATTCCAACACAACTTAATCATGTGCAAATATTATGGGGGAGCCGGTGTAATGTATGTAGAAACTTGTGCTTACATGCCTATTACTTTTATGAACTCTAGCTCGGTTTGTCATCGTTAACCAAAAAGGGGGAGATTGTAAGGGTATTTTACCCTTAACCTTTATTTTGATTAACAATGACAAACAAGCTAGTGACGATCTAATGTGTCTTGCTACTCTTATTTGCAGGTTTTAGTTCGTCATGTGTGATGGAAGGAGTTGTGAGACCCCCCGTTTGTTTCAAAGAGACGGTAGTTCCTTTGTTATTTTATTTACCCTTTGAGTATAGAAACTCCGCACTATTAAGAGGGGTAATATCGATGAACTCAGTGGGAAGGTGGCCTATTTTCTTTTTCCTATCCTACCACCCATAATTGCCAAACACTTCGCCAAAAGTTCGCGGGAAGAAAGGATTTTGTTCGAGACAGTTTTTCCTGTGTTGGCATTAGGGGCCGGCGGCGCCGGGCTCTGAGCCGGTCTGTCCGGTACAGCCACCGGACCCTTACCGGAATCATGTTCTGGAGGGTGTTCGGTTGGCGTCCGGCGTGAAAGCCGACCGGTCCGGCGTAGGAGCCGGTGTGCCGGGCGCCATACCGGCCCGCCCGGTACAGCCACCGGTTCCTTACCGGTTTGGCATGAAGATATGGGGTTCGGTTCTGGGCCGGCGTGAAAGCCGACCCACCTGGCATTAGTCCCCGGTACGCCTCTCCCCTTCGCCAGCTTGCCCGGTGTAGGACCGGTGTTACCGGCCTGTGTGCCGGCCGGTCCGATGCAGGTCCGGTCTTGCCGGGCTGTGCGCCGACCGGTCCGGCTCAGCGGCCGGCGCCGCCGACTTTGCATCGACTAGGCGCAGGAATTCTGCTTCAAACGGCTCTTTCTCCCCCCGGATTATAAATACCCCTTCACCTATCTTGGAGAGCATAAGGTTGCCATTCAAATCATATCCTTGCCTTCTCTCTCTCTCCTCCATTAAAGAGCATTCAAAGCTTGAGGATCTCCCATTCTACCCACTCAAATCCAAATCCCTTTGGTAGAAAGATTGAGGAGACCCCGATCTACGATTCCACCAAGCCAAATTTCATTCCCCCTTGTGTTCATCGAGTATTGCTTGTTACTCTTGGGTTTGTGGGAAACCCTAGGCGGCTAGGGTCGCCCGGAGGCATTCGGCTTGTGATTCGCCCCGTGGAAAGTTTGTGAGGGTTCGGAGACCACCCTAAGGTCTACCACAAGTGATTGGGCTCCTACTTCGTGGAGGAGGCTCAAGGAGAAGAAGGTGAGCCTTTGTGGCGCTTGAGTACCCTTCGTGGGAATTCACACCTCTCCAACGGTGACTAGCTCTCTCCCAAGAGAGTGAACATCGGGATACATCTTCGTCTCCGAGTGCCTCGGTGATTTCTATCCGAGCCCCTTTACTTGTGTTTTACCTTTGTGATAGCCTTCGTGCTTGAAGTACTTTGCATTGCATCATATAGGTTGCTCACTTAGCTGTTAGGCTCACACTTATACTCCGCAAAGCCTAAAACTAGTGAAAAGAGAAGTAAAATTTGTAGAAACCTATTCACCACCCCCTCTAGGTTAGACCATCCACACTTTCAACATCCTCCTGTTGTGCCAATATGACGATTATAAAGGATAGATTTTAGTGGTTGAATACCGTGAAGGGAACGCCACATGAATATCTTGACCTTGCTTGGAATTTTGATTTGCCAGAGAATTTTCCAAACAGGGTTTGTAGCAGAAGACCCTGGCAGTGAGAGTTGATTCGCAGAAGCACCAAACTGATGCTGCCATTAAAGATAGTAACCAGAGCGAACTGTGTATCTGCCATGCGTCGTAGCACTCCAAGCAATAAAATCATCAAACCCTTGCCTATGAAGAGGAATTTGTAGGATCCGATGCACATCAATCGCTCCAAAGAGATCATGAGTAAGCACCGAGTCCCATTGACCTGTAATAGGGTCTATGAGATCACTAACCTTAGAATAAACCGCCCCTCCTCTAGGTGAAATAATCTTCCTGTCCGAGCTACTCGGAATCCACGGATCACTCCAAATTTTTATATTCTCTCCATTCCCCACCCTCTAGATATAACCTCTCTTAAAGGCAGTGATGCCCGCAAGAATACTCTGCCACATGAAAGATGATCCCGCTTTAGGCCCAGCTTTAAGGATATCTCCATCAGGAAAGTACTTGGCACGCAGCACTCGTGCACATAATGATTCCGGGTTATCAATAAGCCTCCAAACCTGTTTTGCCAGCATCGCCAAGTTAAATGAATGAAAATCATGAAAGCCCATACCTCCTTCTTTCTTTGGATAGCACAATTTCCACCAATCATACCAGTGCATTTTATTGATATTGTCATCATCTCCCTACCAAAACCTGGATATAGCATCCATCATACGATTTACATACTCCTTTTGGTATTAAGAAAACTGACATAGCATAGACCGAGATTGCTTGAGCAACAGCCTTTAACAATATTTCTTTCTCAGCAATAGATAAAAGTTTCTCCTTCCAACCATTTATCCTCAGAATAATCCTCTCTATAAGGTGCTCAAAAGAATCACTTCTGTCTGCCCCCACAATGGCTGGCAGCCTCATCATCTATATGTAACGCCTCACAGATTTCTGCTCTCATAAGCACATTAGTATTTGGGGAAAAAACATGCTTGATTTTGATAAACTCACCAATTGTCCGGAATTCGCACAGTACGTATTCAGTACCCGTTGTAAGGAAGTTGCATTGTTCATATCCGCCTTATGAGGATTAGAGAGTCATCAGCAAAAAGTAAATGTGAGACTGATGGTGCATTCCTGCACACCCTTACCCCATCGATGGCACCAACTTCTTCTTCATACAACAAGAGGCTAGATAACCCCTCTACGCATAACAAGAAGAAATACGGCGATAGAGGATCTCCCTGACAGAGACCTCTAGTCAGCGTAAACATGTCGGTTTCCTCAGAATTAAACCGAACCTGATATCTCACGGAGGTCACACACGCCATCATCCAAGTAATCCCGTTACATCACCAACCGTTCCCCGCGATACGTAGGTGCATGTCTAATGGGCCATACATGTCAGCGACATAGTGCCTTAAATGGCATTAGGAACGCTCAGCCAGCTTTTAGTAAAGACGGCACCGGCTCTTCTGGCGGCGGCAGGCGACACGTCTTGTTGTCGTTGCATCTTCCCCACGCGGCCAGGGAACATGAGGCGTCGGCGTTATTGCGCCTCTTCCTGCCTTTTCACCTACTGCTACCCTTTCATTTTTCGCGTACCTCCGGCTATAAAGCTTGGCCCCTCACCGTTGTTTCTTCACAAACTCACTCGCCAAAATGTCTCGTCAGCTTATAATCATGTACACAATGCTAGGGCACGGTGGAAGCTGTGCAACATTGCCGCCGCCACCACCACCATCCCCACCGCTGGAGGACGATGACTCCTTCAACGAGTTCCTCGACGAGCTCAACGACAACCAGGCATGTGAGGTGCCAGCTAACGAGTTGCAGCCAGCCATCGTTGCCTCTTTCAGGATGCAACTCTTGGAGGGAAACAGCACCAAGACCGTCAAGGAGGTCAACCAGGTCCTCCTCGAGCGTGCCATGGGGGTCTCTGCTGACATGCGCGTCTACGGCGAGGCTGAGCGCCGTCGCTTCTACTGTGAGGCCGAAGGAGATATAACGTACTCTTTGTTTAAAACTAAATGTACTGTATATATTTTTAACGATAACTTTAAAACAGATGTATCTACACACAAAAGTATATTATTTTAGCCATAAGTTTTATGAAACGGAGAGTGTAGATGTTCGAGACAGTATTAACTCTTCAAAAATCCTCGGTGAAAACATCATCTGAAAACGTATTTCATGTGGTCCGCTTTCACATTCAAAACACGCAAGAAACTCCAAACTGTGGCAGAGAAGCTCCGCAAACCCGCGCTTGCCCCTCCCGCTACCGCCCGAGACGAGCTCCCGCGCAACGCGAGCCACTCGCTCGCTGGCAACACAAATCCACAAGCCTCTTAGCTCGCCCTCCGGTCCGGCCATGGTCGCGGCGGCCTTCGCGTCGACGTCCACCGCCGCCGCGTGCTCCTCCTCCTTGCCTCCGAACCCGACAGCAGGAGACCCGGTTAGGAGGCGCACTCCTCCACTCGTGACAGCCACCAATCGCCACGTGCAGGGACGCACCGCGACCAGTCTCCGCCAGGCTCGCCCCCGCGACCGGTTCGTAAACCCTCCTCGCCCCCTATTCCCGGCGGCGGCGGCGGCGGAAGCGGGAGAGATGGCCGCCGAGGCGAGCACCGGCGCGAAGCCCTTCGCCGTCCTCTTCGTCTGCCTCGGTAAATCCCGCGAACCCCTTGGTCAATCCCCTCCTCTGAGCGGGCGTCCGTATCAGCTAATTCGAGTAGCTTCCTACCTGCGCGCCGATCTCCAGATTCAGCTCACCTCGTCTGGCCCCTTCCGGATGCTTTGTGCGGGATGCCCTGTACTGCTTCCACAGCCTGCGGGGGGATCGATTCCGTTTCGGGGAGGAATTTGATCTCGCCGATTCTGCAGTGGCGCGTCCCTGATAAATTCGTTCACTGAACGATCGCGATAGCCTTGTGCACAAATGAGGATAGGACCTCTTGTTTCCACTATTGCAGTCCGGACAATCCATTTGTCTCTAGAGAGTTCTTACTTCCTGTCGCCTTGTTCTCATCATTGGACCATCATGCCGTGTGGCAATGGCTCCACTTTGTAGGTACAGATGTGCAGTTGCATTGCATCATGTGCTACTGGGTAGTGCATGGGATCCGTATGATTTTGTGCCAGGTGTTTGATGCCGATGGATTTTATCTCGTGTCTATGTTTTTTCAAAATGGCTTTCGGCATGTATTTACAAGATAGATACTGCGATGAAAGCGGTAGACACTGACCGACAACCAAGTGCTGACTTTCTCAGGTGGGCCCGATGATAGCGACCTGCGGATCGCTCTCCAGCTCTCAAAACCAGGGAGCTTCGAGCTCCTTAGGATACGCGCTTGTACCCTTCTGATGGAGGATTATTTCATCATAGTTCATAACCTTAGCTGATGTGTGTCAGAGCATGTACTGTTTACTTCATACATTGCACTATATTTATCTGGCTTCTTGTGCTTAGTGTTATAATGTATAATGTGTGTGTGCAGGCAACATCTGTAGAAGCCCTGCAGCTGAGGCGGTCTTCCGGAACCTCGTAAATAAGCGTGGTCTTGATTCCAAGTTTCTCATAGACTCAGCTGGTACGATCGGTTATCATGAGGTTGTATTCTGCATTTACCTTACTCATTTGTACAGTTAACGAGCTCGTTGTTGACATCGGAGTTGATGAGGTGTTGCGTGAAAAATCAGGGAAATAAAGCGGACTCAAGGATGATAGCAACTTCCAAGAAGCGGGGGATTGAGGTGACCTCGATATCCAGGCCTATCAAGCCCTCAGACTTCCGAGATTTTGATCTTATCCTTGCAATGGACAGGCAGAATTACGGTTCTCTCTCAACTCCCTTTGGCTGTGTTTGAGAACCTCATTGCTTTTGTTGATGTATTGCTACTTGATGCACTTTTATTTGACCCCTATGCAGAAGACATATTGAGCTCATTTGAGAGATGGCAACAAAAGGAGCCCCTCCCAGACAGTGCACCCAAGAAGGTTAGGATTTTAGGCATTGTTTGTTGACAAACTATACTTCTATCCTTGATCGTACATATTTTTTTGGCCATTTCTACTGTTAAGGTTTATAGTCTTACCCCTGACCTTCAGGTCACTGGAAAGAACATGTGTCCTTGTGAGTTGTGAACACGAGGACAGTCTTTCTTTTGTTCCTTTTTTCCCATATAATGAATTTATGGTACAGTATGTCCATACCTTAAAACGTGACAGCAAAAGTGAAAGAAATGACATTTATTCCGCTGGTACTCACAATCATCATACTTTGGAAATCCCTTATCCTGTACCACTTCATTGAGATGCAGTTTCTGTTCAGCAAATGTCGAGCTCTTTGATTTCAGTTAAAAAATGTCTTGTGTTGCTTGTAGCTCCAAATAATGTTGCTTATTTAAATTCAGGATCTTTCCTGTTAACAATGTCTAGAAGTGAGATTTTGTTTGCTAGTTGCTCTCTTACGTCTGTAAAGGGAAGAAGCTGCATAGTTGTCTGATAATTTTCTTAGACAGGTAATGAATGATGCATTGATCTGTGAACCTTATTTATTCTTCCTTTCACAGTTTTGCAAATTAACTTCATTATCTCATGCTGGTATTTGGCAATCTGATTAACATATGCGGATTGTAAGCAGTGAGCAAGATATATTTGATATTGCTGTTATTCATTCATGACTTAGAATTTGCTTGATCTATTTGTGGTGCCTAACTAGGTTAAGCTCATGTGCTCCTACTGCAAGCGACATACGGAGTCTGAAGTCCCAGATCCTTACTATGGAGGCGCTAAGGGATTCGAAAAGGTAAGACAAGGACACAGTGTGCCTGTTTGTCAGCATCATAAGTCGCAATTGATTTTCCAGTCATTTTTTAGATTATAATTTGCCCCAGCTGGCATCAGCCTTGATATTTGCATGGATACACATGCCCTTTTTTCATCTCAGCCATAGTAGAGCATTAGCCAGGAACACCCTATGTTAACCATCAAGTATGTCCTGGTGTCTAATGACCTTGATGCTTATGAGCGTGACTAATGACCTTGGTGTTCATGGGCTCCATCTAAGTAATTTTGCAAGACCTTGATGCTTATGAGCATGTTTTAGTGATTAATGACCTTAATGCTCATGAACTCTGTCCAAGTATGTTGAGCTTTACTAGCATTTCAAAAACCATTACATCTGGGCATTCCTTTTTCTCTGACGAGAAAAAACAGAAGTCTTGTGTCTGAACTCTGGATGCATTGGTAGGTTAAGAAAAAAGTATTTTACAAGCCTATGAATAGGCATTTACAGACCCACAAACACACCACAACCTAAGTACTAAGCTTGGCCGTTAGTGATACCTGAAGCCCTGGCGATCCTGCTCTGCCCCACAAATGTGTCATTATTCGGATTGTGTCAAGCATTGTGGCTACCTCGGGCCTCTTGGTCAGTGAATAGGACCGCATTCCGCTGCTTTCGGATGCATCATACACTGTGCATTATCATCGAAAATAAGCTCTTTTTCTGTGATGGTGGGGTGCCAAACAGCTGATGAACTCATTTCTAACATGTTGGCAGTCTCACCTTTAGCACATAGTATCAAGTGCTGGACTTGCTTCCAGCAATTGAGCCACCCATTTCGTTCTAATGGAACCACAGTACTCAGTGGCGGAGCTTGGGGGGCAAAAAAAAAAAAAACTTTGGGCTGATTTTCAGTTGACAGATGGGACAAATACTGGTAAATAATAGGCAGCTTTTCCATGGGCTGGGGGTGGGTTGGGGGGGGGGGGGGGGGGGGGGGATGGCCCAGGTTCGCCTCCACGAAGCTCCGCCACTGACTCTGTCTAAACAAATTCCCTCTGTTCCGAATTAATTTTCTCAACTTTGTCTAGATTCACATGTATTTATACAATGAAACTTGTCTAGATATATGCGTGTGTCTAGGCAAAGTTGAGACAATTAATTTGGAACTGAGGGAGTATAAGTGAAGCTTCCTCTGAAACGAGGATGCACCCTTTGCCTACTGCACTCAGTGCACTGTTGATAGTAGTTATAGCCAGGCAGGCGATGTGTGCAGCCATCTGACAGATTGCACTGTTACCTATTAGTACTACTAGTAAGCTAAAAATAGTCAAGCATGAAAAATACTTATTTAAATGCAGAAGAAAGCGAGAGCAATTCAAAAATATATGTTTACAGCTCTTCCTTGATTCCTATGGCATTTCTTTCTTTCGTTGGCAGATTGAACCATGAGAAGTTCCTGCTCATCTCAGCCATTTCTATTAGCTGTAAGCAATCTTTGGGCAATATTTTTCAGGTACTGGATCTACTAGAAGATGCATGCGAGTCGTTACTTGACGACATCGTGGCGGAGAATGCAAACATTGCTGCTTGATATCAGAATGAATTGCTTCAAGCCAGTGTAAGCGTTCACATTTTCATTTGATTGTAACAGGGATCAGCCCCACACGGATGTGTATTATCTCCGTGTAGCTATCATATTTTCAACCCTGATGATATAATGAGAAATAAAACAAAATGAATATCTTATTATTATTATTATTATTATCATGTGTCTATATAGCATCAGGCTGGATACATCATATATTTTCTCTGTTTTGAGGTGTACTCTGGCACCATCATGGTCTTATATTTAGGATGTGCACGTAGCGCGCATGCTTAACGGCTCGCTTCTATTGTAACCGTGATATCTATGGTCCTCGTCAAATTTTCAGGAAGCTGAATTTCTTCTTGCTTTGATGATTGAATAATTTTCTTGAAATTGGTGGCCTCAAGAACACACCCAGCAATGGTAGTCACAAAAAAAACACGTGGATATATGGTCCCGATCCCAAGTTGGAGCATAGTAAATATTTAGATTGCCTCCATGTGAGAACGTGGTTGGAATTGGTTGGAATCATAGCAAGTGATGCTTTTCTGGATGTGGATCGGTGTACCGACCTCAAAGTTCTTCCCATGTGTCTAAAACTACCACTGATAGCATACTGGAGCCGGCAGCCCCACCTTGGAGTACTTTGAAGACAGCGACCTGCGTCAGAACATAATTTGATACCAGTAATTGTGATTTCCCTCGGAAGGGGGCATCAGTGGCCGTTCATCTCTTCTCAGGATCCCCCCTTGTAACCGGTTCATATACTTAAGGTTACATGCATGGATGGATGCAGAGGTCGGGGTTTTCCCCTTCTTGAAAAACCCTGATTCATATACAAATCCTACCTGTACAAATTTTGTGTACTGTGCCTTAAAGTGTCACACAGCTTTGGTAGTACTATCTAGTTCCATCTTTTCTGTGACAAGGTCAACCAACCATGTCCGGAAGGCTGGAAGCCAGTTTAAATTTAGTTTCCCCTCTAACTGGAATCTAGGCCTGTAGTTGTAAAAAAGAAAATTCTAGGACGGTAAGTTTGTAACATTCGACAGTGTATTAATCACTCTGCTAGCACATGTTATCTTCAAAGTGATTGGTGCGAATTTGAAGTTTTCTCTGTCTTTAAAGTTAAACAAAAAAGTAACCAAGAAGTGTTATCTGGTATTTACAATGGACTGTAACAGAAATGATGTACCAACTTGCATTTTTTTAGCCATAACTGAACAGAGCGAAAGGAAAAGTTACAACACCAAGTCATTGTTTCGTCAATAGCAAATTCATATAGAGCATGACCCCACCAATACATACTAGACATACATTTTCCAGAACCAGCTCTTCCCTAAAATATACCTGAAAGTCCATGTTTGTGATAATTAAAAAAATCTCTGGGAACTAAAGGACAGCACACCCTTAGATGGCAATGCATCAAACAAAATAATATCAAGACCAGAAGCTAACCCAAGATGAGCATCCAAGCTCTGCAGGACTCAACTATGTCCAACATGTCTTCTACCACAGCCTCCTCCAGAACTCCTCTGAAAATTGGAAGATATGACTAGTTCATCTCAGGATGGACATACTAAATACTGTGGAACATGGTTAACTTCTCAAACATATCTACTAAGACAGCAGGTCTTGACTTTTTCAGATTCAAATATCCTTGGCTTGCCAACACATCCTTCATTCTGTCTGAAGAGATGATAAATTTGACGCAAGCATCTTTGAGCATACTGCAGTGATGCTGGTCAGCTAGAGCAAATTTGGTCACCACATTCTCAACATCAAGACTCTTGCAGAGAATGCCTTCGCATATCATCTTCATCCTTTCCATTGCATAATTATCAGCAGCCACGAGTAAGTGCTTGACCATTTCTTCTTTGTCAACGTCATTGAGATCATCCACCGAAGGCAATGAATCTGTGTATATGAAGTGAAGCAAGGCTTTGAAAACAGCAGGATGGATATCATCTTCAATTGTTATGTTTCGCTTTGTCTTGTGTTTCATTGTCCCAAAGAACTGCGCCATGAAGACCGACGATCGCATTGCCAGGATGATCTTGTGAGCAGGGAATGCCTCACCTTTAACCTTGAAAATCACATCTGCTTCGACCTGCGCCTCCAGCAATTTGGCGAGATTATCTGACAAGTCCGACGGCGGCACGGGGGCTTGAAAGACCGGTGAGGTCTGCCAGAGCCGTGGTTCCTTGATGACAGTGATCTCACACTCAATCACAAGGCGGTCGTCCCGCAGGTATGGAGATGCTTCCAGCTCGCTCCTTTTCATGAACTTTGGGTAGCCCCGGGGGTAACCAGGCTCAAATGTTCCTGGCGTACCCTCAGAGACTGACATGGACAGCCCAGACGCCTCCTCCACTAGCCTCAAGTTCATGAGTGCCTTCACCTCGCAGCTTTCGCTGATGAGCCCGACGAAGACAGAGATATACTCTTTGTTGTCCTCCACATCGTACCCATCGGGGTAGAAGAGCACACACCATTGGTGGTCGCAGACGGTGAATGTGGCGGAACAGATGCATTTGCCACTTCCAAGGTTCTTGTACATGCTGTACCCAATGATCTCGAACGTGTGTGTGGCCCGCACCGTCCCTATGGTACACATTGACGATGTCTTCATGCCTAGCCTCTGCGGTGCAAACATTGTCGGAGACTGGGAACTAGGCGCGGCGGCGGCGGGGCCTGTTGGAGGGGGCGGCGAGGTGGTAAGTTTAGGGAGAGTAGCGCAACAACTATACCGAGAAAATTTGGGCGACAAAGAGAAAAAGAGGCGGAAAGGTGAGCATTTCCAGCGGATAGTCTATATCTCATCATCTGTATTTCTATATATACTATGGTTAAAAAGATTTCATCATTTATGTCATTCCATCTTTGGCCAATGGTTTAATTTCATCCTTAACAAATTTCCTTCAACGGCCATTTGCAACGGTATATTACAACGGCTATAATTTTAACGGCTATATTTTAACGGCTAATTTCAACGGCTATAATTCAAATGGTTTCACATAGGCATCCTAAGTTGGCATTTTATATTTATGAGGTACCCAATTCATTTCACCGGTTCCAGAATTGAACTGGTCGAGGAACCTATCTAGCTCAATTTGTACAAAATTTGATCAATAATCATCACCTTGTGTGGGAGCTTCTATGCACCGGGTCTGTCTTTTAATCATCTATCAATAGACCGCAACAGAAATGATGTGCTAACTTGCAATTCTTTTAATCCAGAACACTGAACAGAGCGAAAGGAAAACAATACCAAGTCATCCTTTCATCAATAGTAAATTCATATAGAACATGACCACCATTACATACAAGATATAAATTTTGCAAAACCAGGTCTGCCTCTGCTCTAAAATATCTCTGAAAGTTCATGTTTGTGATGTAAAAAAAGAGAGAACTAATTTAAAGGGCAGCACTAGTTCAGAGGGCAGTGCATTGACCAAAATACTATCAAGACCAGAAGTTGAACCCAAGATGAGCATACCAAACTCTGCAGGACTCAACTAAGAGGCATCTCGTCTAAAATACCTCTGAAAAGTTAAAGTGGAAGATATGACTAGCTCATCCCAGGTGCCTAGTGGATGTCGTGGAGCTGAGGTGCCGTGGGGCATGGCCTGGAGTGTTCAGGCATTCTGGAGTGGGCTCGGCTTCGTAGTTATGTTGTTTTTCGCCTCTTGGTGTTTCATGTGACTTATGTTGTCCGGTTATCTCAGGATCTGCTTTGCAAGAGGGCTTTCTCACTACCTTGTGTCGTTCGGCTATGTTGGCTTTATTTATAAAGTGGGGGCGAAATTCTGTTGCGAGGAAAAATCACATAAGCTTTGTCATGTGCCTCCAACAATTTGGATAGATCATCCAACAAGTCCGAGGGCCTTGTCATGTGCCTCACCCGTGGTTCCTTGATGACAGTGATCTCATACTCGATCACGAGGCGGTCGTCTCCGCAGGTATGGAGATGCTTCCAGCTCGCTCCTTTTCATGAACTTTGAGTAGCCCCGGAAGGTTCCAGTTTGAATACTGTTTGCTTTCCTGGGAGACCCTTCCACCACCAGCCTCAAGTTCGAGAGGAACCTCACCTCGCAGCCCTTGCTGATGAGCTCGAGGAAGACGAAGTACTCTTTGCTGTCCTCCTTGTTGTACCCGCCAGGTTAGTAGCAGATGCCCAATTCGTAGCCGCCGAAGAGAAGGTGGCGGAACAAATAAAATTGCCCCTGCCAAGGCCCTTGTGCAGGCTGTACCCAACGAGACCTTGAAAGCGCCCCTGCCCCCGCGCGGCCCTTGGGTGCACCTCGACGATGTCTTCGCCCCTTTTCTCTAGAGAGCCACCATCCTGGGAGATAGGGGAACTAGGTGTGGCAGCATTGGGGCCTGGCGGAGGGAGAGGGGCGGCGTGCCACAACAACTGGACTGAGAATATTGAAAGACAAAGAGAATAAGAGGCAAAGGTTAGAGCATTTCCAGCGGATAGTCTATATCTCTTCATTTGCATTTCTATATATACTATGGTTTAACAAGATTACATATTTATATCATTCCATCTTTAGACAATAGATATAATTTCTTCCTTCATATTTCCTCTTATAATAATATCCTTCAACGGCCATTTGCAACGGTGTAGTTTGTATTGCACCAGCTCTAATTTCAAAGACTAATTCAAATGGTTTCACAGAAGCATCCTGAGTTGGATCGTCTCTTGATGAGGTACCCCAGTTCATTTCCTTGGATTCAAAATTCAACAAGTCGAGAAAACTATCTGTTTCCATCTGTACAAAATTGACACAATCAACAATCACCTATCAATAGACCGTAACAGAAACGATGTGCTAACTTGCATTGTTTTTAAGCCAAAAACAGAGCCTAGGAAAACAGTACAAGTCATCATTTCATCAATAGTAAATTCATATAGAGCATGACCCTACCATTACGTACAAGACATAAATTTTGCAAAATCAGCTCTTCTGTAAACTATCTCCGAAAGTTCATGTTTGTGCTAAAACAAAAGGATATCTGAGAACTAATTGAGAGGGCAGCACAAGTTCAGATGGCAGTGCATTAGCCAAAATACTATCAAGACCAGAAGTTAACCCAAGCTGAGCATACCAAACTCTGCAGGACTCAAACTTTATCCAACCTATCTTGTACATCAGCCTCCTCCAAAATACCTCTGAAAACTGGAAGATAAGACAAATCATCTCAGGTGCCTAGGTGTCAACTAAGCTGATTATCTGAAGTTTCATAGGATGGGCATACTAAATATTGCGAGACGTGGTTACTTTCTCAAGCATATCTACTAGGACAAAAGCTCTTGACTGTTTCAGATGCACATAACCTTGGCTTGCCAACACATCACTCATTCTGTCTGAAGAGATGATAAAATCGACGCAAGCATCTTGGAGCATGCCGCAGTGATGCTGATCAGCTAGAGCAAATTTGGTCGCCACATTCTGAACATCAAGACTCTTGCAGAGAATGCCTCCGCATAACATCTTCATCCTTTCAATTGCATACTTATCTGCAGCCACGAGTAGATGCTTGACCAGTTCTTCTTTGTCAACATCATCAAGATCATCCATCGAAGGCAGTGAATCTGTGTATATGAAGTGAAGCAAGGCTCTGAAAACAGCAGGCTGGATGTCTTCAAATGTTATGTCCCGCATCGACTTGTCGCTCATTGGACCATAGAACTGCGCCTTGAATACCGGGGATCGCATTGCGAGGATGATCTTGTGAGCAGGGAATGCCTCGCCTTTAACCGTGAAAATCACATCAGCTTCGTCCTGTCCCTCCAGCAATTTGCCCAGATTATCCGACAAGTCCGAGGGCGGCACCAGGGCCTCAATGACCGATGAGGCCCGCGTCACCCGTGGTTCCTTGATGACAGTGATCTCGCACTCAATTACAAGGCGGTCGTCCCGCAGGTATGGCGATGCTTCCAGCTCGCTCTTTTTCTTCAACTTTTGGCAGCCCATGAGAATTCCAGTCTTAAATACTAGAGGCGTTCCCTTGGAGACCACTAACAAAGACAGCGCGGATGCCTCCTCCACCAGCTTCAGTTCCAAGAGCGCCCTGACCTCGCCGCCATTGCCGATGCGCTGGACGAAGGCGGAGACGTAGTCTTTGTCCTCCTCGCTGTACCCGTCGGGGAAGTACTGGATGCACCATTCGTGGCCGCCGACGGAGAAGGTAGCGGAACTGATGAATTTGCCGCTGCCAAGGCCCTTGTGCAGGCTGTACCCAGCGATCTCGAACGCGTGCGTGCCCCGCGCCGTCCCCGGGGTGCACCTCGACGACGTCTTTGCGCCTGGCCTATGGGGCGCGACCATCGTGGGAGATCGGGGAACCAGGCGCGGCGGCGTTGGGGCCTCGCGGAGTGGCGGCGAGGCGGTAGGGTTTAGGGAGCGCGGCGCAGCTAATGGGACTACGAGAAACTTTGGCGAGAAACAGGCGGAGGGCTATAATGTTTTTTCCTGTGAGAACGGAGTGGGGTTGTATAGGATTTTTTGATGGGTTGTATAGGATTGGTGTATTAGGTGAGATCGTAGGATCAGCTTAGAAAAAATATTTTAAAAAATTATAAAAAAATCGAAAACTTGTGTACAACACACGCACATGCTGTATCTACAACTCCAAAAGAAATCAGCTCAAAATTCGACCTACAGATGGAGAAACAAAAAAGATAAATTCTACTACAAATAGTGTTGGCTTTAGGTGAATAGTATATCACACTATTCACACTCTGATTTTATCTTTTTTTGTTCTCTTAGTGTATGTTGAATTTGAAGCTGCAATTTTTGGACATGCATATATATGAGGGTGTCAAGCGGGGCGGGTTTGCGGGACTGACATTGTACTAGTCACGCTTTAATTCGGCTACCTTTAAAATTCGTGTTTGCCGTAATTTAACTTTTGCGGGACAGGATGCGGGCGCCGCCTGCAACCCTACATATATAGCACGAATTTTTGTTGTTAATTTTTTCCAGAATATTTGAATATATTTTGCTCTTTTTAAACTGATCTCATAGATCCTATCTAAAGATTTGATCCTACCCAAGTTGCCCCCAGGTTTTCTCTTGGAGCCAATCCAAAATGTATTTGATTTTGGCGCCAGTGACCGGCCCAATTTCCTGATTTTTGCAGCCATAAATTTGTGCTGCCTATGTACTTCATTCACCACACCGTTAAATTTGGCGTCACTATGCCCTCCCCCTCCCCTCGAGCTCTCCGTCTCGGGAAGGTGCTTTACCCACTAGCAGGTAAGCCGGGCCATCTACTCTAGTTGGTGACGGAAAGCCTTCTTCACCCACAACCTCTAAGATGCCGTCTTCCCTGCTCGATGTTTAGATCGAGTGAGTAACATCAAACCCTAGCTCCAGTAGTTTAAATCAGTGAGCATGTGACAAATATGAGTAGATTTGAACCAAAAACATTGAGATACATGTTGTTGAGGAAATTAGTTTATAAGACAAGAGAAAATACAAGCAAACCAAAGATTAACAAGGAGCACCACTCGAAGCTACTCTAAAGCCTCGCCAACTGCAACAATCGCTTGGTCGAAGGGGCGCAGATGCAAGAATTTGATGAAGGAGAAAATGAGCCGAAGGGGAAGCCATGTCCATGTCTACTGCAAGATGGCGCTATGTCATTGCGACACCATGTCTCCACTTAAGAAGAGGGACACCAGCCCCCTTTGCTCTTGCTCGAAGAGCGTCGCACCATTAGAAGTCAAAGAAGCTCACCCTAGAGCACAAACATATATCGAACGCCAAGACCACAATGCATGACCAACGAGAACAAGAACACATCCACCCTGCTAGAGTCAAGACCACATCAACATAGCACTGCCGAAGACTGCCAACCAACCCCACCTCATCAAATAGTGAACTCTAGGTTCCTGAGGTGACGGCTCCAAGAAGGAAACAGTGCAGAAGCGTCGTCGTCTCCCAGTTCTGAGATGGACCAAAGACTTTCGCTCGAAACCGAAGGATGAAGAGACATGTACCAATGACAATGCCTCCAAGAAGGTATGTCGCGTCCAAAAGACGTAGCCGTTGCACCGTGCAAGGCTTTCACCAAGGTAACATGGTCACCATCCACACGAAGACACATCGGTCATAACAGGGTGGTTGGGAAAGGCGGCAACCCAAATCTGGGATCATTGAATTCCTGACCACGATTGACCCATGATACGTTGCAAACGTATCTATAATTTTTGATGCTCCATGCTTGTTTTACACCAATTGCTATATGGTTTATCTACACTTTATGGCACTTTTATGATTTATTTGGACTAACATACTAATAGTTGCAAAAGTGCACAATGTTCTTGTTTTACACTTTGATGTGTAGGAATTACCAAGAATACAAGTAGAAACCTTGTTGGAGTCAAATTGGGACTTTCTTGAAATCTGTGCTAGAACTCTTTTCGAAGATGGTCACGTTACGGGTCGAAGACGGCGTCAAACGGAAAACTCTTCAACTACAAAGTTGTAGGAAATTTCACGATAAACTTTCTGGACATAAAATTCGCCTGAATCCGAGTCCGGACTGCCGAGTTAGGCCCAATCTAGTGCAGCCCAAGATGGGGAGACGGAAATCCGAGAAGCTATATAAGGGGAGGAAACCTAACTCGTGGGAGACACCTCCACCCATGAATTTGCAGCCACCAGAGCCACGTTTTTGCCTCCCTCATGGATCCCGTCTCCATGGAGGAGGGCTCCTATGAAGCCATGAAGGAGGGGGGTCAAGGGGTAGCGCTCCTCTATGATGCCGGCGGCGGGGGAGCCCCCGCGCCGCCGCCGCCGGCGCCGCCCGCCGCCGCCGCCGCCCGCGCCCCTTGCTGCTCATCTCTGCCATATTCACCGCTATCTCCATCACCAAATCCTCCTATTATGCAGTGGTTCATCCTCCCACACACCTCTGTACCGTCCTATGTAAACATGGTGTTTGATGCTATAATATTTATCCTATGATCTATGTCATGTTTGCATAGTTTATTTGTGCTTAGATTGATTTGTTGAATGTCTTTGGTTCATTAGAGTTGTATGTTGATATGGTACTGTCCTTTGGTGTCTATTATATTTATATTTATGCGCGCATGGATTAAATATCTTAGGGTTAGTAGTATGTGCAAAAGGAAGGGGGTAGTTCTGCCGGAATGACAGAAACCTGAGGACGCGAACCGGAACGTTGCACGTATGGGAGTAAGAGGACCATTAACTTAAGGCTATGGTTGGGAAAACCTTAATGCATTGTTAGTATTTGCGGATGCTTGCTAACAATTCAATCATATAGTACTTGTATTTCCAAGTAGTGAAGTGCTTGTATATTTAGCCTCTCCCACATAGAAAACTGCATCGAAGACAATGAACCCGATTTATTCACTAATTGAACTTAGACAAAGCCACCACTATTATCACCACTTTTCCACACTCATGGTACTATTAGTTTATGGTTACTTAGTATATTTTATTGCTGTAGCACTAACAATTACTTTCTTGTATTTATTATCTTGCAAAGCTATCTCTCATACCTGTATTGTTGCTCTAGTTTTATTTCCTAGATGATGCAAACGTTTAGTGTGCGTAAAGTTGTATCAGTGGTTGATAGAACTTGAGAGAATATTTATCCTACCTTTAGCTCCCCGTTGGGTTCGACACTCTTACTTATCGAAAAGGCTACACACGATCCTCTATACTTGTGGGATATCAAGACCTTTTTTGGCGCCGTTGCCGGGGAGCAATAGCGTCTGGGTGAATATTCGTGTGTGCACTTGTTTGCTTTATCTCTAAGTAGTTTTCACTTCCAGTTTTAAGTTGTTCTCTATCTTAGTATGGATAGGGAATGCGAATTACAAAAAAAATAGTTATACTTATTATCTAAAAATGTTTTTAAAAAGGAAAGTGATTGGAAAGATGAGTAATGGTTAAGTGGGGGTCGAACTTGAACACTTGTGTTCATGCCTATGAAACCAAAACAAATCTTTCCATGGAAGATTTTCAGTTAAAAACTTGTACATATTATATATATTGTACGTATTCCTGTGTACCATAAAAAGAAAGTGATAATTGCATTTCCTAGTTACTTTGAAGTTGATAGTTTTGCTTTGCTGTCCAAAAACAGATTTTCTGTGCTTCACCGTATAAAATGTTTAAAATCACCAGAACGTGATATTGACCTGAAATTTCTTGGGTGCAAAGTAATGCTTATTATATTTCTTTTATTAAACTAACGTTTTCTAATTTGAGTTACGTAGCTGTCTTGAAAAATTCGATCTTTACCGACTGTTCAGTTTAGACAGATTCATGTGCTTCACTGTAAACAATTGTGAAAAATCTCAGAATAGTGTTTTGATCTGAAATTTTTTGTGCATAAACCTGAGATTATGATCTGTCTTTCATTAGTTTTAAGTTTTACGATTTGAGCTACCTAACTATCTCGTTGAGTGTCATCTTTACAGACTGTTCAGTTTTGACAGATTTCTTAGTTTATTGAATATTGTACTTGGTGTTATTAGTTTCATTAGTTTTTCGACAGACAAGGAAATCATGAATACCTTAGTATATACAGTGGCTAATGTTGAGTATAGATTATGAAACTTTTCAATGCTTGAACATTAGTGGATTTTATTTAATGAGTACTAACCCTACTAATGAGTTTTGTGAAGTTTATGTGGATGTAGCTTATAAGTTCTAATCAATATGGTGATATGAGATGAACAAGAAGACACAAGAGCTCAAGCTTGGGGATGTTTAGGTGCATCCAAAGAACATATTCAAGAAGATACAATCATCTAATCTTGGGGATGCCCGAGTCATCGCCCTATTCATCAACTAACATGAGGTTGTCTTCTTCATACTCTATATTACCCATCCACATGATATGTATTGTGTTAACTTGTATTATAGTTGCTTTTATATGTCTTGGTTTTATCTTTTTTAGTTTTATTAGGCTCTTTATTTTGTTCTTATTGCTTCTTTACTTTCACTTATAATTTGAAAACAACAGAAATAGTTCCTTTTGTTTTCCTTCTTTGTTTGGTTCTCTATTTTGTGCCTAGCTCAAAGGCGTTAAAGAAAAGCACTCTTGGGAGATAACCCATGTTTTCTTTCAATAATTTTTCTTTTATTTGAGTCTTGTTAGTTATTACTACTGTAATGACCTCTCCTTATCATCTTTATTTCGTTTTTGTGCCAAGAAGAACCTCTAATTTGAGGGAGGTAAGATTTGGGGAAGTTGCTGTCTTGAAACAGATTTCTGCGCTGCACCGTAAAAATTCGTGAAAATTCTCAGAATATCTTTTTGAACTAAAATTTCTTGAGAATATGCCCCAGGTTATATCCAAACTTTCATTAGTTTTGCACGTTTCGATTTGAGCAACATAAGGTCCTCAAAAAATTCGACCTTTTTCAGTTGTTCTGTTTTGACAGATTTCTGCCACTATTTGTGTTTGCCTCTCGATCGCTTTCTGTTTGAGTTCTTTTGATCACGGAACTTTTGAGGAAGTTGCTACAGTAGTATATACTTTATATGTGGTGATTTTTAGTTTGAAACTGAACCAAAAAGGGTTGATTTACTATTATGTTTATGCTAATGTTGCTAATAGAATTGTGTGAAGTTTTGTATGAAGGAAGTTTTCAAGTGTAGGGATTGGAGAATGATGAGATGAGATGAAGAATGGACAAAAGCTCAAGTTTGGGGATGCCAATGTCACCCGAAGAAATATCCAAGAGGTACAAGCGTCAAAGCTTGGGGATGCCCCCGAGGCACCCCTTCTTCATCGGCAAAAATTAGGTCACCTTTCAACACACTATATTTTTATTGCTTCATATTATATGCGTTTTTCTTGGAGCGTCTTTACTTTTGCTTTCAGTTTTCTTTTTTGTTTGTTTGCTGCAATAAATGTTTGGACCCCAACAAATTTCTTTTGGAGGATATGTACCTTGTTTTTCATTGCCAAGAACACTATTTTTCACTCTTATCGTTCAACGAGTGTTCTCTTTTTCTAGAACTGCGTTTGACTTTCGTTTTTTGCCTTGATTTTTGTTCAGATCTTGTTTTATCTTTGCATCAAGGTGTATTTAGACCACTGGTCTATGTTGGTTTTCATCAAAAGAGTTGTCTCAAAAAGGTTTAAATGGTGTTGGATAACAGAAAAAGTTTCATGCAAAAAAGTGGTACAAAAAGGAGCTTGTTTAGACTGCGGCTTAGACTTTTTCATGTCATGCATGATGTCGTTTTGATAGTATGCTTAGTAGTTTTTGTTGTAGCATGAATTGTCTCAAATGACTGAGATTGCTTAATGAGCCTTTGAAAAAATCATGCGTTATTTTTATTATATGGAAGCATTTATTTGGTTTTCTACTTGATGCTTTATTTGGGTTGACTTGGCGCATGCTTACAACATGTTTGACTCTTACAAAGTCGCCATAAGCCTTTATGATCATTTGGTTTTTGACTTGTGATGGCATTTTATGCTTCTTTTAATGATGTTTTGTCGCTATGCATGATTATGGCCGTTATTGCTCTCTTAGTTGGTCGCTCTCAGTTTTTTGCTAGCCCTCATTTTGTACTGAGTATGAGCTCTACTCATGCATCCAACTCCCAAAAACCAAGTTATTCCAATGTGTCCACCATAAATTCCTATGCATGGTATTTGCAAGCCATTCCAAGTAAATTTTCATGTGCTACCTTTCAAAAAAACCTTCAAAATACTTCCCATTTTGTGACACTGTTTTCAGCTCATGGGGACGCAGTGGTCGGATTTGCTATCTTCCGTATTGTTCTATTCCAAAAGAAAGAGAAAAAAGAAAATAAAAAAGGCACTCCTCCATGGTATGTGAATGTTGGTGGGCACCCGATGGAATTGGTTAGCCATGGTTTGTGAAAGGAAAAAAAGGTGGGGAGGAGTGCCAAGCTTTATAAAAGAGCACCAAAGTGCCAATCTCTCTCTCTCTCTCTCTCTCTCTCAAAAACTTGCTTATTTTTGTATGGAAGATAGTAAGAACCCCATTGCCAGTCGTTGATAAAGACAACCACCTCTCAAAACCCAATTTTTATCTCTCTATTTTACAAGAGATTTCTATTTTTGTGCCCTCAGGTCCTTAGTTATACTCAGTTTTCCCCAGCTCCTTAGTTTTTCCTCAGTTTTCCCCAAGCCCTTGTCTGAAACCCTCAAAAGGAGCTCGGACAGGAGGATTCCCGTTTAGTTGACTGTTCCGTGCTGACGTGTGGGGCCGCATTGCGTGGGGCTGGTAGAAAGGGACCGCGTGGGACAGGACGAGACCGCGTTTGGTTGTACATGAGAGCTCGGTCCTGTCTCTCTCGGCCCAAATTGGCATTTTTAGCGCCTTTTCCCCTCTCTCTGTAACAGTTCTCTCTCTTTTCACCAAATTAGTATCAAATCTAGAGAAGCTTCTATTTCTGTCTTTCTTCAATGATTGTTGCCTTTTGGCCCTCGTTTTTTGCCCAATATGGTAACAAATCTAGTAGCAAATCTAGAAGCTAGTATAGGATAAATTCACAGCAGCATAATAAATCCAGAAAACTAAGTATAATACATAAACTGCATACAGCAGCCAAAAGCAGCCAATAACGATGTTAATGTTCACGACAAACTAAGCTAAAAATAATACAAGACGCAATGTATGGCCAACATGAAGATTAGGATACCCCAGGATGAATGAATCTGTTCTTCATTCAGCATATATTTCTTTGTTGCTCCATTCTTGTATCTGAAGGAAATATTTATTAAACTCCTTCCGTCTGCAGTGTGCAGCCAATACATCCTCCAAATGGTATGGCCTTTGTTCATCCTCCACACGTCGTGGCCACTCATCCCAGGCCTTTATATCATCAAAGTACTCTCTGATATAACCCAAATCCGCGTAGTAGATGCAGCCAGGTCGAAGTGTCGGGTGCACTCTGGTGTCGACGGAGATACACCGGATATAATGGACGAAGAAGGCACGACTGCCAATATTACTGATGGCATAGAGAGAGCGGCTCTCAGTGTCCACACGGTACACCAATGGTTGACCTTCCTCCAAATGCCTTTTGTCACTGCCGCCGCCCAACAACACAAGCAGCAGATCACCATCCGACTTCACAAGGTAGAACTTGGAATCATTTCCAAGTTCTGGAAATGAAAATAGTGTCTCCATGTTGACAGTGCTCGCGCGCTGCTCCAACTAGACATTGTTGGTGCACACTAATTTTCCGAACTTAAAATTGTTCACAGCTATTGCATACAATTCACCATTGAACGGGGTAATGCAACGCAGAGAATGGTGCTCGATCGAAAATCTTCCTTCTCCCCAATCTTCATCTATACCCTTAGTTGGAGTGCTCTCATCGACCCAAGCAATTTCCATTGGGTAACCTGTGAAAACGAAGACAGAAGTCGGGGACTTCATTACAGCGACTGACTCCAGAATAACAGATGGCATCTGCGCCTCAAACATAGTGTTCAATGTCTTTGTGAGTGGGTTCAGAAGCCGTATCTGAAGGGAATATGCCCGAGAGGCAATAATAAAGTGGTTATTAACATATTCCATGTTTATGATAAATGTTTATTTCTCATGCTAGAATTGTATTAATCAGAAACATTAATACATGTGTGATTAATAAACCAAAAGGTTCCTAGTAAAGCCTCTCTTTCATACTAGCTCGTTGATTAACTGATGATCAAGGTTTCCTGATCATGAACATTGGATGTTGTTAATAACGGGGTCATATCATTAGAAGAATGATGTGATGAACACTCACACCCATAGTACGAATAGCAATACGATCAAGTCATCAAGTTCATTGCTATATCAAACTCATACGAAATAGTTCTAATCCTCAGACCATGAGATCATGTTAATCACTGATACCGGAAGAGTGCTTTGATGATATCAAATGTCACACCATAACAGGGTGATTATAAAGGTTGATTTGGGTATTCTAAAAGTATTAGTTGAGGCTCATGGATCAAGAGTGGAATTTGTCCGACCCGATGACAGGAAGATATTCTCTGGGCCCTTCTCGGTGATATTGCATTGGAATCGCTTGCAAGCATGTGACTAGGTCACGGGAATGCATTATCATGGAACGAGTAAAGAGACTTGTCGGGAATGAGATCGAACTAGGTATGGTTGATACCAAATGATCGGATCTCAGACAAGTAATAATATCACGAGACAAAAGAAATTAACTATGTTCATTATTGGTTCACACGATCACTAGTTCATCGTTGAGTAAGTGGGAGTCGTCATGGATTTCTAGATCCCACTGATGATTATTGATCGGAGAGGAGTCTTGATCATGTCCACGTTATTCACGAACCGTAGGGTGACACACTTAAGGTTCGCCGTCGTTTTTGAGTGGATACGATACTCCGATCGAATTACAAGACAGCATGATGGTTGTTTTAGAAAAGCATGAGGTTCGGTATATCGAAATAACTCAAGGGGGTATTTGTTAATGTTTGTTAATTGATTGAATTAACAAATATTAAAGAAATAAAAATGTTTTATTAATTCAATTAGTGTGAATTTTAATTAGCATGAATGTCATGCAAAATTAAATGGGGGGTTACCTCATGTTGATGAGGGGGTTACCACCATGAAGAGGGAGTTACCACAATGAAGAGGACCATGAAGAGGAGGAGAGGCCTCTCCTTGGCCGGCCACCCCCTCCTTGGGGCTGCCACCTCCTCTCCTATAAAAGGAGCCCCTCTTCTCCCTCTTCACACACTCTTGATTCTCCCCTTCCCTGCATAGTTGCTGCCCAATATCCGTCTTAGCTTAGCAAAGCTCTGCCGGATTTTTAGTTCGTAATTCATACACTTGGAGAAGTGTGTGTTGGAGTGTCCGGCGGATCCCTTCTTCCGCTGCCCCGCTGGACCGAGGGTGTGGAGGAGTCGACGACAAGCCGTACATGTGACCGAGTACGGGGGCGCCGCCGGTTGTGGCGCCGTGAACACGATCTCGTGATCGTCAAGTGAACCACTATGTTGACTACGTCAAGTGAACGACTACGTTGACTACGTGCGTCTTTCTCGACTCTCCATCGGCAATGTTTGTGCGGGAACGTAATCCCCGCTTCCGTTCATCGAGGGTTAGTCTCCGTTGCTACCATCTCATAGATGTTCTTGGCTAGTTTATGTGTTCATGCGGAGGAAATTTTTTGTTTTCTATGCTACGAACCCATTAGTGGTATCAGAGCCATCTCTATGCGTAGTTAGTATGCACGATTAGAACACATAAAGATGTGGGCGTTGATGATCATGTTATTGCTATTTTTTGTATTTTGGATCATAGTGGCATAGTGGGATTGAAGCTGCCCGAGACTAACCTTACGTGACCGCGTTCACGAGACTTGTCCCACACTTAATATGCTTCAGCATATGTGGCTTTGCGGGTGCACGTTTCTCCCACTATAGTTATGATCTATTTTACAAAGAGTTGTTAATAATATTTTTTATCACCGTTGTGGTTATATGTTCGTAGGTAAGAACGGTACTTCCTAGAAAGCCCCAAACCACGTAAAATATGCAAGACAAATTAGAAACATCTAACTTGTTTTTGCAGGGCATGTGATGTGATATGGTTAAATTGTTTATGTTACAAATTGTATGCAATGATCCTTTTTGTAAGTTATAAATAACCGACAGGAGCCATATGGTTGTCTTTACATTTAAATGGCCTGCGTGCCGAATATATATATATATATATCCAAGTGATATATTGTAATGGAGGAAGACAACCAAGGTGGCGCGCCATGAACCTTGGTGCTACGCCGGTGGAATGATGGTGATCATGCCATGACGCATAAGATAGAGATCAAATGCGTGAAGGACCATATCATATCACATTATATATGCATGTGATGTTTATCCTTTTATGCATCTTATTTTGCTTAGATTTGATCGCGCGGTAGCATTATAACATGATCCCTCTCACATAAATATCAAGATAAAAATATGTTCTTCCATAGCATGCACCATCAAGAAAGTTCATCATTTCGAGACACCACGTGATGATCGGGTGTGACAGACTCTACGTTCACATACGACGGGTGTAAGACAGTTTTACACACACAAGTGCTATGGTTCTACTTGGCGAGCCTAGCATGTACAGACATGGCCTCGAAACACGAACCGAAAGATTAAGCATGAGTCATATGGTTGATATGATGAACATGGTGATGTTCGACTTTGAAACTATAGCGTTGCACGTGATGATCGGTTGCGGTATAGTGAATTTGGTTCGTGTAATCACTTAAGAAAACTAAGAGGGATGTTGTTTTTAAGTGGGAGTTCACTTAGTAATTTTGAATTATAGAACTCAATTTATCATGAACTAAATCAAAGTGAATTTGCATAGTTTGTTGTAGGCATTGGCATCCGTTTACTACCTTGCGATTAGCTATAATTGAGATAATAGAACTATAGAATTCTGGATGTTAACTTTATGAACTGGTATCGTATTGTTTGAATGTCAATCTAAAGTTTAAAGTCCTATTGCAAACTTTTAGCAAACCTTGGTTACTCGAAAAAAAATTAATAAGTAGTATTAAATCAAGAGTAACAATTCCAGTGTTAGTATCTAAGTATCACACTTGCCTCCATGATCCTTGATATTCAAAAGTTGTTTTTAGTATCAAGGTTATCTAGGAGCTGAAAGAATTGTTTCATAAACTATAATGTGTGGAAGATATTTTGATATCTGAAATAATGTTTGGTTGCAATGTGATAGAGTATAATTTAGTAAGACACATGTTCTCATATTGTATGAGAATTTGCGAAGATTAGAGACGCTAGCCGTCTAGATCTCCTAAAAAGATTTTGGGAACTAGCATTATACTCACAATTCATCCTCATGAGCTATAGTAGCTTGATCATGAAAGTTGTCATGATAGGATGAATACAAGATGTCGGTAAAATGTTTAGTACATTAAAAGATTACTAAAGAATGGAATTTGGAAGAACGCCAAATATTTGATTATGGTGATCTACTTCAAAGTGTGAGTCCAAGGGTATTAGTGTTTGACTAATCATGCCTTAAACTATGTGCCATATGAATGGCGCCACTATTGATGTTGATAGATTCTTCTAGAAGGAAAATAATTGCTAAAAGAGAATACAAAATTTATTCTGGCGGAAAAGAAAAGACTGGAAATGTCTAGTGATACGTCTCCAACGTATCCATAATTTTTGATGCTCCATGCTTGTTTTTACACCATTTGCCTAATGTTTCGTTACACTTTGTGGCACTTTTATGCATTTTCCGGAACTAACCTATTAACAAGTCGCCACAGTGCCAGTTCCCTGTTTTCTGCTGTTTTTGTGTTTCAGAAAAGCTACACAGGAAATATTCTCGGAATTGGACGAAACAAGTTCCTGAAGTCTTATTTTTCCCGGAAGCTTCCAGAGATCCGAAGAGGAGACGGAGAGGGGCCACATGCCACCCTCACACCAGGGCGGCGCGGCCCAGCCCCTGGCCGCACCCCCTATGTGTGAGGACACCTCGGTCCACTTCTGACGCTGCCCCTTCGCCTATAAAGACCCCCCGATGGGAAAAACCTAAGTACCCGATCAATTTTCCAGAAACACATCGTGATCCGCCGCCATCGTCGACCCGAGATCAGGAGGGTCCAGAAGCTTTTCCTGACACCCTGCCGGAGAGGGGAATCGCCACCGGAGGTCTTCTTCATCGCCATGCTTGCCTCCGGAGCGATGAGTGAGTAGTCTACCTTGGACTATGGGTCCATAGCAGTAGCTAGATGGTTGTCTCCTCCACCATGTGCTTCATGTTTAGATCTCATGAGCTGCCCTACATGATTGAGATCACCGTTATGTAATTCTACATGTTTGGTTTGTTGGGATCCGATGAATATTGGTGTTATGATTGAGTTGCTATACTAAAATATATCTTATGTTATCTCTACGTTGTTTATGATCTTGCATGCTCTCTGTTGTTAGTAGCTATCTTGGCCGAGTAGTTGCTAGTGACTCCAAGAGGGGGTATTTATGCTCGATAGTGGGTTCATGCCTCTATTTAACCTGGGGGGGTGACAGAAACCTCTAAGGTTGTAGATGTGCTGTTGCTACTAGGGAGAAAACAACATTCATATGCTCAAGGGCATATGCTTTGTTTACATTACACACTTTGCTTAATGCAATTATCTGTTGTTCGCAACTTAATACTCATGGGGTGTTCGGACGATATCCCCGTGAGTGGATTATTAGTCATAGATGCAGTTGGATGGTGGTCTATGTATTTTGGTGTAATGCCCAGAGTAAATCACATAGTGATCTTCTTGACATATCACATTTATCTTTATTCTATCAATTGCCCAACTGTAATTTGTTTACCCAGCATGTGTTATTTATCTTATGGAGAGACACCGCTAGTGAACTGTGGACCCCGGTCCTATTTCCATCATATTGCTATCACCTATTTACTTTACTCGCACTGTTTACTTTACTCGCATACTATTATCACTTTCCACTCGATACGCTCATACCCTTTGTTTCAAGCAAACCGGTGAGATTGACAACCTCATCGCAAGTTAGGAACAAAGTACTTGGTTGTGTGTGTTCAGGTTCCGCGTTGCTACTGGCCGAAGACGAGTCAACATGTATCGTTAAATGGCGCCCTTGTTGGAGTGCTATTAAGCCAGTCCGCATCACCTTCGGTCGTTTGTCTCTCCTCTCCTGATCGACATACCTTGGTTTCTTAACTGAGGGAAAATCTTGCTGCTATATTCATCACACCTTCCTCTTGGGGTTCCCAACGGGCTGGACATTCAACTAGGCACCAGCTATTTTCTGGCGCCATCTACCAGCAATCAGCCAGCTCAGGTATATAGAAGATATACATGTTATGGGTGTATTCGTTGCTTGTTAAAACAATGTGGTTCTTGGGTATTTGATACTAAATTGGTTGGTATGAACTGTCATATAGAACAACGCAATACAAGAACTGCAATGGCCTGATTAACTAGCAAATGAATATGGGATGGTTCTCATCGAAAATAAATAAAGTGTTATTGTGTTTCGTTGGAATTAAACCTAGCCTTCAAAATTTGTTTGAATAATTGTTATTTTGTTCTGGTATTATGAGAACAATGGTTGTTCAAATTATTACCGCATTCATAAAAGATGGATGAACGCTTATCTTGTTGGATAAATCACATCCATAACACTGATGCTAAAAATGTCTCAAGACAAATGATAAGAAGATCACTTATGAGTGACACCGCCGTTTAAATCATATTGGAAAGTAAACATGAAGAAACTCCATGTTGATGGAATTTTGGAGTCTTTTGATTTTGAATCAATTGACACTTGTGAAAATTTCCTAGAGATGATTAAAACTCTGTTTGTAGGCCAAAGAAGAATGGAAGACTAACTTATTGGACGATTTACATGTTGATGTATATAGTCCATTATATGTAGCCGTGAGTGGTGAATTCTTGAACTTCATTTGCTTTAACCAATGATTTGAGTAGATATATGTGTATATTTACTTGATAAGGAAGAAGCATGAAATATTTGAATATTGTTCAAAGTATTTCTAGATGAAGTTGAAAATCATTGTAACAAGAGAATAAATAATTTATGATTTGATCATGAAGGAATATATTTGAGTTACAAGTTTAGCAAACACCTAAAAGTTGAGGAATTGTTCCATAGACTTGTGTTTCCTGAAACACCATAGGAGTATGGAGTGTTCGAGAGATGAAATCAAACTTTGTTTGACATCGTTGGATCAAAGGTGTCATCTATAAAACTGCCATTATATTTGAAGGATAAAGCTTTAGAGACTACCGCTTTTACACTGAAAAGAGCGCCGTCATGATCCGTTGAAACGACACCATATGAGTTATGGCATGGGATAAAACCCAAGTTGTCTTTTCTAAAATTTTGGTATGCTAGGCATATGTAAAATGTTTACAACCAATGTCGGATAAATGTGTCTTTGTAGGTTATCCCAAAGTAACTGTTGGGTATTCCTTCAGAACACCTAAGACAAAAGTGTTTGTCGCTGAAAACGTCATGTTTCTTGAGAAGGAATTTTTCGCAAAAAGTTAAGTGGGAGGACAATAGAACTTTGATTGGGTTATTGAACCTAAGCTATATGTGCTGAGTAGCGCAGCGCCGGGAAGTGTCCCGGAGGCGGCCACAATGCGCATGGCTGTCGTACCTCAAAGGTTGTGGTCACATAGATCTAAGTTCCTATTGAACCGTGTGAGTTGGGTAACAATCAAATAGTTAGATTTGAGAACAAATCATTATTGTTTAACAATGATGAACCGACTACATGCAAAGAAGCGATGATGGGCCCTGACTCCGTCAAATAGCTAGAAGCCATAAAATCCGTGATAGTTCCATATACGAGAAACCAAGTTTCTGAACTTAGAAGACCCTAAAAAAGGCATGAAGCTAATGAACGTATTTGGATCGATAAACACACATGGATGTTTTCACATCTATGAAATAGTCAACATATCGTTAAACTGTTTACGATTATGTTCAATGAGTTGACTATGACAAGATTTGATCTTTTATAGCAATATTTTGTTTGGACGGATTACTGTAGCAACCACTACATATGCCAATTTTGGTATATGTTAGTTGAACAAACAAGACAACATTCTTCTAATAGAATGGTTACCTAGGACATGTACATAACATGGTCCAATGGGTTTTGTAAATTCAAAGGATGCTAAAAAGGCATGCAAACTTCAATGGTTGAAGCAAGCATCGCGGAGTTGGAATATTCACCGTGATGAAATAATTAAAAGGTTTAGTTTCATTAGATACGATGAATATGCTTGCATTTGCAAGAAATTAAGTGGGAGCACTGAGACATATTTCCAGTATATTATGTAGAAAACATATTGTTAATTGGAAATGATGTATCTTTTATGGACATAGGTTAAGAATTTCATTAAAATTAGATTTCAATGAAAGACTTAGGCAGAACCAAAATATTGGGTACCGATGTCTATGTAGATAGATCGAGGTACCAATATGGTTGTGCCAAAGTACATAGATGAAATATTGAATGAAGTTCAATATGGAAACAACAAGAAAAGTTCTTGTCGCATGGAAGAGGTTGAAACAAGATTCAGGTGTTTTTAACACTTGATGAGTAAAGCCACATGAATGATTTGATCGATCATGTATACCATAATATGTACATATCCAGACATGTCCTATGCTCTAAATGTAATGAGTATATACCAGAGTGATAAATGTCATAAGATGATCACTGGACAATAGTAAGGATATCCTTATGTGCTTTGGAAGGACTAAGGATATATATTATGTATGATAAAGTGACACATAGTTCATTGTAAAGTGTTACATTGATACTAAGTTTGTCACAAGATACAAATTAAGGTTATCTCAATTTTAGCTATGTGTTTAGGTGGCACAATGTAATGGAAGGAAGTTCCATAATGGATTTGGATGAGTTCCAAAGTTAAGACATTGTGATGGATTCTACAACAAAGGTTGAGTATATGACTGCTTTAGAAGTAGCAAAGGAGGGCATTTGTGTCAAGAAGTTTGTTATCAAACTAGGTGTAGTTCCAAGCTAGCTATTACTGTGAAGATCTATTGTGCAGCAATAGTGACAACATGATTTTTAGCTAAAGGAACTAAGGTCTCACCAAAGGACCGAATTTATACCCAACTATCTCATTTGAGAATGAGTGATGTGTAGAGATGCAAAGACATGCAATTACACACAGAGCTGAAAGTGTCAGATCTGGAGATCAGGTTTACCACATGCAACGCATACATATAACATGTGAATGCCATAAGTGTTATATACGCAAGTATCAACTAGATTATTGACTCTAGTGCAAGTGGGAGACTGAAGGGAATATGCCCGAGAGGCAATAATAAAGTGGTTATTAACATATTCCATGTTTATGATAAATGTTTATTTCTCATGCTAGAATTGTATTAATCAGAAACATTAGTACATGTGTGATTAATAAACCAAAAGGTTCCTAGTAAAGCCTCTCTTTCATACTACCTCGTTGATTAACTGATGATCAAGGTTTCCTGATCATGAACATTGGATGTTGTTAATAACGGGGTCATATCATTAGAAGAATGATGTGATGAACACTCACACCCATAGTACGAATAGCAATACGATCAAGTCATCAAGTTCATTGCTATATCAAACTCATACGAAATAGTTCTAATCCTCAGACCATGAGATCATGTTAATCACTGATACCGGAAGAGTGCTTTGATGATATCAAACATCACACCATAACAGGGTGATTATAAAGGTTGATTTGGGTATTCTGAAAGTATTAGTTGAGGCTCATGGATCAAGAGTGGAATTTGTCCGACCCGATGACGGGAAGATATTCTCTTGGCCCTTCTCAGTGATATTGCATTGGAATCGCTTGCAAGCATGTGACTAGGTCACGGGAATGCATTATCACAGAATGAGTAAAGAGACTTGTCGGGAACGAGATCGAACTAGGTATGGTTGATACCAAATGATCGGATCTCAGACAAGTAATAATATCGTGAGACAAAAGGAATTAACTATGTTCGTTATTGGTTCACACGATCACTAGTTAATCGTTGAGTAAGTGGGAGTCATCATGGATTTCCAGATCCCGCTGATGATTATTGATCGGAGAGGAGTCTCGATCATGTCCACGTTATTCATGAACCGTAGGGTGACACACTTAAGGTTCGCCGTCGTTTTTGAGTGGATACGATACTCCGATCGAATTACAGGACAGCATGAGGGTTGTTTCAGAAAAGCGCCGAAACTATTTCGGTATATCGAAATAACTCAAGGGGGTATTTGTTAATGTTTGTTAATTGATTGAATTAACAAATATTAAAGAAATAAAAAATATTTTATTAATTCAATTAGTGTGAATTTTAATTAGCATGAACTAGCAGGGTTACCCGCGCATTTGCGCGGCTAGATTTAGTTTTGCTTAGTTTGTCTATGTACTGAATAGATCATGCCAATTTCAGCCTTTCACCTCCACTATACTTTTCAAGTATATATCATCATACTTATCATATCATATCAAGAAATAAAACATCAAAGATTTTAATGTAAACAATTGTAGCATGTACTTGTATTTGATCATAGACAACTTTTCTATGCACACACATGTTGGTAATTCTCCAATCACAATTTATTATCCATCCCTGACATACTTTTTTTTCGATGTACTATATTTTCTAGCATAACTGGAACTACATGTGTATAATTGACATGACATCTTTCTTCCCGCATAAAATCTCACACGTTTCTCACTTATTAACTGGACTCAATTATTTTGTTTTTAATCTCTTGTACCTCACCAGCGATTGCTAATTATGCTTTAGCTCATCCGCATCGAACTCATGTGGAGGTTATGAGCTTAAAAAGTCAATACAATAAAATATAAGTTTTACTCCGTATAAATTTTATTGCACGCTTGTTTTAGAAATAATTCACACATAAAACAATGGAATAATTTAATAATAACATTAATTGAAGGTTCGCGCATATAATATAAAGAACATAGGGAACTAATCTTTAGTTTTAGTTCTAGATTTCATATACAAATATCCTTTATGATCTTCAACCTAGCAGGTTCTGCTTCGTATTTTGATGACGTCCCGGACCCATGCGCATCCAGCGTCGCCTAATCGATCTACGGCTCACTCCTCGGCGACCAGTCAATCTAGGAATGTCTGGCAAATCGATGATACCTCGTTTCTTGCATGGGAATCCTTGTAGATTGTGGGGCACGCAATGACGATGGGGATGTCCCGTGGAGCTTGGCTAGCAACATCTCGTCAATGGCCTCCTGAATCCTGATCCATTAGTAGCAAAGCTGTAGTTTCTGCTTTTCGATGATGATCGTGTCGACTGTTGCACACCAATGCATAGCTCCGCCGTTAGATAATCATGTAGACCCTCACCGCCGGCAATCAATCAAGCTAGAGAATGTTGGGCCAACCACTGACCGATCGATTGTTGATGATAATCGTGTCGATTGTTTCATGCACAGCTCTGCCATTAGTAAATCGTGCTGTCGCTCGACGCCGGCAATTAATCAATCAATCTAGAGAATATCTGGCCAACCGGCCAAACCATTGTACCTGTTTCCTTGCATCCATCCGAGGGGAGGATCCTTTAAGATGTTGGGGTGCATGATGATGAGATGATGATGGCGTTGTGGAGCTAGCCTAGCAGCATGTCATTCATGAACTTGATGAACACATACATTTTGTACCATAGCATCCTAGCAGGGGCTCCTTAATGGTTCCGCTCAGCCTTGTGGTCACCGGGGCCCTTGGCGTCATCGCCGGCATTGCCGGGTTGCCTACCAGCTGCGCAGCTTGATGTCCGGCCTGGTCGGTGCCGTCCGTCAGGGTCTCCTTGCTTATCTAAGATCAGCTCCTCCCTCTATGATCTGATTAAAAGGCAACCGATGAACTATTATAGATTGCAATGCAATACTTCGAAAAAGATCCTATACGATCTGGACTGGCAACCTTTCATCAGAATTGGATATTTTTATATTAGCAGTCGTGTCCGTGTCAATGTATAGAACGTGTGAGAAGTAGTAGTATTTTCTTTTGAACTCTCGTCATGTATTCTGATCCCAGAAAGCTAGCTATTTTCTATCACGTGTGCATGCTGAACTCTTTTTCTTCCGCACGTCGCCAAATCTACCTATTTTATTCCAAAGCAGTTTGAACTTCCTTGGATAACATATCGCGTTCTTTTTTAAATCTGAGGCGTTCGTTTCTAATGTTCAATCTTTGTTTAATCTAGACCGTTCAATGTTTGCCGTTTTAATAATATAATAGATGTCATACAAAATTAAATGGGGGGTTACCTCATGTTGATGAGGGGGTTACCACCATGAAGAGGGAGTTACCACAATGAAGAGGACCATGAAGAGGAGGAGAGGCCTCTCCTTGGCCGGCCACCCCCTCCTTGGGGCTGCCACCTCCTCTCCTATAAAAGGAACCCCTCTTCTCCCTCTTCACACACTCTTGATTCTCCCCTTCCCTGCATAGTTGCTGCCCAATATCCGTCTTAGCTTAGCGAAGCTCTGCCGGATTTTTAGTTCGTAATTCATACACTTGGAGAAGTGTGTGTTGGAGTGTCCGGCGGATCCCTTCTTCCGCTGCCCTGCTGGACCGGGGGCGTGGAGGAGTCGACAACAAGCCGTACGTGTGACCGAGTACGGGGGCGCCGCCGGTTGTGGCGCCGTGAACATGATCTCGTGATCGTCAAGTGAACGACTACGTCGACTACGTCAAGTGAACGACTATGTCAACTACGTGCGTCTTGCTCGACTCTCCATCGGCAACGTTTGTGCAGGATCGTAATCCCCTCTTCCGGTCATCGAGGGTTAGTCTCCGTTGCTACCATCTCGTAGATGTTCTTGGCTAGTTTATGTGTTCATGCGTAGGAATTTTTTTGTTTTCTATGCTACGAACCCATCAGTATCTTGTGCAGCTGGTTCTTCTGGGCAAGCACGATGACGCCACGGTAAAAGCCGATGAACTAGTATCTAAAATATATTGATGAAGATAACATTCAGCACTAAGGTGTTTACGATTGAAAATAAAAATAGATTAACTCTATAGATATGGAGGAATTTGAACCTTGCATGAACTTCCGTTAGATCGATGGTGACGTAGCGAGATGTGTGGAGGTGGAGGAAGGTGAACTCAGCGGCGCGTGGAAGGGTGTGTTCTACCATGATCCATTCATGCAGGTGCACGTCGGGCTCAGGTAAATCTGAGCGCCAATTTCTATAAACTTGCCTCAAAGCAGAGTAGGTGTCCACGTACTCCTCGTTCGCCAGTAAGCAGTCGCCGATCTTGTGAAGTGGTTCATCAGCCATGAGAGAGGCCTAGTTCACGGAGGCGCCGCGCTTGGATGCGCCGCCCTCGGAGGCGACGGGCTCGGCGGTGACGGCCTCGGATGCGATGGGCTCGGCGGCGACGGGCTCGGATGCGACAGGCTCGGAGGCGAGGGCCGCCGGCGCATTCTTCTTCTCCATCGCCGGTAGGGGAGCGCGCGTAGGGCGGTTGGGGTTTTTTCCTTCGATTTGGAGAAGTTGATGGGACGTGAGAGGCGTGGTTGCGTGCGTGAGTGAGAATGAGACTGTGTGCAGAGGGAGGGAGAGAGGGGCTCTGTACAGGCAAAGTGACGTTTGGTCTCGGCAGTTTCTAAAAAAAACTAGATGTTTGGTCTCTGATACGTCCATTTTGCATCACTATTTTGTATCATAATTTACTGTTATTCATTGATATATTTCATATTTAGAGATGATACTTATGTTATTTTCTCTGTTTTTACATATTTGATGATCATTGGAGGATTTGCTGCCGGAGTCATGATTTTGCTAGAAAAAGGACCGTCAAGGCACCATATTTCGAAGATCAGGAAAATTCTAAAAAAATACCAGAAAATTATATTTTGTCAGAAGGCTGAAGAAGCCAGAAGGAGGAGGCGAGAGGGGCCACATGGCAGCCTCAACACCAGGGGCGCGGCCCAGCCCCTGGTCGCGCCGCCCTGTGGTGAGAGCCTCCTGGCCCACTACTGCCATCCCCGAAAACCTAAGTAAAAAGAGGGGCTCAGAGATAGACACCGCCGCCTCTGCGGGGCGGAAAACACCAGAGAGAGAAAAGCTCTCCGGCAGGCAGAAATCTGCCGGAGAAATTCCTTTCCGGAGAGGGGAGATCGTCGCCATCGTCATCGCCATCGCACCGGACTTCATCGGGATCATCATCATCATTTCCATCACCAGCATCTTCATCTCCACCATCACCACGCCATCCCGCTGTAACATTTTGAGTTGGATCTTGTTAAATTCTTGGGGGAAACTTTCCCGGTGTTGATTACTCTTGTGGTTGATGCTATTGAGTGGAACCGTTGAATTAAGGTTTATGTTCAGATTGTTATTTACCATTATTTCACCTCTGATTATGATCCATATGATGTCTTGTGAGTAGTTCGTTTAGTTCTTGAGGACATGGGAGAAGTCAAGATGTTAGTAGTGGATTATTGTTGAGTAATATTTAATGGTTTGGTATTTATTTGTTGTGGTGCTATTTCACTAGTGGTGTCATGTGAACGTCGACTACATGATACTTCACCATTTATAGGCCTAGTCAGACGCATTGTGTATTTGGCTACTAATTGTGGGGTTGCTGGAGTGACAGAAACCTAAACCTCCGTTAGGAAACCATTACACCAGGGAGCGTAGGATCTTAGAGTTTAAGGCTGTGGTTAGATTTATCTTAATTACTTTCTTGTATTTGTGGATGCTTGCAAGGGGTATAATCACAAGTGTGTATTTATCCTAGTAAGGGTAGTGCGCTAGCATAGGTTCACCCCCATAACACTTATCAAACCAATAAAGATTATTTAGCGGCATGAAGCGAAAGCTCTTGACAGAAACTCATGTGTGTCCTCAAGAACGTTTGGTCATCATAAGTTACACAACCGGCTTGTCCTTTGCTTCAGAAAGGATTGGGCCACTTGCTGCAATTATTATTATTGTCTTTTATTTACTCACACTTTATTTATTTGCATTACCAAATACTCCTGAAAACCCGTTTGCTAGTATTTACAGTGAATCCTTGATCAAAACCACTTGTCAACACCTTCTGCGCCTCGTTGGGTTCGACACTCTTATTTATCGAAAGTACTACGATACACCCCCTATACTTGTGGGTCATCAAGACTATTTTCTGGCGCCGTTGCCGGGGAGTGAAGCGCTATTGAAGAGTGGAATTGGTAAAGGTAACCGTCGCTGTGAGTATTGTTTTTATTTCTGTCTTTTATTTTTATTTTATTTTGCTATGGAGAGTTCTCCATTTGGTTTCCTATTCGGGAACACTACTACCACTGCTGCACATGTGGATGAACCACCACCACCACCACCACCTGCTCAATTAGATCCTTTTAAAATACCTATGAAAATTGTTGAACGTGTTATGGATAACTGCTATTCAGGAGATGGAACTGTCCATCCAGGTGATCACTTACTTTTTATACATGAATTATGCGAGTTGTTCAAGTGTGCAGGTATTTCACCGAGCCAGGTCAAGAGGAAGCTATTCTCTTTATCACTGAAAGGCAGAGCTGATGAGTGGTATCGACTGCTTAAAGATGGTCCATCTATTGCATGGGAGGAAATTGTACCTCTCTTTTATTCCAAATTTTATCCTCCAAGTGAAGTTCATAAAGATCGTAATCGGATATATAACTTTTGGCCTCATGATGGAGAAAGTATTGCCCAAGCGTGGGGGAGATTGAAGTTACTAATGCTCAAATGCCCCATTCATGAGCTCCCCAATAATATTGTTATTGATAATTTTTATGCGAGGCTTACCCTTCCTGATAAGGATTATTTGGATGCTTCTTGTTTTGGATCATTTACTCATATGAAAGAAGACGCTATGTGGAAACTTCTTGACCGTATCCAAGAGAATGCTGAATGATGGGAAAACAACAAAGGTAGGAAGTCAGGTATAAATTATGATTATATATGCATTAAAACTTTTATGGGAACCGATGACTTTCATAATGTTAGCACTGCTTATGGTCTTGATTCTCAAATACTTGCTAACTGTTTTAAGGCCTTTGCCTCTTATCTTGATGTTCCAAAGAAAGATTGGAACAAATATCATGCGCCTTATAAAGATTCTATTAGTCATATTCCTGCTGCAGCTACTGAAGTTTGTACTGTTGATAGCATTTTGCCTGAACCTTATTTTGAGAAGACACCTTTCCCTGCTAAGGTAAAAGAGCATTCTACTTTGGTAAGTGTGTCTAATAAAAGTACTAAGAAAGCTGTGGAACCCGATGAGCAAATTACTATTAAGTCTCCTGTGGCTATAGTGAAGAACCTTGTAACTAAAGATGTAGGGGATGAACACGTTATCTTTTGTGAAGATGCTACTAACATTATTTCATATCTTAATAGGCGTAGGAAAACAAGTGTTCCTGTTATTTCTGTCAGGATTGGAGATCACTGCTATTATGGTTTATGTGACATTGGTGCAAGTTCAAGTGCCATTCCCTTAGAGCTTTACAAAGAAATTATGCATGAGATTGGCCCTTGTGAACTTGAAGATATTGATGTAGTTGTTCAGCTTGCTAACAGAGAGATTGTTTGGCCTCTTGGTATTGTTCGAGATGTGGACGTTCTATGCGGTAAGACTAAATATCCCACTGATTTTCCAAGTACTGGGTAAGGTAGCTAGTAAAACTTGTCCTATTATTTTTGGTAGGCCCTTTTTGAATACTTGTGGTGCTGTGATAGACTGTAAGAAGGAGAAAATTTTCACTAAGTTTAATGGAGAATCTTATGAGTTTAATTTTTCTAAGTTTGCTAAGACTTCTTATGAAAATGACATGCCTAATGAAAATTTTCGAGTGGAACAGCTTGCTTCTATTGCCCTTGTTCCTAATAATGGTTTGCAGCAATTCATGGAAGACCATGAAAGTGATGTTTACAGGAAGGAAAGGGAAGAGATTGACGATGTTTTCCTTCGTCAACCACCGCTAATTAAGCACAATTTACCTATGGAGGATCTTGGTACCACTTTACCACCCAAGGAAGATCCTATTTTTGAATTAAAACCTTTACCTGATGATCTTAAATATGCTTATATAGATGATAAGAAAATATATCCTGTTATTATCAGTTCTAAGCTTTCAGGAAAGGAAGAAGAAAGGTTATTGGAGATATTGAGGAAACATCGAGGAGCTATGGGATATACTCTTGATGATTTAAAAGGGATTTGTCCCACTTTATGTCAGCATGCTATTAACATGGAGGAAGATGCGAAGCCAGTTGTGGAACATCAGCGCCGCTTAATTCCCAAGATGAAGGATGTGGTAAGAAATGAGGTATTGAAGCTCCTTGATGCTGGTATTATTTATCCTATTGCTGATAGTAGATGGGTTAGTCCTGTTCATTGTGTTCCTAATAAAGGAGGTATGACTGTCGTGCCTAATGAGAATAACGAGCTTATTCCTCAAAGGGTAGTAGTTGGTTATAGGATGTGCATTCACTATAGAAAGGTAAACAAAGTTACTAAGAAAGATCATTATCCTTTACCATTTATAGATCAAATGCTAGAGAGGTTATCTAAGAAGACTCATTTTTGTTTTCTTGATGGTTATTCTGGTTTCTCTCAGATTGCTGTTAAACCGGAAGATCAAGAGAAAACCACTTTTACTTGTCCTTCTAGAACTTATGCTTATAGACGTATGCCGTTTGGATTATGCAATGCTCCTGCTACTTTTCAAAGATGCATGTCTGCTATTTTTCATGGTTTTTGTGAAGAAATTGTGGAGGTTTTCATGGACGATTTTTCCATCTATGGAACTTCTTTTGATAATTGTTTGCACAATCTTGATAAAGTTTTGCAGAGGTGTGAAGAAACTAACCTTGTTCTTAATTGGGAGAAATGCCACTTTATGGTGAATGAAGGAATTGTCCTTGGACATAAAATTTCTGAAAGAGGAATTGAAGTTGACAGGGCGAAGGTTGAAGCAATTGAGAAAATGCCCTATCCCAGAGATGTTAAAGGTATTCGTAGTATTCTTGGTCATGCTGGTTTCTATAGGAGGTTTATTAAAGATTTCCCTAAGATTTCAAAGCCTCTTACTAATCTTCTTCAAAAAGATGTACCATTTGTCTTTGATGATGATTGTAAGGAAGCTTTTGAAACTCTTAAGAAGGCTTTAACTACTGCTCCTATTGTTCAACCACCTGATTGCAATTTACCCTTTGAAATTATGTGTGATGCTAGTGATTTTGCTGTTGGTGCTGTTCTTGGACAGCGCATAGATAATAAGTTGAATGTTATTCATTATGCTAGTAAGACTCTTGATGCTGCTCAGAAGAATTATGCTACTACTGAGAAAGAGTTTCTTGCTGTTGTTTTTGCATGTGATAAGTTTAAACCTTATATTGTTGATTCTAAAGTTACTATTCATACTGATCGCGCTGCTATTAGATATCTTATGTCTAAGAAGGATGCTAAGCCTAGGCTTATTAGATGGGTGTTGCTTTTACAAGAGTTTGATCTGCATATTGTAGATAGGAAAGGTGCTGAAAATCCTGTTGCTGATAATTTATCTAGACTGGAAAACATTTCTTTTGATCCTATTCCTGTTAATGATAGTTTTCCAAATGAACAGTTGGCTTCTATAAATGTAACTTCGCGAGACCTTCCTTGGTATGCTGATTATGCTAACTTTATTGTTTCCAAGTATTTGCCTCCAACCTTTACAGCTCAGCAAAGAAAAAAATTCTTCTATGATTTGAGGCATTATTTTTGGGATGACCCACACCTATATAAAGAAGGAGTTGATGGTATTATGCCAAGATGTGTTCCAGAATATGAGCAACAAGAAATATTGAGAAAGTGTCATGGAAGTGCTTATGGAGGACATCACGCTGGAGATAGAACTGCGCAAAAGGTTCTACAATCAGGTTTTTATTGGCCAACTGAAAGTGCATACTTTGTATCCCTCATGTTTTGTGTGTTAGATAACAACATTAGGAATTTAAGTGTGTGTTAAGTGGTGCAAGTTTTTCAGCTCAAGATATGGCTAAGCTTCTGGGGTGGCGTCTCCCTGGAATCAGGCCGGATAATCTGGCCAGGGGCCGGATAATCCGGCCCCCCTCTCGAGATCTCAAAAAACGGCTAAGTCCCAGGGCCAGCGTCCCCCTGGAATGGGGCCGGATATTCCGGCCAGGGGCCGGATAATCCGCCCCCCTGCGAGGCATCCAAAAAACGGCTAAGGACCAAGCTCGGCGTCACCCAGATACGGGGCCGGATATTCCGGCCAGGGGGCCGGATAATCCGCCCCCCTCGAAGATTTCGGAAATTCTGCTAAGGACCAAGCTCGGCGTCACCCAGTAACCGGGGCGGAAATCAGCCGGATAATCTGGCCATACTTTGGCCGGATAATCCGCCCCTCCAAGTCAGCAAACGGCTACATTTTGGGAGGGGCTATAAATACCCCTCCCCTTCTTCCACCTCAAGTCGCTCGTCCTGCACAAGAAGAACACCCCATTTGGAGCCACCAAATTCACAAGATCTCCTCCCTCAACCCACCAAAGCTCTTGATCTTTGGAGAATCGAAGGAGAAGGCCTTGATCTACATCCTCATCGAAGCGATTTACTTTCCCCTCTCATTTGCTTGAGGGCCCTTGTGTCTTGGGTTCCCTTGTGTCCCTTGACTTTGATTTGTGTGATTGATATCTTGATACTTGTTGATTGATTGCTTTGTGGTGCTTGGGAGCCTCCAATTCAGTTGTGGATGTGTGCCCCAAGTTTGTAAAGGCCGGTTCCGCCTTGAGGAATCCCTTAGTGGAAAGTGAGCTAGGCCTTTGTGGCGGAAGCTTGCACCGGAGAATAGGGTGAGCCTTTGTGGCGTTGGTTAGGCCTTTGTGGCAACCACACCTCTCCAACATAGACGTACTTCCCCTAAAAAGGAAGGAACTACAGGAATTACATCCGTGTCTCCGTGTGCTCCACTCTCGGTTACCTATATCCTTTATTCCCTTTACTTATTGTATCTTGCTTAGCTTGCTAGTTGTCATATAGGTAAATTCACTCTAGTTGCATATCTAGAGAATTTACCTTTTGTGTCAAGCCTAAATTGAAAAAGAATTAAAATTTGAGTAGCACCTATTCACCCCCCCTCTAGGTGCCCTTACGATCTGTTTAATTGGTATTAGAGCCTCGGCTCTTTATTCAGGCTTAACCGCCTAAGAGTATGGGCACGCAAGAGAATGTGGGCTCGGGTCAAGTTTCCATGGATGATTTCAAATCCTTGGAATCATCCATGTCAACTCAAATAAGCGAGTTGCGTGAAATGATAGCGCAACTCATTCAAGCTAAAACTCCTAGTGCTCCTCCTCCGGAAAAACCCGCTACTCCACAAGTGGAGGATGTGGGGTTGGAAGAAGAGGATGCCGACAAAGGTGCCGATGCTAAGTCTTGCACTAAGGGTGATAGGAAAGCTGAATTCCCTCATTGGTATTCACCCGACCTGCCGGTTCCTCATCCTCATATTAACCATAGAGGTGATCCACCTAAGCTTGATGCATTAAACTTTGGTCAATGGCAATATCAAATGATCTCCCATATGCGCAGTTCTTGCATCGAGCTTTGGAGGATTGTTGAAGAAGGATTCAAGGCCGTGGATCCCACCAACATGACAAGAAGAGAGACAGTCAATAGCCAACTCAATGCAACCGCTCTTCACATGATTCAAGTCACCGTTGGGTCCAAGGACTTGCCTCACATCCAACACTTCTCCACCGCCAAAGAAGCTTGGCAAGGACTCTCCGATGTCTTTGTTGGCAATGAGAGCATGAAGAAAACAAGATATGTGGCCTTCTCAAATCAAGCGGAGGGATTCTTCATGATGGATGGTGAGGACCATCAAGAGATGTATAGAAGACTCAAGGCCATTGATACCACCTTCAAGAAACCTCGGTGCTCACCATATTGATGATGAGTGGATCAAGATGAAGTACATTCTTGCTCTTACCCCATATGAGCCCGCGGATGTGAAGAGTGTTCAAGGAAAGCACAACTTCAATGAGATGACCTCCAATCAAGTGATGCAAGAGATTCAAGCCTACAAGGTAGCCGCACAAAATGCAGAAGATGCTCATTCTCGTGCCATAGGAATGCAAAGAAGCTCCAATCTTGCATTAAAAGCAAGTGTGGTTGAGAAAGAGGTTCCTCTTCAAGCAAGTATTGAAGCAAGACTAGAGATGTGTCCCGAGGATATGAGACATGAGTACAATGAGCACATGGCCTTCTATGGAAAAACCTTTTGGATTGATCCCCACAAGGCTAAAGAAGACAATCAAAGAAGAAGCAAGTCAAGTGGATTTCAAAGGAGTGACAACAATGGTCAAAGGGTGAGGACATGCTGCAATTGCAATGATAGATTCCACTTTGTTGCCGAGTGTCCTTATGAGAAGAGAGAAGATCATGGTGGAAAGCTCATCCTCAAAAGCAAGACCAAGTCACCATCAAAGTAGCCATTTGTGAAGAAGGGTGGACCAAAGAAGAAGCAACCAAAGTTTGTGTTCTTGACTCAAGAAGAGTACTCCGCAAGTGAAAGTGATGAAGAAGAAACCTCAACTAGTGAGATGGTCGCAATTGCAACCACCTCCACTTCCTCCACATCACTCTTTGAATCCCCCAATGAGGACTCTCTCGTCAAGAACATCAAGTGCCTTATGGCCAAGTCTTCCGAGGTATCACCCACACCTTCCTCCTTCTCTTCTAAGACAAATGATGCTCCTATGAATGATCTTGCTAGTCTTAGAGTAAAGGAAGAAATTGTTGCTTTTCATGATTATGTGTCTAGTGTAGATGGTGTACACAAGTTATACTTTGAATGCCTATTGAGCCAATATGGTAAAACTCTTGAAAAACTAGATGAACAAATGAGGCTTGAAAAAGAATATGCTCAAGATATTGCCTCACTAAAAGACTCTCTTGAAGAAGAGCAAGAGGAACGAGCAACTCTCGAAGAGAAGCTTGATTCCATTGAGGAATCTAATAATGAAGTTGTTTCCAAACTCATTAAAGAGCGAGACCATGCTCGTGCCAAAGTAAAAATGCTTAAAAAGGAAAAGATGGAATTTGGTGTTGGTCATGATAAACTTGTTAAGGACTTAGAAGATCTTGACAAGGCTCACAAGGCCTTGAAAAATGAACACTCTATTCTTACCAAGTCACATGAACAACTTCAAATTCAATTGACTAAGAATGATGTGCCTAGTTCTTCTACTTCTACTTGTGATCATGCAAATTTTATTGAAGAAAATGCTAGGTTGAAAGATGAGCTTGCCAAGTCCTCCATTCCCATAGGTGAGAAAAACTTGAATGACCTTTTGAGTAAGCAAAAGGCATTTGGTGATAAAACAGGGATTGGCTTTGTCTCAATGAAGAAGAAGAAGAACAACAACAAGAAAAAGAAGGCCAAGCCCGCACAAGCAAAGAAGGATCCTATTGTGGGTGGCAAAGCCACTCATGATGATCGTGCAGGAATTGCTAACCCTCACTATGTTTTATTTCGTGATTATTATGGTGATGTTTATGCAAAATATGTTGGTCCAAATGATGGTTGTGTTGCTTGGTCTATTTGGGTCCCAAAGACCCTTGTTGCTAACAAAAGAGGACCCATTGAGAAATGGGGACCTAAAACCAAGGAATGATCTCTTGTAGGACTATGCTTCTGGTGGATCATAATGGGTGCTTGATAGTGGATGCACAAGTCATATGACCGGAAGCAAGGAGATTATGACGGAGATGAGGCCTAATGTCAACAATATAACCGTCACTTATGGAGACATGTGATACGTCTCAAACGTATCTATAATTTTTGATGCTCCATGCTTGTTTTTACACCATTTGCATATTGTTTCGTTACACTTAGTGGCATTTTTATGCATTTTCCGGAACTAACCTATTAACAAGTGCCACAGTGCCAGTTTCCTGTTTTCTGCTATTTTTGTGTTTCAGAAGTGATACACAGGAAATATTCTCGGAATTGGACGAAACAAGTTTCTGAAGTCTTATTTTTCCCGGAAGCTTCCAGACATCCGAAGGAGAGACGGAGAGGGGCCACCAGGGCCCCACACACAGGGCCGGCGCGGCTAGGCCCCTGGCCGCGCCACCCCTATGTGAGGGAGCCTGGCTCCACCTCTGACGACGCCCCTTCGCCTATAAGTACCCCCCGACGGAAAAAACCTAAGTACCCGATCAGTTTTCCAGAACACATCGCGATCCGCCGCCGCCGTCGACCCGAAGATCGGGAGGGTCCAGAAGCTCTTCCCGGCACCCTGCCGGAGAGGGGAATCGCCACCGGAGGTCTTCTTCATCGCCATGCTTGCCTCCGGAGCGATGAGTGAGTAGTCTACCTTGGACTATGGGTCCATAGCAGTAGCTAGATGGTTGTCTTCTCCACCATGTGCTTCATGTTTAGATCTCATGAGCTGCCCTACATGATTGAGATCACCGTTATGTAATTCTATGATGTTGGTTTGTTGGGATCCGATGAATATTGGTGTTTATGATTAAGTTGCTGTACTGAATTATATCTTTTATTATCTCTATGTTGTTTATGATCTTGCATGCTCTCCGTTGTTAGTAGCTATCTTGGCCGAGTAGTTGCTAGTGACTCCAAGAGGGGGTATTTATGCTCGATAGTGGGTTCATGTCTCTATTTCACCCGGGGGAGTGACAGAAACCTCTAAGGTGGTAGATGTGCTGTTGCTACTAGGGAGAAAACAACATTCATATGCTCAAGGGCATATGCTTTGTTTACATTACACACTTTGCTTAATGCAATTATCTGTTGTTCGCAACTTAATACTTTTGGGGTGTTCGGATTGATATCCCCGAGGGTGGATTATTAGTCATAGATGCAGTTGGATGGCGGTCTATGTATTTTGTTGTAATGCCCAGAGTAAATCTCATAGTGATCTTCTTGACATATCACGTTATCTTTATTCTATCAATTGCCCAACTGTAATTTGTTTACCCAGCATGTTATTTTATCTATGGAGAGACACCACTAGTGAACTGTGGACCCCGGTCCTATTTTAATCATATTGCAATCACCTGTTTACTTTTCCCGTATTGTTTACTTTACTCGCATACTATTACTATTTTCCACTCGATACACTCATAACCTTTGTTTCAAGCAAACCGGTGAGATTGACAACCTCATCGTAAGTTGGGAGCAAAGTATTTGTTTGTGTGTGTGCAGGTTCCACGTTGCAGCTAGCAAGCAAAGCTTGGATGAGGCGCCATATATAAATTGCCCGCTGCTGTCGCAAACTAGCAAGCATCACCTTCAGCTGTCATTTGTCTGCTTTTCTCCTGAACGATAAACCTTGGTTTCTAACTGAGGGAAAACGAGCTACTATACTCATCATACCTTCCTCTTGGGGTTCCCAACGGGCTGGTCATTTACCACGCATCAAGCTCTTTTTCTGGCGCCGTTGCCGGGGAAAACTGGAAGACTTCTACGAGGGGAGTTTTTCGCACACACATTCTTTACTTTGTTATTGTTTTGCTTTACTTTATTTATTTTACCTGCATTGCTTTTATATCAAAAACCCAAAAAAAATTAGAATCCTTGGTAGTTGTTTTTACTTATCTGCTTTTAGTTTTGTTAAAATGAGTAATCCTGAAGTAGAAGTTCGTAGTTTTAAGCAACAAGGGGGAGAAAGTCTAAAAGATGCTTGGTACCGTATTAACAATGCTCATCATAGGTGTACCAAAAAGCACTCTACCACGATCCTCCTTAGAAATTTTTATGTTGGTATATCTAGCTGGAATAGGTATGTTCTTGATACTCTTACAGGAGGTAATTTTCTGGGTACTCCCGTGGGAGAAGCATGCACTATAATTGAAAGTTTAGTGGGAGTACCACCTATTCATGTTGCTAAAACTGAGACCACCTTGGAGGAGGTGGAAGAAAAGCTCAACTCCTTAGAAAAAAGTTTGCCAAGTATCCTAGAAAATGCTAGCCGCGTTAGTGAATCAACAGAAAACATTGGTAAGAGAATTACCATTTTAGAGGCTAGCACTACTCATGACAATCAAAACTTAAGGATTGGTAAACTAGAGGAGTCTATGGAAACTCTTAGCTTAATCTTCTCTTCTCTTAAATTTAAGAAAGAGAAAGTTTTTGTTGGAAAAGAGCAAAAGTTTATGTATGTTCCCAAGGTTTCTGCACTTAAATCTCAACATGTTCTTAAAATTGGAAAAGCTCTTAGTTCCACTAAGGGTGACTTGCAGGTTGAATCATCTTCGGGAACCTTCAAAGAGCCTACTGAGGTAACTAGCACTTCATCTATTGATATTACTTGATTCACAATTTTCTGCGCCTAGCTCAAAGGCGTTAAAGAAAAGCACTCTTGGGAGATAACCCAATGTTTTCTTTTCAGTACTTTTTCTTTTATTTGAGTCTTGGAAGTCATTACTACTGTAATGACCGCTCCTTATCTTGTTTATTTCGTTTTTGTGCCAAGAGAAGCCTCTAATTTGAGCGAGGTAAAGATTTGGGGTTATTGCTGTCCTGAAACTGTTTTTGGTGCTGCACCGTAAAAATTCGTATAAATTCTCTGTTTATCTTTTGGACCTGCGATTTCTTGTGCATATGCCCCAGGTTATATCCAAACTTTTGTTAGTTGAACACTTTTTGATTTGAGCAACAGACAACCTTTCAAAAATTCGTCCTTTGTCAGCTGTTCAGTTTTGACAGATTTCTGCCAATATTTGTTTTTGCCACTTTATCGCTTTCTTTTGAGTTCTTTTTGATCATGGAACTCTTGTGGAAGTTGCTACAGTAGTATATACTTTATATGTGGTGGTTTTGGGTTGAAACCTGAAGCTAAAAGAGGTTGAATATATTTTATGCTTACACTAATGTTGCTAATAGAATTGTGTTTAGTTTTGTATGAAGAAAGTTTTCAAGTGTAGGGATTGGAGAATGATGAGATGAGTTGAAGAATGGACAAAATCTCAAGCTTGGGGATGCCCATGCATCACCCCAAGAAATATCCAAGAAGTACAAGCGTCAAAGCTTGGGGATGCCCCCGAGGCACCCCTTCTTCATCGGCAAAAATCAGGTCACCTTTCAAGACACTATATTTTTATTGCTTCATGCACTATGTGTTTTTCTTGGAGTGTCAGTTGTTTTAGTTTTCTTAGTTTGTTTAGTTTGTTTGTTTGCTGCAATAAATGGTTGGACCCCAACAAATTTCCTTTGGAGGAGATGTACTCGTTTTCATTTGCAAAGAATGCTCTAGTTTTCACTCTTATTAAAATCGAGCATTCTACTTTTTCTGCTACTGCTTTTGGTTTTCGTTTTCGCCTTGATATGCGTTCAGATCTTGTCATATCTTTTCATCAAGGCATATATTTGCCTCTGAACTTTATTGGTTTTCATTAAAAGAGGTATTTATAAAAATTTCAAATGGTGTTGGAAAAGAGAAAAAGTTTTGTGCAAAATAGTGGTACAAGAAGGAGCTTGTGTAGACTGCGGCTTAGGCTTTTTCATGTCATGCTTGATGTCTTTTTGATAGTATGCTTAGTGGTTTTGCTGTAGCATGACTTGTCTCAAATAACTGAGATTGCTTAATGAGCCTTTGAAAAAATCATGCGTTGTCTTTATTGTATGGAAGCATTATTTTGGTTTTCTCCTTGATGCTTTATTTGGGTTGACTTGGCGCATGCTCACACATGTTAGACTCTTACAAAGTCGCCATTAGCCTTCATGATCATTTAGTTTTTGACTTTTGATGCCATCTTATGCTTCTTTTAATGTCGCTTTGTCGCTTTGCATGATTATGGCCATTATTGCTCTCTTAGTTGGTCGCTCCCAGTCTTTTGCTAGCCCTCGCCTTGTACTGAGTATGAGCTCTACTCGTGCATCCAACTCCTAAAAGCCAAAGTTTTCCAAAGTGTCCACCATACATACCTACTAGCAATTTGCTATTCCAAGTAAATTTGACTTGCTTTTATATTCTCTTCAAATTAAACTCTTGCCAGTGTTATGCGAAATTCGGTCAGTAAAGCTCTCACGAACCGGAAGGCACACTTTACTTTATCCTGTTCTTAAAAATTTGACATTGTGGTCTTTTATGTTGAGTTGTTATGCTTGCAAGTTGTAAGTTGGATTCTAGCCCAGCCATGCTGTCATGGGGCAAGCTTTCAACATTGCACTTTCTTATTTGAGTTGATATCGTGATCTTTTGTTTATGGATGCCCGCGGTGTGAAATGAGTTGGGAATCTTGTGAGGATCATGGAGTTTTTATATGTGTTAGGGAAACGCCGGGCCGCCAATCTAAGCCATGCATAATTCATGGTGGAAATTTGCAGCATACCCATGGTGAACATTCGACGACGCATCTCACAATAAAAAGCTAAACAATATAGCAAATAAAAGAGATGTCGAGGTGTTCATTGTCTGCTTGTCCTGTCATTTTGGTGTGGGCTTGTTCCATGTCATCGGGCACGGAGGTACCCCATTGGCGGTTCTCAATGATACACATATATTTACAATGACAAGAGCCTTGCTTGGGACTCTAAGTAAAGTAGCATGAGATTTGGGTACTCGTATTCACGGGGCACGAGGTCTTCAACTTATGATTTGTCAAGCATATGCATCATAATTGTTCTCGCATTAACTTTAACCATTCAAGATGCTTATGATGGGGGCAATGAGAGCTCAAAGCCGGTAAGTACCATAATTTTTGAAGGTTATAAAACTTGCAATCACTGCTTCCCTCTGCGACGGGCCTTTCTTCTACTTTTATGTTGAGTCACCACCTTCTTTCTTTATGCACCATTAAGAGAGCATAGTTGTCATTCTTAGTGTGATATGCATTGTCCCAAAGTTCATTGATTGACTCATCATGATTGGTTTCACTTGTTCTTAAATTATTTGTATCTAGTCGCCCTCTTAAACTTGAAGGTGTCCTATGCATTTATGTTTTGCTCTCTTTGAAGGACAAGCTGAAAATCATTTGTATGTTTTTCCTTATGATTTGAACACACGTTTGACTTTCATTGTTTCATTATCATGATCTTTTGTTTGTGTTCATTTGCATGTTTACAACATGGTTGCTAAGTTCTTATTGTCATGATTATATCTTTCATGCCCATGTTTTAAGTTCTATTGATCCCAGCTCACCAATGCTTACATAGATGATCAAGATTGTGTAGGTGCATGTCACCTCAAAAATTATTCTTTTGTTATCACTTACCTACTCGAGGACGAGCAGGAGTTAAGCTTGGGGATGCTTGATACGTCTCAAACGTATCTATAATTTTTGATGCTCCATGCTTGTTTTTACACCATTTGCATATTGTTTCGTTACACTTAGTGGCATTTTTATGCATTTTCCGAAACTAACCTATTAACAAGTGCCACAGTGCCAGTTTCCTGTTTTCTGCTGTTTTTGTGTTTCAGAAGTGATACACAGGAAATATTCTCGGAATTGGACGAAACAAGTTCCTGAAGTCTTATTTTTCCCAGAAGCTTCCAGACATCCGAAGGAGAGACGGAGAGGGGCCACCAGGGCCCCACACACAGGGCCGGCGCGGCCAGGGCCCCTGTGTGAGGGAGCCTGGCTCCACCTCTGACGACGCCCCTTCGCCTATAAGTACCCCCCGACGGTACCCGATCAGTTTTCCAGAACACATCGCGATCCGCCGCCGCCGTCGACCCGAAGATCGGGAGGGTCCAGAAGCTCTTCCCGGCACCCTGCCGGAGAGGGGAATCGCCACCGGAGGTCTTCTTCATCGCCATGCTTGCCTCCGGAGCGATGAGTGAGTAGTCTACCTTGGACTATGGGTCCATAGCAGTAGCTAGATGGTTGTCTTCTCCACCATGTGCTTCATGTTTAGATCTCATGAGCTGCCCTACATGATTGAGATCACCGTTATGTAATTCTATGATGTTGGTTTGTTGGGATCCGATGAATATTGGTGTTTATGATTAAGTTGCTGTACTGAATTATATCTTTTATTATCTCTATGTTGTTTATGATCTTGCATGCTCTCCGTTGTTAGTAGCTATCTTGGCCGAGTAGTTGCTAGTGACTCCAAGAGGGGGTATTTATGCTCGATAGTGGGTTCATGTCTCTATTTCACCTGGGGGAGTGACAGAAACCTCTAAGGTGGTAGATGTGCTGTTGCTACTAGGGAGAAAACAACATTCATATGCTCAAGGGCATATGCTTTGTTTACATTACACACTTTGCTTAATGCAATTATCTGTTGTTCGCAACTTAATACTTTTGGGGTGTTCGGATTGATATCCCCGAGGGTGGATTATTAGTCATAGATGCAGTTGGATGGCGGTCTATGTATTTTGTTGTAATGCCCAGAGTAAATCTCATAGTGATCTTCTTGACATATCACGTTATCTTTATTCTATCAATTGCCCAACTGTAATTTGTTTACCCAGCATGTTAATTTATCTATGGAGAGACACCACTAGTGAACTGTGGACCCCGGTCCTATTTTAATCATATTGCAATCACCTGTTTACTTTTCCCGTATTGTTTACTTTACTCGCATACTATTACTGTTTTCCACTCGATACACTCATAACCTTTGTTTCAAGCAAACCGGTGAGATTGACAACCTCATCGTAAGTTGGGAGCAAAGTATTTGTTTGTGTGTGTGCAGGTTCCACGTTGCAGCTAGCAAGCAAAGCTTAGACGAGGTGCCATATATAAATTGTCCGCTGCTATCGCAAACTAGCAAGCATCACCTTCAGCTGTCATTTGTCTGCTTTTCTCCTGAACGATAAACCTTGGTTTCTAACTGAGGGAAAATGAGCTACTATACTCATCATACCTTCCTCTTGGGGTTCCCAACGGGCTGGTCATTTACCACGCATCAACATGTCACAATCCGAGGTATTGGGTCTTGGCAAGGTGGTGGTCGCACCGGATATTTCCCTTGTGGACGTCATGCTTGTTGAGACCCTTGGTTACAATTTACTTTCAGTTCGTGCACTTGGTAAGATGGGCTTTGCCGTCTTCATTGATAATGAATTTGTGGTACTCTTGTGGAGCAAGTCTCTAAAGGTCGCTTTCGTTGGGCATATTGAAAACAACTTGTATGTGGTGGACTTCTTGGGGAAAACCACTACAAGTGCAATGTGTTTATTTGAAAAGGCCGATGTGGGTTGGCTTTGGCATCGCCGACTAGCCCATGTCAATATGAGAACTTTGCAAAGTCTTCACAAGGGTGGCCACATACTCGGACTAAAAGAGAATGTTTATTTTGCCAAAGATCGTGTTTGCAGGGCTTGCGTTCTAGGAAAAATGCATGACTCTCCTCATTCAAGCAAGACTATCATTTCTTCCAAGAGGATCTTGGAGCTCCTTCATGTGGATCTTTTTGGTCCTCCCTCTCATGCAAGTCTTGGTGGGAAGAAATATTGTTTGGTGATTGTTGATGACTATTCAAGATATACTTGGGTCTATTTCTTCAAGCACAAGAGTGAGACTCAACAAACCGTCATCGACTTTGCCAAAGAAGTTGAACGTCAACATGGGCAAAATATCTTGGCAATTAGAAGTGACAATGGCTCCGAGTTCAAGAACTACACCTTAAATGGGTTTCTTAGTGATGAGGGGATTTGTCATCAATATTCCGCTGCATACAGCCCTCAACAAAATGGTGTAGCCGAGAGGAAGAACCGGACTCTTATGGATATGGCTAGGTCCATGTTGACGGAGTTTAAGTCTCCATACAACTTTTGGGCCAAAGCTATCTCTATGGCTTGTCACTCTTCAAACTGGCTCTTCCTTCGCAAAGGCTTAAACATGACTCCATATGAAATACTCACCGGAAGCAAGCCCAACATCTCCTACTACCGGGTTTTTGGGTGTAAGTGTTTCTTTCAAAGAAAAGGAGTTCGTTTAGGTAAATTTGATCCAACAGCTATAGAAGGTATTTTTGTTGGTTATGGTGCTGAATCCCACACTTATAGAGTCTTCAACAAGTCCACCGGACGTGTTGAAGAATCTTGTAGTGTGGTATTCGAAGAAAATGATAGCTCCCAAGGGGGGCAAGATGTTGTTGCTTGTGATGTAGATGATGAAATACCTCAAGATGCCATAAGAAGAATGGGCGTGGGATTTTTCTGCCCCATTGAGGGACACCTTGTGGCGGACCGAGAAGGACTATGCTCTACTCAAGTGGAGCCCTCATCTACGCAAGCTCATCAAGCTTCTCCCGAAGAAGCAACTAATGCACCAACTGAAGAACAAGACAAGGACCTTCATGAAGAAGAAGGGGCACCACCATCCTCTCCGGTTATCTCAACCGCCCCTAATTCTTCACAAGACCAAGATCAACCTACTCATGAAGAGAATGATGATGTGCATAATGATGATCAAGGTCAAGTTGATGGTCAAGACGGGGACCAAAATGATCAAGATGATCAAGTGATTCCTCCGAGGTCAAATGAGGAGATCGAAGCCCGTCGCAAGAGAAGAGTTGAAAGGGACTTGGAACTTAAAGGTCATACCCTTGAGAGGGTTATTGGAGATTTAAGAAGCAAAGTGTCAACTCGGAGGCAATTGGCACAATTTAGCAATCATCATGCCTATATCTCCATGGTTGAACCCAAGAAAGTATTTGAAGCACTTGAAGATCCGGATTGGTTGGATGCTATGCATGAAGAACTCAATAACTTCAAGAGCAATAATGTGTGGGTGTTAGTGGAGAAGCCAAGAGAGTGCCGCAATGTGATTGGCACAAAGTGGATATTCAAGAACAAGCAAGATGAGCATGGAATTGTTGTGAGGAACAAGGCAAGGTTGGTTGCTCAAGGTTTCTCTCAAGTTGAAGGCATTGACTTTGGAGAGACTTATGTTCCCGTGGCTCGCCTTGAGTCCATCTGTATCCTTCTTGCATATGCCACTCATCATAATTTTAAGTTGCAACAAATGGATGTTAAGAGCGCCTTTCTTAATGGTCCATTGAAATAGGAAGTGTATGTTAAGAAACCCCCAGGGTTTGAGGACCTCAACTTCCCTAACCATGTCTACAAACTCCATAAGGCACTCTATGGCCTTAAACAAGCCCCACGTGCGTGGTACGAGCACCTTAGGGAGTTATTGTTAGACCGTGGGTTTGAAGTTGGGCAAATCGATCCCACTCTTTTTACTAAGAGGGTCAATGGGGAGCTTTTCGTATGCCAACTATATGTTGATGATATTATCTTTGGCTCTACTAACAAAGCTTTTAATGATGAATTCTCAAAGCTTATGACCGATAGGTTCGAGATGTCTATGATGGGCGAAATGAAGTTCTTTCTTGGTTTTGAAATCAAGCAATTGAAAGAAGGGACTTTTATTAATCAAGCCAAATATGTCCAAGACATGCTCAAGAGGTTCAAGATGAAGGAACTAAATGGGGCCGCCACACCAATGGCCACTAAATGTCATCTTGAACTAGATCCCAATGGTAAAGACGTGGATCAAAAGGTATACCGTTCTATGATCGGTTCTTTGCTTTACCTTTGTGCATCTAGACCCGATATTGTGTTGAGTGTAGGTGTATGTGCAAGGTATCAAGCCGCTCCTAAAGAAAGCCACCTTATGGCGGTTAAGAGAATCTTTTGATATTTGGTTCATACCCCAACTTATGGGCTTTGGTATCCCAAAGGCTCGGATTTCTCTCTTTGTGGCTTCACAGATTCGGATTGGGCCGGTGACAAGGATGATAGGAAATCAATCTCCGGAGCTTGCCAATTTCTTGGTCAGTCTTTGGTGTGTTGGTCTTCTAAGAAGCAAAATTGTATATCTCTCTCTCCACCGCCGAAGCCGAATACATTGCCACCGCAAGTGGATGCACTCAATTGTTGTGGATGAGGCAAACTTTAAAGGAATATGGTGTCAATTGTGACAAAGTGCCTCTTTTATCCGACAATGAAAGTGCTATCAAGATCGCCTATAATCTGGTGCAACATTCAAGAACCAAGCATATTGAGATCTGGAATTATTTTATTAGAGATCATGTTGCCCATGGTGATATTGAGCTTGCATATGTTTGCACCAAGGATCAACTTGCCGATATTTTCATGAAGCCTCTTGATGAAGCAAGATTTGGATATTTGAGGAATGAGCTAAATATCATTGATTCAAGGAGTGTGGCTTGAGCATCTTGCAATTACACCTATTTTTCAATACTTGTTTGGTTTAGGTGTGGGCATGGAGATAGGGGGAGTGCGGTCCTAATTAATTGGGCTATCCCTCCCCCCATGATGCCGATAGTAATCATATCATTCTCGTAATATCATTTTTGTGATATATGAGCTTCAATGACGAGTAGTGGTTATGGACCCAAGATACATCTTCGCGGTCCAATGCCATAACACTCATACATGGTGGCTTCGGCCACCGACCTCTTCCTTTTTGAAGAGTTGATTCCTTGCATATCTTTTTGAATCCTTGGTGTTCTTTCTTGGTGTTGTTTCTTACTTTGATATGGGAAGGCACTTGCATTGTTTTTTGTGTTGATTTGTTCTTGCAATGTCAAGTGCTGAGAACCACTCCATGTTTGCTCTCTCACCTAAGCCATCCTATCTCAAGACATCTAATCTATGCACACGAGTTCAGTTTTTTGTCAAAAAAAAAGAACTTCAGTTTTTTTAAAAAAATTTGGTTGGTTGAGTTTCTGGCATCCCAGGCCGGAATATCCGCCCCCTTGGGCGGAATATACGGGGGGCCGGATAATCCGGGCTACATTTGGCCGGATTATTCGGCCAGAGTGGCGGCCGAGTATAAAAAGGGCGGGGTCGGGCTGCCCTCCGGGCAGTTCCTACCCCAGCCTTAGGGTTTCCCCAGCAGTCGCCGCCGCCTCTCCGTTGCCGCCACCGGAGATCCAACCATCCCCTAGGCCGGTCCTCGCTGGAATTTGATCTCCTCCACCTTGGGAGGGCTCTCACCAAGCCGTTTTTGCAATGGATGCGGGTATTTTCCTAACCCTAGGGTGTGATTTTACCTATGCATGTTCTTGGTGTTTAGCCCTCTATTTGTTGATTTCCTGCTGTCATGAATCTTGTTGTATGATCTTCTTCCCCCGATCTATCAATCTGTGTGGTGCAGCAAGTTTTAGGAAAAATTTCGAGGGGGCCGGATTATCCGCCCCCCTGGCCGGATAATCCGGCCTGGCATTCCTCTGTTTTACTAAATTGCTGCCATCAAGTTGATTTCTCATGTGAAGATTGTCCTTTCATACAACATGATTCTTGATCCTCTTTCAGTAACTCGTGTGCATATACTTATCCCCATGCTATCCATGCCTATCTCTCTCACAGGTGGTTCGAGTGTACCGAAGCGCAAGCGTTTGCTTGTTCCGAATGAAGAAGGAGTCCTAGTTGATGAGGTTGCAATCCGTCGGCGTCAGAGGGAAGCTGAGAGAAATGCTCAGAAAGCAAAAGTTGCCAAAGCTCAAGCCCGTCGTCGCAAAGGCAAAGCGACACGTCCCAACTACAAGAGCATGCCAGATGCCAAATACATTCTTGTGCGGTGCAACAATTGGTATGCCACACCCAGAGATGAAGACATTGAGGACCGTGGTTTCTGGAATGAAGAGCAGTGGGGCATTTTCCGTGATGTCTATGAGCCTTTCAAGAATCCATGTCGACCGATGCATCCTATTGACTTTGATCACCTTCACAGCAAGACCTACTTTGATGAAGCTATCTCTGTGATTGAGAAGATGGGATTGATGGAATTGGCTACCATTCAGTGCAACTATAACCCCGGCCTCATAAAGCAGTTTTATGCCACTCTTGTGATCTTGCCTAATCCTTAGAAGTCAATGAAGTGGATGTCTGGAGAGCATGAATGTACAGCGGACTTCTCTGTGTTTGCCTCTGTCTTGGGGTATGCTTATAATAGGGAGACTCCAGTGGGTCGCCGTGTTCACAATCCGGGGACAAAGCCTGACAAGGATAAGCTATATGACCTCTATGACTCCACAAGCGTTGTGGGCTTTATCAATGGCCTGCATCCACTTTATGATCAGCTTGTCCGCATTTTCAGAGAGAACATTGCTCCTAGTGGTGGTAACAATGATGCCATTCGCACCTCACTTGTTGACCTCCTCTTCCTTGCTCATGAGTGTGCTACTTCGACCGACCCGGATGAGGACTTCACTCTTGATGTGATGGATTTCATCTTTTATGAGATTAAGGATGCTATCATTCAGAGGAACACTGTGCCATATGCTCCATACATCATGCTCCTCATCAAGCATGGCCTTGGAGATTATGATATCAATGATGATTGTGTGGAGCACCTAGTCAAGAAGATGTATATCAAGAGGAAGAAAACTCCTGCCCCTTCCACTGCTTTTCCTAGTACCTTCATGGCTGATGCGAGGTCAAGTGCTTCTACTCGTGATCAGAGGGCTGCTGCTTCTGCTATGTCTAGAGAGGTGAGAAAGCTCAGTTGGTTTGAGAGGAATGTTCTTTGCATGAAGGTTGAGATCCACCGTGAGAACTATCAGGCTTATGTTGAGAGGAAGAATATTCAGGACACTCAGTAGCTGATCCTACACCATCTCAGTGGTGCACAGACTACCGATCCCACCCCTACCGCAGCTACGTCCTATGATGCTTGGAACACTGATCGCTACAACTGGGTTGATATGCAGAAGCATCTCTTTGCTACTCCAGATGCTCCCATAGGAGATACTCATGCAGAGGCTGAGGAGGACGTGGAGGATGAGGATGCTGGAGGTGATGATGATGCTGGAGGAGATGACTATGCTGGAGGCTCCGACGACATCGATGATTGGGAAGATTGATTCCTCGGGGCGTGTAGCATCGCTCTTCTCCCTTTTTGGTGTCTTGATGCCAAAGGGGGAGAAGTAGTTATATTAGGAGTCTCATGGGATTTGCATGGGTGGGAACACAAGCTTGCACGTTTATCATTCATTTGGCGCTTGTGTTTCTTCTTATTTACTTGCTTTAAATTTGGAACAATTTGTGTGATTTATTTGCTACTATGGTGTGTATGAGACTATGTTCTATGTTTTATATGTGCCTTGTGGAACATTATGCTTGTTTAATTATGAATTTGTGAGCTCATGGTATATGTGTGAGATGGCTATGGAATTTGGTCCGGTTTCTCGTCATTATCATATTCGGAATTCCATATTGATTGAATTATCTATAAAGAGGTATGCTTCCTACAAACTCTTGTGGTTCTCCTTCGAACTCAATTGCGGAGATGCACACATTTAGGGGGAGCTTTATTCCTTGCTCAAATATTTGTTATTTGAAATATTCGATCTCTCTTGCAAATCCTAGTGTTGTCATCTAACACCAAAAAGGGGGATATTGAAAGTGCATACTTTGTATCCCTCATGTTTTGTGTGTTAGATAACAACATTAGGAATTTAAGTGTGTGTTAAGTGGTGCAGGTTTTTTAGCTCAAGATATGGCTAAGCTTCTGGGGTGGCGTCTCCCTGGAATCAGGCCGGATAATCCGGCCCCCCTCTCGAGATCTCGGAAAACGGCTAAGTCCCAGGGTCGGCGTCCCCTTGGAATGGGGCCAGATATTCCGGCCAGGGGCTGTATAATTTGCCCCCCCTGCGAGGCATCCGAAAAACGGCTAAGGACCAAGCTCGGCGTCACCTAGATACGGGGCCAGATATTCCGGCCAGGGGGCCGGATAATCCGCCCCCCTCGAAGATTTCGGAAAATCTGCTAAGGACCAAGCGCGGCGTCACCCAGTAACCGGGGAAGAAATTTGGCCCAGAGATTTCATTCCGGGCCGGATTATCCGGCTGGCCGGATTATCCGGCCATACTTTGGCCGGATAATCCGCCACTCCAAGTCAGCAAACGGCTACATTTTGGGAGGGGCTATAAATACCCCCCCTTCTTCCACCTCAAGTCGCTCGTCCTGCACAAGAAGAACACCCCATTTGGAGCCACCAAATTCACAAGATCTCCTCCCTCAACCCACCAAAGCTCTTGATCTTTAGAGAATCGAAGGAGAAGGCCTTGATCTACATCCTCACTGAAGCGATTTACTTTCCCCTCTCATTTGCTTGAGGGCCCTTGTGTCTTGGGTTCCCTTGTGTCCCTTGACTTTGATTTGTGTGATTGATATCTTGATACTTGTTGATTGATTGCTTTGTGGTGCTTGGGAGCCTCCAATTCAGTTGTGGATGTGTGCCCCAAGTTTGTAAAGGCCGGTTCCGCCTTGAGGAATCTCTTAGTGGAAAGTGAGCTAGGCCTTTGTGGCGGAAGCTTGCACCGGAGAATAGGGTGAGCCTTTGTGGCGTTGGTTAGGCCTTTGTGGCAACCACACCTCTCCAACGTAGACGTACTTCCCCTAAAAAGGAAGGAACTACGGGAATTACATCAGTGTCTCCGTGTGCTCCACTCTCGGTTACCTCTATCCTTTATTGCCTTTACTTATTGTATCTTGCTTAGCTTGCTAGTTGTCATATAGGTAAATTCACCCTAGTTGCATATCTAGAGAATTTACCTTTTGTGTCAACCCTAAATTGAAAAAGAATTAAAATTTGTGTAGCACCTATTCACCCCCCTCTAGGTGCCCTTACGATCCGTTCACCAACCCTCTTTAAAGATGCTAGAAGGTATGTTTTATCTTGTGATGAATGTCAAAGAGTTGGTAATATTTCTAGACGTAATGAAATGCCTATGAGTTACACTCTTGTTATTGAACCATTTGATTGTTGGGGATTTGACTTTATGGGTCTCTTTCCTCCTTCAAAAGGCTATACTCACATACTTGTTGCTGTTGATTATGTTACCAAGTGGGTAGAAGCCATACCTACAAAGAGTGTCGATGGTGAGACCTCGTTAAAAATGCTTAAGGATGTTATTTTTCCTAGGTTTGGTGTGCCTAGATATCTTATGACTGATGGAGGTTCTCATTTTATTCATGGCGGTTTTAGAAAAACTCTTGCTAGATATGACGTTAATCATAGAATTGCTTCTGCTTATCATCCCCAAACTAGTGGGCAGGTAGAGTTTTCAAATTGAGAGATCAAGTCTATCTTGCAGAAGACTGTCAATAGATCTAGGAAAAACTGGGCTAGCAAGTTAAACGATGCTTTATGGGCTTATAGAACTGCTTATAAGAACCCTATGGGCATGTCTCCTTACAAAATGGTTTACGGAAAGGCGTGTCACTTGCCCTTAGAATTAGAACACAAAGCTTTTTGGGCAGTGAAAGAGCTTAATAGAGATTTCAAACTTGCTGGTAAGAAAAGGTTGCTCGATTTGAGTACCCTAGATGAGTGGAGAAATGAAGCTTTTGAGAATGCCAGACTTTTCAAAGAGAAAGTCAAACAATGGCATGATAAGAAAATTCTTAAGAGAGAATTTCATGTTGGTGAGAAAGTTCTATTGTATAGGTCTCGTCTCAGATTTTTTGCAGGAAAGTTACTCTCAAAATGGGAAGGACCATATGTTATTGTGGAAGTATACCGCTCAGGTGCTATAAAGATTGCTTCGTTGAAAAATGACACTACACAAGTGGTGAATGGTCAAAGACTCAAACATTATATTGCTGGATATTCTTATAATGAAGATGTTCATGTTATTCAAACAGTTTCTCCGGAAGAGTTCATCCAGGACAATATGCAGGAACCTGCAGAGTTCGTTTTCGAATAGGTAACAGTTCTAGTCAGAAAAGGTTCGTGAAAAACTTTTCTTTTAATATTTTTATTGTTTTTATTAAATATGAAAAATCATGAGACGAAAACGGGCAGGAGACAGAGTCCGGTGGCTCCTCACCACCAGGGGGTGCGGGCCCACCCCAGGCCACGCCGCCCTGTGGTGAGACCACCCCGGAGCTCGTCTCCGTCCCGGTTTCCTCCTGTGATTTTGTCTTGATGTTTAATTTTCGCCTGTATAACCCCCCGGAATACCCGAGGTCTGTATATCATTTTCTCGTCGTGTTTTTGTTTCGAGCTGTTTCTGTCAGGAGTTGATCTTAGTTTTGAGAGCACCATGGCTCCTTCAAGCAACGACAAGGGGAAGAGGCCTAGGGAAGAAGACCCCAAGCTGAAAGAGGAACATGAGGCTGGAAAATCAAGGGCAAGAAACTCTACTTTTGTAGGATCAATGAACACCGGACGTGCCTTTTCTCATGATATGCAGGGACCGACGTTCCCAGTCTTGGATCTAAATTTCATGCCCGTAATAAAGGAGGGTATGCTGGTCACTGACGAGCTTTGTGCCCAATACCGAGTTCTGGAGAGGGAGATAGAGATACTTCAAGAAGAGAATCTCAGGCTTCGCAGGATGCTGGAACATTTAATTAATCCAAGGGTGATCCCACCATCGCCAAAGGAGTAATTCGTCATCGGTATAGGCATCCCCTTGGCTTGTTCCAAGCTTGGGGGAGTGCCGCGGTATCACATCATTATCCTTTACTCATTTACTTTTCAAGTAGAGTCATATCATGAATAGAGAAGTTATCTTATAGAATAGTTTGCAGTGTGGAAGTATCCTCCTTAGTTGGTTATCTATGTATCCCTTGGTGTGAGTTGCGGTATTGAAATATTAATGAGAAGTTTTATCGTTTACTTTCCGCACACTTTATTTTAGTATGCAATCTTTCTTATATGGCTAGTCTTGTTGATTAGTATTGGTATCACTTTGGGAGCATGAGTAAATTTAGTTGGTTTTGGCAAACTTAGCTTGGTCAATAGCAACATTACCTTGAGGTTTGAGTAGAATAGAAGAAAGAAGTGCTTGTAGTTACATCACTTCAGTTTTCCTTCATGATTGGCTTATAAGCATTATTATTCTCAAAGTTAAAATCATTGTACCTTCAAGGAAGTTTGCATGATTGTTCCTATTATATGTATGTTTGTTTGTTTCATGCAACTCTTATGCTTGCTACCCAGCCTTGCTAGCCAAAAACCTGTACTGAGAGGGAATACTTCTCGTGCATCTAATTCCAAAAGCCAAGTTACTTCCAAAGAGTCCACTAGAAATTCCTATGCATGGTATTTCAAGCCATTCTAAGTAAATTTTCATGTGCTACCTTTCAAAAACCTTCAAATACTTCTAATTTTGTGCCACTATTTTTAGCTCATGAGGACGTAGTGGATGGGTTTTTTTATCTTCCATACTAAATTAAGTACCCCTCGACTAGGCAGCTTCATCTGCTCGTCATTAATTTTGCAAGGGAGCTGGTCAGACCATTGTAATCTAAAAAAAGCACTCCTCCATGGTATGTGAAAGTTGGTTGGCACCCGATGGAATCGGTTAGCCATGGTTTGAGAAAGGAAAAGGTGGGGAGGAGTGCAAAGCTATAAAAGAGCACCAATGTGCCAATTAATCAAACATCTCGAAACCGCTCTCACTTGTTTAGTATGGAAGATATCAAGAACTCCATTGCTAGTCGTTGACAAAAGCAACCACCTCTCAAAATAACTTTTTACCTCTCTTTACGAATGAAAACCTCTAGCACATGTTTAATCCCTGCTTCCCTCTGCGAAGGGCCTATCTTTTACTTTTATGTTGAGTCAACCTATTCCCCTCTATCTGAAGCAAGCATTTGAGTTGTTATGTTTCACTCATCCATATGTTGATCCGTTTAATCATGTTTACTAACTTCTTTTGCTAGTACAATGCTTTTATCTGAAGGAATATATCTTTGAAAGCTTTCTATGAATGCAAAAGTTTGGTTCATTGAGCATATAGTCTTGCTATATTAGCTCTGTTTAAAAAAAAGGCTCTGTTCAAAAGAAAGAATAGCTTGTTCATTGTTCTCTGACCAAGAACTAAGGTTTGCCACCACCAATTATAGTTTACCTTGTGCATCCTTATTTGTGATTCCCTTTTACTTATTGCAAGTCTTTATCATATAAAGGGAAGTTGCTGTCTATTATACCTTGTGCCTTGGTAAATGTGATGATTCTTGTCCGTATTTTGATTATCGACACTTCACTCCATAAACCTATGGTCATGTTTACCAAGTTTAGCTTTCTCTTGGGGACAAGCGAGGTCTAAGCTTGGGGGGGTTGATACGTCCATTTTGCATCACTATTTTGTATCATAATTTACTGTTATTCATTGATATATTTCATATTTAGAGATGATACTTATGTTATTTCCTCCGTTTTTACATATTTGATGATCATTGGAGGATTTGCTGTCGGAGTCAGGATTCTGCTGGAAAAAGGACCGTCAAGGCACCATATTTCGAATATCACGAAAATTCCAGAAAAATACCAGAAAATTATATTTTGTCAGAAGACTGAAGAAGCCAGAAGGAGGAGGCGAGAGGGGCCACAGGGCAGCCTCACCACTAGGGGGCGCGGCCCAGCCCCTGGTCGCGCCGCCCTGTGGTGAGAGCCCCCTGGCCCACTACTACCATCACCCCTTCGCGTATTTCATCGTCCCCGAAAACCTAAGTAAAGGGGGGCTCAGAGAAGACACCGCCGCCTCTGCGGGGCGGAAAACACCAGAGAGAGAAAAGCTCTCCGGCAGGCAGAAATCTGCCGGGGAAATTCCTTCCCGGAGAGGGGAGATCGCCGCCATCGTCATCGCCATCGCACCGGACTTCATCGGGATCATCATCATCATCTCCATCACCAGCACCTTCATCTCCACCATCACCACGCCATCCCACTGTAACATCTTGAGTTGGATCTTGTTAAATTCTTAGGGGAAACTTTCCCGGTGTTGATTACTCTTGTGGTTGAAGCTATTGAGTGGAACCGTTGAATTAAGGCTTATGTTTAGATTGTTATTTACCATTATTCTACCTCTGATTATGATTCATATGATGTCTTTTGAGTAGTTCATTTAGTTCTTGAGGACATGGGAGAAGTCAAGATGTTAGTAGTGGATTATTGTTGAGTAATATTTAATGGTTTGGTATTTATTTGTTGTGGTGCTATTTCACTAGTGGTGTCATGTGAACGTCGACTACATGACACTTCACCATTTATGGGCCTAGTGAGACGCATTGTGTATTTGGCTACTAATTGTGGGGTTGCTGGAGTGACAGAAACCTAAACCTCCGTTAGGAAACCATTACATCAGGGAGCATAGGATCTTAGAGTTTAAGGCTGTGGTTAGATTTATCTTAATTACTTTCTTGTATTTGCGGATGCTTGCAAGGGGTATAATCACAAGTGTGTATTTATCCTAGTAAGGGTAGTGTGCTAGCATAGGTTCACCCCATAACACTTATCAAACCAATAAAGATTATTTAGCGGCATGAAGCGAAAGCTCTTGACAGAAACTCCGTGAACGTTTGGTCATCATAAGTTACACAACCGGCTTGTCCTTTGCTTCAGAAAGGATTGGGCCACTTGCTGCAATTATTATTATTGTCTTTTATTTACTCGCACTTTAATTATTTGCATTACCAAATACTCCTGAAAACCCGTTTGCTAGTATTTAGAGTGAATCCTTGATCAAAACCACTTGTCAACACCTTCTGCTCCTCGTTGGGTTTGACACTCTTATTTATCGAAAGTACTACGATACACCCCCTATACTTGTGGGTCATCAGTCTCAACACGTGCACTGCGCTCCTAATCGCTGCGCACCGTGACACGCGTCCGTGGTACTGCACGTCTGCACCGTTACGTGTACTCAGTTCTACCCTCGAGTGTTACACTAGAAAAATATATGTACTCAGTTTTCCCCTCGAGTACTAATACTGGCTAGTGCAATATACTCAGTTTTACCCTCAAGTGGCTGGTCAACAGAGAGTCAACAAATGGGATTAAGCTATCTAATTGAGTCATTTCATGCGCAAAAAAATTCAAAAAAATAAAATCATAGTGCCTCCTACTCATGGAGTCTTATTACGCGACCTGCCACATAGGAAATCATAACAATCATATATAAATCAAGTTTTAACACAAATGGCCACTTCTCAAATCACTAGTAGCTATGAAGGTTCATGGCTTTCCACTCAAACCCCTTCTCAAAACATCTATACCCAAAACATAGTTTGTCTGAATGAGGCCATAATTTTCACACTCATGTATATTTGAATTGCTAATACTTTGAGGTAGGCCAACCTGGGTTTCATTGCACAAAACATGTGTTTTTATTTTTCTAAATCTCTTATTTGAATTCCTTAGCCTGTTTACTATTTACTTGCCCTTGGATCCTTGATACTACTCAGTTTTACCCTCTCCCTTCTCACAGAAGCCCAAACTTTGCCTGATTGGTCGAGCTATTGTCACACGGATCGTGCCCACCTACCGTCGATCATATGATCTAACGGGCAGGATAACCCCTCTTTCTCTCTCATCATGGCCACCCTCTCTCTATCTGTCGGTGGCAAACTACTACCCCTCTATGTATGCTAAATAGCAAGTTTGCCACCGGATTCAACAAGTTTGGTAATCATGAATTTCTTGTAGGCATTACTTTTCATGGTAAAATGATAAACTATCACGAATTTCCATTTCTTTTAGGTATTACTTTTCACGGTAAAATGATAAACTATCACGAATTTCCATTTCTTGTAGGCATTACTTTTCACGGTAAAATGATAAACTATCACGAATTTCCATTTCTAGTAGGCATTACTTTTCACGGTAAAATGATAAACTATCACGAATTTCCATTTCTTTTAGGCATTACTTTTCACGGTAAAATGATAAACTATCACGAATTTCCATTTCTGTCAAGATAGTCCGCATTACTTTTTTGTTGAGATATAAACCCCCACAACGGTCATCTCCTCCTTAATTTATTATGTAAACCCCACAATGGTCATCTCTACCTTAATTTATGGTGTAAACCCCACAACGGTCATCTCTCCCTTATAAACCCCCACAACGGCCATCCCTCATATCAATAGGTTCTACCTCTCTCTTCTTTGTTCACATATACTTGATCCATTGCCATGGCTTCCACATCTCGGACGCCGACCGGAAGGGGAAGGGGAAGGGGCGGCCGGGGTGGTGGATCATCATCATTGCCACCACTACCGTCAACACTGCCATTGATCATAGAGGAGTTCTTCATCGTCATCTATGAAGACCCTTTGGCCAAGAAGGTACGTACGCGTTCCCACATATATGATGCATGTGATTAATTATGTGCATATTCTTAAAAAACCTTTAATTTCAAACGATCAGCGCTCGATCTTTTTGCAGGCACTCCCAAAAAAGTTTGCGGACTATCTTGACGGCCAGGAGCCCGCTAAGGTGTATCTGCGAGCAGCTGACTGCGGTCCTCGTCTCTGGACCGTGGAGGTCCTATTTGACGGACAAGGCCGGATGTACCTCGACAAGGGCTGGGAGAATTTCGCCATCGCGCACGGTGTGGATTTCGGCTGCTTCCTACACTTCAAATATGAAGGCGATGATTTGCTCACAGTGAAGGTGTTTGACGGAACAACATGCATGAAGTACTACTACACGGACGACGAAGATACTAACGATAAAAGCGACGACGACGTGAAGCCATGCATCCATCCCCTTTAGATAAGGGGATTATGACCAAGAATATATATGTAGCTTCATATGCATCGATTTAGAGATGTAGCTATTTTCTATATATTATGCATGTAAAAATAATATCGCAATTTCCACCATGATTCGAGCACCACAGCCTCCAAATGATGCCGATGCCGATATCGGCATGGTCAGAATGGCTATGCTCGCCGCCACTGCTAGGTCACCGTCGGGATGCACCCTCAATCCCGTCCCCTCATTCGATCACTGACACACCAGAGATACCACCGAGGCCAATGACGAATGTACATGCTGATGCCAATGCCGAACATGCACGCCGTTGTGGGCATGGCTACGCTGCCCCGCTATGCTGGATGCCACAGACCACCGCGAGGTCTTTCCCTTCGCCACCACACTCCCCTAGCACCCATCTATACACGCCAGAAAGGAGAGACACTAGTTTTCTCTACATTGCTCGCGTTCGTGTTCGACACCGTCAGTCAAAGTGTTGAGGTCGTCGTCGATGTCCTCGACCATTTCTTCTCTTCTTTGCATGGTTAAACATGTCTAGTTCATATCTATCTAATGCGTCTGGTCTCGCCTCATACAGTTCTTTGTGGACGTCGATCTCATCTCGGCACCCCGCAGGCCACCTCCTCCGTGCCATCGCTGTAGAGCTCCATTTAAAAATCTAATCCTACCCGTGTATTGCCCCTTGTATCAGCGTCATGGCCCCACTTGTCATTCGATATACCGAAGCCCCACTCGTCCGCGTTTTGGTCAGGGATACGGTGATGCTTATGGTCAAACAAAGATGGATGGTCTGACGTGTCTTTGCGGGCTCTACGTGGCCCCACTAGTTAGCAGATAACGGTCAAAGTTGTTGACCCGTCGGGCAACCGTCCGTTCCAGCACTTGTGAGGGTTTCAGACAAGGGCTTGGACAAAACTGAGGAAAAACTAAGGAGCTGGGGAAAACTGAGTACAACTAAGGACCCGAGGGCACGAAAATAGAAATCCCATTTTACAAATGAAAAGCTCGAGCACATGTTTAATCACTGCTTCCCTCTGCGAAGGGCCTTTCTTTTATTTTTATGTTGAGTCACCACCTTCTACCTTTATACACCGTCTAAGAGAGCATAGTTGCCATTCTGAGTTTAATGTGCATAGTCCCAAAGTTTTTCATTGATTGATTCATGATTATGGTTTCACTTGTTCTTAAATTATTTGTATCTAGTCGCCCTCTTAAACCTGAAGGTGTCCTATGCATTTATGTTTTGCTATTCTATGAAGGACAAGCTGAAAATCATTTGCTATGTTTTTCCATATGATTTGAACACATGTTTGACTTTTATTGTTTTATTGTTCATGATCTTTCATTTGTGTTTCTTTTCATGTTACAACATGGTTGCTAAGTTTTTATTGTTAAGATTATATCTCTTATGCCTATGTTCTAAGTTCTTTAATCCCAGTACTCAATGCTTACATAGATGATCAAGATTGTGATGGTGCATGTCACCTCAAAAATTATTCTTTTGTTTTTCACTACCTACTCGAGGACGAGCAGGATTTAAGCTTGGGGATGTTGATACGTTGCAAACGTATCTATAATTTTTGATGCTCCATGCTTATTTTACATCAATTGCTATATGTTTTATCTACACTTTATGGCACTTTTATGATTTATTTGGACTAACCTACTAATAGTTACAAAAGTGCACAATGTTCTTATTTTACACTTCGATGTGTAGGAATTACCAAGAATACAAGTGGAAACCTTTTTGGAGTCAAATTGGGACTTTCCTGAAATCTGTGCCAGAACTCTTTTCGAAGATGGTCACATTACGGGTCGAAGACGGCATCAAATGGAAAACTCTTTGTCTACAAAGTTGTAGGGAATTTCATGACAAACGTTCTGAATATAAAATTCGCCTGATTCTGAGTCTGGACTGCCGAGTTAGGCCCGATCTAGTGCGGCCTAAGATGGGGAGACAGAAATCCGAGAAGCTATATAAGGGGAGGAAACCTAACTCGTGGGAGACACCTGCACCCACGAATTTGCAGCCACCAGAGCCACGTTTTCGCCTCCCTCATGGATCCCATCTCCATGGGGGATGGCTCCTATGAAGCCATGAAGAAAGGGGGCCAATGGGCGGCACTCCCCCATGATGCCGGCGGCGGGGGAGTCCCCCGCGCCGCCGCCGCCGCCCGCGCCCCTCGCTGCTCATCTCCGCCATCTTCACCGCTATCTCCATCACCAACTCCTCCTATTATGCAGTGGTTCATCCTCCCACACACCTCTATACCGTCCTATGTAAACACGGTGTTTGATGCTATAATATTTATCCTATGATCTATGTCATGTTTGCATAGTTTATTTGTTCTTAGATTGATTTGTTGAATGTCTTTGGTTTATTAGAGTTGTATGTTGATACGGTACTGTCCTTTGGTGTCCATTATATTTATGCGCGCAAGGATTAAACATCTTAGGGTTAGTAGTATGTGCAAAAGGAAGGGGGTAGCTCTGCCGGAATGACAAAAACCTGAGGACGCGAACCAGAACGTTGCACGTATGGGAGTAAGAGGACCATTAACTTAAGGCTATGGTTGGGGAAACCTTAATGCATTGTTAGTATTTGCGGATGCTTGCTAACAATCCAATCATATAGTACTTATATTTCCAAGTAGTGAAGTACTTGTATATTTAGCCTCTCCCACATAGAAAACTGCATCAAAGACAATGAATCCGATTTATTCACTAATTAAACTTAGACAAAGCCACCACTAATATCACCACTTTTCCACACTCATGGTACTGTTAGTTTATGGTTACTTAGTATATTTTATTGCTGCAGTACTAACAATTACTTTCTTGTATTTATTATCTTGCAAAGCTATCTCTCATACCTGTATTGTTGCTCTAGTTTTATTTCCTAGATGATGCAAACGTTTAGTATGCATAGAGTTGTATCAGTGGTCGATAGAACTTGAGAGAACATTTATCCTACCTTTAGCTCCTCGTTGAGTTTGATACTCTTACTTATCAAAAAGGCTACACACGATCCCCTATACTTGTGGGATATCAACCCACGTCAACAAACTCACTGCCCAGACGGTCTGAGATAGCCGACCAACACCCCACGAATGGCACCCGCCGCCAGGTCGCCGCCGTAGCCACTGATTCGGCATACCAAGAACACCAACCTCACCCGGCTCCCATCAAAGACCGACATCAAGCATGCAACCGGCGACCCTAGCTGCCACGCCAACTCTACTCTCACCCAAATAGATTCCGCTTACAAGCTAGTGCCTTCTGGAACGGAGCAGAGCAACCCGAAGCTGATATGTGCAAGCATGAGGTGCACGAACCGAGAACCCACGCCAAGAGTGAGGCAAAGGAGGGGCCTTCCTTGACTTGTAGCTCTCAAGGTGGCCGGATCCACCGGCATCGCTTCTTGATGTGCATGGCAGCCCATGCTAGATCTGGCCGAATAGCCAACGTGGGCGACATCCTTGGGCAAAGAACCCAAGCAAGAGACAAGGTTGTTACAGAGGTGAGAGGTCCAGCCATGGCAGCTAGATACAGACAAAATCTGGACGCTTTGATACACTAGGGTATCTCTAGCAAAGAAGGAAGGATGGGGGAAAGAAGAAAGGAGGAGTCAGGAAGTCCTCGGGCGGCCGGCGGTGAGAGGAGGCGCTTGGAAAAAAAGGGGGGGAAGGGGCAAGGGATTGGGCTATGGAGCTAGTCGCCTTGTGCTTTATCGGCAGATTGGAAGGGTCTGCTTACCCAGTTGAGCTTATCATGGAGAGGGGCCTGCGTTTTGAGTCAACTGAACTTCAGGTTGTCACTGCCAGAACTGTTTGACATGAATCCACACCTTAACATGGTATGTGGCTTGGGTCGCTCCTGTTAACTTGAATATTTCTGTTGTGCCCAAGTGTTGGTCACTGTTAGTTATTGTTGTTGCTTTTCCTTTTCAGTGTAAGAGATTCAGGTGCAGAATTGTTATTGCTGGGTTGCAGCCTAACCAGGGATGGTGGTATCTTGCATGCGACGAGTGTAACTGTAAGGCATTTGAGGAAGGAGCTGCGTACAGGTGCAGTAGTGATAAGTTTGGCAGTAATGGTGCGAGCCCAAGGTTAGTGTGGCCTATAGCCTGTGATTCTTTTGGTGATGTTGTCCTCTATTTAAGATCATGGACTGTATTTCGTTACATATTTTGTTTCAGGTTAAAGCTATCGGTGGCGGCCTCTGGAGACGACAAATCTGTGGAGATGATTTTCTTTGGAGATTTGGCACGGGATTTAGTTGGCAAGCCTGCTAATGTTCTGGTTGCTAAGAACAGCGGCTTCCTTGCTACTGTGCCTGCAGAAATAGATGCTCTCATCGGGCGGAGCTATGTTGTCGATGTCATTGTTTCTTGGTACTCATTTCGCATCAAGTACATCTCTTTCCAGGTGTTTAAATTCTATCCTGAAGGGAGTTCTGTGTTTCTTGGTCTGGCCGGCATCTGCCGAAAAAGCAAAAGATGCATTACCTCATCCTGCTGGGCGTCCGTCATGCAGAATGCTGCCAGCGGTATGATTGGATCGCTGATGTTCTGGTTGTTGCCTTTTTGTTTTCTGCAATCCTCATTCCTTAGAGCTTGACTTGTTTCAAAAAAATTCCTTGGAGCTTGTCATTTTAATATATAATGTTTTGGAGAGAGTGAAGAGCAAGAGGATTTTGCTGCTCAATCTGTTGCTGCAGGACAGAATACTCCGCCACCTCCAGTGGTACTGTTTTTTATGCATTTGATCTACAGTTTTGGAGCTAGAGCTGTAGGGTATCTAGGCTGAAGGCTGTCTTGGTGTTGCAGGAAACTCCAGGCGACAAGGCATCTGTCTTAGCCGATAAAGCCAGCGATCTTGATGATGTTGGTTTATATCGCCAGTGGAAGAGAGCTCTGTACAGAAGTAAATCAACTTTCTTATTCTTTGCCTTTTGCTTGCTGGTATATTGCGCTATTTTTGTACTTTTTAAAATAGGGAGGTACCGGCCAAGCGTCAGTTATTCCCAGAAAATCTTGATAATTCTGTGAAGAAGGTATCATTGAAGTTTGTTTCGTTTCGAAGCTCGCATGGTGTTAGTATTTTGTTTTCCATTTTCTGAGTCGGTGTTAATTTTTTTTCCAGTCTGCATAGAAGCACAGGTGATCCCTGCTTCCACGCAGCAGTTTGCATCAGGGATGTATGCGTTATGTTGTAGCCAGTTCAGACGTTTGCCGTTGTGTATGTAATAAGGCCTGCAGTTTGTTTGTCTAAGACTAAATCTATGTTTCTATTACCTGTACCCGTACGGCCATTCTGTACTTGAACCTTTGTTGTCGTCTGTGACTAAGTGCTGGTCTGAACGTGTGTTATGTCATGTCAACATGGTATAATGTACCATCTCAAACGAAACAACCTCCCAAGCATAAACAGTACGTACCATCTTCAACCGCCTCCGTGCGAGGAAGCGCTTAATTCCGCAGTCGATTAGCTTGGAAAGCTATTCGAAACCGGCATAATCTTACTACCTCTTAACGACCACACTAGGCGGATGAAGCTATGAGAACGAAGACACGATTATCCATCCTTCAAGAGGAAATATATTGGTCAAAAAGCTTTATCTCAGGTTCTTTGGAAATCTGGGGATTCGCATTTTTGGGTTGGACTCATGGCAATGAAGAAAATTTTCTTTGGTCTGGGTTCCTTTTCGATTAAGGATGGTTCGGAGGTACGGTTCTGGGAAGACAAATGTCTCGGTAATGCCACTATTCGGGAACAGTATCCGGCCTTATGTAGCATTGTGCGTCACAAAAGTGATACTATCGCCAAAGTATTGGAGACTTCTCCACCTGCGGTGACGTTTAGAAGGGATTTGTCTGGACAAAGACTTGTAGCTTGGAACGCCTTACTTCAGCGTTTGGCAAATATCCAACTACAAGATGGGCATGATGAATTCCGGTGGAATCTGCACGGAAATGGCAAATTTTCAGTAGCTTCTATGTACAATGCTCTTATTTTACCCGATGTGCCAATCAATAAACTTAGCAATAATAAGCTCTGGAAGTTAAAAATTCTATTATGGATAAAGGTATTTGGATGGTACCTACGTAAAGGAGTTATTTTAATAAAAAATAATCTTGCAAAGCGAAATTGGCATGGAAGTAAGAAGTGTGTTTTTTGTCACCAGGATGAAACAATTAACCACTTGTTTTTTCATTGTCGTTTCACTAGATCTATATGATCAGTCATACAAGTAGCTTCAACCTTGTTTCCACCATGCAGTATTACCAATATATTTGGGAATTGGCTAAATGGAATCAAAAATAGGTTTAAAAAGCATATTAGGGTGGGTGCGATTGCCTTTATTTGGTCGCTATGGCTATGTAGAAATGATAAAGTGTTTAACGATAAAAACTCTTCCATTTTGCAGGTTATCTACAGAGCTACTGGTACACTTCGTTTGTGGTCGTCTCTGCAGCGTCTGCAGGATCGCGACCTTTATATGAAGGTCTGTGCACGACTAGAAGCTACGGCGAGAGATACTTTTTCCCAATATGGATGGCCGCATAGCTTACGGATTGGTGCTTCTGGTTAGGCGATATTACAGTTGCTCAACTTGATATGTAATTTTGCCTTCTTTCTTTTAGTTGAGACTTGTTTTGGGCTGTGTACATCCTTATGCAGAGGCCGGGTGTAAGCTTATAACTATTAAGTAATAAAGCGCTCTTTATCGAAAAAATGAGAACGAAGACACAAGGAGAGGCTGCAGAGGGATGAAGCCCCGCGTTGAATTTATACACAAAAAAGAGTCCGCCAGCGAGATGCAGCAGGAAAACAACGAGGCAAGCACCACACACATCCTCCATCAGATCTGCCATGGCACGTTTAATGCATGCATATCTGCTCAGCGCACTAACCACCGACCGCACTCTCCCAGCGGTCTGCTTACTTTTACAGCTTAGGCACATGCTAATGCACCAAATGCATCGCTCAGACAAAATAAAAATAGATTAGCAAAACATAAATACTAATACATGTTGCACCAACGAGTTGCATGTGGACGCGACGAAACGCGCCGGCCCGTCTAGTATTGTGATACGTGGTTACTTTCTCAAGCATATCTACTAGGACAAAAGCTCTTGACTGTTTCAGATGCACATAACCTTGGCTTGCCAACACATCACTCATTCTGTCTGAAGAGATGATAAAATCGACGCAAGCATCTTGGAGCATGCCGCAGTGATGCTGATCAGCTAGAGCAAATTTGGTCGCCACATTCTGAACATCAAGACTCTTGCAGAGAATGCCTCCGCATAACATCTTCATCCTTTCAATTGCATACTTGTCTGCAGCCACGAGTAGATGCTTGACCAGTTCTTCTTTGTCAACATCAGCAAGATCATCCATCGAAGGCAGTGAATCTGTGTATATGAAGTGAAGCAAGGCTCTGAAAACAGCAGGCTGGATGTCTTCAATTGTTATGTCCCGCATCGACTTGTCGCTCATTGGACCGTAGAACTGCGCCTTGAATACCGGGGATCGCATTGCGAGGATGATCTTGTGAGCAGGGAATGCCTCGCCTTTAACCGTGAAAATCACATCAGCTTCGTCCTGTCCCTCCAGCAATTTCCCCAGATTATCCGACAAGTCCGAGGGCGGCACCAGGGCCTCAAAGACCGATGAGGCCTGCGTCACCCGTGGTTCCTTGATGACAGTGATCTCGCACTCGATTACAAGGCGGTCGTTCCTCAGGTATGGCGATGCTTCCAGCTCGCTCTTTTTCTTCAACTTTTGGCAGCCCATGAGAATTCCAGTCTTGAATTGTAGAGGCGTTCCCTGGGAGACCACTGACAAATACAGCGCGGATGCCTCCTCCACCAGCTTCAGTTCCAAGAGCGCCCTGACCTCGCCGCCATTGCTGATGCGCTGGACGAAGGCGGAGACGTAGTCTTTGTCCTCCTCGCTGTACCCGTCGGGGAAGTACCGGATGCACCATTCGTGGCCGCCGACGGAGAAGGTAGCGGAAGTGATGAATTTGCCGCTGCCAAGGCCCTTGTCACTAGTAGAAAAAGAGGTATTAGCACCGGTTTGCAACCTCCATTTGCACCGGTTTTGCAACCGGTGCAAAGCATCCGGCACTAAAGCCCTATCCTTTAGCACCGGTTGTATTACGAATCGGTGCTAAAGGGGTTCCACGTGGCGCATGCGGCTGGAGGACCCTTTAGTACCGGTTTGAGACACGAACCGGTGCTAAAGGTCCAGACGAATTTCTGGTATAAATTTTGAAAAAAAATTGAATTTATTTTTTGGTATTTCTCAATTTTTGGATATTTGAATTGTTTGACAGTTTCCACCCTAATCTTCTCTAATCACCCCTATTCTCTCTAATCACTCTTATTCCCAGGTCAAAGTATATACTCGTGGTCCCAATTCCCGGTCGGTCACCCATCCTCACACTGCTCCACTCTTAGCACGCTTAACTTCTCCATTCTTTCCCTACTAGCTTCCAAGACTGCGCTCGCGACTTCTTGATAATACTATGCTATAAATTATATTAACCCATACACTTTGATAACATATGATTTTACTTTTTTGAATTCCAAATAATTTTAAAAATAAGCAACAATGATTACTTATTAATAAGCATCAATGATTTCCAAATAATCATTGTGCATAATTTAATTATTAATTTTAAAACTTAAAATATTCAAAAAAAATCAAAAAACTTAAAAACTTAAAAAATCCAAAATAATATAAAAACTTCAAAATAACTAAAAAGTAGAAGAAATAATAAAAGAAATTCAAAAAATCAATTTTTTATTTTTTTTGACAAAATCTAAAATTTTCATGCTTTTATATTTCCCTTTGGAATTTTGAGAAACAAGAATTTGTGCGAACGGTCTATGGCTGTTGAAATCGGATGTAACTTTTTCCGGAGATAGTTTTTCATATATTATATGTTTTTTCGAGTCTGTATGCAAAAGTTATTGCCGATTTAATTTGGAACAACCTTTTTTGCAAAAAATATCAAAATTAAAAATTTCAAATTTTCCATAAAAGTTGGTTGCGTGAGGTACATGCATGTCAAAGGATTTTGAAATTTGAAGGTTTTATCATTTTCATTTATTTTTTTAGACGTTTTTTCTGCGCGGGGATAGGCATGAAAGGAAAAAAAAAAGGTGTCAACCCTTTAGCACCGGTTCGTGGCTTGAACCGGTGCTAAAGGTACCCCTTTTGCACCGGTTCGTGCCACGAACCGGTGCTAAAGGTCACTACCTTTTAGCACCGGTTTGAGCCACGAACCGGTGCAAAAGGGGGGACCTTTAGCACCGGTTTGAGCCACAAACCGGTGCTAAAGGGTTAGCGCCTGCATGCAACCCCTTTAGTACCGGTTTGTGGCCCAAACCGGTGCTAAAGGTCTCTTACGAACCGGTGCTAATGCCCTGGCCTTATAAACCGGTGCTAATGCACCCTTTAGTCTGGGTTCGTAATACAACCGGTGCTAAAGCTCCGGGCAACTCCAAACGAAAGCCCTTTTTTCTACTAGTGTGTGCAGGCTGTACCCAGCGATCTCGAACGCGTGCGTGCCCCGCGCCGTCCCCGGGGTGCACCTCGACGACGTCTTTGCGCCTGGTCTCTGGGGCGCGACCATCGTGGGCGATCGGGGAACCAGGCGCGGCGGCGTTGGGGCCTCGCGGAGTGGCGGCGAGGCGGTAGGGTTTAGGCCTTTAGGGAGCGCGGCGCAGCTAATAATGGGACTACGAGAAACTTAGGGCGAGAAACAGGCGGAAGCTAGAAAAAAAAATTCTGTGAGAACGGAGTGGGGTTGTATAGGATCTGTGTATTAGGTGAGATCGTAGGATCAGCTTATCAAAAATATTTTTGATAATTATAAAAAAATCGAAAACTTGTGTACAACACACGCACAGGCTGTATCTACAACTCCAAAAGAAATCAGCTCAAAATTTGACCTACAGATGGAGAAACAAAAAAGTTAAATTCTACTGCAAATAGTGTTAGCTTTAGGTCAATAGTATGTCACACTATTCACACCCTGATTTTATCCTTTTTATTAGTTCTCTTAGTGTATGTTGAATTTGAAGCTGCAATTTTTGGAGGTTGCATATATAGCACAAATTTTTATTGTCATTTTTTTAGTATATTTGAACATATTTTGTTTTTTTAAACTGATCTCATAGATCCTATCTAATAGTTGATCCTACGCAAGTTGCCCCTGGTTTTCACCTGGGGCCAATCTGAAATGTATTCGATTTTTGTGCCAGTGATCGGTCCAATTTCCCAATTTCTACACCTACCATAAATTTGTATCGCCTATTTACTTCATTCGCCTCACCATTAAATTTGATGTCACTATGCCCTCCCCCTCCCCTCGAGCTCTCCGTCTCGGGAAGGTGCTTTACCCACTAGCTGGTAAGCCAGGCCATCTACTCTGGTCGGTGGCTGAAAGCCTTCTTCACCCACAGTCTCTAAGATGTCGTCTTCCTCGCTCGATGTTTAGATCGCAGTGAGTAACATCAAACCCTAGCTTCGACAGTTTAAATCAGTGAGCATGTGACAAATATGAGTAGATCTGAACCAAAAATATTGAGATACATGTTGCCGAGGAAATTAAAGACAAGAGCAAATACGAGCAAACCAAAGATAAACAAGGAGCACCCTTGAAGCTACTCTAAATCCTCGCCAGCTGCAACAATCGCTAGGTCGAAGTGGCGCAGATGCAAGAATTTGATGTTGGAGAAAAGGAGTTGAAGGGGAAGCCATGTCCATGTCTACTGCAAGAAAGGTGCTCTATCATTGCTACACCATGTCTCCACTTAATAAGAGGGACACCAACCCCCTTTGCTCTGGCTCGAAGAGCGCCGCACCGTCAGAAGTCGAAGAAGCTCACCCTAGAGCACAAACATATATAGAACGCCAAGACCGCCATGACCAGAGAGAACAAGAACACATTCGCCTTGCTGGAGTCAAGACCACATCGATATAGCACTGTCGATGACCGCCAACCAAACCCACCTCATCAAACAGTGGACTCTAGGTTCCTGAGGTGGCGGCTCCAAGAAGGGAACATTGCAGAAGCATCGTCATCCCCCTGTCCTGAGATGGACCAAAGACTTTCGCTCGAAACTCAAGGATGAAGTGACATGTACCAATGATGACACCTCTAAGAAGGTATGCGGCGTCCAAAAACGTAGCCGTTGCACCGGGCAAGGCTTTCAACAAGGTAACATGGTCACCATCCACACGAAGACACATTGGTCGTAATAGGGTGGTTGGGAAAGGCGATAACCTAAATCTGGCTGAGAACATTGAATTCCTGACCATGACTGACCCACGCCAATGAACTCACCGCCCACACAGTCTGAGATAGCCGACCAACAGCCCACGAATGGCACCCGCCGCCAGGTCGCCGCCGTAGCCACTGCTTCGGCATACCAAGAACACCAACCTCACCCGACTCCCATCGGAGACGAACATCAAGCATGCAACCGGCGACGCTAGATACCACACCAACTCTACTCTCACCCAAACAGATCCCGCTTACAATCTAGTGCCTTCTGGAGCGGAGCAAAGCAACCCGAAGCACATATGCGCAAGGACGAGGTGCACGAACCGAGAACCCACGTCAAGAGTGACTGAGTGAGGCAAAGGAGGACTCTTCCTTGACCTGCAGCTCTCGAGGTGGCTAGATCCACCGGCATCCGCTCTTGATGTGCCTGGCAGCCCATGCTAGATATGGCCGAAAAGCCACCGTGGGCGACGTCCTTGGACCAAGAACCCAACCAGGAGACAAGGTTGTTAGAGAGGTGAGAGGTCCAGCCATGGCGGCTAGCTACAGACAAAATCTGGGCGCTCTGATACACACGGGTATCCTTAGCAAAGAAGGGAGGGTGGGGGGGAAGAAGAAAGGAGGCGTCGGAAAGTTCTCGGGCGACCGGCCGTGAGAGGGGGAGGCGCCAGGAAGGGGGGGTGGGGTTGGGTTGTGGAGCTAGTCGCCTCGTGCGCCATGAGAGCAATACACAGGGTTGTCTTTTTTCGTAGTACGAAGTAGACCAAGTTCTATGGTAGATTTTGTAGTACAATATGGTTGCCATAAGATGATATCTTGTTATCTTGCTAGATCCATGTTTTGTGGTAGCCTGTGTGTTGACTGTTGAGTTTAATGGTTTTTTATATAAAAGGCGATAACGCACAGTTTTAAATAAATAAAACCACATGATAAGATGATTTTCAAATTACTTCATAATATTTCATCACAACAGAATGAAAAAACTCACAAGGAAGCACATGTTCTCTGCCTCAGCATTCTATATCACGATTACAGTACACTAGACGGACCGGCCGGCTTCGCCCGGCCCGCCTGCCAAGCGTTGTTACACGGCATGGTGCAGTCACAACGCTTTGGCCTGACTATTTTTAGTTCTTCATCTTAATGATATAAAACTAAGAAGCTACTGTGTGACTAATGTTCGAATGAATGCTGAGATATCGCATACTTTTCCCTTTTTTGTTACGGGCGGAATGCTAAGGAATCGCCCTGGCAAAAAAAGAAGAAAACTCACATACATATGTGTTCTTTCAATAGGCACAAAAAATGTAGATAACCAAACATTAGATATGACTTGCAAGCATAAACACAATAATGTATAGGACGATGCCAAGAATACAGATACTGCGAAATATCAGCTTGGTTTTCATAGATATCCCACGAATCCCGGTTTCTCTTGAATTTCTTCCAAGACAAGTTACATAATGGTAGAAAGTTGAGAACGTGGGGAGATAATTGGGTGCCCACATGTCACCTCAAAATCATAAACAAAGAACTCCAGAAAGGTGTATTACTTCGAGATGGTGTTGCTACATTGCAAAAATTAAAGATAATGTCATGTCTAGAAATAGGAAGAAGAACAGTGCTTCAAAGTAACAACCCTAGTTTCATACTCTGAGTCACCAACTGAATGAGTTAAGAACAAAGGTTCAAGAAAAATATAAGAGGTTTTGGCAAGTTAAGTTGGTCGCAGTTGTCATTATTTTGATATTGCTTCCATGAATATTGGTCCGTCTTGTTTGCTAAGACTATCATGGGCAAAGAGGGCCTCCCTTATAAATTGCGAAAGGAAGTAGCCAAGGAAAAACTGAATCAAATCAGAGCATATGATGTCCCTTCTAAAGCAAGATACACAAATAATTGAGCTATAATATTTGGTAGTAGATCCAAGGAAGGCAAGGAATTCAGAACGTATACCAAAGGGAATCAATCAAACAAGGAGACACATCTCTGACAGCCGCCGAATAACCAGCAACTAAATCGAAGGTTGAGTAATTTATAAAGTTCACTCTAACATGAAACATCCCCAAATGAGGATTTTTTAGGAAGTACACTTTTCTATAGTTAGCTAAATAAGAATTCTTACTAAAGTAAAGCTATGACACGGTCAAAATATTATATCAATGCATTACGCCATATCCTCAACCTATATTACTTCTGCATGAAAATAGAGAATAAACCTATTAAATTCCTTATGATGTAAACTGTATGGATCACACATATCCTAGGGAATAATCAAATTCTATCTTGATAGACAGAGTCTACTCTTACGATTTCAATCAAGAAATTTGTGAAAATAAGCTGGAACTCACCGTGCCACTGCAGCCAAAGCTCAAACCCCATGTGTGTGCAAACTGGTGATGAGGATGGCGACTAAGGAGATAGAAACAGGCAGGAGGCCACTGTTAGGATGTGGCATGAGTTGGAGAAGGGCGTGACTGAAAGGAAGCCCCCAAGTCGAGCAGGCAGAGCTGCTGCTCCTCGGGACCTTGGACACACACTTCTTTGCTTGCCGGCTTTGATGGCGCCTGCAATAGCTTTGCCCTCATGTTGCTACTCCTCGTGCTGGCGGTGTTATCGAGAAGTGAGGCGAGGACAGGTTGCCGATGCTGGGACATGCTACCAACATAGTAACAACCTTGGGACGTTAGTTTACACACACGATTAAAGAAATACACTGCTGAGTACTCGGAAGTATCCATACAGGCATGGCACGAAAATGAAAAACAGTTAAACTATATGTTTAACCATAACATACTAATTTCTTTAGCAATGAATTAATGGAAGAATGGCAACACGATTTTTAGTCCAATCTACTACTTGAAAAAGGAGAGCTAAATGTTGAAAAACGATCTACTACTTCAATAGAGAATGGAAAAAAAGGAGAGAAGCACATTAACTCACAGATGGGCCCGAGGATGTGCCAACATAGCAAGAAGGTACATAAAACAATCAGTAAAATGAAAAATGGCAGGGAAGCCAAAACTGATGAACAAAGCTTCAGCATACCTATGCTAAGCCCATGTGATCGCCCCTAAGATTATACTATGTTGTTCTACACATATATAATTGTAGAGCATGCGTATGTGATAACTGAGTATAAACTTGACTAAAAAGCATTCAGGGAATTATGAGTTAATATTTTCGTTAGAGAAATATGTGCATGACCTAAAAATTACATTTCCAATGTTATCTACAGTCATTTTGAGATGGTACTACTTTTTTAAATGCATGCTACTTTTTTTCTCACACTAAACTTTTAGCAATACAGTCTAGATGAGTGCATGTTTTTTTAAAGGTTGTCCTATAAGAACGATCATAACAATCCACAATAAAAAGAAAAACATAGCTAAGAGATAGTTTAAGGCCAAGCATATTCTCTGCGGCACCCTAGTTCTTTCCAACAGTTGAAAATATATAGGTTCCTCAAGACTATGCTCTGTTACTATGTGTTTATTATAGCCGATGGAGTGGATCATGATGGAAATATACATAGTGCTTCATATCAGTTTCTAATTTATAGAATAAGGAACATTATTAACCTGAATACGTCCCCACTGAATCTCTGTGCATCGAAAAGCCAGAAACATACTAACCACTAAATCAAGCAAAAAAGATGAAAGTATTTGGTGGTGGCTACTAACCTGCAGTGACCGCACACTTACTAACATGAGGCACCATATATATAACTCAGAAGATGGAAATATTAGTAGGCCACTGACCACTTAGAAACTGCCAATTGTTGCAACCAAGTTTCCAACGGATTATCAATTAAGGGAAAGGCTAACAATCTCTACTTATGTGAAAAATCATTGTATTGAGAAGAATGAAAAATAAATATTTCACTGTTTAATGGTACCAAATAAGCAGAAGAATTAAATGGTGCCATGGTTTTACACAAAACAAAGCTATTACTTTTTTCTTGCGAGAAAACAAAACTATTACTTTGATTCAGTCTTCACCAAGAGATATACCTGGAGCATTCAGATTAAGTGAGCCCAATCCATCCTTCAAAGAGTAGGAAGGGGTGAACAATCGGACCACCAAATCATTGAAGGGATTTCTCCAAAAATCAAAAGACAGTTAACTGACGAAGGTGCAAACTGATTTGGTCTGAAGAATGCCCCATAGACGTGAGCCGCTTCAGACCAAATCTGCTCTTGCTCAGTGAACATCAGGAGGAATTTCCTAACTAGAGTCCAAATCAGGAGAAAGAAACTGGGCAAAATAGAGTACTATCTAGCCAACGATAAGAGATGCGGCAAGGAGAGACCCGGGCTGGAACTGGGGCCTGGTGATCGACCCTGGCCGGCGTCGCCACGACGGCGGCGACGGGTGTGCTGGTGTGCCGGTTGAGGGACCAGACCTCGAGCTCATCTCCGTCAGCCTGTCCACCTTCCACTTCTGGCCACTGGCGGCGCTCGACATCAGATCGCCCTCAGTGTCCACGGCACCAACCCAACATGGTGCCCAGCTCCTCCACCATCTTCTTCCTCTACGGCGTCGCGTGCCTCGGCATGGCGTGCCTCGACGCCCGCCGGCAGCCAGCCACCTCGTGCCTCCTGCCTCAAGACACATCGAGCTCGTCCTCGAACGACCATGGAGGGACCAGCGCATCTACAAAGCCAGAGTGCGAGCATGGCCGGGGAAATATGGTGCGGAGCCATGGGCACGCGGCTTTGCGGCGGCGCACGGCTGGCAGAGAGCCGAGAGAGCGTGGCTTGTGCGTGTGGAGGCGCGGAATAGGAGCTGATGGTTGGGGCCAAGGAAACATGCGCAGGTGCGCAGAGGAGAAGCACACTCGGGCGCGGGCGTGGTGGAGGCGCAGTTGCAGGAGCTTTGCGGGTCAAGACCGCGGCAAGCGTCGGGGAAGAGCACCGCGGCCAGGAGGGCGCAGCGGAGCAGCACAAGGGGAGGCACAGCCCGGCGAGCGGACGCCGCAGGCAGGCGTGGGCACGGAAAGCTGCAACCGAGTGTAGCCGTGAACGCGCAGGGCGGATGAGGAAACGGAGCGACGCGGAGACCGCGGCGGTGCGGCGGCGCATGGGCGCGGGCACGGCGGAGCGCGGCCCAGCACGGGAGAGCTCGGGGCGAGGTCCAGCGCGGGCGGCCGAAGACCCTGGCCAGTGGCCGGAGAGGTGCAGGGACGGCGCGGCAGCCGAGCCTAGCCGGGGAGCTCCGGGAATGGAGTGCGCTGCACGTGGGGACGCGGCCAGAAGAAGACACCCCCACCGCCCAAATAAGAAAGAGAAACGTACAGGCATCCAGGAGGCAACGGCGGCTGACAAACGTGGCCCATATAACAAGGACCCAGCAGCCAGCGAAGCGTAGGACGAGCGTTTGGACGGCGGCAGCGCAGAAAGCACCACGCGTAACTTTGGCCGGTGGCGACGCGTTTCGCCGCGAGACAGCTAGCACGCACCCCGGCAGGAGTCCTAGCCCAGCAGCGCGAACCCGGCCCACCCCCAGCGAGACCACGCAGCAAAGGTCCACCCCCAGCGACCATCCGGTGATCGAGCGAACGCAGATGGCCTCAGAACGCTCGCAGACGACCAAGCTTACAGCTTAGGTTAATTGCGGAAACGAGAAATTCGTGAAATTAAAAGGTTGTCGCAACTTGCAAGCAAGTTAAGCAGAGACCAACGCTTCGCCGTCTGGGCATCACCGCCGGTAGCACTGCACATGCAAGAAGAAGCCGGCGGGCGGCGCCGCCGCCGGCTGGTCTGCCATCCACAGCCTCCCTTCCTTCTCGGCCCTCGACCTCACCATGAACTGCGCCCCGGCGCCGCCGCGGCCGAACCACCAGTCGTGCACGTCCCACATGACGTCGACGACCTCCCCGTCGCCCAGCACGGCCGCGCGGTTGCCGCGGAATCCCCACCCGACCCGCCGCACGCCAGCCACCTCCTCTCCGTCGATGCTCACGCGCACCTCCCCCTCCGCCCCGCCCCTGCCGCCGCACGCGCGCACCGCCACCTCGTGCTCCTCCCCGCCCTCCCGGAACCTGCACCGGGTGGCGTGCGCCGCCGTGGCAGCGGCCTCGGCGCCGCCGCCGCGCAGCTGCTCGCGCCGGCTCACGAGGTGCCCGGGGGCGACGGGTGCGGAGGCGAACCGGCGGGAGAGGTCGCCCTTGCCGAGAAGGAGGGCGAGCTCGGCGTCCGCGACGACCGCGAGGCAGTAGTCGCCGCCGGAGGGCTCCGGGGAGGAGGAGGGACAGGACGCGTACTCGGCCGCCGCGACGTCCCAGTGGACGCAGACGGCCGTGCCGGCGCCGGTGACCAGGGACCTGCTTCCCCGCTTCTTCCGTAGCACGTGCCGCTGCGTCGACGACGGAGAGGGGAGGCCTTCGTCGTCGTCGAGGGAGACGGCCAGCCCCGCGGCTCCGGCGGTGCTCCGCGTCCAGGTTACACGGATGAGGATCTCCTTGCCCGAGGACAGGGACGCGCTGTACACGCTGGTGGTCGCCGCCTGCAGCGTCCGGTCGAGCGCGCAGCCGCGGCCGGAGACGGAGGCCGCGGCGGCGACGGCGACGGAGCCGTCGCCGAAGCACGACAGGTCCCGCATAGCTTTGCTTGCTGCACGAGGTCGGCTCAAACGTGGCGATTGCGATGCTACTGATCCGGAGCTGCGATCGTTCTTGCGATGATTAAGAAATGTAGGCGAGGAGGCCACGATGTATGGCCGGATTTGATGCGCGTCGCTGGGTTTATTATCGTTGGAGCGACCGCGACGCGAGGGGGTCTTGTCGTTGGGTGAGCAGAGCTTGCCCGCCTATAGGTGGCAGCCACCCACATCATGAGCCGATGTCAAATGCCAAACTGAACCGAGAATCGCAGTCGTTTGTGCTTTACCGTTGTTCATATCGTCACTTTCAGTTAGGAAGACGACCGGTACCGGGGCGCATCGATCATCCTGGAGGAGACAGCTCGCATTTGTGAATTTGTGAATCCGGCCGGCGGCGATCACATCTTAATTAGGTTCATGGACTGTTAGGCAAATCTCACCAAATTGTGACGTTAAGCCGTCATCACCGATCATGTGCAGCCGTCCATGGAAAACCAGCCGTCCAGCCGCCAGCCATGAAAAACGGCGACAGCTAGCGCGCCTGCGATCTCGCGTGATCTCGCACATGTGACAGAATTCCATGTGCGCTGTGTGTTATGCTTTGACGTCTCAACTCCTGACCGTCCCATATTCATCCTTTGAATTCATATCCCTCTCAGCCTCTCAGTGTAGCTGGGAGATCGATATCGATCGACCAGGGAACACTATATCCTAATCAAATGGGAGCCTGCTCTCGCCTGCTGCCACCTGACAGCCACTTCTTGATGCATATGGAATCTGAAATCATACATATGCCTACAAAACAAAGGAGCAGTGCTCATATTAAATGACATGCTAAGATTCACTTACTCCAGGGCATCGATGTAGTGGAAAGTAGAGATCGAGCAACCGAGAGCATCCTGCATATTCGGGGAATACAAGTGACTCCAAAAATGGAAAAATACAGTGAACAATTTCATGAAAAATGATTTCGTTCACCCGTGACATCATATCTCCAGTCAAACGGTGACCAACCCATTGGCCTAGAGCGCAACAGGTGATCGGTTTGTTGGCCGTGTTGCCGGTGCGAGATGGAGGAGGCCTCTGGCAAAAGCCGTGTTCCGCCTCTATCGGAAGAATCGATAGCGACGGTGCTCGCCGGCGTCGTCACCTCACTGGAGGTGTTCCCTTGTGGTGCCTCATCTCCTCTACCCGAGGTCATGCTCCGGGGGAATCCCTTGATCTAGGTCCTCATAGATTAGACGATGGCGGTGCTTTGGCGTTGCTACCTTTATTGAAGGCATCGTCTTGGAGATTGTAACAGCCCATGTTTGTAATTAAGTGCATTTGCATCATAAGCATCATTTAAAACTTGCTAAGAAAAATTTGCATTTAAAAATTAGAGTGGAAACTCTAATTATGCCTATTCTTCCTCTATTTTGAAATGTGTTCAAAATGTTCGAAACACAAAACCAAAAATATGTGGACCTTCTAATATAAGTTTTGAAGGCCCCTTGTATATATTTATTTCTCTCTGATAAAGTTTGAATCAACAAATGTTTGCAAACAACAACAAAATGTTTAAAACTAGAAAACAGAAAATAGAAATAGTTTTTTTTTTCTTTTCTCTTCTTCTCCTGGGCTGTTTCTGGCCAGCCCGCCTCTCCCTCTGTCTTATCTGCCGCTCGGTGCAGCAAATAGCAGCCCAGCTTTCGGCCCAGCCCACCTCTTCTCCCCTTCATCCTCCTCCAGCTAGAAGCAGCTGCCTGGCGCAGCCGACGCCGTTGATCCGAGCGAGGTGATGCACGCCGCCGTCCGCCGCCTTGACGAGGGGATAAGGCCTCCCCTGCCGCCTTGCTCCCTCTCCCTCTCCTCCCTTTTTCTTCCCACTCTGCTTCTTTTCCCCACGCGCGCCCGCGCTGACCGCCATGGCCGCCGTCGAGTCCCGCCGTTCGAGGCCTCCCCGAGCGAAGCCAAGATGTCCAGGAGCTCCGCAGGTTCTTCCTCCTCCTCCCCTTCAAAGGAATCGGCTCCAGTCGCCCCGAATCAACGCCGACATCGCCGTCTTCCCTACAGCCGGCCCGAGCTCGCCGCCGTCTGATTCGCCGCCCTCTGGCGACCCCCGCCCCTGCCAGCCTTGCAGGAGACCTCAGGGTGAGCAGCACCATCTTTCCTCTGCTTCCCCTCTCCCCGGAGCTCCTCCTCCACCGCCGGTGGCTGGCCGGCCGGCGACCAGAGCCTGGTCGGGCGCATCGAGCTGCCCAGGACGAGGCCGACGTGGCCCTGGGTGTTGCTCGCCCAACGTGGCTGCTGATGTGGTGGCTATGCCCCACATGTCAGCCACAGTGGCTAGAGTAGCCCTGGGTGTAAAACGACCGCCCGTTTCTTTTAATTTCAGAAAATATCAGAACCTTGCAAAAATCATATTTAATTATCTGTTTATCAGAAAATTGTGTATGACCTATCAAAATGTTTAGTAAAACAAGATCTACATTTTGATATCAAAATAATGCATGATTAAGCAACTTTGAATCCTGTCTAAAATAGAAGAACAAATCGAACCTTTATTTCAATATGGAGTAATTCAAATGCCTTCGCCATTGTATCTGAATTCCAATTAAAGATGCTATCGATGTTTTAGGGTTTAAATTCAATACCATGAACTTGGCATATCATCATTATTGTTTGCACATCGATGCCATGTGTGAATGTTGATTTCTTTTCCGGCGTGTTTCTGCTTCTTCCCGGTAGGACCTGGAGTTGATGTGAGCAACGAGTCCGATATCAAGATCGACAACATCAGAGGACCAATACTTGTCCATCAATGAACAAGTCAAGAAGGAGAATCCTGGATATCTATTTTATTTTGGTTATCAACAACAAGGCAAGCAGCCCTCCCCTCTGAACCTATGATTTTAAAGTATTTCAAAACTTACTATTTTGCAACATACGGTTTAACTGTCTTTTATCGATAGATAGAGTTATCCTATCTAATGCATGTTCCATTCTTGTCGCCTAAATACCCTGATCCACTGCTCCTAGCATAACTAGGTTTTGCTTGTGTGCGTCGCTAGAGCTTTATATCTAAAATGCTTAGCCATGCTTAGTTGTTTACTCTGGTACATATGATTAAAGAATCAGAGCTGCAAATGAATCTAGTATGACAGGATAACGTGGTATGATGAGAATATGTGTTTAAACATGCTAAAAGGTTTGGATGAGCCGCCACGTGGGACATGGTTATTTGACTCATTCTTGCCGCCCTAGGACCTGAGTTCTTGTCTCTTGATCCAAGACTGAGCGTACGACCACACGTGGAGGTATGGGACTCCCGTCGACTAACTAACTTGCTTAGACCATCCATGAGCTACCTAGTTCGGGATTTCCATTTGGCATATGCATTGAAAATGTTTTGGAAAGAGAAGGAGGTGCATCATACAGGAATGCAGCCGAGGTTGCTTGAGGCGGATTCCTCTGGTAAACCAACCTCGCCGTGCAACAAACGGTTACGCGTCGGGGAACGGCCGTCTTGCTATGGCGGACTAAAACCTTTTGGCGTGGCTCATGGAATAGGTCGACATGAGGTAAAGGTTGTAGGTGATCACCACTCTGCCACCGTCTCACGGAATGACGTCATGTGGCTAATGGAGACGGTCGTCGTGTGTGGGTAAAGTTGTACACCCCTGTAGGGTTAAATCTTTTTGAAAAGCCGTGTCCACGGTTATGGACGACTTGGAGTCAGATGCTTGATCATAGAGAACTTTAACCTCATCGTAAAACTTGAAAAGCAAAGTGTGAATAGGATTGCTTTCCTCTGGGGTTTCGAGGATGTAATCCTAGTGGATAGGTTCAGCTGATGATGATTCGGTGGATGTCCCAATGATCAAAGATATCGCTCTCTTACTCCTTTTAAACATTCTGAGTAGTCAAGCTTCAACTCTTACTTGTTTTATGAAAATAAAGATTGCTTTACGCAAACAACTCCACAGACAGCCTTTCTTAACCAAGTTTAGCTAATAGGATACGTAAGTCTTGTTGAGTACCTTATGTACTCACCCCCCCCCCTTTGTTGATATTTTTGCAGCAGAGTAATTTCCACAACGAAGATGAGTTCCGTTCGAAGATCGACACCGACGAGTAGCTTGGGGTTCCTAGAGAGCAGCTTGGGGCTGCGGAATGGGTTGTCGCTGTTATGCTTCTGGCCTCTTAGGCCATGTTATCCTTGCTATGTCTAATAGCATAACCTTACTTCCGTTGTTTGATGTAATGTTTGTCAGTGACCTCTGCTTGTAATAAGTTGGATCTTTGCTCAGGTAAGAGCTTTGCAATATTACCTTTGAGTCGTAGAGTCACTGTTGTGTACCAACTATGGTTACCCATCTTGTGCATGATGCGTGTATGGATATAAAGTGCACGAGAGGGGTTTAAGGTTCTTGAGCTCTCAGTTATGCAGTCTTGGTTATGATTAGTTTCACGGCGCTTTGAGATGTGTAGAGCCGATGGTTTAATTCCGGCCTGCCTGCCGATGGTGTTCCGGCCTGGGACTGGTAACCCCAGTATCACTCGTTGCTAGCATGACTAATACACATAACATCTTTGTATAGCCCAGATCTCGGGGGTCCTACATGTTTTGGTATCAGAGCAGGACTGTCTGTAGGAAACCCTTGCCATTGGCCGATGTTGAGTCTAGTGTTTATGAAAACTATTTGAAAGATAAAAATGAGTTGCAAAAATGTAGGTAAGGTTTCTTTTTATTCCTTATCTCTATCGATCTTAGTTCTGAGCTTTCGTATCCTTTCCTGTTGATTTGAAAAAGGTTTTTCTATCTCTTCTGATCATTCAAAATTTAGGTCCCTCGTGGGCATGTCGTTTCTAAACCAGTTGACCTACATAGTATTCTTCATACTCTCAGCTAAAACAAGAAGATGCAATTAGAAGATTTCTTTCCATTGAAATATCTTTACCTCATGGGTTCCACATAATTCTTCTCTATGCTTCAAGGATTTCTTTCACCTTGTATGCCTCTCTATTTGTTTGGTACTTCAAAAGCCATACGTTGTCCTGGAAGCTACTTCGTGATTACTACCACGTGGCATCCTTTGAGTTGCTCAGCTAGTAGTTATTCCTTTCTCTATCTTTTACCCTTGGACTTGAACCGAAGGTCCCCGATTGTGCTGGATTCTAGTACATGAAGCTGGCCTTTAACCCAAGATCCATTCTGTTGAACCCTTGTGTTAATGATTTATCATTAACTCAATATGGTTTTCCTTTCAAGCTTGTGATTTTAGTCGTAATTGAATTGCGGCAACAAAGGACTTCCCTTTCCACTAGCTGTGGCAGATGTTCTTTCATGGAACCAAATGGATCACGCCAAGAGTTCTCTTAGTGAGTCTCGCCTCCATGTCCATGAATCTTCCGCACCCTCCCTTCCAGCATTGGTTTACATGAGATGTTAACTTATGCACACTGATCTAAGGATTCCTTCTGAGTGTTTCCATATCTTAAGTTGCTTTTTGACCCTCGTCTTCCAGTTGGCACCCAAGATGAAACTATGCATTGGAGTTTTCTAGTGCATGTTTATCTTGTGGTCTCATCAAGCCATTCCACTTTGGAATGTCTGGAGAAACAAACTCCAGAACCTCGTCCATTTCTAGGACCAGGTCAAAGTGGTGTAATCCGCAGAATATGATCTCTATGCAGCTTCTGTTTTGTTCCACCTTAGAGTATCACACTCTTTTATACCAAGAGGTTGTGCCAAGACTCATGACTTTCTTGATGAAGTGATGCTCTTACACATCTTTACTCACCCTTCCTCTGAGTTGTCGTGCATGGAATGTTGGGTATGCGTATTGATGTGGCCATCTGAGATTCTTAGCAATTCTTATTGCTTCCAATCCTAAGGACATTTATGTCATTCCTAGCATGATTGGTTAACCGATCACTAAGCAAAGTTTCAATGTGTTGCCAAGTTCGTAATTCAGGCACACATCTTTGGTCAAAGAGTTAGGTTTATGCTGAAACTCTCAAGACCACATTCCTTTCCTTCTAAACCAAGGTTCTGCCTCGAACTAGACATACCGGTGGTTCGTGATATTCTGGAGGCCTTACCAGAAGTATTGCCATGTTTTCACATGACCGTGTTGTCAAGTTCATGAGTAAGCTGGTTCCCTGAAATCGGTTCTTTCTCCAAGAATCTATATTGGATACCCTAGACTAGTTGGTTGAGCTTAAACAACAACTTGGAGAGTTGAAAGACAAAAGCTCTATCTAACTTTGTTCCTCCTCAAAGGGATGTCTAGCTTCGTTCGTGTTGAAGCAAGATAGTATCATCTTTTTAGATATGCTATCCTTACAAACTTTGATTTGATTTTGGTCTATCGTAAAATCAAACTCAGTCCCAAGGACTACCTTGATTGTGTTTCTACTTATGGTTTTCACTTGAGTACACTTTCATGTCCTTCGGTCTGACCAATACTTTTGCCTTGTTCCTACAACATATGAGTCCATCTTCTTGCAACATCAAAATAAGTTTGTTGTTGAGCCCATCGATGATGTTCCTATTCTTTCCATGTTCGAAGACATTCATATTGGACATTTGGCATTAATGTTGGAAACTTGTAGAACCATCTTTGTGTCATCACGAAGAATGTGTTCTGGATGTTGGAAGTGACTTTCTCTCTTTGGTTCACGTGCAATTGTTAAAAGATGTCGCCGTGAATTCAAGAAGAATTTTCTTGTTTCCTTGGGAATCATCTCGAATTGGTCATGCATGTGCGGATTATTCTTGAGATGACAGGTTGTTGACTCCATCTTCTTGAAAATTTCTATATGCACAACAAGCCACTAACTGATTTATTCAAGAACGAGAAAAAGTCCAACACCTTCACTATCTTCTTTCATGTTCTCCCAACAAGATCTCGACTATGTTTCATTGCAATAAGCTCCCGCTAGTGCAATTGTCTTTTTGGCAATCACAATCTTACTTATCTTTTTGAAGCTTTACACTGTAGTCCATGTCTTGAGAATCCAACAACCTTACTTTCTGACATCTGTTAAAACTTTCCATTTAGTCATACTAAGTCTGCAATATGATTCCATCTAACCAGAGATGAATCTCAAGCAGCAATGATGGTTAGTGTCCCTCAAGGGTTTGACATAGGTCTCTTTGAAATTCGGCAAGGTTAATGTTGTGGTTGACACAATTAGCCACCGAATCATCATCAGCTGAACCTATCCACTAGGATTACATCCTCGAAACCCCAGAGGAAAGCAAACATATTCACACTTTGCTTTTCAAGTTTTACGATGAGGTTAAAGTTATCTATGATCAAGCATCTGTCTCCAAGTCGTCCATAACCGTGGACACGGCTTTTTAAAAGATTTAACCCTACAGGTGTGTACAACTTTACCCTCATGCGACGACCGTCTCCATTAGCCACATGACGTCATTCCGTGAGACGCTGGCAGAGTGGTGATCGCTGATGCGTGGTGAATGACCAGCCCGTTGGGAACCCCAAGAGGAAGGTGTGATGAGTATAGCAGCTAGTTTTCCCTCAGTTAAGAAATCAAGGTTTAATCGTTCAGGAGAAAAGCGGGCAATTACGACTGAAGGTGATGCTTGCTAGTTTGCGATAGCTTCAGACAATTTATATATAGCGCCTCGTCCAAGCTTTGCTTGCTAGCTGCAACGCGGAACCTGCACACAACACAACCAAGTACTTTGCTCCCAACTTGCGATGAGGTTGTCAATCTCACCGGTTTGCTTGAAACAAAGGTTATAAGCGTATCGAGTGGAAAACAGTGAAAGTATGCGAGTAAAGTAAACAGTGCGAGTAAAGTAAACAGGTGATAGCAATATGATGGAAATAGGACTGGGGTCCATAGTTCACTAGTGGTGTCTCTCCATAAGATAAATAACACATGCTGGGTAAACAAATTACAGTTGGGCAATTGATAGAATAAAGATAAACATGATATGTCAAGAAGATCACTATGAGATTTACTCTGGGCATTACAACAAAATACATAGACCGCCATCCAACTGCATCTATGACTTATAATCCACTTGTGGCAAATCAATCCGAGAACTCCACAAGTATTAAGTTGCGAACAATAGATAATTGCATTAAGCAAAGTGTGTAATGTAAACAAAGCATATGCCCTTGAGCATATGAATGTTATTTTCTCCCTAGTAGCAACAGCACATCTACAATCTTAGAGGTTTCTGTCACTCCCCCAGATTAAATAGAGGCATGAACCCACTATCGAGCATAAATACCCCCTCTTGGAGTCACTAGCAACTACTTGGCCAAGATAGCTACTAACAACGGAGAGCATGCAAGATCATAAACAATATAGAGATAACATAAGATATATTTCAGTATAGCAACTCAATCATAACACCAATATTCATCGGATCCCAACAAACCAAACATGTAGAATTACATAACGGTGATCTCAATCATGTAGGGCAGCTCATGAGATCTAAACATGAAGCACATGGTGGAGAAGACAACCATCTAGCTACTGCTATGGACCCATAGTCCAAGGTAGACTACTCACTCATTGCTCCGGAGGCAAGCATGGCGATGAAGAAGACCTCTGGTGGCGATTCCCCTCTCCGGCAGGGTGCCGGGAAGAGCTTCTGGACCCTCCCGATCTCGGGTCGACGACGGCGGTGGATCGCGATGTGTTTCTGGAAAATTGATCGGGTACTTAGGTTTTTCCCGTCGGGAGGTCTTTATAGGCGAAGGGGCAATGTCAGGAGTGGCCCCAGGCCTCCTCACATCATGGCGACGCGGCCAGGGCCTGGGTCACGCTAGCCTGGTGTGAGGGCGGCATGTGGCCCCTCTCCTACTTCTCTTTGGATCTCTGGAAGCTCCCGGACAAAATAAGACTTCAGGAACTTGTTTCGTCCAATTCCGAGAATATTTCGTGTGTATCACTTCTGAAACACAAAAACAGCAGAAAACAGGGAACTGCCACTGTGGCGACTTGTTAATAGGTTAGTTTCAAAAAATGCATAAAAGTGCCACAAAGTGTAACGAAACAGTAGGCAAATGGTGTATAAACAAGCATGGAGCATCAAAAATTATAGATACGTTGGAGACGTATCAAGCATCCCCAAGCTTAACTCCTGCTCGTCCTCAAGTAGGTAAGTGATAACAAAAGAATAATTTTTGAGGTGACATGCACCTACACAATCTTGATCATATATGTAAGCATTTGTGAGCTGGGATCATAAGAACTTAAAACATGGGCATGAAGATATAATCATGACAATAGAACTTAGCAACCATGTTGTAAACATACAAATGAACACAAACAAAAGATCATGAAAATGAAACAATGAAAGTCAAACGTGTGTTCAAATCATAAGGAAAAACATACAAATGGTTTTCAGCTTGTCCTTCATAGAGAGCAAAACATAAATGCATAGGACACCTTCAAGTTTAAGAGGGCAACTAGATACAAATAATTTGAGAACAAGTGAAACCAACAATATCAATCAATCAATGAAAACTTTGGGACAATGCACATTATACTAAGAATGACAACTTTGCTCTCTTAATGGTGCATAAAGATAGAAGGTGGTGACTCAACATAAAAATAAAAGAAAGGCCCTTCGCGGAGGGAAGCAGTGATTGCAAGTTTTATAACCTTCAAAAATTATGGTACTTACCGGCTTTGAGCTCTCATTGCCCCCATCATAAGCATCTTGAATGGTTAGAGTTAATGCGAGAACAATTATGATGCATTTGCTTGATAAATCATAAGTTGAAAACCTCGTGTCCTGTGAATACGAGGACCCAAACCTCATGCTACTTTACTTAGAGTCCCAAGCAAGGCTCTTGTCATTGTAAGTATATGCATATCATTGAGAACCGCCAACGGGGTACCTCCGTGCCCGATGATATGGAACAAGCCTACATCAAAATGACAGGACAAGCAGACAATGAACACCTCGACATCTCTTTTATTTGCTATATTGTTTAGCTTTTTATTGTGAGATGCGTCGTCGAATGTCCACCATGGGTATGCTGCAAATTTCCACCATGAATTATGCATGGCTTAGATTAGCGGCCCGACGTTTCCCTAACACATATACAAACTCCATGATCCCCACAAGATTCCCAATTCATTTCACACCGCGGGCATCCATAAACAAAAGATCACGATATCAACTCAAATAAGAAGTGCAATGTTGAAAGCTTGCCCATGACTGCATGGCTGGGCTAGTCTCCAACTTACAACTTGCAAGCATAACAACTCAACATAAGAGACCACAAGGTCAAATTTTTTAGAACATGAAAAAGTAAAGTGTGCCTTCCGGTTCGTGAGAGCTTTACTGACCGAATTTCGCATAACACTGGTAAGAGTTTAATTTGAAGAGAAGATAAAAGCAAGTCAAATTTACTTGGAATAGCAAATTGCTAGTAGGTATGTATGGTGGACACTTTGGAAAACTTTGGCTTTTAGGAGTTGGATGCACGAGTAGGGCTCATACTCAGTACAAGGCGAGGGCTAGCAAAAGACTGGGAGCGACCAACTAAGAGAACAATAATGGCCATAATCATGCAAAGCGACAAAGCGACATTAAAAGAAGCATAAGATGACATCAAAAGTCAAAAACTAAATGATCATAGATGCTATTGGCGACTTTGTAAGAGTCTAACATGTGTGAGCATGCGCCAAGTCAACCCAAATAAAGCATCAAGGAGAAAACCAAAATAATGCTTTCAAATAATTAAAACAATGCATTAATTTTTCAAAGGCTCATTAAGAAATCTCAGTTATTTGAGACAAGTCATGCTATAGCAAAACCACTAAGTATACCATCAAAAAGACATCAAGCATAACATGAAAAAGCCTAAGCCGCAGTCTACACAAGCTCCTTCTTATACCACTTTTTTGCACAAAGCTTTTTCTCTTTTCCAACACTATTTGACATTTTTATAAACACCTCTTTTGATGAAAACCAATAAAGATCAGAGGCAAAAATACACCTTGATGAAAAGATATGACAAGGTCTGAACATAAATCAAGGCGAAAATGAAAACCAAAAGCAGTAGCGGAAAAAGAAGAACACTTGGTGAACGATAAGAGTGAAAAACTGAGTGTTCTTGGCAAATGAAAACAAGTATATCTCCTCCAAAGGAAATTCGTTGGGGTCCAACCATTTATTGCAGCAAACAAACTAAACTAACTAAGAAAACTAAAACAACTGACGCTCCAAGAAAAACACATAGTGCATAAAGCAATAAAAATATAGTGTTTTGAAAGGTGACCTGATTTTTGCCGATGAAGAAGGGGTGCCTAGGGGGCATCCCCAAGCTTTGACGCTTTGTACTTCTTGGATATTTCTTGGGGTGATGCATGGGCATCCCCACGCTTGAGATTTTGTCCATTCTTCAACTCATCTCATCATTCTCTAATCCCTACACTTGAAAACTTCCTTTATACAAAACTAAACACAAATCTATTAGCAACATTAGTGTAGCATAACATATAATCAACCTCTTTTTACTTCAGGTTTCAACTCAAAACTACTACATATATAGCATATACTACTGTAGCAACTTCCCCAAAAGTTCTGTGATCAAAAGAACTCAAAAGAAAGCGATTAAGCGACAAACACAAATATTGGCAGAAATCTGTCAAAAGAGAACAGCTGACAAGGGCCGAATTTTTGAGGGGTTTTCTGTTGCTCAAATCAAAAAGTGTTCAACTAACGAAAGTTTGGATATAACCTGGGGCATATGCACAAGAAATCGGAGGTCCAAAAGATATACAGAGAATTTATACGAATTTTTATCGTGCAGCACCAAAAACAGTTTCAGGACAGCAACATCCCCAAATCTTTACCTGACTCGAATTAGAGGCTTCTCTTGGCATAAAAATGAAATAAACAAGATAAGGAGCGGTTATTGCAGTAGTAATGACTTCCAAGACTCAAATAAAAGAAAAAGTACTAAAAATAAAACATTGGGTTATCTCCCAAGAGTGCTTTTCTTTAACGCCTTTGAGCTAGGCGCAGAAAATTGCGAATCAAGTATTTTCAGAAGAAGCATTAAGATCAACTATAGAGGTCTTGTCAATAAGGCATTATATTTCATCCACATAAGTTTTTGAAGACCCTTTGTGATCATGCTTTGGTTCACTCAAATCACTAAAAAGATTTTTGGGACAGATCCAGTCAAAATTATTTTCGAAAGCTTCACACAATCCCAAGAGCTTGCTAGGTATAGGTATTTTGGCTCCTTCATCGTTTGTACTAATAACCTTTATAGGTGAACCGAGTTTATTAAAACGTTTAAGAACCTTTCTAGCTTCAATAACGACATCCTTAAATTCAAGGCGCAAAGCTTCCAAAATAAAAGCTTTCTTTTCAGGATCTTCAATTTCATGGAGCTTAAGGAACATGTATTGCATAAAAGGATTAAGACTAGCAAACCTAGTTTCCAACATGTGAATTAAATAAGCAGAAGCAACTTCAATACTAGGGGCTAGCTCAACCAAAGATTTTTCCTCAACTTCCTTATGCATACTAATGTGATTAAAGAACTCCTCAATGTTACTTTTTCCAATAATTGAACCACTACCTACTGAGAGGTCCTCCAGAACGCACTTAGGAAATAGCATAATGAACTAAAAGTAAAGAAATAACAACTACCAAGGATTCTAATTTTTTTGGGTTTTTGATATAAAACGATGTAGGTAAAAATAAATAAAGTAAAGCAAAAAAATAACAAAGTAAAGGATATGCGTGCGAAAAACTCCCCTTGCAGAGGTCTTCCACTCTTCTCCCCGGCAACGGCGCTAGAAAATTAGCTTGATGCGTGGTAAATGACCAGCCCGTTGGGAACCCCAAGAGGAAGGAGTGATGAGTATAGCAGCTAGTTTTCCCTCAGTTAAGAAATTAAGGTTTAATCGTTCAGGAGAAAAGCGGGCAATTACAATTGAAGGTGATGCTTGCTAGTTTGCGACAGCTTCAGACAATTTATATATGGCGCCTCGTCCAAGCTTTGCTTGCTAGCTGCAACACAGAATCTGCACACGACACAACCAAGTACTTTGCTCCCAACTTGCGATGAGGTTGTCAATCTCACCGGTTTGCTTGAAACAAAGGTTATGAGCGTATCGAGTGGCAAACAGTGAAAGTATGCGAGTAAAGTAAACAGTGCGAGTAAAGTAAACATGTGATAGCAATATGATGGAAATAGGACCGGGGTCCACAGTTCACTAGTGGTGTCTCTCCATAAGATAAATAACACATGCTGGGTAAACAAATTACAGTTGGGCAATTGATAGAATAAAGATAAACGTGATATGTCAAGAAGATCACTATGAGATTTACTCCGGGCATTACAACAAAATACATAGACCGCCATCCAACTGCATCTATGACTAATAATCCACTTGTGGCGAATCAATCCGAGAATTCCACAAGTATTAAGTTGCGAACAACAGATAATTGCATTAAGCAAAGTGTGTAATGTAAACAAAGCATATGCCCTTGAGCATATGAATGTTGTTTTCTCCCTAGTAGCAATAGCACATCTACAACCTTAGAGGTTTCTGTCACTCCCCCAGATTAAATAGAGGCATGAACCCACTATCGAGCATAAATACCCCCTCTTGAAGTCACTAGTAACTACTCGGCCAAGATAGCTACTAACAACGGAGAGCATGCAAGATCATAAACAATATAGAGATAACATAAGATATATTTCAGTATAGCAACTCAATCATAACACCAATATTCATCGGATCCCAACAAACCAAACATGTAGAATTACATAACGGTGATCTCAATCATGTAGGGCAGCTCATGAGATCTAAACATGAAGCACATGGTGGAGAAGACAACCATCTAGCTACTGCTATGGACCCATAGTCCAAGGTAGACTACTCACTCATCGCTCCGGAGGCAAGCATGGCGATGAAGAAGACCTCCGGTAGTGATTCCCCTCTCCGGCAGGGTGCCGGGAAGAGCTTCTGGACCCTCCCGATCTCGGGTCGACGACAGCGGTGGATCGCGATGTGTTTCTGGAAAATTGATCGGGTGCTTAGGTTTTTCCCGTCGGGGGGTCTTTATAGGCGATGGGGCAATGTCAGGAGTGGCCCCAGGCCTCCTCACACCATGGCGGCGCGGCCAGGGCCTGGGCCGCGCCAGCCTGGTGTGAGGGTGGCCTGTGGCCCCTCTCCTACTTCTCTTCGGATCTCTGGAAGCTCCCGGACAAAATAAGACTTCAGGAACTTGTTTCGTCCAATTCTGATAATATTTCCTGTGTATCACTTCTAAAACACAAAAATAGCAGAAAACAGGGAACTGTCACTGTGGCGACTTGTTAATAGGTTAGTTTTGGAAAATGCATAAAAGTGCCGCGAACAGTAGGCAAATGGTGTATAAACAAGCATGGAGCATCAAAAATTATAGATACGTTGGAGACGTATCAATCGCCTACAACTTTTACCTCACGTCGACCTATTCCATGAGCCACGCCAAAAGGTTTTAGTCCGCCATCGCAAGACGGCCGTTCTCCGACGCGAAACCGTTTGTTGCACGACGAGGTTGGTTTACCAGAGGAATCCGCCTCAAGCAACCTCGGCTGCATTCCTATATGATGCACCTCCTTCTCTTTTCAAAATATTTTCAATGCATATGCCAAATGGAAAGCCCGAACTAGGTAGCTCATGGATGGTCTAAGCAAGTTAGTTAGTCGACGGGAGTCCCATACCTCCACGTGTGGTCGTACGCTCAGTCTTGGATCAAGAGACAAGAACTCGGGTCCTAGGGCGGCAAGAATGAGTCAAATAACCACGTCCCACATGGCGGCTCATCAAAACCTTTTAGCATGTTTAAACACATATTCTCATCATACCATGTTATCCTGTCATACTAGATTCATTTGCAGCTCTAATTCTTTAATCATATGTATCAGAGTAAACAACTAAGCATGGCTAAGCATTTCAGATATAAAGCTCTAGCGACGCACACAAGCAAAACCTAGTCATGCTAGGAGCAGTGGATCTGGGTATTTAGGCAACAAGAATGGAACATGCATTAGATAGGATAACTCTATCTATCGATAAAAGACAGTTGAACCGTATGTTGCAAAATAGTAAGTTTTGAAATACTTTAAAATCATAGGTTCAGAGGGGAGGGCTGCTTGCCTTGTTGTTGATAACCAAAATAAAATAGATATCCAGGATTCTCCTTCTTGACTTGTTCATTGATGGACAAGTACTGATCCTCTGATGTTGTCGATCTTGATATCGGACTCGTTGCTCACATCAACTCCGGGTCCTACCGGGAAGAAGCAGAAACACACCGGAAAAGAAATCAACATTCGCACATGGCATCGATGCGCAAACAATAATGATGATATGCCAAGTTCATGGTATTGAATTTAAACCCTAAAACATGGATAGCATCTTTAATTGGAATTCAGATACAATGGCGAAGGCATTTGAATTACTCCATATTGAAATAAAGGTTCGATTTGTTCTTCTATTTTAGATAGGATTCAAAGTTGCTTAATCATGCATTATTTTGATATCAAAATGTAGATCTTGTTTTACTGAACATTTTGATAGGTCATACACAATTTTGTGATAAATAGATAATTAAATATGATTTTTGCAAGGTTCTGATATTTTCTGAAATTAAAAGAAACGGGCGGGCATTTTACACCCAGGGCTACTCTAGCCACTGTGGCTGACATGTGGGGCATAGCCACCACATCAGCAGCCACGTTGGGCGAGCAACACCCAGGGCCACGTCGGCCTTGTCCTGGGCAGCTCGATGCGCCCGACCAGGCTCTGGTCGCCGGTCGGCCAGCCACCGGCGGTGGAGGAGGAGCTCCGGGGAGAGGGGAAGCAGAGGGAAGATGGTGCTGCTCACCCTGAGGTCTCCTGCAAGGCCGGCAGGGGCGGGGGTCGCCGGAGGGTGGCGAATCGCACGGCGGCGAGCTCGGGCCGGCTGTAGGGAACACATCGACGTCGGCGTTGATTCGGGGCGACTGGAGCCGATTCCTTTGAAGGGGAGGAGGAGGAAGAACCTGCGGAGCTCCTGGACATCTTGGCTTCGCTCGGGGAGGCCTCGAACGGCGGGACTCGACGGCGGCCAAGGCGATCAGCGCGGGCGCGCGTGGGGAAAAGAAGCAGAGTGGGAAGAAAAAGGGAGGAGAGGGAGAGCGAGCAAGGCGGCAGGGGAGGCCTTATCCCCTCGTCAAGGCGGCGGACGGCGACGTGCATCACCTCGCTCAGATCAATGGCATCGGCTGCGCCAGGCAACTGCTTCCAGCTGGAGGAGGATGAAGGGGAGAAGAGGTAGGCTGGGCCGGAAGCTGGGCTGCTATTTGCTGCACCGAGCGGCAGATAAGACAGAGGGAGAGGCGGGCTGGCCAGAAACAGCCCAGGAGAAGAAGAGAAAAGAAAAAAAACTATTTCTATTTTCTGTTTTCTAGTTTTAAATATTTTGTTGTTGTTTGCAAACATTTGTTGATTCAAACTTTATCAGAGAGAAATAAATATATACAAGGGGCCTTCAAAACTTATATTAGAAGGTCCACATGTTTTTGGTTTTGTGTTTTGAACATTTTGAACACATTTCAAAATAGAGGAAGAATAGGCATAATTAGAGTTTCCACTCTAATTTTTAAATGCAATTTTTTCTTAGCAAGTTTTAAATGATGCTTATGATGCAAATGCACTTAATTACAAACATGGGCTGTTACAGAGATGGATGCCAGCGGTAAGTTTGGTGGCTTCGGGCTTCCTCGCAGGTGTGTCGGAGAGGCTGCCTCAGGCACATTTGGTGCGTTGCCTCTTGTTTAGCAACAACAACAACAAGTGGCAGTTGGGTCGTGGCAAGGGTTCATAGTCGGCTCTCCAACATGCTCAGGGGGGGTCCTCTGGGTGATGTTTTGGCTTGTTGCTTTGGATTCAGAGCTGCCGCATCGAGGACCTGGCGGGGATGATGACAAGCGCAAGGTTCCAGACGATGATGGACCGGCTCGGTGTAGGACTTGCGCATCTCTCCAGTGATCGGAGTTGTTGATTTGCTAGAGTATGTGGCGTGATATCGACGACCATGTTCCATGGCAATCAATGTCGCGAGAGTTGTACTTCATTTTCGCCAGTTTCCCTCTAATTGACTAGGCAATTCTACTTTTTAATTAATAAAAAATACATATATTTGTCCTTGTTTAAAAAAGTTCTCCGGTATCACTACATCCTCATCGGCCGTCGGATGACTAACGAAGGACTAACCAACAGCGTTGTTTCACATATTTGGGCTTTAAGACACAATGCCATTTTTTAGGGTTACTACTGGATAGTCAAGCCCATTCCATGCTGAGCCGATCGTCCCGTTTGAGTATCATATAGAACCAGCTCTGTTTCACCCAAAAAATAACATCTACCACCTTCTTCCCAGTCACCGCCGCAGGTCGCTGCCATCGACGAGCCCGCAGCATCAGGACCAAAGGAAAGTTCCCAAAAGATGGATCCAGCCATAAGAAACCGATCCTTACTATGATATATGAATATGATTATACTAAACTTAAAAACTTTATACAATTAGACTATGTTCTCTCGATATATGATTAACCATTATGTTTCTAGATCAAATTTAAGAGTACTAACCCCATAATAATGTAACTAAATACTGAGGTATATTAATTTGTGTTATATAATTTAGCGAGGACTATGGAGACATAGCTTCAACTTATATTGAACTTACATTGCAAACTAGCTGGTGTTAGTTATGCTCTTTTTTAGACCATCTATTAATGATTTTAACTAAAAAATATCAAACATCTCTGAAAAATTCAAAAGAACAAAATCACCCATGTTCATAGATTAATTTCGAATACGTACATGAACTAAAGTAAATATATTAGTGTTCACTATGTAGATTTCACTTCCACTAAAATTGGACCTTACATTGCAAGAATTGGTGTCAGTTTTCGTTTTTAGACTATTTGTTCATGGTTTTGATTAAACAAAATTCTCATACATCTCAGGAAACTTAAAAGGAACAAAACCACACATCTTCACAGAATAATTTTTAATACTTAGATGAACTAAATAAATAGTATGGCTTTGTTTCTATTTTAGTCTCCTTAAATATATAAAAGGGCTCCAAGCTAGTTGAAGTTTCTAGAATGAATGATTTACAATTTGAGGTGTAAGTACATATAAGTGGAATGTACGAAGTAAAATTATAGTGGATTGCATGTCAACACACTCTCAAATCCGGGCTAATTTTGCAAAAACCGAATAATTAATCATCCTCTATAGCCTGAACCGGTAACAAATCCTCTAGTCCTTCCTACATGTTCTCGCATGTGCTCTCTTCCAGCCATATCATAATGAAAAATTGTAAAAACATCTATGATGGTGGTGGGCCTATCTGAAGATTATTCTGTCATCCATATCTGAAAAACACGTCTCTTGTTGTATCCTCGAGTCGTATGCACACCTTCGTAAAAAGGTCATAGATCTTCTCTTGGTGTAAGACCGACCATAATCTGAGTGTGCCTGGGCATGTGTGAAACTGGAGGACTGAGTCGCTACCCGTTCCTTTCCTCTGCTGCAGCGGCCTCGTCTTGGACTTGGATCCATACACCGTGTAAGAGCAAGAACAATAGTATAGTTGGCAGCTGGCTATAAGCTAGTGCCATGTCATCTATAGCCAGCTTTATAGCTAATATATACAATAGGTAGCTATAAAAGTGTACCACATTATGGTTACATGATCCACTTGACACTCTCACAAAGTACCTAGGAGCATGTACTGTAGCTAGCTCTTGCATGAAAGCCTACTCCTCTTCTCTCATATTCTCTCTCCTCCAACTAACCACAAATATAATATTTTAATCCTTATACTAGACTCTATTGTACTTGCTCTAAGGTGTGTTAGGAATAAGCAACTTGTATTCCAGAGGGGCCAAAGACCACAATATATAGTACATGTATAAGTGTGAAATATGCAGGAAACATCCTAACTATTAGAGAAACTACAATATACAAATATAGCTCTAACAAGGTGGAGCTGGTGCCACCGCGCTGCTTGCCGAGTAGAGCACGTCCAAGTGTGTGCTCCTGCTCCCTCTGGATGGCCGGTCGGCAGCGGAGCGAATCGATCACGAGGGCCCCTGCGAGCAGGTGCAAGAAAGGAAGAATTGGGAGACGTCACGCATGCCCATATACGCATGAGAGAAATAATCGAGTCAGCTGAGCTAGAGCTGCGGTGGCCGCCATTGGTCTCTGCATCTGCGCGCTGAGACCATCGTTCCGCTCTCCGGCTCGCCGCCACACTGCTACCGATTCTGTGTCCGCCCTACCATCCACGACGCCATGGAGTTCCTGCTCAGCTCCGCCATCGATCAAGGTTCAGGATCATGTAGGTCGTCCTATGTCGTGCCCCTGCTAGCGCCGCGACTTTGTTTCCGTTCTCCGGTGAGATATTTTTGGTCCGAGTGGACCCTGCAGAGAGTTTGCGATGAGAGATGGGGAAGGATGCGGAGTGGCGGAGTATATTGCGAGAAAGTCATTTCTACCGGCACCGGTTCCTAGCGGTGCTCCTACCACCAATCATCTTCAGACATGTCATCTGGTATCCCGATGTATTTCTTCTGTATTTTCTATATGTTAATTTACTGCAATCTAATGGACCCCACCCACGTGGATGTGTCTGCTAGTACAACATCCTCTCATGCATGCGCTTTCCCTACTCTCTCTCTTCTATTACTATTACTTCCCTGTGACTTACTCCATCGAGGCAAGTTTTATCTCATTTAAAGGTAAAATCTATCTTGATTCTTTTAATATAAATTTAAAGTGTTGATTTGTAATAATTTTGATTTTTTAGAAGTTTCACATATCATTCACACATATTCCAGTCATATTTCTTTATTCTGGATATAGTTTATAGAAATAAACAAAATACCTTCAAAATTTGTGAGCTACTCAAATCAGATGAAATAAATTTTCATCTATTTTTTTTAGCAAAATTACAATACATATAATTTCTCCATTATGTTTCAAATATCGTGTCACTTTGAAAATAAGTTCACAAATATACCAATGAAATATCTCGGACACTTATTTTCAAATTAGTTTCAATTCATATTTAAAAAAATCAAATGATTTCAAGATTCTTTTTGAGCTAACCATCTAGAAACAACCAAAATAATTTCTCCAACAAGAGACATCCAAAATAATTTCTAAATCTATGCTTTGTAATAATTTTTAGAAAGTACATAAAAGTTCCATATATGAATCTCACATATTCCAGCTATTTTTCTTTATTTCCAAAACAATCTCAGTTTATTTCAAAAATAATAAAAATATCTTCAAACAAATATCTCGGACAGTAACACAATTTATTTTTATAATTTTCGTTGAAATTCAGTTTATCATTCACATATATTGGTTTCAGAATAATTTCATTGCAACACAAATATTTCACAATTCTACAGAGAAATAGATGAATCAATTTCGTTTCAAATTTTAGTGCAAATGAGAAAGTATCATTCATGGACTAACCACAGCCAAAATAATTTCTGAATCTAATAGTTATTTGTTGGATTTTGACCAGGACTTCTCTGATCGAATGTAAAACTAGAGCAGGGAATTGGATGTAGTAGATTTGACACGAGATAGAATTCTAAAATTCATATCGAATAACAAATAGAAACCACCAGATTCACTATCCAGATCTACATCCTCATCAGATTGATACAAAATAATTCCTAAATTGAGAAAGAAATCCCAAAACTAGCCTGCAGATTAGCATGGTGGCCGGCTCAGCTTCATCTTCATCCCCGCATACCAGACCTCAACAACGAAAGGATGAGAGTGGCCTCGTGCTCAGGCACGGCACCGCTGTCTCGGCTGCAGCCTCGCCGCCGTCCCGGTCGCAGCCTCGCCGACGTCCCGGCAGTAGCCTAGCCGTCGTCCCGGCCAGAGCCTCGCCCCCGTAGTTCTGCTGCAGGTCGCTGCAGGTCGAGCTCCGCTCGCTCGTCACCACCGCTTTTTTGGGATCTAGATTGAGAGAGAGATAGGAAAGGGAGTCACGGTGGGCTTGTCTTTTTTTTGACACTGTAATCCGCTCTTTATTCATAAGATAAAAACAAGTTACATGTTACGAACGAACAGACCTTACAGAACTGAAAAGATAGGATAAACCTATGCAAAAAACTAGCGTCTATCCTCCTCCTTCGACACCACCAAAGCGAACGCCAAAGGGACGGAAGACAGATCACCACAACACCCGAGCTCGACGCGGCTCCATCGCTGATCAGCAGCTTTTCGGACCTCCAAAGTAGTTTGCCGGAGGCAAAACCATTGTCGTTGAAAGAATCAGACCGAGGCAACATGTCCTCGGACACGCGATCGAACTCCAGAACTGATACCCCCCCACGACTACAGCGTCGGGGGAGGAAATCAGAATTGCCGGCCTCCATCCACAAACCCAGCATAGGATACATCATCTTCCGTCTGTCACATACGCAGACAAACGTCTGCACGTACTCCTGGACAACACATCCTCCCTGCTCCACCATGACGTCGGAGCCAACGCCATAGTGACGGGGACAGAGCAGGAGGATGAACACACCTGATGGGATCATCGCCTCCGCCTCGACGACACCATCCAAGAAACTGAAAGCCGCCGATCCGAGGAATCGGCAAACACACAATGCCATCAACTCCGAGACGCCGCCATGAAGGACACCGCCGGTGTGGGAGTGGAGCTGAGGCAGATTTATTCGTCCGGGCGCCGCTCCCACCACCCCAACGGCGCTCCACGACCTGCAAAACCAAACCCTAACTACAGAGCGGAGAGACCGGATCCCCCCTCCCCACCGCCGCCGGAGCAGGCGGAGGGAGAGGGGACCAGCACGGCCGATGGAGATTGGGTGGAAAAAGGGGGGCGCCTCCCTGATCGCCTCTGGCGGCTAGGTCAGGGACACGGTGGGCTTGTCTGATAGTCCGTGCATACCATGTTGGTTCCCATACATATACGGTACAGCTAATTGGCCCGCAATACGAAAAGGTAACTAGATTTACTAAAAAGTGAATCCCGAATCGCAGCGCATAAACGAGCGGTCGATTCCACACCGCTAGGAACCGGTGCCGGTAGAAAAGCCGCACCCAGTATATTGCTGTATTTTTGTTTTCCTATCCGTGGAGAAACACAGGAAAGCGGGCGCGCACCAGGGCTAAGCTAACCGTACGATCCTCAATGAAACTCTACGAAATGGAACGGTTGCACATATCATCGCATGGAGAGGCCGCAGGCAAGCCACGTGCCCCAGCCATCCGAGGTTTAAGTTCTAGATTTAGTATGAACGTTTGTATTACATGGATTTATTTCAGGATTACTGGTGCTATTTTTTAAGTGGTAGGTGACGTGTCCGTCAACAGTGAGGCGCCTGTGGTGACTTCGTCAATCTCAAGATCTACCGACTCGGTTCTTCAGAGGTGTTCATAAAGGGAGGATGTACGTGTGTGCGTTCATAGGGGTGAGTATACATGTGTGTTTGTGAACGTCTATGTTGTAATGTGTTCTAAAAAAAATCGTGATAGCTCTGCTGCAATCACTATCCTCACCTCATCGTTGTCATAACCCACCGCTCGCCTTGCACGACCATGCGCTAAGGGTATAAGAGCATCTCTAGCGGATCTTTCAAAACGGCTCACCTTTAAAATAATTGTTGTTTTTTTGGGTAGAAAAATTGACCCACATTGTAATTTTTTTTACTACCCCCGATATCTAATCCCAAACTCATCAAATGTTCCATTTTGGAGTTGATTTTTAGGGTGAACTAAAAAGCCCCACAATGCTCGGCGTAGGATAATTTCAACCCAACCGGACCGTAGAAGAGTCGCCGGAATCTAGCAAAATTTTGCCCCGACGTGCCAATTCCGATCAAACCCCCCACCAATTACCGGAGAACCATCCCAATACCGTTGGATTTAGGCAGCTACAACAACCATTCCGGTTGGGCATCTCGTGTAATAATTATTTTGGTTTTTAGGACACTTCGGATCGGTCGTCGGTTTCTAACCAAAATAACCGAAATCCAGCACACGCGCCTTGGCACCAGCTTCGAAGATGCAATCGACTCGAAGAAAATGGGAGAGGCATAGCTGTTGAGCTACAGGAGCAGCTCAGGAGACAGGTTCAGCTGGCCAGTTGTAGGGACAGAGTTCGTTGAAATTTGAGGTGTAGGCGGCCGCTAGGTTGAGAAGCAGGACGAAGAGGGAGGAGATGCCATGCTGCTTTGGTCACCGCTTCGCCGGGATCTAGCTAGAGCGATGGAGCAGAGCATACTGATAAGTAGGGCACATGATGCCTCTTATGCCAATCACAAGTAGGGCATACTTGCAAGCAAGACCGAGGCTAGATCCCGGCGAAGCGGTGACCGCCCCAGGGCTCCAGGGAGGCACTATGCCACGTTCTAGAAATAGAGGCACTCGAAAGTGCCTTTAAAAGTCAAATTAGTTCCTTAAATAAATTTTAGAGGCACTATTAAAACATCGCATTAAATCGTGTAGGTAAAAGTTTTTAGAGGTAGTTTGAAATAAAGCCTATAAAGCCTAACCATTTGAGGCACTCTCAAAGTGCCTCTAAAGGCTAACCATTTGTGGCACTCTCAAATCGTCTCTAAAGACTAACCATTTGAGGCACTCTCAAAGTGCCTCAAAATTGCTACCATTTGAGCCACTCTGAAAAATGCCTTTAAAAATTTACCAAATATAACACGGAGTCATACTGAATACCTGGAAAAAACTTCTCAGTTGGTCACCCATTCTTATATTGCTCAAGGCAAAGCACGCTTAACTTATAGGTTTTTGCTCATGAGCTTTTAGAAAAGTAGTTACAACTTATTAGTATGAGTATCATATATATCCTAATGAGCCATGGGTAGAATGTCACACTCTTTAGATTAACCATTTGAGGCACTTGAAAGTGCCTCTAAAAGTGAACTATTTAAAGCACTCTCAAAAGTGTCTCAAAAAACAAAATATTTATGACACTATTGAATGTGCCTCAAATGGAACTATTAGAGCTCTCAAAAGCGCCTCTAATAGTTGACTAATAGAGTATTTTTAAATATATCTTAAATAAATAATTATTTGTGGCACTCGTACCTCAAAAAATTATACATTTATGGTACTATATTAGAGGCACTTCTAAATGTGTCTCAAATAAGTATTTGTGGTACTATTAAAAGTGCCTCAAATGTTAAACTATTAGAGACACTGAGAACCGCCTTAAATGGTAAATTTTTTATGACACTTTAAATATGTACTGCCTCAAATTGCTTAACCATTTAAGGAACTATTTTGCAAAATATCTCAGAAAGATTACAATTAAAGACAGTTGCAAAAAGTGCCCCTAAAAATGCATCTAATTCTGGGCCATGACATAGGGGCAGGATGGTACTCGGCCGACGTGACGTCCTAGTAGACGGAGACGGCCGTCCCGGCGCCGTCACAAGAATTTTTGACACGTAAGACCACCTGCGCGAGTGAAATGCTAGAAAAGACCACCTGCCGAAAAATTTGTTAAAAAAGACCCCCTACGGGTGGCGGCACGTCTGGCCAAGCGACACGTGGCACGTGCCGTCTGGGCCGACACCGGCATGGGGGTGCCGCCACAGCCAACGCCGGCACATCTGCTGCCGTCGACGGCCGTTCGAAGGGGTGGGTCCTGCCGCCACTACCAAATCCGGCAGGTATGCGCCACGTTACCCTGCCGGCAACGGCTAAGGCGGCATGGCCCACCGCCGTCACCTGCCAGCCTACGTGCCGGACTTGGGGATGGCGGCACCCCCATGCCGGCGTTGGTCATGTGCCACGTGTCGCCTGGCCAAACGTGCCGTCACTCGCAGGGGGTCTTTTTTGACAAAAATTTTCACAGGTGGTTTTTTCTACCATTTTACTCGCACAGGTGGTCTGGTGCTTAAAAAATTCCCGTCACAAGGGACCTGCTCCACGCTTCTTCGACAGCCCCGAGACAACGACGGCGACGGACAGGGGTGACCTTCGTCGTCTTCAAAGGCCACGGCGAGCCCCGGGGCTCCGGCAGTGCTCCGTGTCCTGTCACCCGGACGAGGATCGCCTTGCCCGAGGGCAGAGACGCTGTACACGCTGTTGTTCGCCGCCTGTAGGCTCATAGGCTGTAGCGTCCGGTCGAGCACGCAGCCGCGGCCGGAGACGGAGGCCGCGACGGCGACGGAGCCGTCGCCGAAGCACGACAGGTGCCGCATTGCGTTGCTTGCTGCACGAGGCCGGATCAAACGTGGCGATTGCGATGCTGCTTGTTAGGAGCTGCGATCGTTCTTGCGATGAATGAGGCTGGATGATTAACAAATGTAGGCGAGGAGGGCTGGTTTTATTATTGTTGCAGCGACCGCGACGCGAGGGTGTCTTGTCGTTGGGTGAGCAGAGCTTGCCCGCCTATAGTTGGCAGCCACACTATGAGCCGACGATGTCAGCTGCCAAACTGAACCGAAAAATGCAAGAGTTCGTTTGTACTTCGCCATTGATCCGTGCTCTTCCGGCGTGGTGTTACTGTTCCATTTTTTTTTCTCGAAAAAGGGCGCTTTTATTACTCAAGCAAGTAATTTTACCCGGCCTCTGCATAACTAAGATGCACACAACCGTTTAGAAATCTCAGTCCATAATCAAAAAATAAAGAAGACAAAGTACATATCAAAAAGAGAAGTGTAGATCGTCTAAGGTGCAGGGGGAGGTCCAATCCATAGATTATGCTGCCACCCATGTGGGGAAAAAGTATCCCTCGCCGTAGCCTCCAACCGTGTACAGACCTCCGTAAATAGGTCGCGGTTCTCCAACCGCTGCAGCAGCGACCATAAACGGAGAATACCGGTACATCTGTAGACAACCTGCAAGAGAGAATAATTTTTGTCATTAAAAACTTTGTCATTTCTACATAGCCATAGCGACCATATCACGGCAAGCGCTCCCACCCGAATAAGCGTTTGAAACCTTAGATCAATACCATGAAGCCAATTCCCAAAGATATTGGCAACACTAGATGGAGGATAAAGGCTTGAAGCTACTTGGATGAGTGACCATATAGATCTGGCAAAGCGACATTGAAAGAATAAGTGTTTGATCGTCTCATCCTGATGACAGAACACACACTGAGCGAAGGGTGGCAGGACGTGCGTGAGCACGGCTGTCACTTTCCGTTAGGAAGACGACCGGTGGACGGGACGGTGCCGAACTACCGACATTTGTGAATTGTGATGCGCTGGGATTAAGAAAGCTGGTGGTGGAGGCGAACTCCGGGTTCGTTGGTGGCTACCGGAGACGGAGGAGAATGCAGAAGCCGGCCGGCGGCGATCACGTCTTCTTTTCTTTTCTTTTTTTTTGCGGGAAAAACTGAATCTCATTGAACAATTATAGGGTTTACAAGGGACTCGAGTTCAAGTTTCCGAAGAACAACGTCAGGACCCAAACCCATCCATGTGACTGTTCTACGCTCCGCCCTCGCAAAATTTGCAAGAACATGACTAACCCTAACCTATCATCGATCCACCTTTACAAAGGAGCAAGCTCTACCACTAGAGGCTAAAAATTTAATCTAAAAAACTAAGGAATAGTACGAAGATATATCAATGCCCTTGGCAAGGACTAAAGAAACCAGTTGTGAGCAGTCCGTGTCGACGATGATCGGCAGTGCAGATCGTTCCAGCGCTAGGGATAAACCATCCAAGCAAGCCATCACTTCAGCCTCCAGCGATTCAGTGCATGGAGCTATATACTTGCAGGAAGAAAAAATAATCGATCCGCCTTCATCTTCGTACCTGACCCTGCACTTCCATCTTTAAAAGAGCCGTCCACCGAGAGTTTTACGAAACCTATCGGAGGCTTACACCAGGGGACGATCGGAGCGCAGCGAGGTGCTGGAACCGGATCCACCGAGGCTACCGCCGGTTGCTTTCCCTTCAAGATGATCTCCGTCACGTCTTAATTAGGTGCATGGACTGTTAGGAAAATCTGACCAGATTGTGGCGTTAAACTGTCATCACTGATCATGTGCAGCCGCCCACGCCCATGGATAACCCAGCCAGCCATTAACAGTTTAGGTGATTAGGTCCATGAGATGAGAAAACGGCGACAGCTCGCCTGCGATCTCGCGTAATCCTGCACATTCATGTGGCATGTGACAGAATGGCCTCTGTCATGTGCATTATGATAAACACTGCTGTGATCTCGTGTATGTTATGTTTTGACGTCTCAACTCCTGACCAGCCCATCATCCTTTGAATACATGTCATTCTGAAATAGAAGGCTCTCAGAGCCCGACTTTGAATTAACAAAGCTCTCAACCGGTCAGGATTACAGGTATGGAACTTGTTGGGGTTACCAGCTTACAATGAAGCACAGAGGAAAAGAACAACACCAAACCTAAATAGAAGAAAATAGCACAAGCATGACAGAAAAAGAAAAGAAAAGGCATAGGCTTGTAGCTTCATCCTCTAACAGCTAAAGAACAGTTGGTGTTGCCGGATCAAGCCACCGCCTTCACCGGGATCACCATGACGCCGTCTTCCAAAACTCCAGCCACCAGCAAGTGGGAACCAACTGAAGTGCAAACAAGGAGAACCAGCGCGGATCCAGAATCTGGAGCGACGCCTCAAGGCACCAAAGTACCGCCGCCGCCCGCCCCAAGAGGGCAAGGTTTTCACCCAGAAACAAGGATCAAGAATGGGAGAAGGCGAGAGCTACTAGACGACGCCTTCAAGAAGAAAATGGCACCCTCACGTGTCATCATCGCCGACACCGGACTAGCCAGGCAGGGCTTTCGCCCGAGCAGCCACCTCTCACATCTCACACCATGCCAGGATGCATGAAGCAACCTGGCTGGAGATGCACGACAAACACGGAAGCACTAAGGGAGGCCCAAACATGCCAGGCCAAAGATGGGAGGGACATAGCATCAGGGGCCTTCTTCTCCCAGGGTCTGCTGGAAACCGAAAGGGAGGGTCTTGGTGCGACGCAGAAGGGGTTGATACACTGACGCGAAGAATTGCAACGTGGGCACTGGAAGAGGAAGGGGGACACCGAGAGACCACTGCTCCGACGCCATCGGCATTGCAGGCCACCCTGACCGCACGAGCCCGCATCCCCGACGACGACCAGTCCACACATCCACAACACGGACGCCGGCGATGAACCACAGACCCGCGCCACCAAACTACCCCTCGAAAAGCACAGCCGACACACCCAGGGCCAACTCCATTAGCCACACAGAAAACTTCCAAGACCGGATCAGGGAGATCTCACCCACCGACACCTTCAGTGAAGAGCAGCCCGCGGCCGTCCGCCGCCGGCAGGCAGACAACCCACCACCACGCCCTGGCTGCCGCGAGCCATGCCACCCTGGCGCAGAGGCGGCAACCATCAGCTCCGCGGTGGACTGCGCGGCCAGGATGACGCCATGGCCGTCGGATCTGGCGACGAGGTTGAAGGGAGACGACGACGATGGTCGAGGGAGATGCCCACGTGGAGAAGGAGCGGCCGGCACCGTCGCATAGAAGGGGAGCCACCGGTTGTGGACGACGGCCAGCGCCCGCAACACGGCCAGGTGCTCCAGGCACCGCAGCATGCCTCCATGCCGCAGACCTGGGGGACCGGCTCGAATCCCCGCCGCCACCTTCACCGGCGCTGCGCGGCCTTGTCCGGCAGCAGCCTCAGGAGGCGACGAGGGGAGGGAGGATGGTGGGGGAGGGGCGGCGGCGCGGGATCTAGGGTCGCCCCCCCCCCCCCCCCCCCCCCCCCCCCGCGTCGCCCTGTAGGAGGCGACGAGAGGGAGCGGGTCCTCCCCAGCGTTCTGATGGATGCCTATAATACATGTCATTCTCAGGTTTGCTGGGAGATCTATATCGATCGACCAGGGAACACTGTATCCTAATCAGATGGGAACCGGCTCTTTGCCTTGTCCGGTGACCAGACAGCTACTTGTTGATGCATGCATGGAATCTGAAATCATATGCCTACAAAACCAAGCAGCAGTGCTGTATTAAATGTCATATGCTAAGAAGTAAGATCGCTTAGCCTATTCCAGGGCATCCATGTAGTGGAAAGATTTTTTAGAAAATGTAGTATAGCAAGTAGAGATCGATGAAGTGGAAAGTAGAGATGGATATCATTCTGTTAACTACTCCCTCCGTTTGGAAATATAAGATGTTTTAGCTTTGTGAAATGAGTGTATCTGGACATCTTTTAGTGTATAGATTCGAACGAACCTATACACTAAAAGATGTCTAGATACACTCACTTCACAAAGCTAAAACATCTTATATTTATGAACGGAGGGAGTACGCTTGAACAAGCAGTTATTTTAAAATGTATGTTTCCAAGATCCGGGGAATATGAGTAACTGAACAAAAAAGTGAGCAATTCTATGAAAATTGATTTCGTTCATCCGAAAGATCATATCTCCCATCAAACAGTGATCAACCCGTTGGACTAGAGCGCAACAAGCGATCGTGTTGTGTCTCTATATATTCGCGCACGTAGCATCTAGGAGAACGGCATGATCCAACATTAGGAAACTGCTCATGTTTTAGAAATAAGATCATTAAATGTGAAGTAAGATTCAAAAGGCATGTGCCATGGAGCCGGATCCTCTGACTTTGCAATCCTGACTTTTTCTGACTTTGTGTCACTGATAAGTGGGCCCAGATGTGGTGGGTCCCACTTGTCAGTGACACAAAGTTAGGGTGGCTAAGTTAGAGGATCCCGTTCCATGTGCCATATAGAGATGTGCGCTGCACGCGCATACTACTATTACATGCAAAAAATAATAGAAGCCGGGTTGCTTGCATTTTGCCCAAAAAAAAAAACTTATGCATGCATCATAATGCAGATGATAGGCGCTCAATGATGACGTAGTGTGGATACTCTGCATGCATGTGTACAGCTTGTAGACATGTAGGTTACATACATGCACTTTGTGGAAAAAAACTTCTACATACATCGTCAATCGGATAACAGAGCTGACTGATGACGTGAACACTATGCTAAGTTAAATGAAAAAGTGAGCATCAAGTGTGTAGACATTACATGTTAAAGATCATTATTTTTGGCAATGCTAAGTTTTCGCGACCAATTGTGGGAAAGACATGTGGCCCGGCCAGCCCTCTGACCGACTACTTAGTGCATATTTGGATGTACGAATTGTGGTTTGGAATTCCCCATTTGGAATTTAGAGTTCCGAATTCCCCTGTTTGGGTGGCCATGGAATTTGAGTTTGGAAACTGGCCAAAATCCCGAGCCGAATTCACCATGTGTTATTCTGGCCTCGCATATTTCCGACTTGCCCTGCTCCAAATTGGCTGGAATCTCCCCGAGCGTACCGCTTCAATGTCTCATTGATAGAACCGAGCTCGGCATGGCCGAACGCCCGCATGACCTAGAGGAGCTGCCGCCTCTTGAAAATTGAAATTATTTTCAAATTTTTAAAAATTCAAAAACTTTGAAAACCAAAAACTTCAAAAATTCAAAAAAGTGTAAAAATGTAAAAACTTCAAAAAATTGTAAAAAAATTCAAATAAAAAACCAAAATGGAAAAAATTAAAAAATATTATTAGAAATAAAAAACCTCAAAAATTTCAAGAAATTTGAAAATGTAACAAATACAAAAGTTTTATAAAATTTAAATAAAAAATAAAAATTTATAACCCACCCTAACCCTAGATCAAATTCAATTCCATGTTTTGTATATCCAAACAAGATTTGGAATTAGGTGCTATTCTTTGATTCCATCAAGAATTTTCATGCACATCCAAACAACAAAATTGGAAATGTAGGTCATTTCCTTTCCATCTTAGATTTGGAATTTTTAGTCCAGTTTATTTCCAAGCTAAAATTCCTACATCCAAACAGACCCATGGCAAATATGCTTTATTCTCTGTTAAAATAAAAATCCCCAACACCCTTGCAAAAGGGTGTTATTACAACCTCCTCGCAACATTTTTTAGAAATATGCTACAATCGTGCAAGAAAATCCCCAAAAGGTATTGAATGCCACGGCTAGAAATACTAAAATTTAGGTCATAATTCTTATACCAATAGTATGGATCTAACACATAAAACTTTGGATGCAACCGGGGAGACTAGACAAATAATTTACCAGCTAGTTTTAAGTGTCATTCTTTTACACTAAACTTTTTTATTTTATACAATTAGATTTTCTCTTTTGATATATAATTAACCATTATGTTTTTCAATCAGATTTAAGAATATGAACCACATAATAATATAACTAAATATTGAGATATATTAATTTATGCTATATAGTTTAGTACCGACTATGAAGACTTAGCTACCACTTAAATTGAAGCTTACATTGCAAAGTAAGTGGTGTTAGTTAATTTTGGGGACTGCCTACTAATGATTTTAATTAATTAAAATTCTCAAACATCTTTGGAAACTTCAAAGGAACAAAATCACACGTCTTCACAAATTACTTTGCAATATTTACATGAACTAAAATAGATGTATTAGTGTTGACTACATAGATTTCACTTACACTTAAATTGAAGCTTACATTGGAAAGGAAGTGGTGTTAGTTTTTGTTTTCTAGACTGTGTGATAATGATTTCGATTTAAAAAATCTCATGCATCTCAAGAAACTTGAATGGAACAAAGCCACATATCTTCACAAATTAATTTGTAACACTTAGGTGAATTAAAATAAATGTACGGATTTATTTCTATTTTAATCTCCTTAAATATATAAAATAGGCTCTACACTAGTAGAAGTTCCTCGAATGCATGATTTACTACTTTAGGTGTAAGAAAATATAAGTGGTAACGATTAATGTACTAAATAGGAATTATAGAATATGTAATTTTTTTAGAAATTATAGAATATGTATAATATCACAATCTCGCATGTCATCACACCCGCTCGATCCATACCATTGACCGTTGGTACCAATACCAGGACCGAGCAGTCCAGTGTTAGTGCCAATGATACCGAGCCACATACCAAACCATCCAATCAACTGGGCTGGAATAGACACTGGAAAATAAAAAGGAAAATGAATAAAATCCACCCAATTTTAATGGGCCCAGGCCCAAACCTAGTACTCCCTCCGTCCCGCCTAAGCTTTAGTCAAAAGTCAATATATTTTAAGTTTGACCAAATTTATACGTAAAAATATAAACAATCACAATACCAAATCAATATCATTAGATTCACCTGAAAGTATAGTTTCTCAAAATGTCTATTTGATATTGTAGATATTTATATTTTTTTGTATAATATCGATCAAAGTTAGAAGATGTTGACTTTTGGCTAAAACTTAAAAGCATTACATTTTGGGACAGAGGGAGTAGTACATGGCATAGAGTGACTTCCAGGTGGGCCAACTCATTCATCCATTTTAATTTCTTTTTATGTTTTTGTTTCCTTTTTATTTTTAAATTCTTTTTGTATTTTAAATTATTTCTTTGATTTTTATTTTAAAATTTTCATTTTGTAAACAGTAAAGTCCATTGTTTAAAAAATGTATACTTTTATTTTAAATGGGACATGAATTTTTTACCATGAAAATTCTTCTAAATATATGAACGCTTTTCTAAAAGTATTTTCCGACTACATGAACATATATTTTGAACTGTGTGAACATTTTTTTCAAAATTTAACCTATTTTTGGAATTCATGAACATATATAATTAAGCTTCATGAAAATTTTCTATTTTTAACTTATTTGTTAAATCCATGAACCATTCTTTTAAACCTCATGAACAATATTCAATCAACCTAAATAAATTTTAATATGAAAGAAACATGCTAAAGGAAAAAAGAATGAAACAACAGAGAATATAATATAAAAAAGAGAAATAGAAAATATGAAAATAAAAGTCATAATAAAAAAAAATAAAAAGTTAATGGCATGCGCTAGCCATCAGCCGACTGACATTTGCAAAAATATCAGCCACCTCCGGAGCCGTTCGATCTACTTAAGTGAGTGAATCCCGCACATCCAATTAATGTAGCAAAAACGTTTCACATGTAGCAATTTTTTCAAAGTATGTCGCAAAAAATCCCGTCACTGCTGCAACGTCGGAGGACGAGAAGGATGCCCGCTCACCGCGCGGAGCACGCGGAGGAGCAGGGGATGAGCGGGGAGCAGTTAGCGCCGGAGAAAAGAAGATGTGCTGGCACGACTCTAATAGATAGACTTTTCCAAAGTTCATACCAATCAAGAAAACCAGGACATGAAATAGAAAACCGGCAAAAACGCAAATAAAGTTGACGGAAAACAGAAAAGAACCAGTGAAACAAAAAATAATAGAATAACTTGGGCGGGCGGGAAAAAAATTCTCTGGGAGAGGGCCGCAGCTCCTCCCCCGTGAGGCCCCTCCCAAGATTTCTCCACATCGCTCGTTTGCACGAATCTCATAGCATGTTGAAAGTCTGTCCCTAGCTCATCGCCCACGTCAGAAAAATCCCCACTCGCGCTTGGTCCCTGACTGAGACTAGATGCAGGCGCGATGCCGCTGGTAAAATACATAATCAGCAAGGGGCACAATCCCGTCTTCTCCATAGAGGAATCGGACAACCGCCCCCGTTGCCAGAAGTTCTGCCGCCATGGAACTTGCTAATGCAGGCGGGAACCATTGTTGGATCCATCTTTGCAAGGACCAAGAAGCAAGAGCACAAGATAAAGAAACAGAACATAGCTAAACTGGTGATGGCTTCTAACAAAGACGAATTGAAATACGGATGAACAATCGCTCAGCTATGGAGTACAGCCATCCGCATGGATCGCCGCCGTTCCCACCTACTGGCAGCCACACTGTTTCGATTAGCACATGGAGGAGCATGTCGTTGTCCCGATGGGTGCACCGGCTGCCGGCTGAATACCCGCTTGGCAGTGAAGACAAACGACGACGAGGTCGTGGACCTTCGCCGCCGGCATAGTGCCTGCATCTAGTCTCGTCAGGGACCAAGCGTAAGCTGGAGACAGACTTTCAACATGCTATGAGATTCGTGCAAACGAGCGACGTGGAGAAATCTTGGGAAGGGCCTCACGGGGGAGGAGCTGCGGCCGGAAAATCCTATACATCGCTTATAGCGATCTTTCTTGCCCGCGCCGCACAAGGATTTCCGCGTACCGGCTGAGGTGGGCCGGCCCACTATCGTCCTGCCCGCACCGTACAGGCTTCCCAGCCTTGCGTGCCGGGTGGGCTGGGCCCATTAACGAATTTTGTTCAGATTTGATACTTTGTTCAGATTTCAAATTTTGTTTAAATTTCAAATTTTATTCAGATTTTAAAACTTGTTCAGATTTTAAAATTTGTTCAAAATTTCAAATTTTGTTCATATTTCAAATTTTGTTCTGATTTCGAAGTTTTGTTCAAATTTCGAATTTTGTTCAATACTGAAATTTGGTTTAAATTTCGAATTTTGTTCAATAATGAAATTTGGTTCAAATTTCGAATTTTGTTCAAATTTCAATTTTTGTCAAAATTTCGATTTTCTTCAGAACTTTATTTTTCACAATTCTCGAATTTGTTTGAATTTAAGTTTTTATTCAAATTTAAAAAACGAAACAGAAACAGAAAAAAACATGTCAGAAATAGTTAATGGGCCGGCCCACTTTCTTCAATCCGGAAACGCGCTAGTGCGGCGACTCGCCGAAACGTCGCTATAAGCGGTGTAGAGGAGCCCCCGCTGCGGCCCTCTCCCAGAGAATTTTTTTCCGGGCGACGGGCTGGACTAGGCCCAAATGCCCGGTTTTTACTCGGACTCCACGTTCGAAAATCGGGCTGTCTTCTTAAAAAAAAGAGGCAATCCTTGTGTACACGAACTTTTGCTAATAAACCCCGTAACATTTCTCTGATTAACAGGAATCACCCTACCTTCTCCAAGCCCAAACACACACACACTGCCCCCAAATCCCCAGAACCCTAGTGCAGAGAGGGGGCTCGAGTTCGACATGGCGACGACGGGCGAGTCCACGACGAACTCCACCCTGACGAGCGGGACGGCCGAGGCTGACGCAGAGCGCGAGCAGGAGCACGGCAATGGTGCGGCCGCCGCCCCTCTCGTGGTGCAGCAGCAGGAGGAGGAGGACGGGGACGAGTTGATCGGGCCGGGCCCCGCGCCGGCGCCGAAGCGGCAGAAGCGCCCGCTCCAGTTCGAGCAGGCTTTCCTCGACGCCCTCCCCTCCGCCGCCATGTACGTCTCCTCCTCCCCGCCGTTTAGCGCCGTCGGATTTGGGACGGGATTGTGTCTGCGTCCTGGAGCAGTGGCTAATTTACTGTGGCGATGGTTGCCTTCTGCAGGTACGAGAAGAGCTATATGCATCGGGACGTCGTCACCCACGTCGCGGTCTCCCCCGCTGACTTCTTCATTACCGGGAGCGCTGATGGTGATTTCTGGCACTTATGGCTTCAACACAGTGACCTGATTCGTGTGCAGTAGTGGATGGATTCGACATGCTAGATCTATGCAGGGATGAGTATTCTTCAGATTATTAGAAATGTTGGCTAATTCTGTTTCCTTTAATTGTTCTGCACAGGACATCTGAAGTTTTGGAAGAAGAAACCGAGTGGGATTGAATTTGCTAAGCACTTCCGTTCTCATCTCAGTCCCATCGAAGGCTTAGCTGTGAGTGCACACATTCTTATGCTCACTCCTTCAATTATGATATTAGGCTGCCACATAAGATATTTTAGCTTGTTAGTTGCCCTTAGTCGTTGCGCCTACCTGCCGTAATACAAACAACTACAATTATAGTGTGATTCGCCAATGCAGGTCAGTGTTGATGGCTTACTTTGCTGCACGATCTCCAACGACCGGGCTGTCAAGATATATGATGTTGTAAACTATGACATGATGTTCATGATGCGTCTCCCATTTATTCCTGGGGCGGTTGAGTGGGTTTATGGACAGAGTGATGTTAAACCGAAACTTGCTGTTAGTGACCGGAATACATCTTTTGTTCACATATATGACACTCATTCTGGTTCACACGATCCAATTATCTCCAAAGAGGTAGTCGCCTTTTGTTTTTGTTTGTGAATTCGAGTAATCAAAGGATTTTTTACTGACCACCCAGCTTCTTCGACTGCAGATTCATTCTGGCCCTGTAAAAGTTATGAAATACAACCATGTTCAGGATGTTGTGGTGTCTGCTGATGCCAAAGGACTCTTGGAATATTGGTCTCCATCTACCCTTAAGTTTCCAGAAGATGCGTATGTTTTTTCCTTGGACTTATTTTCACTGTCATGTTTCATCTGATTTGGTCTTTGCCAAAACATATTCCTGCACAATTGCAAACTTGAGTTTGAGTACATGCTTTCACTTTCTAGTACTTCAGCTGAAAACTGGGAACTGAAACAATGTAACAGATTGGTTTAACCCTGCAAGTTCTACCCAAATATTGGTATGCTGAGTAAAGGTGCAGGGGTTGCAGGGATAACATATTTAGTTTACCAACTTTGCTCAACTGAAACATATGTATGGTTGAACCCTGTAGGTTCTAATTAGATACATGTATATTAACTTCAAATCTTGTTCTGCCGACCTAGGTCTAGGTCTTTATGATTGGATTTTAGTTTACCAACTTTGCTCAACTGAAACATATGTATGGTTGAACCCTGTAGGTTCTAATTAGATACATGTATATTAACTTCAAATCTTGTTCTGACGACCTAGGTCTAGGTCTTTATGATTGGATTAGTATTTAATGTTCATAGTTTCAGTTGCCACGAGGTCATCCATTCGAGATAGCAATAGTACATGTGCTCTGAAATGTTCTTTTCCCCATTGGTATATGCATCAACTCAATTGACTTATCACTACTTGACACTGCTATCTGCTTTGTGCAGGGTGAACTTTCGTTTTAAGACAGACACAAATCTATTTGAGCTTGCAAAATGCAAGACGAGTGTGTCTGCTATTGAGGTACCTTTTTATTTGATCATTATATTGCTTCTATCGCTTCTTCATTCGTTGAACTAGGCATATGGTTTCACAACCGTGGGCTTGAATGCTTTGCAGCAGAATATATGTACTCTCAAAAAAAGGCTGCCACACATCATGTACTCCGTCTGTCCCAAAATAAGTGACTCAACTATTTCTAGATATGGACTTGTCTACACATTAAAATGCATCTAGATACATCCATATCTAGAAAAAACTGAGTCACTTATTTTGGACAGAGGGAATATTTGTTCTTAATTCTTTTACCAGCAAATCACTTCAATGATAGAGATACCTGAATATATAAGATATATCCATCTTACCTCTTCAGTAGTTGGCTAGATCACTTCATCCTTACCTTAACTATAATGGGCTAAAGATGATGTCAATCATTTGGCAAAAAACTACTTACGTCGAGTGCATTATGAGACCTGAGACTTCATAGAAATGACAGAATCTTTTTAATATACATGAAATACTTATACTTAATGTGTGGGTTTTGTCCAGGTGAGCAATGATGGCACTCAATTTGCTGTCACATCCCCCGATCGCAGGATAAGGGTATTCTGGTTCAAAACTGGTAAATTAAGACGCGTGTATGACGAGTCCCTCGAGGTAAGATACTTCCTCTGTCCAATGCTTGCACATCACAGTTGAATATGTTCAGTTTGGAATTTCTAACTGAATACTGTGATTTGTAGGCGGCACAAGATCTTCAGAAAAGTGATGTTCCATTGTATCATCTTGATGCTATTGATTTTGGGCGAAGAATGGCTGTTGAGAAGGAAATAGAAAAGACAGAAAATGTTCCACAACCTAATGCTGTATTTGATGAGAGCAGCAACTTTCTTATTTATGCCACCCTTTTGGGTATAAAGGTATGCCTTAGTTCCTTTATTTTTTCATTTTCCCTTTATATTTGGTTCTGATGTAATTCGATATTACCAGTCTATTATTATATGATAGACAATTCTCAAGGAAGTATATTAATGATGTTAAACAATACACTTGTTCTTCTGAAATAACCTTTATATATATATGTAGAGGTGCCCATGTTATGGGATTGACCTTCTATCGCACATAATAATCATGCTGTGCTTCTAGTTGCTAATTGCATGCATGAATAATGAGAATATGTACTTCTGTCTGGCATCATACCATTGTGATCTACTCAGCTGAACATCATCCTGTAAGTCTTATTATTACTACTCATATGCAGGTTGTAAATTTGCACACGAATAAGGTTTCCCGTATCCTGGGGAAGGTAGAGAACAATGAGAGGTTTCTGAGAATTGCTCTATACCAAGGCGACAAAGGCAATAAGAAGGTTAGGAAGATCCCTGCTTTAGCTGCTAATGTCAATGACACCAAGGAGCCTTTATCAGACCCTACTCTACTATGTTGTGCCTTCAAGAAACACAGAATATATACCTTTAGGTATGCCAGTTCAAGCATCCTTGGAGAATATTTCATTGGCTGGTGCCCAGTACCCTCTTCTGAATTTTTGTTCATGCATGTTATTTCCTGGAAGTTTGACGCCATGCTTCATCCTTGTTACTGTACAGTCGTAGAGAACCCGAGGAGCCTGAAGATGCAACTAAGGGTAGGGATGTTTTCAATGAGAAACCCCCACCAGAAGAGCTTTTGTCTGTATCAGAATTAGGGAAGACTGCTACGACATCACTACCTGACAATTTGGTATCCTTTCTCATCATATACATTATGTTTGTTACGTACTATCTGAATCGTCTGTGAAATTGATATCTTAATTTTTTATTTTCGTCTCTAAGATTTTATTTTTTATTTCAGGTGTTTCATACTTCAATGGGTGATATTCACTGTAGACTATATCCAGAAGAGTGTCCAAAAACCGTGGAAAATTTCACCACTCACTGCCGGAATGGTTATTATGACAATCTCATATTTCATCGTGTAATTAAAGGATTCATGGTCCAGACTGGGGATCCTTTAGGGGATGGTACTGGTGGGCAATCAATCTGGGGCAGGGAATTTGAAGATGAATTTCACAAAAGGTATTGTAGTTATATGGCTTGTCTTTTTCTCATTTTTACAAAATGAGTCATGTTGTCCAGCTTAATTGACCTTGTAGTCAAATATGACTCTGTAAAGTTTGTTGTTCAGTGAAAAATCTATTTTGTAGTTATGTAAATACCTTTTACCGTACACTGTTTATGCTGTAGAAGAAAGCACCACCTTAAATAGATATGCACCGTCTTTTATGGATAACCTATTCCTTATGGACTGTTAGTGACAACTTTCTTGGTCGGATTGCAGCTTGAGACATGATAGGCCATTTACACTTTCGATGGCTAATGCGGGACCGAATACTAATGGTTCTCAATTCTTTATCACCACTGTGGCTACTCCATGGCTGGATAACAAACATACCGTATTTGGTAGAGTTGTGAGAGGGATGGATGTTGTTCAGGTATCAAATTTTTGCATAGTGCCTTTAGTGGCTGAATGCTGTATTTTCATTTCCTTTATTTGTTCTTCTTAACATTCCATTTTGTTTTAAAGCAAATTGAGAAGACCAAGACCGATAAGAATGATAGACCTTATCAGGATGTAAAGATCTTGAATGTTACGGTTCCCAAGACATAAGCTCCCGCTTAACCAACTGGTTAGTAGTTCTTCTCTTGGTTTCTCCCTTTTTGTTTGACTGTGAAACTGTAGGGGAAGCCCCTGTGTGGTTTCTCCCTTTAATCTCATCATTCACTTCTACTCCCTCCGTTCCATAATTCAAAGTGATCGTAGTTCAGATTTGAACTACAATCATGTCAAGAATTAAGAAATGGAGGGAGTAGTTGTCTTGTTGTACATCTGGAGTCAAACTTGTCCAGATTCTTAATTATTTTTGTGAATTATCGGTCTGTTCATCTGGGAGGTTAGATCTACTGTTCTGTTGTGAGCAACAAGATGCACATTTATGAATCTTAGCTGCATGCTTCAAAGTGATCAATAGTTCAATCTGTTTCGGTGGGTTCAATTCTTTGTGAACACCTCTGTAAAAATAAAATAAATCAACGGACCTCATCAAGCGGGCAGTGAGTTCCTGCAATTCCAGTAAGAGGAGAGTTAATTCGATTTTTAAAGGAAACTGGACCCAGATGTACATAAATGAGAACTATCAGTCATGATAATGGAGCATGAAAATCCCCAACCCCCACATTTTCGTGTTGCAATTGATGCAGGGTATGTTTGACTTGTCGTAATTAGTTTTTCTTTTCTTTTGGTGAGTTTTATCAACTTTTGCTCGTCCATCATTTATAGTAGCAAACCAAACGCATCTTGTGATTTACGCCAACTTGGGTGAGATCAAAGTAGCCAATCCAAACATCTTGGATGTACTCCCTCCGTTCCAATTTACCCTGTGTTTCAGTTATGGTCAAAGCCAAAATGAAAGTTGACTAAGCATATATGAAAAATAATATAAACATCTACTCCCTCCGTTTTGAAATATAAGATGTTTTAGCTTTGTGAAGCTAATGTATCTAGACAACTTTTAGTGTATAGATTCGAACGAACCTATACACTAAAGGATGTCTAGATACACTCACTTCACAAAACTAAAACATCTTATATTTCCAAACGGAGGGAGTACAAATTATGAATCGAGGGAGTAGCAATTTGCAGGAAATCAGAAGTGGTCTATATTCTTTGTTTTCTTGTCTTAGTTTTTTTTGTTTCTTTAGAAAAAGAGCATGGCCTCACATTTCTTGTGTTCTCTTTTTTCCCCCTCGAATTCTTGTGTTCTCATGTGGTGCACCGTCTGCAGGGTTGCTACATTACCGGCTGTACGACGATTCACTGACCTGTCTGAGATAAAATGTGCTTCCGTCAATTATCCCAGAAGGGCTGTTGCTCTCTGCTGTGGTGCTTCGAGTTTACCTTCTTCACCAGAAGAGGTGTGGAGCAGGGCCATGCAGCTTGTGTCTGGGTAATGTATGTACTATCAAAGTTCTAGCGGGCATTTGAACGAGAACCATGGACCAAAGGCTAAACCATAACATTTTTCGCCGTCGACAGAATTATTTCCCAAAAGTTGTTATGGGAAAAACTAACAGCTTAGTTGCTTGAGCATACTCGGAGGATTTTTGCAATAAACATTTTGAGCTTGTAACTTGATGAGGACGGTAACTGTAAAACGCTGATATAGTTTCCTGGCCTTATAGTAGTCTGCATTTACACATGTCGATGTTGACGGTTGAACTGATGGTCGTGTCATCGCTGACCAAGTGTAAACGGACAAAGGAAGGCGGAATCTTCCCATTCCTTGGCCGTCGCTGTGTTACTTTTCTATTGGTATAATATAAAGCGATGGATACTATTGCCGCGTGAACCTGGACTATGTGGGAGACTAGGAGTCATGTACGTACGTGTTACCTGTGATGTTGATCACCGTCACAGTAAGTAAGCTGGCTGGTGCTACCGATACTCACATCTCTGGATTGTTCTTAGGCAGATACGCTACTCCCTCCGTTTATATCGTTTATAAATATAAGATGTTTTAGCTTTATGAAGCAAATGTATCTAGACAGCTTTTAGTGTATAAATTCAATCGAATATACACACTAAAACATATCTAGATGCAATTGCTTCACAAACTAAAACATCTTATATTTATAAACATCTTACGTGTACCTTCTCCTCTCTGGTGGGGAATCAGACAGAGGCTGCAGTGCCAGTGAGCCGCCACCGAGGAATGGTGTGCCGGAATCACGCCGCGTGGACAGGGCCCGCGCCAAAAGTTAGTGGAAACGTAAGCGGACGAAGCCGATCGGCCAATCGACTGCCCAGCGAAGCGAATAAAAAGCGTGCGAACGGCCGGGTTTTCCTCCCACCTTCCTTCTTCCTCGCCATTCTCCCCCTTCCGTTTCCTTTCCTCCTCGCTGGTTCATTCACCCACCGGCTGCTGTTGCTGATCGATCGGTCGGAGAGATGGCGTCGGAGAAGCACTTCAAGTACGTCATCCTCGGCGGCGGCGTCGCGGCGGTCGGTGCTCTCTCTATCTCCCGTTCCCTCACTCCGTGTGTTTCCTCTGGAATGTTTTGTTCCGATTCTCACGAGACGGTGACGATGGTTGTCTTAGACAGGGGTACGCGGCGAGGGAGTTCGCCAAGCAGGGCGTGCAGCCCGGGGAGCTCGCCATCATCTCCAAGGAATCCGTACGTCACCCCTCTCCTCCTACCTTCTTCCCGACGAGGATCCACTCCATCGAATTGAAACTGAACCATTTTTTATGAATTGATCGCTGCGTGTTTGTTGCGTTTTCAGGTGGCTCCGTACGAGCGCCCTGCGCTCAGCAAGGGCTACCTCTTTCCCCAGAGTAAGAAGCCCCTACCTGCCGACACTACAGTGGGATTTTCTTGCCTCACCGTTGACTCAACTTTTGCCATCCTCTGCATTTTCTTGCTGAATTTTGAGACGTGTCTTCCGTGCGAACAGATCCGGCCAGGCTTCCAGGGTTCCACACCTGCGTCGGGAGCGGCGGGGAAAAGCTCCTGCCGGAATGGTATGCCGAGAAAGGTAAGGACATTTTTTTCCCTCGTCCTGGTGAGTGGTTACTGATTCTGTAGTTTAGATGGGGTGCCTTTCCTACTACCGGCGGTGCCTGATTTTGCTTATCGTTTTGAGGTCAACGCTGGGTAGAACATGCTATGTTTAATTATCCTCATTTGTGGTTCTACTGACAATGGTTGGAGACTTGGAGCCACCTACACAAGTGAAATTCAGAGTTTTGCTCTGACCATCTCATAGTTAGCTCGGGCTGCTTAACTGGCCTGCTGTCCGATGTTTCAATGCAATGCAAGTATGGAACCCGGGAGGCCACTCCATCTGAAAAACTTCCGCCACTAAGCGTGCTGATTTGATGTCGGCATGTTCATATCGATGTGCAGCCCCAAGATGAAATGTGGCTCTAGTTATTTTTTCCTTGATGATCCTTGCCAGAGGCATGCCAGCTGATTTAACAACAAAATAATGTCATGTCTGGAGTTCACTCTAGTATCTGACCGCTCAGTTGAAAATGCGCAAAAAAGAGCACCTGCTGTGTCTTTTTGTAAGCCCTTTCGAGGTTCAGACAAGTGACGATTATGTCTGTTGTCTGTTTACAGGCATTGAGCTGATCCTGAGCACGGAGATTGTTAAGGCTGATCTTGCCTCCAAGACATTGACCAGTGCCGCTGGAGCAACCTTTACCTATGAGACCTTGCTCATTGCCACTGGCTCCTCGGTAAGTTCTGAAGCATATGCAATTGGTTCTAAACTTGTTAAGCTTAATTTTGCCCAAGTTCTGAAGCATATGCAATTGGTTCTGAACTTGTTAATCTTAATTTTGCCCAAGTCGGTCTCTTCATAATTATGTTACTCACTATATTTGTATGTTTCTGCTTGCTCAGACCATAAAGCTCACCGACTTTGGCGTGCAAGGAGCAGAAGCAAACAACATATTGTATCTAAGGGATATCGATGACGCCGATAAGTTGGTCGCAGCTATGCAGTCAAAGAAGGATGGAAAGGCCGTCGTTGTCGGAGGTGGCTACATAGGACTTGAGCTGAGCGCAGCATTGAAGATCAACAATTTTGATGTCACGATGGTGTACCCAGAGCCATGGTGCAGTAAGTCACGTTATTCTTATCTCTGTCAAGTATACCGCGTTTCATTTTCTGAATACTTAGCACAGCAAATAAAAAACATTTTCTCGAATGTTGAAGTTATCTCAAACGGGAAATGCCATCTGTTGTAGTGCCCCGTCTCTTTACTGCCGGCATCGCTCATTTCTACGAGGGCTACTACGCTAGCAAAGGAATCAACATTGTGAAGGGTTCCTATGCAACTGGTTTTGATGCTGATGCCAATGGAGATGTGAGTTCTTAGTATCTCTCTTCAGTTTCAATCTGATTGTGGTGTTCCCTGTACAGGACAATATGCTCACCTGATTCGATCTGTTTTTGCTTGTCAGGTTACTGTAGTCAAGCTGAAGGATGGAAGAGTACTCGATGCCGACATCGTCATCGTCGGGGTTGGTGGCAGGCCACTGACAGGCCTCTTCAAAGGCCAAGTTGACGAGGAGAAAGGTGGACTCAAGGTCAGCTCACTGTTATGTTGCTGAATTCTAGTATAGTATTTAACATTTTTGGGCACAGTATTATCCAACTGATTGACTCTACCTAAATAGCAACTGTAATCGTATTTTTCTGCATCTTTGGGCACACTTTTCGTTCAGTTTGTTCTTGCTGCTGCCTTTAGTTTGACAATTTCTTCTGTCCTGTCACCTGTCACCCAGACTGACACATTCTTCGAAACGAGCGTCGCCGGTGTGTACGCCATTGGTGATGTGGCCAGCTTCCACATGAAGCTATACAACGAGCCGAGGAGAGTTGAGCATGTCGACCATGCCCGGAAATCAGCCGAGCAGGCCGTCAAGGTGAGCAATCCTGCTCGAACCCCACTAGGAAATAGGATGACACTGTTTTTTTGCAGTGAAATTCCTGAAATCCAAACGGCACATTATCTGTCACAGCGCTTGACATCGAAAGTGTTGGTCATTTTGCAGGCGATCAAGGCCAAGGAGTCCGGCGAGACGGTGGCGGAGTACGACTACCTGCCCTACTTCTACTCCAGGTCGTTCGACGTCGCGTGGCAGTTCTACGGCGACAACGTCGGCGAGTCGGTGCTGTTCGGGGACAACGACCCGGCGGCGGCCAAGGCCAAGTTCGGCACGTACTGGGTCAAGGACGGCAAGGTCGTCGGCGTGTTTCTCGAGGGCGGGTCCGCCGACGAGAACCAGGCCATCGCCAAGGTCGCCAGGGCACAGCCACCGGCGGCCGACCTGGAGGCGCTCGGCAAAGAAGGGCTCGACTTCGCCACCAAGATATGAGGAATTCTCTGTCTATCTACGTGTGTAAATTTATTGTGTGCTTGTGTCCACCGCTTCCCTAGTTTGTTCAGTTTTCTGAAATGAAAGTTCTTAGCTCAGAAATGAGATTTGATTTCTGGAATTTGATGTTGTTAGTAACAACACCACTATGCCTTGATTCAAATAGTTTTTGTAGCATCGTTATCCCATCAAATAATGCAAACCCCTTGTACAGACGAAGATACATGCAATCGAAATAAACTCCGTTCAACTCCAGGCCCTTGTCGGTGTAGCGCGGCCCTCTGTTGCTGTAGCCTAAACCAAGTGTGGAACTAGCGTATGTACATCTATAAAACCGGCGATGTAGAAGAATATTTGTGTCTGTGCTATTGAAGTCTTCAAAACCACCCTACACGAATCATAATATAAAAAAGGACCGGAAAATGTACGAGGCATGCAGAGAATACCAAGGTTGGAGAAGCACAATCAAAATCAATTGCCGCCTCAGCCAAAGTTCACAAACAATCACCCTTTGTGTTTTGTTGTGATTAGAGCCAAAGAGGGGAAAACAAAGTTTCTATGATTAGTACCATTTGAATTTGCAAAGGGGTGAGCAAGAAAGGGATGAGTTGTTAGTTGCAAAATTTGATCGGGCAGCACGTTCTGGATTTTGACCTTCAAAACGATACACAATATTCTTCAGATCTATTCAGGAATTCGATCATTTGAATCAAAATTCATGTAACTGGCTTACCGCCGTTGGCAGATTTGGCGGGTTATTTGGTGGCATCAAATCCTGATGTCATTGGTATATTTCTAGGGAGGTACGTGCTTCAGTACGTGCACACACCAAACTCAAACACAAGAATGACTGAGATCGCTCTACACCCTTCATAACATGTGGCCTGATTGTAACAATTAAGTTTTATAAAGCACCCACTAGCAATTATATGTATCTGTACATGAGTGTATCTGTAAATGTATATGTATAAAGTTTCGCAGGCATCGATAATTGCGCGACACAGCTGGTCGGCTAGGGTTCCTGCCCGGACTATTTTACCCTTCATAGTCGGACCTGTCATACGTAGCCAAAGTGGCGCCAGTGACAATCGACCCAGACAAGTCCGAGGTACTATATGGCCCGCCTCTGAAAATTGCAACAAACTGACGATTCAAGGGCTAGACAGTACGGGGTTGCTAAAAAATTAAACCTCGAACAAGATCTTATAAGGTCCAGAACATTTTGGCCCATTTCGCCTTTGTTGCCTAGAATTTGGCCTAGATCGATTTTTTTTAGCTCGAGCGGCCGGGCGCGGCTAGCGGGTGGGATCCCACCTCACTATTTTGACGTAAACTAGTAGGAGCTCTGCTTTGCATTATAGGAGAGGGAAAACCCCACATATACATGAAGAGTTACACTTGCCCTAAGGCAGATCAGGAAAGAAAAACCACACCACTGGAAACTCGGTAATTACACTATTTACAGGCTCAAGGCCTGCCTCTTGCCAGCGAAAGCAGCTCTAAGTCAGCCTTGATTAGCCCCGCTACTCCCAACGGAGATAAGGAGACCTGCTGAAAGACGCGACATCCACGCTCTTTCCAGACATGCCAGATGATATAAACAGACAAGGAAATGTCATTTTTCCACCGATCGTCTTTCTTTCCTCTTCTCAGCTTCTTCCACCAAGCCGCAATAGTCGTAGAGCGTGCAGCTTCTTCCACCTCGCTATTTTGAGAACATAAGAACAAGTATAAATAGCTGGCTATGAGAGAGGTGCCTTGAGCTCCTCTCAGATACCAGTTCTCACCCAATTTTTTCCCGCCTGTGCGAGCATGTATGCACTCTGCCCTGTGGGCCCAGGCCAGTAGGTAGTAGGGACCATCTACTTCTGGTGTTGACCTGACCTCGACAGCCGCCACGTGGTTCTGGGTGGGTCATTTTTATTTTTCGTAGTTTTAAAGATTCTTACTACAGTACATTTGTTTTATTTTCTTTACAATTGCGAGACTGTTCGAGGTGTTGTCCATTAGCAAGTCTGGTTGCATTGTATTGTGCATGCATCACGCGATACTTAGCTCATACGACCAAGACAGTACAAGACAGTCCGGCCTGCTCCAGCAGGACACTATGCAGCGCGCCAGCGAGACCTAGCTAGAGCGGCGTAGTGTCTACGCGGCCTGCTTCAGCCGTACAGTAACATGCAGTGTGCCATCGTTAGCTAGCTACAATATTGCAATGGTCATGCGGCTATTTGTTTTGTCTTAATATACACCACACACGCGCTTAGCAAACACCACACTCACACCAGCCGCACACGCAGTCAAAAGGAATTGTGTGCCGTGGTTTGTCCCACGGCTGACTCTTCCTTTATATAATAAACAGAGTTTACAATAGATTACAATGGATGGTTAGGATCAAGTCAGATCTCTATACAAGTAAAACCTAATACGGCCTAATATGGCCCATATACTTTAATACACTCCCTCAATCTAAACCGTCGTGTACAAGGTTAAGATTGGAACGAAAACGAACAAGAACCTGTAAGGAGACAGACTTGGTGAAGACATCAGCAAGTTGATCACTAGAAGAGATGAACTTGACTGCGAGAGCGCCGAGAGCAACCTTCTCGCGAACGAAGTGAAAATTAATTTCAATGTGCTTGGTGCGAGCATGAAATACCGGATTTGCAGATAAATAGGTAGCACCCGAATTATCGCACCAAAGAACAGGAGGTCTAGGTTGATGAACACCGAGCTCCTTGAGCACTGACTGGATCCAAACAGCTTCAGGCGTGCCATTTGCAAGCGCTTTGTACTCTGCCTCGGTGCTGGAACGAGAGACAATAGGCTGCTTGCGAGAACTCCAGGACACAAGATTAGGTCCAACAAAAATAGCATAACCACCAGTAGAGCGACGGTCATCCAAACAGCCAGCCCAATCCGCATCTGTGTAGATATTGAGGACTGTAGATGGATTCTTCCGAAGAAGGAGACCACTGGAGGCAGTACCATGAAGGTAACGAAGAATCCGCTTGACCGCCTCATAATGAACAGTAGTGGGCTGAGCAAGAAACTGACACACCTTGTTCACAGCAAAGGAAATATCCGGGCGCGTCAAGGTTAAATACTGAAGGCCACCCACCAAGCTGCGGTAGCTAGAAGCATCAGCGATGGAAAGAACATCACCGACATCTTTGGATAACTTCGCTGAGGTAGACATCAGAGTAGAGATAGCATGACACCCTTCCATATGAGCACGCTGGAGAAGGTCCAAAACATACTTGTGCTGTGACAAAACCATGCCTCTATCAGTATAGGAAGCCTCAATACCAAGGAAATAGTCAAGGCATCCAAGATCCTCGATAGGAAAAGTTTGTGCCAAAGTCTGCACAAGACACTCAATAGCTGTTGCAGAAGAGCCAGCGAGAACTATGTCATCGACATAGACAAGCATGTAGATAGTCACGCCATCATGATGAAAGATGAATAGAGAGGTGTCCGCCTTGCTAGAAATATAACCCAGCTCATGCAACTTATCACTCAGATGGGCATACCAAGCTCGAGGAGACTGCTTCAGACCATACAAAGCACGCTGAAGTTTGCACACGTGCTGGGGATAGCGAGGGTCCTCGAAACTAGGTGGTTGCTGCATGTACACATCTTCCTCAAGAAAACCATGCAGAAAAGCATTACTGACATCAACTTGGCGAAGACACCAACCACGAGCGATGGCAAGAGATAACACCAGGCGAACAGTAACCGGTTTAACAACCGGACTGAAAGTATCAAGATAGTCAATGCCGTATTGCTGAGTGAAGCCGCGAGCCACCAACCTGGCTTTGTGCTTGTCGACGGAGCCATCAGGACGAAACTTGGTTTTGAAAATCCACTTGCTTCCAGCAATATTGATGCCAGGTGGTTTAGGAACCAGTCGCCAAGTCTGATTACGCTGGAGAGCATCAAATTCATCCTCCATAGCGGTGCGCCAGGCCGGTTCAGAGAGAGCAGTCCGATGAGAAGCGGGAACCGAAAGAAAAGCGTCTCGTCGATACGGATCATACCTGACTGTACCATCGTTATAAGTCTTAGGCCGGGAAACATTGTTGCGACGACGAGTGATCATCGGATGAGATGCAGCTGAGGGCGGAGCGATAGCCGGCGGTACAGCAGCCGCCGAGGCGGGAGAACCAGGTGGTGAAGACGAAGCGTCATGCTCAGGCAACGCAGAGCGAGCGCGAGACGAGGCTGGGCTGACTGCCGACGAGACCGGCCCACCAGACGAAGAAGGCCGACGAGGCGAGGTCGGCTCAGCGCGGGGCAAATCCAGCGCGAGCGAAGAAGCATGCATGGGCTGAACGGGCACGTCGCCCTGAGCGTCTGTGACATCAGGAGAATACGCCGAGACCTGCAGAGGCAAAGACAAAGCACCAGGCGGATCAACTGGTAACAAGGTCATGTCATAATTACGCAAATTGGGACCCTGAATAGCTGGTTCTTGTGCAGGAAAATGAACTGGAAGCAAAGCAGTGAAGTCGATAACGACACCAGGAGTTGCAAAGGGAAAAACTGCCTCATCAAAGATAACATCACGAGAGATATATATGCGACCAGTACGACGATCAAGACACTTGTAACCTTTGTGCATAACACTATAGCCAAGGAAAACACACATCATGGAACGAAACTCTAGCTTGCGCGAATTGTACTTGCGTAAACTAGGCCAGCACGCACACCCAAACGTGCAAAGAAACGAGTAGTCAGGGGACCAATTCAAAAGCCGAGTGAGAGGAGCTTGATTTTCGGTGACAGGAGATGGCATGCGATTGATAAGATAGCAAGCTGTAAGAAAAGCCTCATCCCAATACCGTAACGGTAGGGACGAGTGTGCCAAAAGTGCTAAGCCAGTTTTGACAAGATGTCGATTTTTACGTTCGACAACACCGTTTTGTTGCGACGTGTGCAGGCAAGACACACGATGAGAGATGCCTGTGCGTCGAAAATAAGCATGGAGACGATGATATTCACCGCCCCAGTCGGACTGCACAGCAAGAATTTTAGTGTTAAGGACACGCTCAACATGAGTTTGGAAAAGATAAAATATTTCCTTAACATCAGATTTGTGTTTAAGAAGATAAATCCAACAATGGTGGCTGTATTCATCCACGAAACTAACATAATATTTGTATCCACCAGAGGATGACAAAGCAGGACCCCAGACATCAGTGTGGACAAGTTCAAGAAGTGCAGTAGAGACACGATGAGAATGACTGTAAGGTAATTGATGACTCTTAGCACGTTGACAAGCATCACAAACTGAAGAATCAAAATCTGAGGAACACAAAAGATTATTGTTCTTAACAATGTTTTGAACTACATTATTCGATGGATGGACAAGCCGTTGATGCCATTGTCTAGAGGAAACTTTAATACTAGCAGACGCATGTCGAGACGCTGTTGATGAAGAGGCACGATGGAACGGAATTGGATAGAGACCCCCACGACTTCTACCTTGAAGAATGATTTTCTTCGTGGCCATGTCCTTAACACAAAAGAAATGTCGGTAAAATTCGATAAAAACATCGTTATCACTAACAAGTTTATGAACGGAAAGGAGGCTCTTCTAATGGCAGGAACATGAAGTATATTTTTAAGAGCAAGAGAATGCATAGGACCAGCTAAACCAGAGTGACCAATGTGCGAAATAGACAAACCTGCACCATTGGCGACCTGAACTTGATCCCTGCATGAACATGGAGGCGCTCCATGTCATGGGTGAGATGGTCGGTGGCGCCAAAGTCAACTAGCCAGTGTGGAGGATCACTTTGGCTGGTGGAGGCGGCGTTGCCGGAGCGAGTGTCATTAGCCTAGTGATGCGGCACGGTGTTGATAATGTAAAGCACCGTCCAGTTGGGAACCCCAAGAGGAAGGTATGATGAATATAGCAGCAAGGTTTTCCCTCAGTAAGAAACTAAGGTTTATCGATCCGAAGGGGAAGAAGCCAAACGACTGAAGGTGATGCTTGATAGCCTAGTGACACTCCAACAAGGGCGCCGTTTACGATAAAACGAGTTAGCGCATCTTCAACTAGTAGCAACGTGGAACCTGCACACAACACAACCAAATACTTTGCTCCCAACTTACGATGAGGTTGTCAATCTCACCGGTTTGCTGTAAACAAAGGAATGAGCGTATCGAGTGGAAAACAGTAATAGTACGCGAGTAAAGTAAACAGTGCGAGTAAAGTAAACAGGTGATAGCAATATAAAGGAAATAGGACCGGGGTCCACAGTTCACTAGTGGTATAGCCAATCTCCGCGCCATGATCTCCATCTTGTGCGCGCCGGCATGATCTCCATCACTCCACCATGATTGCCTCCACCACGAATAGCAACTACAACTATTGCTAACTACTTAGCGATAAAGTAAAGCTATTACATGGCGTATAAGAAGTTGACACGCAGGTCATACACAATTATAAAGACAACCATCTGGCTCCTGCCGGTTGTTAACTCATCGACATGCAAGTCGTGAAAGATTACAAAACATGATCATTGCATACAACTCAATTCATACTCATCATGTCTTGGGCCATACCATATCACAAAACACTCCCTGCAAAAACAAGTTAGACGCCTCTACTTTGTTGTTGCAAGTTTTACGTGGCTTATGGGAGTAGCAAGCTAAGAACGATTCTTACCTACGAAAAGCCACAACGGTGATATTATGGTTGCTAACATCCGATGTAAGTCCCATGACTACTATAGTGAGAGAAATTGGCATCCACTAGCCGCATGTGTGGAACAAGCCACACGTCAAGTGCGGAGCCGGTCTCGCGAACGCGGTCGCGTAAAGTTGGCCTGGACCGCTTCAATCTCACTATACCGCGCCATAAGAAATACACAACAAGAGGTTTGCAACAGAAAACATCAACGCCCGCAACAAGCATATTGCGTTCTACTCGTGAAACACATCTACGCATAGATCTAGCTCTGATACCACTGAAGGGTTTCGTAGCATAGTAAATCAAAAAATTTCCTACGCAACGAACAAGAAAGCCAAGATCTAATCTAGGAGATGTAATCAACGAGAGAGGTAGATGAGATCTTCATACCCTTGAAGATTCGCACAGCGGAAACGTTCAAGAGAACATGGTTGACGTAGTCGTACTCGCCGTCTCCTCCTCGCGATCCGATCCGATCCTACGCCGCAAGTGGCGGCGCCTCCGAGAGTTGCACACGTGCGGTGCAGCGACGTCTCCTCCTTCCTTGGTCCAGCAAGTATGGTGGAGAGATAGATTGGATCAGCAGCACGACGGCGTGGTGCTTATGGTGGAGAGTTTCTGCGGCAGGGCTTCGCCTACGCGCAGTCGCGAGAGAGAGAGAGAGAGGGAGGGCAGCAGTTGGCGGCTAGGGTTTGGGTTTGGGGGTAGAGAGGGCTGCGCCCTTGCCCCCCCTATATATAGAGGGGTGGCCGGCCAGCTTGGCCTCTCCCCAAACCCTAGGGCGCCGACTTGGAGTAGGAAGAGTGGGGGGCAAGTTTCCCCCCTTTCCTTCTTTGAAGACTCCCTTAGGGTTTCCCCTTGGGCTGGCCGGCTGGGCCTTAGGGGCCTTGTGCGCCTGGCCCAGGGCGGCCAGGGCACTTCCCCTTAGGCCCACGTAGGCCTCCGTCAAGTGGGCCCACGTTGGTCCCACTCCGGAACCTTCTAGAACCTTCCGGTACAATACCGATAAACTCCGAAACCTTTCCGGAATCCAAAAACTGCTTTCCTTTATATGAATCTTATTCTCCGGACCATTCCGGAACCTCTCGTGACGTCCTGGATCTCATCCGAGACTCCGAACTAAAACTCATAACCAATTATCCAATCTATCCTAGCATCGATACATGTTAAGTGTGTGACCCTACGGGTTCGAGAATATGTAGACATGATCTTCTATCAATAATCAACAGCGGGATCTGGAAACCCATATTGACTCCCACATATTCATCGATGATCATATCGAATGAACCACGATGTCAGGATTCAATTAATCCCGTATATGTATTCCCTTCGTCACACGATATTTTACTCGCCCGAGATTTGATCGTCGGTATCGCCATACCTAGTTCAATCTCGTTCACAGCAAGTACTTTACTCGTTCTGTAATCCGATATCACTTTGTGATTAACTCATTAACCACATGCTTGCAAGCGGTGTTGATATCGATTACCGAGTGGGCCCGAAGTATATCTCTCCGACTTGGGAGGGACAAATTCCATCTCGATACATACAACCCAACAAGTACTTTCCGATCACCTGAGAGACACCTTTATTATCACCCTCACATAGGATGACGTTTGATGACTTCAAAGCTTTCTTCCGATACTAGGGAGTTGTATTATCTCATGGTCTAAGGAATACAATACATGACATAGGAAAAGCTTCGCAAAGATGAACACGATGACACGATCTAATTGCTCTGCTTTATTTGGGTCTGTCCATCATATCATTCTCCTAATGATATGATCTCATTATTAATTGACAACTCATGTCTATGGTTAGGAAACCTTAACCATCATTAATCAATGAGCTAGTCCATAGAGGCGTACTAGGGACACGGTGTTGTTCATAAACCACACAAGTATTAAAGTTTCCGCTTAACACAATTCTAGCATGGAATATAAACATTATCATGAACAAGAATTATAATAATAACATCTTTATTATTGCCTCTAGGGCATAATTCCAACAGTCTCCCACTTGCACTAGAGTCAATAATCTAGTTTACATCTGGCAACAATCTAACACCCATGGCATTAAGGTGCTGATCATGTTTTGCTCGTGGAAGAGGTTTAGTCAACGGATCTGCGACATTCAGATCTGTATGTACTTTGCTAATCTTCAGATCTCCATCTGCTATATAATCTCGAATTATATGGAAACGGCGGTTGATGTGCTTGGTTTTTGGATGATATCTTGGTTCCTTAGCCAGTGCTATGGCGCCAGTGTTGTCGCACAATATCTCCAGGGGTCCAAGGCATTTGGAACCACACCAAGCTCAGTGATGAAGTTTCTGATCCAAACTCCTTCACTCGATGCTTCTGAAGCAGCCATGTATTCCGCTTCTGTTGTAGATCCCGCGATCACGCTTTGCTTGCAGCTTCTCCAGCTCACAGCTCCACCATTCAAAATATAAACGTATCCTGTCTGAGATTTAGAATCATCCGGGTCGGTGTCGAAGCTAGCGTCGACGTAACCTTTTACGACGAGCTCCTCGTCACCTCCATAGACCAAGAACATTTCTTTAGTCCTATTTAAATACTTTAGGATGTTCTTTACGGCTGTCCAGTGTTCCACTCCTGGATCACTTTGGTATCTGCTCGTCAAACTAAGAGCATTGGACACATCCGGTCTAGTACACAGCATGGCATACATGATAGAACCTATGGCCGAGGCATATGGCACTTTGCTCATAGTTTCTCTATCTTTTACCGTAGCTGGACACTGAGCCTTGCTCAATATCTTACCTGACAACATGGGCAATGAACCTTTCTTTGCTTTATCCATTCTGAACCTCTTCAGAACTTTGTCCAGATATGTACTTTGGCTTAAAGCTATTAGGCGTCTTTCTCTATCTCTATAGATTTTGATGCCTAATATATAAGCAGCTTCCCCTAGGTCTTTCATTGAAAAATATTTATTCAAATAACTCTTCACATCGTTGAGCATACCGATGTCATTTCCAATAATCAATATGTCATCCACATATAGTACTAAAAATGTCACCGAGCTCCCACTCACTTTCTTGTAGATACAAGCTTCGTAGCAATTTGGAACAAATCCAAAACTCTTGATCACTTGATCAAAACGAAGGTTCCAACTCCGAGATGCTTGCTTCAGTCCATAAATGGAACGCTGAAGTTTGCACACCTTATTAGCATCCTTAGGATCGACAAAACCTTCGGGCTGCATCATATACAACTCTTCATCAATGTTGCCATTGAGGAACGCAGTCTTGACATCCATCTGCCATATTTCATAATCATGAAATGCAGCAATTGCTAATAAAATCCGAATGGACTTAAACATCGCTACGGGAGAGAAAGTCTCATCGTAGTCAACACCTTGAACTTGCCGAAAACCTTTTGCGACAAGCCGAGCTTTATAGACAGTAACATTACCATCCGCATCCGTTTTCTTCTTGAAAATCCATTTGCATTCAACGGCCTTACGGTCGCTAGGAGGTTCCACCAAAGTCCATACTTGGTTTTCGCTCATGGATCCCAATTCGGATTTCATGGCCTCTAGCCATTTCTCAGAGTCTGGGCTCATCATTGCTTCCTCATAGTTCGCAGGTTCGCTATTGTCTAACAACAAGACGGTTAAGACAGGGTTGCCATACCATTCAGGAGTGGCACGTGACCTTGTCGACCTGCGAAGTTCAGTAGTAGCATCGTTCGAAGTTTCATGATCTTTATCATTAGCTTCCTCTCTTGTTGATGCAGGCGGCGCCGGAACAATTTCTGGTGCTGCGCTACTCTCCAACTCGAGAGAAGGTTCAATAACCTCGTCTAGCTCTACCTTCCTCCCACTCACTTCTTTCGAGAGAAACTCCTTCTCAAGAAAGGATCCATTCTTTGCAACAAACACTTTGCCTTCGGATCTGTGGTAGAAGGTATACCCAATCGTTTCCTTAGGGTATCCTATGAAGACGCATTTCTCCGCTTTGGGTTCGAGCTTGTCCGGCATCAACTTCTTGACGTAAGCTTCGCATCCCCAAACTTTAAGAAACGACAACTTAGGTTTAGCACCAAACCATAGTTCATACGGTGTCGTCTCAACGGATTTAGATGGTGCCCTATTTAAAGTGAATGCAGCGGTTTCTAATGCATAACCCCAAAATGATAACGGCAAATCTGTTAGAGACATCATTGATCGCACCATATCTAATAGAGTTCGATTCCGGCGTTCAGACACACCATTGCGCTGTGGTGTTCCGGGTGGCGTGAGTTGCGAAACGATTCCGCTTGCTTTAAGATGCGTGAGAAAATCATAACTCAAATACTCACCTCCACGATCGGATCGCAGAAATTTAATTTTCCTGTTACGATGGTTTTCCACTTCGTTCTGAAATTCTTTGAACTTTTCAAACGTTTCAGATTTATGTTTCATTAAATAGATATACCCATATCTACTTAAGTCATCAGTAAAAGTGAGAAAATAGCGATATCCACCGCGCGTCGAAATACTCATTGGTCCGCACACATCGGTATGTATGATTTCCAATAAGTCCGTTGCTCGCTCCATTATTCCGGAGAACGGGGTTTTGATCATCTTGCCCATGAGGCATGGTTCGCACGTGTCAAATGATTCAAAATCAAGAGACTCTAAAAGTCCATCAGAATGGAGTTTCTTCATGCGTTTTACACCAATATGACCTAGACGGCAGTGCCACAAATAAGTTGGATTATCACTATCTACTTTGCATCTTTTAGCCTCAATGTTATGGATGTGTGTTTCATTGCTTTCGAGATTCAGAAGAAATAAACCATTCACGACAGGTGCATGACCATAAAAGATGTTATTCATATAAATAGAACAACCATTATTCTCAGATTTAAATGAATAACCGTCTTGCAATAAACACGATCCAGATATAATGTTCATGCTCAACGCAGGCACATAATAACACTTATTAAGGTTTAAAACTAATCCTGAAGGTAAAACTAAGGAGAGCGTGCCGACGGCCATCACATCAACTTTTGATCCATTGCCAACGCGCATCGTCACCTCATCCCTTGCTAGCCGCCGTCTATTCCGTAGCTCCTGTTTCGAGTTACAAATATTAGCAACTGAACCAGTATCATATACCCAGGCACTACAACGAGCGCTAGTAAGGTAGACATCAATAACATGTATATCAAATATACCTTTGATGGTGCCAGCCTTCTTGTCCGCTAAGTACTTCGGACAGTTGCGCTTCCAGTGACCCTTGACCTTGCAATAGAAGCACTCAGTGTCCGGCTTAGGTCCAGACTTGAGCTTCTTCTCAGCAGGGGCAACGTGCTTGCCTCTGCCTTTCTTGAAAGATCCCTTTGCTCCCTTAGCTTTCTTAAAGCTAGTGGTCTTGTTGACCATCAACACATGATTGTCTTTCTTGATATCCACCTCCGCAGCTTTCAGCTTAGCGAAGAGCTCAGTGATCGTATCAGTGGAACCAATTTGATTATGAGTAACTACAAAACCTTTGTAACTAGGAGGGAGTGATTGCAGAACTCTGTCAATCTTGAGCTCCTCTGGAATCTTGCAGTCCAGTTGCTCCAGGCGTTGAGTGTAGCCCGACATCTTAATGGCGTGCTCACTAACGGAACTCCCTTCCTCCATCTTGCAGTTAAAGAACTTCTCAGAGATCTCATATCTCTCAGAACGGGCTTGAGTCTGAAACATGGTTTTCAGTTCCTCAAGTATCTCATAAGGCCCGCGGTACTTCTCAAAATGATTTTGAAGTTCCGGTTCCATAGAAAACAGCATGGTACTCATAATCACATCACAATCATCTCTACGAGCATTGAAGTCAGCAAGTTCTTCAGTTTTCGCAGTTGCAGCAGGGGTGTCACCTAGCGCTTTGTCAAGTACATAGGCTTTTTGTCCGCCAGGAAGTATGATTCTCAGATTGCGGAACCAGTTGGTGAAGTTAGACCCATTGTTCTTAAGCTTTTCTTTCTCAGCAAACACGTTGAAGTTGAAGTTGGACTTAGCCATTTGATCTATAAAATTTGCAAGTACAATTTAGACTAAGTTCATGATAACTAGTTCAACTTAATCAAATTACTAGATGAACTCCCACTAAATTCAACATCCCTCAAGTTGTTTAGTGAACACGATCCAAATTCACCACACCTAATCCGATCTTCACGAGAAGAGATGTGGTTTCAATGGTGGACAACTCAGTGTCGATCATATCATTCATATGATTCATGTTTAACCTTTCGGTTCATGTGTTCCGAGGCCATGTCTGTACATGCTAGGCTCGTCAAGTCAAACCCAAGTATTTTCCGCGTGTGCAAAACTGGCTTGCACCCGTTGTATGTGAACGTAGAGTTTATAGCACCCGATCATCACGAGGTGCTTGAAAACGACGAACTTTCACAACGGCGCATACGAGGGGAGAACACAATTTTATCTTGATCTTTAAGTGAGGAATCATCTTATAATGCTACCGTCGCGATCTAAGCATAATAAGATACATAAAAGGATAAACATCACATGCATATAATTTTATGTGACATGGTATAGCCAATCTCCGCGCCATGATCTCCATCTTGTGCGCGCCAGCATGATCTCCATCACTCCACCATGATTGCCTCCACCACGAATAGCAACTACAACTATTGCTAACTACTTAGCGATAAAGTAAAGCTATTACATGGCGTATAAGAAGTTGACACGCAGGTCATACACAATTATAAAGACAACCATATGGCTCCTGCCGGTTGTTAACTCATCGACATGCAAGTCGTGAAAGATTACAAAACATGATCATTGCATACAACTCAATTCATACTCATCATATCTTGGGCCATACCATATCACAAAACACTCCCTGCAAAAACAAGTTAGACGCCTCTACTTTGTTGTTGCAAGTTTTACGTGGCTTATGGGAGTAGCAAGCTAAGAACGATTCTTACCTACGAAAAGCCACAACGGTGATATTATGGTTGCTAACATCCGATGTAAGTCCCATGACTACTATAGTGAGAGAAACTGGCATCCACTAGCCGCATGTGTGGAACAAGCCACACGTCAAGTGCGGAGCTGGTCTCGCGAACGCGGTCGCGTAAAGTTGGCCTGGACCGCTTCAATCTCACTATACCGCGCCATAAGAAATACACAACAAGAGGTTTGCAACAGAAAACATCAACGCCCGCAACAAGCATGTTGCGTTCTACTCGTGAAACACATCTACGCATAGATCTAGCTCTGATACCACTGAAGGGTTTCGTAGCATAGTAAATCAAAAATTTTCCTACGCAACGAACAAGAAAGCCAAGATCTAATCTAGGAGATGTAATCAACGAGAGAGGTAGATGAGATCTTCATACCCTTGAAGATTCGCACAGCGGAAACGTTCAAGAGAACGTGGTTGACGTAGTCGTACTCGCCGTCTCCTCCTCGCGATCCGATCCGATCCTACGCCGCAAGTGGCGGCGCCTCCGAGAGTTGCACACGTGCGGTGCAGCGACGTCTCCTCCTTCCTTGGTCCAGCAAGTATGGTGGAGAGATAGATTGGATCAGCAGCACGACGGCGTGGTTGAACGGATCGTATGGGCACCTAGAGGGGAGGGGGTGAATAGGTGCTACTCAAATTTTAGTTCTTTTTTTCAATTTAGGCTTGACACAAAGGTAAATTCTCTAGATATGCAACTAAGGTGAATTTACCTATATGTCAACTAGCAAGCTACACAAGATACAATATATAAAGGCAATAAAGGATAGAGGTAACCGAGAGTGGAGCACGCGGAGACACGGATGTAATTCCCGTAGTTCCTTCCTTTTTAGGGGAAGTACGTCTACGTTGGAGGGGTGTGGTTGCCACAAAGGCCTAACCAACACCACAAAGGCTCACCCTATTCTCCGGTGCAAGCTTCCGCCACAAAGGCCTAGCTCACTTTCCACTAAGGGATTCCTCAAGGCGGAATCGGCCTTTACAATCTTGGGGCACGCATCCACAACCGAATTGGAGGCTCCCAAGCACAACACAATGCTGTGAAACAACAAGTAGCAATATATCAAATACACAAACAAGGTCTTGGGACACAAGGGAACCCAAGACACAAAGGGACCTCAAGCAAATGAGAGGGGAAATCAAATCGCTTCGGTGAGGATGTAGAGGATGGTCTTCTCCTTCGATTCTCCAAAGATCAAGAGCTTTGGTGGGGTGAGGGAGGAGATCTACTTGCTTTGGTGAGCTCAACAATGGTGGTGTTCTTGAATCTTGGCTGGCTACTCGTTGGAGAAGAAGAGGGGGGTATATATACCCCCCCAAAATATCTGACCGTTGGCAGCCAGGAGGTCCGGCTATAGCCGGAGTTAAGTCCGGCTAAAGCCGGCCTCAGACCGGCTATAGCCGGCCTGAAATATCCGGCCCAGCCGGAAATAGCCGGACAAATAGCCGGATGAGTCCAGAGGCGCAGGACCCCTCTCGAAAACGTGCAGTCCGGCTATAGCCGGTCTGGGGACCGGCTAAAGCCGGCCTAACTGGCCCAACTTTGTCTGAAACTTCTCCAGGAGCTTATTTCCACCATTTCCTCAATAAATTCCTTTGGATAATGATACTTATCAAATATAACATATAAAACCCAATATCTTGTGTAAGAATATTATAAAATCCTGCAAAGCATAATCACACATTAATAGATAATGTATTGTTAACAAACGCCAAAATCAATTAGGCGGGAAATGCTCTTTCAATCTCCCCCTTTTTGGTGTTTGATGACAATACACAATTTTGCATGTTTCAAACGATATAAAATATAGACGGAGCTCCCCCTTGCTATGTGCCTTATTTTAAATTTGTATTTGAATACAAAGACACATCAACAATAAGAACTCCCCCTAGATTTTATAATGTGATCCATCTATGCACAAGATATATATCATAATTTCAACAAACATATCATATGACAAGATATAGCATATAGGATTAATAACGATAAACATAAGGTCTACTACACAAGATAATAGCACATAGTTCAACACATAGTAGTAGATAGATAAGTTCAACCATGGGACACAAGCAAGCAAACACGACAAAGAGCTTGTGACCCAACCAAATCCAAATGGAAAACCAAATCCAAATGGAAACACATGCAAATGGGACTTTCTCCCCCTTTGGCATCAAGACGCCAAAAAGGGAGACCACAAGATGAGATCACTCATCAACATCATCAAAGTCCTCATCATCTTCATCATCTTCTTGGTCATCGTCTTCTTCCTCTTCATCATCATCGTCATCTCCTTCTTCCTCTTCTTCATCAATGGCTTCCTTGCCTTTGGAGGTGACTTCGGCTAACTCCTTCCAATCAAAGGTTGAGCCCTCATTCCACTTGCCAAATGAAAAAGTGTCCTCGGATTGATCTTGCTCTTGGGACTCTTCTTCATGGCTAGCTCCCTTGCCCTTCTCCACAGCCCTCAAACGAGTATCCAACTCTCTTTGCTTCTTGGAGATGTGCTTGCGGTCCACATAGTCCTTGTACTGAGTGTGACGCACATCATTGTTCATGCAAAAGAGAGCCCTCTGCCACCACTTGAGCTTCTTCATCTCTTGAGCCATGCCACCACTTGGTGGATCCGCATTCTTCCTCCTAGAGCCGGTAGCATAGATGTTGCCACCCATCACATCACTCGAAGAGGGATAAGCACTTGAGGTGCTAGACACCAAATGAGCGGTCTTCTTGTAGAGCTTGTTGGGCTTGTGCACTTCCAACTCTTCATCAAGCAAATCTTCTTCAATCTCAAAATCTCCCTCAATGCCTCTGTCAATGATAAGCCTCATGATGAATGGAGCATAAGGAGGGATCTTCCTATCAAGCATAGCAATCTTCATCTCCATGAAGATGAAGTACATCACATCAAGCTCCATCCCTTGACAATCTCTTCCGGCCTCGAAGACAAGACGGGCATGGTGGAGCAAATGCACAAGACCACCTCTGATAGAATCATTGTTGCCCCCACTTGGAGCAATGTTGGCACGGAACATCCGGAGCAAAATATCATAGAGGGGAAGGAGATTTGCAGTCTCTCCCACTTTGCCCCCTGGACCATACAAGCACTGAATCTTCCCTTTGTTGTACTCCGTGGTATCAAGATGCAAACGGGCACCCCTAGGTCGATGAATGCCATCGAACCTATAGCCCAAAAGCTTCCCAAACCGAGACATGGTCGAGTACTTCCTCACTTCACCTGTCATCCAAGTGAAACCGACCTCATCCTGAGTATCAAACTCTAATGTGGCAAAGAACTGCTGAATCAGATGAGGGTTGTAGTCTTGCTTGAAGACCATCAGCTTGTGCAACCCTAGCTTCTCGGTGACCCAAAGAGCATCTTCAAAGTACTCATCTCTGGACAACGATGCAATATTGGTGACCTTCATTGGGCACACCTTTGTGCTCATGGACGCATATATCTGCTCAAAAATCCGCTGATGCTCTGACCGGTAGAATGAAGCACTGTCAATGTCCCTAGGCATTGAGTAGAATTTCTGCTCACGGAACTCCCGGTACTCTTACTTGGACAGCTTCTTGAGGTCACTGACATTGGCAAACAGAGATTTCTTCTTACGTTCTTCCAATCTCTTCCTTTTCAGAGCAGCTGCCACACGAGCATCTTGATGCTCTTGACGGCGAGCAAGTGAGGGATCAACATATCTTGACCTCTTGGGTCGAGAGCCACCTGCAAATAGCACATATAAAGAGAGCATATAGGATAAGCATGCATGCCAGAGGATCAAAGAACAATAGCATAAAAGGAAAAAACAGGACTGTAATTGGTGATCTACACCGGCTATTTCCGGCCTTAGGCCGGCTTTAGCCGGTCAGGCCGGCTATAGCCGGTCTGACACCGGCAAAAGCCGGACCAGATGAACAAGCTGCGAAATCACAGGAGTAGGCCACCAAAACAAGTCTAGTACTTTCAATTTATGCAATGTAGGAATGAAATCATGACCAAACAATCTCAGATGCACAAGGTCCCCAAACAAAAATCACTAACCCTAACCCTAGGAAGAACTAGGGAGAGAGAGAGAGAGAGGTGAAGGAGGAAGGGTACCCTGGTCCATTGAGAGGGCGCCGGAGAGGAGGTCCGGCCGAAGAAAAAGGGCTCCGGTGGCCGGAGGAGGTGAGAGACGGCGGCGGCGGCGGGTCCAAGGAGGGGAGCACGAGCAGGAGATAGGTGTGGGGGTGGAATGAGAGAAAACCCTCAGCCCCCACACCCTAATGAGTGGGGCTCGAAAACTCCCAGGCCGGCTATAGCCGGGGTGACCGGCTAAAGCCGGACACCGGCTATTTCCGGTACCAGACCGGCTAAAGCCGGTCTAGATGACCCAAAACAGATGTTTTTGATTTCTGAAAGATCTGGGCATGCATAAGAGGATGATATGGCTTTAGATAAGTGGGCTTAGGACAGAAAACACGCATGGAGTGGTTCTCGGCACTTGGCATTGCAAAACACAAGAAAAACTTTGAGAAACCAATGCTAGTGCCTTCCCATTTCACGGATAGAGACAATGACAAGAAAGCTCAATGAAACTCAAATAAGATTTGCAAGGAATCAACTCTTCGAAAAGAAGAGGTCGGTGGCCGAGGCCACCATGTATGAGTGTCATGGCATTGGACCGCGAAGATATATCTTGGGTCCATAACCAATACTCGTCATTGAAGCTCATATATCACAAAAAAATGATAGAAGGAGACCAATTTTGTCACTATTGGCATTATGGGGGGAGGGATAGCCCAATTAATTAGGACCGCACTCCCCCTATCTCCATGCCCACACCTAAACCAAACAAGCATTGAAAATAGGTGTATTTGCAAGATCCTCAAGCCACACTCCTTGAATCAATGATATTTAGCTCATTCCTCAAATATCCAAATCTTGCTTCATCAAGGGGCTTCGTGAATATGTCGGCAAGTTGATCCTTGGTGCTTACATATGCAAGCTCAATATCACCACGGGCAACATGATCCCTAATAAAATGATTCCGGATCTCAATATGCTTGGTTCTTGAATGTTGCACCAGATTATAGGCTATCTTGATAGCACTCTCATTGTCACATAAAAGAGGCACTTTGTCACAATTGACACCATATTCCTTTAAAGTTTGCCTCATCCATAACAATTGAGTGCATCCACTTGCGGCGGCAATATATTCGGCTTCGGCGGTGGAGAGAGATATACAATTTTGCTTCTTAGAAGACCAACACACCAAAGACCTACCAAGAAATTGGCAAGCACCGGAGGTTGATTTCCTATCATCCTTGTCACCGGCCCAATCCGAATCAGTGAAGCCACAAAGAGAGAAATCCGAGCCTTTGGGATACCAAAGCCCATAAGTTGGGGTATGAACCAAATATCGAAAGATTCTCTTAACCGCCATAAGGTGGCTTTCTTTAGGAGCGGCTTGATACCTTGCACACACACCTACACTCAACACAATATCGGGTCTAGATGCGCAAAGGTAAAGCAAAGAACCGATCATAGAACGGTATACCTTTTGATCCACATCTTTACCATTGGGATCAAGCTCAAGATGACATTTTGTGGCTATTGGAGTGGCGGCCCCATTTAGTTCCTTCATCTTGAACCTCTTGAGCATGTCTTGGACATATTTGGCTTGATAAATAAAAGTCCCTTCTTTCAATTGCTTGATTTCAAAACCAAGAAAGAACTTCATTTCGCCCATCATAGACATCTCGAACCTATCGGTCATAAGCTTTGAAAATTCATCATTAAAAGCTTTGTTAGTAGAGCCAAAGATAATATCATCAACATATAGTTGGCATATGAAAAGCTCCCCATTGACCCTCTTAGTAAAAAGAGTAGGATCGATTTGCCCAACTTCAAACCCACGGTCTACCAACAACTCCCTAAGGTGCTCATACCACGCACGTGGGGCTTGTTTAAGGCCATAGAGTGCCTTATGGAGTTTGTAGACATGGTTAGGAAAGTTGAGATCCTCAAACCCCGGGGGTTGCTTAACATACACTTCCTCTTTCAATGGACCATTAAGAAATGAACTCTTAACATCCATTTGTTGCAACTTAAAATTATGATGAGTGGCATATGCAAGAAGGATACGGATGGACTCAAGACGAGCCACGGGAGCATAGGTCTCTCCAAAGTCAATGCCTTCAACTTGAGAGAAACCTTGAGCAACCAATCTTGCCTTGTTCCTCACAACAATTCCATGCTCATCTTGCTTGTTCTTGAATATCCACTTTGTGCCAATCACATTGCGACACTCCTTTGGCTTCTCTACTAACACCCATACATTATTGCGCTTGAAGTTGTTGAGTTCTTCATGCATAGCATCCAACCAATCCGGATCTTCAAGTGCTTCAAATACTTTCTTGGGTTCAACCATGGAGATATAAGCATGATGAGAGCTAAATTGTGCCAATTGACGCCGGGTTGACACTTTGCTTCTTAAATCTCCAATAACCCTCTCAAGGGTATGACCTTTAAGTTCCAAGTCTCTTTCAACTCTTTTCTTGCGACGGGCTTCGATCTCCTCATTAGACCTTGGAGGAGTCACTTGATCATCTTGATCATTTTGGTCCCCGTCTTGACCATCAAATTGACCTTGATCATTATTATCTTCATGAGTAGGTTGATCTTGGTCTTGTGAAGAATTGGGGGCGGTTGAGATAACCGGAGAGGATGGTGGTGCCCCTTCTTCTTCATGAAGGTCCTTGTCTTGTTCTTCGGTTGGTGCACTAGTTGCTTCCTTGGGAGGAGCTTGTTGAGCTTGTGAAGATGAAGGCTCCACTTGAGTAGAGCATAGTCCTTCCCGGTTGGCCACAAGGTGTCCCTCAATGGGGCGGAAAAATCCCACGCCCATTCTTCCTATGGCTTCTTGAGGTATTTCATCATCTATATCACAAGAAACAACATCTCGCCCCCCTTGGGAGCTATCATTCTCTTCGAATACCACACTACAAGATTCTTCAACACGTCCGGTGGACTTGTTGAAGACTCTATAAGTGTGGGATTCGGCACCATAACCAACAAAAATACCTTCTATTGCTTTTGGATCAAATTTACCTAAACGAACTCCTTTTCTTTTAAAGAAACACTTACACCCGAAAACCCGGTAGTAGGAGATGTTGGGCTTGCTTCCGGTGAGAATTTCATATGGAGTCTTGTTTAGGCCTTTGCGGAGGAAGAGCCGGTTTGATGAATGACAAGCCGTAGAGATAGCTTCGGCCCAAAAGTTGTATGGAGACTTAAACTCCGCCAACATGGACCTAGCCATATCCATAAGAGTCCGGTTCTTCCTTTCGGCTACACCATTTTGTTGAGGGGTATATGCAGCGGAATATTGATGACGAATCCCCTCATCACTAAGAAATCCATTTAAGGTGTAGTTCTTGAACTCCGAGCCATTGTCACTTCTTATTGCCAAAATAGTTTGCCCATGTTGACGTTCAACTTCCTTGGCAAAGTCGATGACGGTTTGTTGAGTCTCACTCTTATGCTTGAAGAAGTAAACCCAAGTATATCTTGAATAGTCATCAACAATCACCAAACAATATTTCTTCCCACCAAGACTTGCATGAGAGGGAGGACCAAAAAGATCCACATGAAGGAGCTCCAAGATCCTCTTGGAAGAAATGATAGTCTTGCTTGGGTGGGGAGAATCATGCATTTTTCCTAGAACGCAAGCCCTGCAAACACGATCTTTGGCAAAAGAAACATTCTCTTTTAGTCCGAGTATGTGGCCACCCTTGTGAAGGCTTTGCAAAGTTCTCATATTGACATGGGATAAACGGCGATGCCAAAGCCAACCCACATCGGCCTTTCCGAATAAACACATTGCACTTGTAGTGGTTTTCCCCGAAAAGTCCACCACATACAAGTTATTTTCAATGTGTCCAACGAAAGCGACCTTTAGAGACTTGCTCCACAAGAGTACCACAATGTCATTATCAATGAAGACGGCAAAGCCCATCTTACCAAGTGCACGAACTGAAAGTAAATTATAACCAAGGGTCTCAACAAGCATGACGTCCACAAGGGAAATATCCGGTGCGACCACCACCTTGCCAAGACCCAATACCTCGGATTGTGACATGTCTCCATAAGTGACGGTTATATGATTGTCATTTGGTCTCATCTCCGTCATAATCTTCTTGCTTCCGGTCATATGACTTGTGCATCCACTATCAAGCACCCATTTTGACCCACCGGAAGCATAGTCCTACAAGAGATCATTGCTTGGTTTTAGGTCCCCATTTTTCAATGGGTCCTCTTTTGTTAGCAACAAGGGTCTTTGGAACCCAAATAGACCAAGCAACATAACCATCATTTGGACCAATATATTTTGCATAAACATCACCATAATAATCACGAAATAAAACATAGTGAGGGTTAGCAATTCCCGCATGATCATCATGAGTGGCTTTGCCACCCACAATAGGATCCTTCTTTGCTTGTGCGGGCTTGGCCTTTTTCTTCTTGTTGTTCTTCTTCTTCTTCTTTGAGACATAGCCAATTCCCGTTTTATCACCAAATGCCTTTTGCTTACTCAAAAGGTCATTCAAGTTTTTCTCACCTATGGGAATGGAGGACTTGGCAAGCTCATCTTTCAACCTAGCATTTTCTTCAATGACATTTGCATGATCACAATTAGAAGTAGAAGAACTAGGCACATTATTCTTAGTCAATTGAATTTGAAGTTGTTCATGTGACTTGGTAAGAATAGAGTGTTCACTTTTCAAGGCCTTGTGAGCCTTGTCAAGATCTTCTAAATCCTTAACAAGTATATCATGACCAACACCAAATTCAACCTTTTCCTTTTTAAGCATTTTTACTTTAGCACGAGCATGATCTCGCTCTTTAATGAGTTTGGAAACAACTTCATTGTTAGCTTCCTCAATGGAATCGAGCTTCTCTTCAAGAGTTGCTCGTTCCTCTTGCTCTTCTTCAAGAGACTCGGTTAGTGAGGCAATATCTTGAGCATATTATCTTTCAAGCCTCATTTGTTCATCTAATTTTTCAAGAGTTTTACCATATTGGCTCAATAGACGTTCAAAGTGAATCTTATGAGCACCATCTACACTAGACACATAATCATCAAAAGCAATAATTTCTTCCTTTACTCTAAGACTAGCAAGATCATTCAAGGAAGCATCATTTGTCTTAGAGGAAGAGAAAGATGTGGGTGATACCTCGGAAGACTTGGCCATAAGGCACTTGACGTTCTTGGCAAGAGAGTCCTCATTGGGGGATTCAAAGAGTGATGTGGAGGAAGTGGAGGTGGTTGCCATTGCGGCCATCTCACTCGTTGTGGTTTCTTCTTCATCACTCTCACTTGCGGAGTACTCTTCTTGAGTCAAGAACACAAACTTTGGTTGTTTCTTCTTTGGTCCACCCTTCTTCACAAATGGCTTCTTGGAAGGTGACTTGGTCTTGCTTTTGAAGATGAGCTTCCCACCATGGTCTTCTCTCTTCTCATAAGGACACTCGACAACAAAATGAAATCTATCATTGCAATTGTAGCATGTCCTCACCCTTTGACCATTGTTGTCATTCCTTTGATAGCCACTTGACTTGCTTCTTCTTTGATTGTCTTCTTTGGCCTTATGTGGATCAACCCAAAAGGTTTTTCCATAAAAGGCCATGTGCTCATTGTACTCATGCCTTATGTCCTCGGGACACATTTCAAGCCTTGCTTCAATACTTGCTTGAGAAGGAATCTCTTTCTCAACCACACTAGCCTTTAATGCAAGATTGGAGCTTCTTTGCATTTCTATGGCACGAGCACGAGCATCCTCCGCATTTTGTGCGGCAACCTTGTAGGCTTGAATCTCTTGCATCACTTGATTTGAGGTCATCTCATTGAAGTTGTGCTTGCCTTGGACACTCTTCACATCCGCGGGCTCATATGGAGTAAGAGCAAGAATATACTTCATCTTGATCCACTCATCATCAATATGGTGAGCACCGAGGTTCTTGAAGGTGGTAGCGATAGCTTTGAGTCTTCTATACATCTCTTGATGGTCCTCACCATCCAACATGAAGAATCCTTTCGCTTGATTTGAGAAGGCCACATATCTTGTCTTCTTCATGCTCTCATTACCGACAAAGACGTCGGAGAGTCCTTGCCAAGCTTCTTTGGCGGTGGAGAAATGTTGGATGTGAGGCAAGTCCTTGGACCCAACGGCGACTTGAATCATGTGGAGAGCGGTAGCATTGAGTTGGCTATCGACCGTCTCTCTTCTTGTCATGTTGTGTGGATCCACGGCCTTGAAACCTTCCTCAACGATCCTCCAAAGCTCGATGCAAGAACTGCGCATATGAGAGATCATTTGATATTGCCATTGACCAAAGTTTAATGCATCAAGCTTAGGCGGATCACCTCTATGGTTAATATGAGGATGAGGAACCGGCGGGTCGGGTGAATACCAATGCGGGTATTCACCTTTCCCGTCGGCCTTGGTGGAAGACTTAGCATCGCCATTTTTGTCGGCACCCTCCTCATCAATCCCCACATTCTCCACTTGTGGAGTAGCGGGTTTTTCCGGAGGTGGAGGAGCATTAGCATTTTTAGCTTGCATGAGTTGCGCTATCATTTCACGCAACTCACCTACTTGAGATGTCATGGAAGCCATGGATGATTCCAAAGATTTGAACTCACCCATGGAAACTTGACCCGAGCCCTCACTCGGAGAGGTGTCCATACTCTTAGGCGGTTAAGCCCGAATAAAGAGCCAAGGCTCTGATACCAATTGAACGGATCGTATGGGCACCTAGAGGGGGGGGGTGAATAGGTGCTACTCAAATTTTAGTTCTTTTTTTCAATTTAGGCTTGACACAAAGGTAAATTCTCTAGATATGCAACTAAGGTGAATTTACCTATATGTCAACTAGCAAGCTACACAAGATACAATATATAAAGGCAATAAAGGATAGAGGTAACCGAGAGTGGAGCACGCGGAGACACGGATGTAATTCCCGTAGTTCCTTCCTTTTTAGGGGAAGTACGTCTACGTTGGAGGGGTGTGGTTGCCACAAAGGCCTAACCAACGCCACAAAGGCTCACCCTATTCTCCGGTGCAAGCTTCTGCCACAAAGGCCTAGCTCACTTTCCACTAAGGGATTCCTCAAGGCGGAATCGGCCTTTACAATCTTGGGGCACGCATCCACAACCGAATTGGAGGCTCCCAAGCACAACACAATGCTGTGAAACAACAAGTAGCAATATATCAAATACACAAACAAGGTCTTGGGACACAAGGGAACCCAAGACACAAAGGGCCCTCAAGCAAATGAGAGGGGAAATCAAATCGCTTCGGTGAGGATGTAGAGGATGGTCTTCTCCTTCGATTCTCCAAAGATCAAGAGCTTTGGTGGGGTGAGGGAGGAGATCTACTTGCTTTGGTGAGCTCAACAATGGTGGTGTTCTTGAATCTTGGCTGGCTACTCGTTGGAGAAGAAGAGGGGGGTATATATACCCCCCCAAAATATCTGACCGTTGGCAGCCAGGAGGTCCGGCTATAGCTGGAGTTAAGTCCGGCTAAAGCCGGCCACACCGGCTAAAGCCGGCCTCAGACCGGCTATAGCCGGCCTGAAATATCCGGCCCAGCCGGAAATAGCCGGACAAATAGCCGGATGAGTCCAGAGGCGCAGGACCCCTCTCGAAAACGTGCAGTCCGGCTATAGCCGGTCTGGGGACCGGCTAAAGCCGGCCTAACTGGCCCAACTTTGTCTGAAACTTCTCCAGGAGCTTATTTCCACCATTTCCTCAATAAATTCCTTTGGATAATGATACTTATCAAATATAACATATAAAACCCAATATCTTGTGTAAGAATATTATAAAATCCTGCAAAGCATAATCACACATCAATAGATAATGTATTGTTAACAAACGCCAAAATCAATTAGGCGGGAAATGCTCTTTCAGTGGTGCTTATGGTGGAGAGTTTCTGCGGCAGGGCTTCGCCTACGCGCAGTCGCGAGAGAGAGAGAGAGGGAGGGCAGCAGTTGGCGGCTAGGGTTTGGGTTTGGGGGTAGAGAGGGCTGCGCCCTTGCCCCCCCCTATATATAGAGGGGTGGCCGGCCAGCTTGGCCTCTCCCCAAACCCTAGGGCGCCGACTTGGAGTAGGAAGAGTGGGGGGCAAGTTTCCCCCCTTTCCTTCTTTGAAGACTCTCTTAGGGTTTCCCCTTGGGCTGGCCGGCTGGGCCTTAGGGGCCTTGTGCGCCTGGCCCAGGGCAGCCAGGGCACTTCCCCTTAGGCCCACGCAGGCCTCCGTCAAGTGGGCCCACGTTGGTCCCACTCCGGAACCTTCTAGAACCTTCCGGTACAATACCGATAAACTCCGAAACCTTTCCGGAATCCAAAAACTGCTTTCCTTTATATGAATCTTATTCTCCAGACCATTCCGGAACCTCTCGTGATGTCCTGGATCTCATCCGAGACTCCGAACTAAAACTCATAAACCAATTATCCAATCTATCCTAGCATCGATACACGTTAAGTGTGTGACCCTACGGGTTCGAGAATATGTAGACATGATCTTCTATCAATAATCAACAGCGGGATCTGGAAACCCATATTGACTCCCACATATTCATCGATGATCATATCGAATGAACCACGATGTCAGGATTCAATTAATCCCTTATATGTATTCCCTTCGTCACACGATATTTTACTCGCCCGAGATTTGATCGTCGGTATCGCCATACCTAGTTCAATCTCGTTCACAGCAAGTACTTTACTCGTTCCGTAATCCGATATCACTTTGTGATTAACTCATTAACCACATGCTTGCAAGCGGTGTTGATATCGATTACCGAGTGGGCCCGAAGTATATCTCTCCGACTTGGGAGGGACAAATTCCATCTCGATACATACAACCCAACAAGTACTTTCCGATCACCTGAGAGACACCTTTATTATCACCCTCACATAGGATGACGTTTGATGACTTCAAAGCTTTCTTCCGATACTAGGGAGTTGTATTATCTCATGGTCTAAGGAATACAATACATGACATAGGAAAAGCTTCGCAAAGATGAACACGATGACACGATCTAATTGCTCTGCTTTATTTGGGTCTGTCCATCATATCATTCTCCTAATGATATGATCTCATTATTAATTGACAACTCATGTCTATGGTTAGGAAACCTTAACCATCATTAATCAATGAGCTAGTCCATAGAGGCGTACTAGGGACACGGTGTTGTTCATAAACCACACAAGTATTAAAGTTTCCGCTTAATACAATTCTAGCATGGAATATAAACATTATCATGAACAAGAATTATAATAATAACATCTTTATTATTGCCTCTAGGGCATAATTCCAACAGACTACTCACTCATCGCGCCGGAGGCAAGCATGGCGATGAAGAAGACCTCCGATGGCGATTCCCCTCTCCGGCAGGGTGCCGGGAAGAGCTTCTGGACCCTCCCGATCTTCGGGTCGACAGCGGCGGCGGATCGCGATGTATTCTGGAAAAGTGATCGGGTGTTTAGGTTTTTCCCGTCGGGAGGTCTTTATAGGCGAAGGGGTGGCGTCAGAGGTGGGTCAGGGTGGCCTCACCACCAGGGGGCGCGGGCCAGCCCTAGGCTGCGCCGCCCTGTGGTGTGGGCGCCCTGTGGCCCCTCTCCGTCTCTCCTTCAGTGTTCTGGAAGCTCCTGTGAATATCTGGACTTCTGGCTTTTGTTTCGTCCAATTCTGAGAATATTTCTTGTGTAACTTTTCTGAAACACAAAAACAGCAGAAAACAGGGAACTGGCACTGTGGCATCTCGTTAATAGGTTAGTTTCAGAAAATGCATAAAAATGCCACGAAGTGTAACGAAACACTAAGCAAATGGAGTAAAAACAAGCATGGAGCATCAAAAATTATGGATACGTTGGAGACGTATCAGCATCCCCAAGCTTAACTCCTGCTCATCCTCGAGTAGGTAAGTGATAACAAAAGAAATAATTTTTGAGGTGCCATGCACCTACACAATCTTGACCATATATGTAAGCGTTGTGCGCTGGGTTCAAAAGAACTTAAAACATGGGCATGAAAGATATAATCTTGATAGAAGAAACTTAGCAACCATGTTATAACATGAAAATGAACACAAATGAAAGATTATGAAAATGAAACAATGAAAGTCAAACGTGTGTTCAAATCATATGGAAAAACATACAAATGGTTTTCAGCTTGTCCTTCATGAGAGAGCAAAACATAAATGCATAGGACACCTTCAAGTTTAAGAGGGCGACTAGATACAAATAATTTAAGAACAAGTGAAACCAAACATCATGAATCGATCAATGAAAACTTTGGGACAATGCACATTGTACTCAGAATGACAACTATGCTCTCTTAGACGGTGCATAATGATAGAAGGTGGTGACTCAACATAAAAGTAAAAGAAAGGCCCTTCGCGGAGGGAAGCAGTGATTAAACATGTGCTAGAGCCTTTCATTTGTAAAACAGAGATAAAAATTGGGTTTTGAGAGGTGGTTGCTTTTTTTAACGACTAGCAATGGGGTCTTACTATCTTCCATAATAAACAAGTGAGAGCGGTTCCGAGTTCTTTGAAAATTTGGCACATTGGTGCTCTTTTAAAAAGCTTTGGCACTCCTCCCCACCTTTTTCCTTTCTCAAACCATGGCTAACCGATTCCATCGGGTGCCCACCAACATTCACATACCATGGAGGAGTGCCTTTTTTCTTTTTTTAGAATTAGATTGCAATGGTCTGACCAGCTCTCATGCAAAATTAATGACGAACAGATGAAGCTGCCTTGTCGAGGGGTACTTAATTTAATATGGAAGATAACAATTCCGACCACTACGTCCCCATGAGCTGAAAATAGTGTCACAAAACGAGAAGTGTTTTGAAGGGTTTTTTCAAAGGTAGCATATGAAAATTTACTTGGAATAGCTTACAAATACCATGCATAGGAGTTTATAGTGGACACAATGACAAACTTGGTTTTTAGGAGTTGGATGCATGAGTAGAGCTCATACTCAGTACAAAATAAGGGCTAGCAAAAAACTGGGAGCGACCAACTAAGAGAGCAATAATGGCCATAATCATACAGAGCGACAAAGCGACATTAAAAGAAGCATAAGATGGCATCAAAAGTCAAAAACTAAATAATCATAGAGGCTTATGGCGACTTTGTATGAGTCTAACATGTGTGAGCATGCGCCAAGTCAACCCAAATAAAGCATCAAAGAGAAAACCAAAATAATGCTTCCAAATAATTAAAACAACGCATGCTTTTTTCAAAGGCTCATTAAGCAATCTCAGTCATTTGAGACAAGTCATGCTACAGAAAAACCACTAAGCATACTATCAAAAAGACATCAAGCACGACATGCAAAAGCCTAGGCCGCAGTCTACACAAGCTCCTTCTTGTACCACTTTTTTGCATAAAGCTTTTTCTCTTTTCCAACACCATTCAAACTTTTTATAAACAACTCTTTTGATGAAAACCAATATGGATCAGAGGCAAAAATACACCTTGATAAAAAGATATAACAAGATCTGAACATAAATCAAGGCGAAAATCGAAAGCTAAACATAGTTCTAGAAAAAGAGAACACTCGTGGAAACGAATAGAGTGAAAACCGGAGTCTTCTTGGCAAATGAAAAGCAAGGCAACTTCTCCAAAAGAAATTTGTTGGGGTCCAACCATTTATTGCAGCAAACAAAACTAAACAAAACTTAAGACTAAAAACAACTGATGCTCCTAGAAAAATGCATAATGCATGAAGCAATAAAAATATAGTGCGTTGAAAGGTGACATGATTTTTGCCGATGAAGAAGGGGTGCCTTGGGGGCATCCCCAAGCTTTGACGCTTGTACTTCTTGGATATTTATTGGGGTGACATGGGCATCCCCAAGCTTGAGCTTTTTTCCATTCTTCAACTCATCTCATCATTCTCCAATCCCTACACTTGAAAACTTCCTTCATACAAAACTAAACACAAATCTATTAGCAACATTAGTGTAAGCATAACATTGAATCAACCCCTTTTGCTTTAGGTTTCAACTCAAAACCACCACATATAAAGTATATACTACTGTAGCAACTTCCCCAAAAAGTTCCGTGATCAAAAGAACTCAAAAAGAAAGCGATCAAGCGGCAAACACAAATATTGGCAGAAATCTGTCAAAACAGAACAGCTGACAAAGGTCGAATTTTTAGAGGGTTTTCTGTTGCTCAAATCAAAAAGTGTTCAGCTAATGAAAGTTTGGATATAACCTGGGACATATGCACAAGGAATCTCAGGTCCAAAAGATATACAAAGAATTTTCACGAATTTTTACGGTGCAGCACCGAAAACTGTTTCAGGACAGCAACATCCCCAAATCTTACCTTACTCAAATTAGAGGCTTCTCTTGGCACAAAAACGAAATAAAAATGATAAGGAGCAGTTATTACAGTAGTAATAACTTCCAGGACTCAAATAAAAGAAAAATAACTGAATGTAAAAACATTGGGTTATCTCCCAAGAGTGCTTTTCTTTAACGCCTTTGAGCTAGGCGCAGAAAATGTGAATCAAGTAATATCAAGAGAATCAACTGTTTCCTCAAGCTCACCACTTACCACACTAGGCACTTTAGAGGTTCCCGAAGATGATTCAACCTGCAAGTCACTCTTAGTTGAACTAAAAGTCTTACCAATCTTAAAAACATGCTGCGGTTTAGGCAGAGACACCTTGGGAACATACATAAATTTTTGCTCTTTTCCACCAAAAGCTTTCTCCTTCTTAAACTTAAGAGAAGAGAAAATTGAACTTAAAGTTTCCATGGACTCCTCTAGTTTCCCAATCCTAAGGTTTTGACTATCAAGAGTAGTGCTAGCCTCTAAAATGGTGATTCTCTTACCGATACTTTCTATCAATTCATTAACGCGGCTAGCATTATCAAGCATATTTGGCAAACTTTTTTCTAAAGAGCTAAGCTTTTCTAAAACTTCCTCCAAAGTGACCTCAGTTTTAACAACATGAATAGGTGGTACTCCCACTAAACTTTCAATTAAAGTGCATGCTTCAAGAGCGGGAGTACCCAGAAAATTACCTCCTGCAAGAGTATCAAGAACGTACCTATACCAACTAGTTATACCAACATAAAAATTTCTAAGGAGGATCATCGTAGAATGCTTCTTTGTACACCTATGTTGAGAATTGCTAATACAGTACTAAGCATCTTTCAAGCTTTCTCCCCCTTGTTGCTTAAAAGTACGAACTTCAACTTCAGGATTACTCATTCTAACAAGACAATAAGCAAGTAAATAAAAGCAACTATAAAGGATACTAATTTTTTTTGTGTTTTTGATAAAATGATGCAAGTAAAAATAAAGTAAAGCAAAACTTAAAACAAAGTAAAGGATGTGCGTGCGAAACTCCCCTTGCAGAAGTCTTCTTTTTCCTCCCCGGCAATGGCGCCAGAAAAGAGATTGATGCGGCACGGTGTTGATAATGTAAAGCACCGTCCAGTTGGGAACCCCAAGAGGAAGGTATGATGAATATAGTAGCAAGGTTTTCCCTCAGTAAGAAACCAAGGTTTATCGATCCGAAGGGGAAGAAGCCAAACGACTGAAGGTGATACTTGATAGCCTAGTGACATTCCAACAAGAGTGCCGTTAACGATAAAACGAGTTAGCGCGTCTTCAACTAGTAGCAACGTGGAACCTGCACACAACACAACCAAATACTTTGCTCCCAACTTACGATGAGGTTGTCAATCTCACTGGTTTGCTGTAAACAAAGGAATGAGCGTATCGAGTGGAAAACAGTAATAGTATGCGAGTAAAGTAAACAGTGCGAGTAAAGTAAACAGTGCGAGTAAAGTAAACAGGTGATAGCAATATAAAGGAAATAGGACCGGGGTCCACAGTTCACTAGTGGCGTCTCTCCATAAGATAAAATAACACATGCTGGGTAAACAAATTACAGTTGGGCAATTGATAGAATAAAGACAACGTGATATGTCAAGAGGATCACTATGAGATTTACTCTGGGCATTACAACAAGATACATAGACCGCCATCCAACTGCATCTATGACTAATAATCCACTTGTGGCGAATCAATCCGAGAACTCCACAAGTATTAAGTTGCGAACAACAGATAACTGCATTAAGCAAAGTGTGTAATGTAAACAAAGCATATGCCCTCGAGCATATGAATGTTGTTTTCCCCTAGTAGCAACAGCACATCTACAACCTTAGAGGTTTCTGTCACTCCCTCATATTAAATAGAGGCATGAACCCACTATCGAGCATAAATACCCCCTCTTGGAGTCACTAGCAACTACTCGGCCAAGATAGCTACTAACAATGGAGAGCATGCAAGATCATAAACAACATAGAGATAACATAAGATAAAATTCAGTACATCAACTCAATCATAACACCAATATTCATCGGATCCCAACAAACACAACATGTAGAATTACATAACGGTGATCTCGATCATGTAAGGCAGCTCACGAGATCTAAACATGAAGCACATGGTGGAGAAGACAACCATCTAGCTACTGCTATGGACCCATAGTCCAAGGTAGACTACTCACTCATCGCGTCGGAGGCAAGCATGGCGATGAAGAAGACCTCCGGTGGCGATTCCCCTCTCCGGCAGGGTGCCGGGAAGAGCTTCTAGACCCTCCCGATCTTCGGGTCGACGGCGGCGGCGGATCACGATGTATTCTGGAAAAGTGATCGGGTCTTTAGGTTTTTTCCCGTCGGGGGGTCTTTATAGGCGAAGGGGCGGCATCAGAGGTGGGCTAGGGTGGCCTCACCACCAGGGGGCGCGGGCCAGCCCTAGGCCACGCCACCCTGTGGTGTGGGCGCCATGTGGTGTGGGCGCCCTGTGGCCCCTCTCCGTCTCTCCTTCGGTGTTCTGGAAGCTCCTGTGAATATCTGGACTTCTGGCTTTTATTTCGTCCAATTCCGAGAATATTTCCCGTGTAACTTTTCTGAAACACAAAAACAGCAGAAAACAGGGAACTGGCACTGTGGCATCTCGTTAATAGGTTAGTTCCGGAAAATGCATAAAAATGCCACGAAGTGTAACGAAACACTAAGCAAATGGTGTAAAAACAAGCATGGAGCATCAAAAATTATGGATACATTGGAGACGTATCACCTAGTACACCTGATTAAAACGATTGCGACAGGACAAGGCTTCATGTCCCGAGATGCCGCAGATTTGGCAGCGAACGCGTGGACAACGCCCACCACCGTTGTTGCCGCCACCGTTGTTGCGGCTGCCACCTTGACCTCCACCGCCTTGACCTTGGTAGCCGCCGCCTTGGCCGCCACCGCCTTGGCCTCCGCCACGATTACGCCCACCATTACGGGGCTCTTGGTTGCCTTGGTAGCCACCGCCTTGATTTCCTTGGTAGCCACCGCCTTGATAGCCGCCTCCGTTGTAGCCGCCGCCCCCTTGCCCTTGGTAGCCACCACCGCCTTGGCAACCACCGCCGCCTTGTGGTGCCCTACCCTGGCCACCACCAAAGCGACCACCGCCTTGGTTTCCGTGGCGTTCCGCATTAGCCGAGGAGGAGAAATCAATCTCGACAGTGTCCTGCATAGCTTCATGAGACATGAGCATAGAGTAGAAGTCGGTGAGCAGGATCACGGCGTTGGGATTAGCGTTGGAGAAGATGTTGAGCGACGCCTGGAGTGCTGAAAATTCCTTGCCGAGACCGGCAAGAATATAGTCGATGAGCTCATCATCGGGTAGCGGTGCGCCGACGGTCGCCATGGCATCAGCGAACCCCTTCATGAGGTTGAAATAGTCAGAGGCGCTCATGTCATTCCGCTTCGTCGTCGCAAGCTTGCGACGGTACGCGTGAATGCTTGCCCTCCCTTGGGCGGAGAACATGGAGGTGACGCAGCCCCATACGGAGATGGAGGTCGTTTGCCCGATCATCTGGGCGAGAACATCTTCGGTCATGGACCCGAGAAGCGCACTCATGACGCGCTGATCTGTGTGACACCAAGTGGTATACTCGGGATTGGTGGTGGTGACGGCATCAGCGCCGGTGCCGGTGGTGATGGTCTTCGGCGGCGCAGGGAGACTTCCATCGATGTAGCCAAGATAGCCTTGGCCAGCTAGATGGGGGATGACTAGGGTTTTCCACAGGAGGAAGTTGTTGCGGTCGAGGCGGACGGCAATGGAGTTGGACTTGGAAGATCCGGTAGCCGGGAGGGAACCGGCGGCGGAGGAGGTTTGGGCGGAAGTGGTGGTCATCGCCATGGCTCGCACGAGGTGCGGCGGCGGCGGAGAGGAACCCTAGGAGCGTATGGCTCTGATACCAAGTCAAAAGGAATTGTGTGCCGTGGTTTGCCCCACGGCTGGCTCTTCCTTTATATAATGAACAGAGTTTACAACAGATTACAATGGATGGTTAGGATCAAGTCAGATCTCTATACAGGTAAAACCTAATATGGCCTAATACGGCCCATATACTCTAATACACGCCACTCACAAATAAGATCTTAGGCCATCTGCTGCTGCTTCTTCTTCTTCCTGACCGGGGTCACAGCCATGTCCCGTTGGTTTGGAGGTGGCGGCTTGGCGTCGTGCAACCGCCGTTCTGCGATGCCGAGGGATATGAGCAATCGTCGTTCCCCAACGCCAACGGAGGCGACGAGCGGTGTTCATTCACCACCGCATGGAAACGACGAGGCGTCGAGCTCCCTACATGCTCACACTGCTAATCTTTGGTCGAACTCTTCTTCATTGTCTGCTTTTATGCCGCCTCCCACTCCGAGGATCGACCCTTCGGAATGGGCAACCGCGAAGCAAGAGGCTATGCTAGCGGTGTGGGAGGAACTTGTTTTTACGCGTTTGGTGAAGCAGCCAAGAAAGGACAAAAAAAGACGTGACAAGTTGGAACACGAGGCCCGGATCAAGCTCGAGCAAAATACAACATTTCTCAGCAAGTCTCCATGGAATAGAACAAGCGAATCGGCTTGCTTACGAGCAGTATGAGCTTGCTCTCCAAAACAACCATAAAGAAGTCATTGTCATCATCATGTATTATTTATGTGTCGTACGTCTTTTAGCTAAGTAGTACAAACTATGTACTTGCTATCAGCTGTGTTTCATCCATGCATATCGTGCAAATAATAAAAATGAGTTGTTTAGAATATTAATCAGTGCAACCTGGCTGGTGTTCCAAATAAAGATGCGGTCCACAGATATCTCAAATAAAACGCAAATCCCCAATAAATTCTCGACCAATACAAATACGAAAGAAACAATAAGACTTTCACACGAATGGAAAACCTTCTTAGGGACAAAACCCGTCCATGTTAAGTCATATTACAAGCTAAATCTCGTCATTGGTCTTGTCCATCACCTTCAGAACTCTCTTTCACTTTAAGCAGCTCGTTGATAGGTGAAAAAATATTTCACCAATAACACTCTTCCGGGAGTCGTCAACTTCAGCTACAATGAAATAATTTGAAAGTTATTGATATGATGTTATGAAAAGGACATGTTGACTCTGGATAGCGGGGACCAACCTGAAAAATTCTCTATTGAATTCATGTCCATCGTGTTACGAATAGTCTACATGAGTTTCTGGTATAAATAAAGTGAACTAATTAACACTGCATTGAAATGCATACAAATATAGTGAGATTAATTTGTGAATAATTACTAACCCATCAGTCTGTTTCGGCATCTCCTACACAATTATAGGCCACTTGGACACATCTGGATAGTTATTGGACATGACCGAATTTGCTTCTTTTATATCCTTTGCTAATTTCGATCTCTGTAAAGTTAAGAAATAGTTAGTGCAATAAATAAGTGGTTTGCATAAAAAATATATGAAAATAGGTAAATGAGATTAAAAGACATACCAGTGTTTCAATTGTGTCCCAGTACATTATGAGATTATAAAAAAATAGTCATGGACCTGAAACTGCTGCTTTGGTCTATGCATCTATCTATACCAATATAAAAAGGCACAGAGGGTGGTGATCCAAAACATCTTGACCGTCTAATACTACATCCAACAGTTCACATAGCTCCCATATTTCGTGGTAAAACATTGTCAGTCTACCATCAATTACCAATTAATGTCGCTTAAATTAGGGGAATCAGAGGAGGCGCTATGCATGCAGTAATTATCTCGCGGCAGTTAATGGACAGTTAAAAAGGAGAAAATATTGGCTATAATTTAGGACCTTATATCGGGAAACCAATATCAGGAGCGGATCCCTAGCAGTGCCCTTATTTATTTTGCCAAAGTAAATTTTTTTAAGGAACAAATGAACAAAATTTTGTCAAGAGAAGTGATGGACAACGATCCTTACCATTTTAGATGAAAAAAATATTATGGCATGCAAACGCAAAACTGCATGCACGATGAAAATGAGCATGCACCGTTGCTTTAGGTCCTCACATTAATCATAGAATTGAATGGGCCGTTAAAGCACAGTTTAATGAAAAAATTATTGGCTATAATTTGAAATCGTGGAGACCAATATAAGGAAGCGGATCCCTAGCAGTGCCCTTGTTTATTTTGCCAACATAAGTTGTTTTGAGTAGGGAACACCACATGCAAACATGTCAAATATTACCAGTGGAAGTAATGGATAAAATTCCGTCAAAAAGACAATGGCAGAAACATGATTATTTTTCTTATTTAAAATTATGTATCCACATAAATATTATCTTTATTATTAATTAAGAGATACATATTATTATCTAAAAATTGTCTAAGAAAATATAAAAATGTACTCTAGATTTTTAAGCATAAGTAAATACGTGCTTTTGCACGTGCAACATTACTAGTTACAATAGTTACCCAGTGGTTTCCTTTGACGCTGACAGAAAAATATAGCTACATATGCAATATATTATTTGTCAAACTTAGCAAAAAATAAAGTGTAATGCGTAGGCTTGAATGACTAGGGGTTACCTTGCTGGTCTTGAAATATTTGTCCATGTATCTATGTACTGCACCAGTCATTGTGCGGTGAATAGCAAGGTTTACCTTTTGCTTTGAATCTACGAGTCACTGTGTTCTCTATGATGTGGTGAGAGTGTGATCAGGAAATATACTGGTAGACGACATGTGCATAATGTAAGCATTGATGAGCTATAAGGCAACGAAGTTCACAAAATTAATTAGCACTCTAGCACAAAAGAACAAAAATAATTAATACGAAAGAAGTATTGATACATATGTAACCTGATAGCTAATCACGATTCAAGATTGGTGCAATATGATAAGCGGTCAACCTTAAATCATTTAGTTTGAATAACTTTTTTTGACACCCGCTTGTTCAATGCTAAACTTTGTACTAATGCCACAACCGATGTGATGTGTTTAATAGTCATATTATTTTTACCATCTGTAGGATCAAAGATAGGTGCAAGACCTGAAGATTAATTCACTGAGATTAGTAAATTTAAAGGTACATGCTTACGTGAGACGTGCATACAAATAATATATGAGCTTACCACTGCTATATTTCAAATCTCGCTTAGCATGTTTGCCGCCTTTGCTAGCCAAATAGGGAGATTTGAGAGCTTTTGATAGCATGCGTTTTCTACCTCCTTATGTTCTTTGACTTCTTATGTGTTGATCCATTACTAGTTCCTATAAGTCCTTTGGATACCTTATCGACATCATCTTTATCTCCATCCGGGTTTGCTAGGAAGTCAAAGAAGAAAGGAGGTAGAAAACATAGGCCATCAAAAGCTCTCAAATCTCCCTATTTGGCTAACAAAGGCGACAAACGAGCTAAGCGAGCTTTAAAATATAGCAGTGGTAAGCTCATATATTATTTGTATGCACGTGTCACATAAGTACGTACCTTTAAATTTATTAAGCTCAATGAACTCAATCGTCAGGTCTTGCACCTATGTTTGATCCTACAGATGGTACAAATAATATGACTATTGAACACATCACAGCGGCCGTGACATTAGTATTAAATTTATTATTGAGCAAGCGGTTGTCAAAAAAAGTTATTCAAACTATGTGATATGAGGTTGATCGCTTATCACATTGCACCAATCTTGAATCGTGATTGGCTATTGGGTGACGTATGTATCATTACCTTTCCTGTGGTAGAGTGCTAATTAACTTTGTAAACCTTGTTATCTTACAACTCATCAATGCTTACATTATGCATATATCGTCTACCGGTATGTTTTCTGAAGGCACTCTCACCACATCATGGAGAACAAAGTGGCTCGTAGACTTCAAAGCAAAGGGTAAACCTTCTTATTCACCACACAATGACTAAAAAAGTTGAATTGTCCGGTGCAATACATAGATGCATGAACGAATATTTCAAGATTAACAAGGTAACCCCAAGTCATTCAAGCCTACGCATTATAATTTATTTTCTGCTAAGTTTGAAAAATAATATATTACATATGTAGCTATATTTTTCTGTTAAAGCCAAAGGAACCACTAGGTAACTGTTGTAATGCATAGACCAAAGCAGCAGTTTCAGGTCCTCGACTCTTTTTATAACTTGAGCACGTATTGGGACACAATAAAAAAACTGGTTTGTTTTTAATATCATTTATATATTTCTATATTTTTTATGCAGATCGCTTATTTGTCACACACACTATTTCTTTACTTTACAAAGATTGAAACTAGCAAAGGATATAAAAGAAGCAAACTTGGTCATATACAATTACTATCCAGATGTGTCCGAGTGGCCTATATTTGCATATGACATGCCGAAACAGACCGATGGGTTAGTAAATATTCACAAATCAATCTCATTGTATTTGTATGCATTTCAATGCAGTGCTAATTAGCTATTCTGTTTGTACTAGAAACTCACATGGACTGTTCGTCCTAAGACATGAATTCAATAGAGAATTTTCTTAGATTGGTCACCGTTATCCAATACATGTAGAGTGAACATGTCATATTCATAGCATCATATCAATAACTTTCAAACTATTTCCTTGTAGACTGAAGTTGACAGACTCCCGTGAGAGTGTTGTTGGTGAAATAAATTTTTTACCTATCAACGAGCTGCTTAAAGTGAAAGAGAGAGTTCTGAAGATGATGGGCGAGACCAATGACGAGAATTAGCTTGTAGTATGACTTAACATGGATAGGTGTTTGTCCCGAAGAAGGTTTTCCAACGTGTGTGTGACGGTCTTATTGTTTCTTTCGTATTTGTAATGGTCAAGAACTTATTTGGGGTTTGTGTTTTATTTGACATATCCGTGGACTACACCTTTATTTAAAAAGTAACCGAGACCAGGTTGCACTAATTAATATTCTAAACAAGTCGTTTTTATTATTTGCACGATATGCATGGATGAAACACAGCTAGTAGCTAGTACATAGTTTGTACTACTTAGGTAAAATAGGTACGACACATAAATAATACATGATGCTAACGGACGAGTTTAACGATATAATTAAGAGAACTAAGATAAACAATACGACTTAAACATTGTCGTCGTCATTGCTAACGACAATGACTTCTTTAAGATTGTTCAGGAGAGCAAGCACATACTGCTCGTAAGCAAGCTGATTTGCTTGTTCTATCCCATATAAGTCCATCGAGACTTGCTAAGCAATATTTGTATCATGCTCGAGCTTGATCTGAGAGACTCACGTTCCAGCTCGTCACACCTTTTCTTGTCCTTTCTCGGCTGCTTCATCGAATGCCTAAAAATATGTTCCTTCGATGCTGCTAACATAGCCTCTTGCTTCATGGCTGCCCGTTCTGAAGGGTCAATCCTCGGAGTGGGAGGAGGCACAAAAGCAGACGATGAAGAAGAGCTCGACCAAGATCAGCAGTGCGAGCACATCGGGAGCTCAACGCCTCATCGCTTCCACGCGGTGGTGAACGAACGCCACTCGTCGCCTCCATCGGCGTCACAGAACGGCGGTTGCTCATATCCCCCGGCGTCATGGATGGTGGTTGCACGACGCCAAGCCACCACCTCCAAACCCAAGAGGACATGGCTGCAGCACCGGCCAGGAAGAAAAAGAAGCACCAGGAGCAGCTGGCCTAAGCTCTCAGTTTGTGGGTGGCGTGTGCGGCAGTTGTGAGCGTGGTGTTTGCTAAGCGCGTGTGTGATGTATTTTAAAATAAAAAATGGCCATGTGTCCACTGTACTGTTGTAGCGAGCTAACGTTAGTGCACTGCATGTTATTGTCCAGCTAAAACAGACCGCGTGGACACTACGCCGTTCTAGCTAGGTCTCGCTGGCACACTGTATGGAGTCCGAGCCGAACTGTCTTGCCATGGCAATGATAGACTGTCTTCGCCTAGAGAGGCTAGACTGTCTTGGTCGCGTGGGCTAGGTATCGCGTGAGTCATTAAAATCCGGGGGCCTGTGCAAAACTCTAAAATATGGTGCTATCTTATTAGAAAATTTCAACTATTTAACAACTCTAATCTAATATGTATATATATATGTACATATCGTACAATATCAGAACTTCAACAATAGTTAACTAGCAAAATTAGGGTTTGTTCCTTTTCTTTTCTCTTTCATTTTTTGGCACGAATTTTTTTTTGAAGGTCACGGGGCGGGGGGGAAAAGATCCCCACCTGAATTTTCACTTTTATATATATATATATACGAACAGGCCCAAATGGCCTAGGGAGAGATTTACACGGGGAGGTTTTAGCAAGGGAGGGTTTTTATCGGGGTGCAGCAAGGCATTGCAGCCATGCCGCCATGGCAAGGTGCTGGTCGCCAGGAAGACGAATCCGCGAGAGACGCGCATCATCACGACAGGCTCTGAGCAGGAGAGGGAGGCAGGGGCGCTGCTCATAGAACGCGGCAGCGTTTCTGTGCTTCCACAAGTTCCAGAGACAGAGGAGCAGGAAGGTAGCCCCAGTGCCAGCGGGGACACCCGATGGCGCGCCGTAGGCGTAGAGCAGCCGCACGTCGGCGTCCGTGGGGTAGACGAAGCCCACCGTGTCCCAGAAGCGCCGGGAGAAGGCGCACTCGAAGAAGATGTGTTAATTTTGGCACGAAATTCATGCCCCACGATGAATCACATCTTAATTCTGAAACATACATACAAATGTTAAATAACAAAATTAACAAGAACGTGGCATCATCAATCGATTGGAGTATTAAGTAACTTGCTAATTCGTTTGGCAATTAGAAGAACCAATGACCACGGGAACTCACCTCGTCTTTGGCTCCTTGATCATGTAGTACTGATGATGTTTCCTGTGAGTGCCGATGTTGTGGATCGGGAGTTCGGGACCGGAGATTGGAGAATAAGAAAAATCAGGCGTTGTTGATCACGGCGAGTCGGCGATAACTCGATCAACGATCGAGCTCACCTGGACACCTGCGCCAACACGGGAGTATGTCTAGGCGTTGCCGGCTTGCCGCCGCCAGGGTCGATCGGATCGATCGATGGAGGGCACGTTCCAGGCTTCCAGCCTTCCAACGAAGAGTCCACGACGTGGCAGTTTCAGCGCAGCTAAGACCCTACTCTTATCCCTAAAAATTTTATTCCTTTAAAAGGCCTATAAATTTTTCTATTCCTTTAAAAGGCCTATAAATTTTTTTGGGGCCTACAAAATTTGGGGCTCTGTGCGGCCCAGCCCTGGCGCTATACAGTACGCACCCAGACTTGTTAACGGACAACACTCCAATTGTAAAGGAAATTAAACAATTGTAGTGTAATCTTCTCTACTAATAATATTGCTAGAGGTATGGTCCGTGGCTCGCAAGTACGCTTTCAATTCACCTAAAATACGTTTTCTTTCAAAGATAAATTTACCCATCGTATGCCACCCATAAGTCAAATAACTGTTCAACCTCAACACGCGCTCCCCTCTCCTCTCTCAGCTCATCGCTCCAAACGAAGCCATGACCGAGCTCGATCGCACGCATTGATGCAGAATAGGCATCGCGACTCGCGGCCGACACCAGCTCCTAGCGTCTCTCACCTCCGGTTCCAACTCTGACGCGCCCGATGCGGCCTCCTCCCCTAATTGCTCGGCCTTCTTCCTCTAGCGCGGCCAGCTCCGCATCATCCTCATCCGGTCCTACGGCATGGACGTGGCCAAAATTCACGGGGGTCAGCCAGGGCCTGGTGCTGCGACAAACCACCGTGCGCGGCAGAAATCGACGGTGGCCTGGGCCTGGTGCAACGACGTGTGGCTGCAGGCGGGCGGCTCGTGGGCGTGGAGAGCAGAAGTGGCGGCGGCTGTTTTCAGGCGTGAGGTGGGCGGGGCCTCCTCAAAGAGGACCAAAATCTCGAACGCAACGCCCGCACGGAGCTGCTCTGCTCTGGCCTCCCTCGGCTCTGTCCGGAATCCCCCGTGCCTCTCACAGGGGATGAAGGAGGTAGTAGAGTGCTGCTGGCCGGGCCTCGCCGGAATTAAGGGCGGCGACGCAAGGGGCACCGTCGATGGATGAGCTGGGGCCACAGGGGACGAGGCCGGATTTAATGAACGAATCCAGAATCCGCCTTCCTGCCCGCAAATGACTCGCCTCGCCCATAACAACCAAGAGTGCCCTGGTTCCCTTGGCCCAAAGCTGACGACGGGATTGGAGCGGCAGGTCATGGCACCTCCATGGCTCCCTGCCCCGGCGACCCTGCTCGTCCCGCGACCCCTGTCCAAGTGCCTTATCCTACCACTCAGATCCGCCGAACGAGGACGACGACGAGGCGCGAGCTGTCTTATGGAGCGAGGATGGAGACCAGCGGAACTGACATGGTTTGGATTTTATTTGCTCCCATGGGTATGGGCTCACGAGGTCGATTGCCTCCATCCCTAGACTGCGAGGGCGCGTGCGCATCCCCCTCCTACTCGACAACTTGCTTGGCGATGAATGTTGCCACGGATGAGGGAAGCGAGGGTGGAGAACAGCCTAGAGAGGGAGGTACCAGCCATGGAGGCTGTAGCTCTCTGGCCAGGAGGAGAAGCACGGGACAAGAGCACAACGGAGGAGAACAGACGATGACGACGACATGTACGTACGCCCTATGTGAAGGAATCGAGTGGTCGCAGCAGTTGGAGCACGATGTCTCCGACGGTGCTAGTATTTGGAGTCAGTCCTGAACAGACCGAACACCCGATGTTCATAGCTATAAAATTGTTCAGTCTATGCATCGCTTCTATCGTTGTAGTTTTTCCTTTTCCGTATTTCAATCTAATATGAGTCCTAGCAGTTGCTATGAAGACCTGCAATCTAAAATCTGTTACAGTAACTATTCTTTCTTTGTTCTGTACGATGCTACTGAGCCTGGGATCGCAATGATCAATTTCTTGCGATTGAGTCCGTTCGATGGTGTCTATTGGGTTGTGTCCAGTAACAGTATTACTTTCAATGTAAAAGTTAAATTCTTTGTGACTAGATATATACCTCTCCCATCAATTACTGAGTTTTATTAATTATTTTTACTGAGATTATAAATGACTATGCGAATTAATTTTATGTCCCTCCGCATCGTATTTTTTCCCATCCCGTAACAATGTAAGGGCAAGACGGCGCAGGTAGCATGGTATGGTGCTCTACAAAAGTTAGATGAATGGAAATCTTTAATTAAGCATGTCCTTAGTAAATTTCTATATCATTTTTCTAAAATAATATATATGATTAGATTAGTTTTATATTATTATCATTGTTTGTTCCGTGGCGAAGCACGGGCAATATGCTAGTAATCTTTAAAACTATGAAAAATAAAAATGACCCACCCAGAAATACGTGGCGACTGTGAGGGTCAGGTCAAGTGGGTGGTCCCTACTGTCTTATCGCCACCCACTTGACAGAGTCAGAGTGTGTACATGCTGGCACGCACAGACAGGCCGAGCGGGAACTGGTATGTGAGAGAAGCTCAAGACATCTCTCACAGCTAGCTATTTATGATAGTTCTTATATCCTCAAACTAGCAAGATGGGATTTTAGCCGCGCTCCGGTCGCTTGAGCTGGAAAATTCGATCTGGAACAAATTCTAGGCAACAAAGACGAAATGGGCCAACATGTCCTAGGTATATTATAAGAGCTCGCTGGGGGTTTAATTTTATAGCAACCCCAGACTATTCGGCCGTATACCGTTGGACTGCCTGGCCCTGGAATCGCCGATTTGATGCAATTTCTAGAGACGGGCCAGACAGTATTCCAGACTGAGACGACTGTCGCTAGCACCGCTTTAGCTACGCATGACAGGCAAACTATCCGTCTTAATCAGGCTAGACAGTCTAGTGTGTGAGGGGCAAGACAGTCCAGGTGGGAACCCTAGCCGACAAGCTGCGCCACGCGGTTAGCGACACTCGTCGTACATGGAAGGATCTTGCCGTCTGTAACTGGGGACTTTAATAGTAAGTCCGATCTGTACTAGTGATACTTTCTTTACTTAAAACAACATATACTCCCTCCGTTTTAAAATATAAGATGTTTTAGCTTTGTGAAGCAAATGTATTTAGACATCTTTTAGTATGTAGGTTCACTCGAATATACACACTAAAACGTGTCTAAATACATTTGCTTCATAAATCTAAAACATCTTATATTTTGAAACGGAGGGAGTATATTACAAAATATAATTAACTGTGAGTAGGAGAGCGCTTGTGCTCCGGTAAGGGATCTCCGCCAAAGGGTTTGGTTGGACGGCACGGCACCACTCGCTCCGACCAGAGCGGTCAGCTTGCGGGCATGGTCATGTCCTTCAGTTACTGCTGCTCCACGCCGTCAGCTGGTCCTTGTCTTCATCCACAACCACAACTTGCATGGGTGCCGCCAAAGGGAATTCAGGTTGCATGCATGTGATTGGGGAGAAAAAAAATTATCTAAAAAAATCATGTATGCATGTAATGTTCATGCATGAACATAGACAAACCATCATGCATGTATGACGCAACATGTATCATGCATGGCCATGGGTTTTGCATAACGAAAGCATGAACACCACCCTGTCAGCATGATCTATAAATGTTGCATACCACCCATGCATCAATTCACGGAACATATTTTTCCATACATATGAACTTTTCTGGGCACACAGAGACTATATATACATGTGGCGTGAGATATTAGAAGATAACTGACAGGTCGTGTGTTAAGCTTGTCTTTAGAGAAGTAGCCCAATGCCAAGATGTAGAGGAACATATCCAGTGACAGCGTGCCCATGGGCCGCTCGATCTTGTACATAGGGACATGATCAACATCCTTGTGAGGCTCGGTACCCTCGTCGCGGGACATGCACAGCGTGTTTGGCAAGTTGTGGGAATAGGAATGAGACTTTAGAGGTGGTATTTGTTGAGGGATTGAGTTTAGGAAATTGACTATTAGTCCCAATCCTACGTTTGGTATATGCTGGGAATTGTTTGCGGGATTTGGATTTGTAACGCATGTACGGTCGTTCCGCTACAAATATGCCAGAGCCGACGTGGTAGGCTTTGTGCTAACTTTTTTTTTTTGAGAGGGGCTTTGTGCTAACTACTAATCTATAACCTGCGTACCGTACTTTATCAACAACAATTGTGCATGTTTTTGTTAAGAAAGGATAGCTCAAAATCGAATTTGTACCACACCAGACAAATAAAATTAGAAAGGGGATAAGATCTGAATCGATACAACTAGAAAAAATCAAAGTCTGTTGTCACAAACGGAAAATGTTGAACTACATGGATGCGAATATATAACCAAGCCTATCAGTATGGCAGTTTTGCATCAGATTTTGCAAGACCAACTACGTGAGCTCTGTACCTGTACGTGTATCTGGACCACGCCTCCCCCTCGCGTTTTTTACACAAAATCGATCGAGCACGTCGTCTTCGTATTCTCTGCACACGTTCCACTCCGTTGCCCCTCGCGTGGGCTAGTTGGAATCGGCGGATGCGAACCAATCGCTAGCTAACTCAGATTGCTTTCTCTGTCTGCTAGGAGTAGTACATATGACCGAGGGCGATCGCACGCGCAACGTGCCATCTTCAAATCCATCTGCACATGGTGGAGAAGTGGATTGGTAAAACACGTGTCTTCACCAAATACCCTCCGAGTAATACTCAGAAAACCACTGCAAACCACGTTCGCCAAACGAGGCCTAATCGATAACTCCCATTCCCCAGTTTTAATTCCCTCTAACCAAACACGCTGTAAGAGTCTTGTTCATCTTCCAGTACTGGTTCGGCTGTTCGTTCCGCCATTACATTTTGCTTGGGATTCTAGAGTAGGGAAGCATAGATGAAGCCCAGGCCTTGCGCTGCCGCCACCACATCTCGTTCTAGTGCCTCCGCCTCCGCAGCTCGAAGTGCCTCTTGCGTCCATCGGATCTGGAGCCGCCCCTTCCATGCGCGGTGCTAGATCTTCCTGTAATGGAGATCTACTTCTAACGGAAGCGTATTCCCCGGAACTGTATTGGAGATTGGAGGAGCTGAAGTCGATTTGGTCAGTTCATCCCTCTAAAGTTTTGATATCCAGCCCTGGCGCTATCAGTGCAAATCACAGCAACAATCGGCTGCAATTTCAAAAAAAAACAACAACAATCGGCTGCAGCAAGGTGGTTCTGGAGTTTTACTTATCAAGTCTAAAGCAAGTGATTACTTGGGAAGACTCACGATGTTCTCTCACTACGTATTTGCCGGCAAATCCTATGCTCCACCCTGATTGGCGCGGATGGGCGCCGCACACCCCTTATGGGCTGGCTCGTTAGTACCCGTTAGGAGCAGGTGGAGGAAGAGCAGTGGAGGTGAGGAAGAAGCGGCCACCAGAGGTGAGGAAGAAATGCCACACAGCCCCCAACTGGAGATGGAGACGACGTGGCTCCGGCGGAGGTGAGGCCAGGACCTTGCTAGAGACGGGGACGGCGCGGCTGGCCACATCATCGCCAGCAGAGGCGAGGAAGAAAGCCTTGGGTTGGGGTGCAGGTGTGGTCTTAGGGTCGTCGGCAATGAGCTAGGATTAGGGTTTGAGTGCGAGAGGGTTCGCCGGTGACGAAGGAAGGGGGTTAGAGGGAGGGCCGCCAAGGGGCGGTGGACCGGCGGAGAAAGAAGCTTGAGGAGGGCGGGGCGGCGCTCGCGCTGCCAGCCACGGGAGGGGGGAGCACCGGTCCAACAGGGTAACCAGCTGCGGCAGCGTGACTCAAGAGGAAGAAAACGTAGCACCAACCAGGTGGCGTAAAGGACCACCCGTATTTGCCTAGGCCATCGCCGGGCGGTCGTGTGGCTGAGCTTGCAGCCTCGGTTTTGCACGAATCTGTCATCTTTCATGGGCACAACAAAAGAAAGACGATCACCATTTTAGTACGAACCTGACCTGCCATTTGCATCTTTTACGGAGGGAATCACGAGAACATGTGTATAAATCAATGAAATACTGAATTATGATGAGTCAGAATTGCGATTTACCTTACAGGAGGGATATGAGGAAATCCATCCATGTTCAGAAAATAGGCTGTGGAGAAATTATCATCAAGCACTAGGCAAGAAACGTAGCTGAATAAAACTTCCACATCTAGCTGACATGTCTTTTGAAACGACGAGATGGCACCGAAATTAAACCTCCATTTCACAAGAACTTGCACAAAAAAAGCCGCGACTACATTGTTATCACGAAATTAACACATTAGTGCAAGTTTCATTGTCTGACCATACATGACTTAATAGCAGCTTGAACTATAACTAACCCTGCGAAGTCGAGCACAACAATGAGGCGACTAAGCGCTTCATAGTCATGGAAAGTCATGAGCCCGAGAAGACCTGCCTGGATACGAGTCTCCACATCACATTGTGTCCATTAGGATTTGAAGTAGAGCCACACATCAGAAGCAGTAGCATATTTAGCCCCTGTAGTAACCTCCAGCCATCACCATCACAACTGCACCATTCTTGTAAATTGAGCTGCAATGCAACTCCTTTGGGGATTTTCTGCAAAAGAAGACAGAGATTGCAAATGAAAATTAGCAGCAGCAATGAAAAAAAATGGAAATCCAACGCGTTTTCACTGGTCTAGCAAACATCCACGCATTCAGACAACACTGATTATGATAAGTTAACACGACTAATAATTATTGGTTGAGAATTGTTAGACTGAAAAAAATGAGAACCATAAAGAGAAAAAAATCCTGGCAATGGCAAGAATGACACCGATAATGAAAATTCATGACTGAGGAGAAATAAAGAGAGAACTGAGGAATGGCAAAGAAATCTGAATAAGTACAGGAAGTTACTAAAGTGAAAAGTGAAAACGGACTGAAGGAACACTAAAATGAAGAATGAACAAACTGAAAAAAGGAGGAAACCAAGACTGAACAAAGAAACAGCTGAAGAAAGATACTAATATGACAGAGTAAAATAAATGAAATGAGGACTGAAGCGACTGACACTCACAAAGACAAGAATAAGATTGATAATAAAAACATAGGACTGAACAGAAATGAACACTGACCGAGGAATGGCAGAAAAAACAGAGACTAGAGAAACAGAGACCAAGGACCGAGAAAAGAGAGAATGGAGACTGAACAAATAAGCAACATAGAGTGAAGAAAAATTATACAATAAGAAATTAAAGGGATTAACAAATGAAAATGAAAGACTGAAGAAAGAAATTAAGTGAATGACACGTGAGGGGATGAAGAAAGATGATGAAGTGACCGGTGAAGGAAACTGGATATTTAGTAATAACTTGAAACATCTACAGGGACAATGCAAGCTGGTATTTAAGAACTGAGAGGCATCATTGGTAAGAACCTTCATTACGGACTGCACAATATTGTCTGCTAGTAAATATCATGCTGTGACTATAGGTTCATGCTTCAAGAATAGCAAGCCATAGAACTAACAAGAACCCCGTGTGTGTGTGTGTGTGTGTGTGTGGGGGGGGGGGGGGGGGGGGGGGGCTAAGCACGAAAAATCCTATTACACGTAATTGACATTAGGCAGAAAAAAGATTAAGGAGAAAGAAACAATGAGAAGACTTTCAGTCCTCTTTGACATCAGAGAGAATGAAACTAAAACCTAGTATAATCATGGAAGATGATACAAAACAGAGTGAAAAATAGTAGCAAAATGAAGTGTTAAACATTTATAACTAATAGACCGGATCAAGATGTACATTAACTACACAACATCAATCTGGACAAAAATAATCACATCCTGTCCAGTTATTGGGGACACCTTGACATTCTTTAACACCCACAGAAAAGCATAACTATTTTCCTAACTTGTAATGATACAAAACAGAGTGAAAAATAGTAGCAAAATGAAGTGTTAAACATTTATAACTAATAGACCGGATCAAGATGTACATTAACTACACAACATCAATCTGGACAAAAATAATCACATCCTGTCCAGTTATTGGGGACACCTTGACATTCTTTAACACCCACAGAAAAGCATAACTATTTTCCTAACTTGTAATGATACAACTACCATAAAAAGGTCAAAATACTTGACGAACTCAGGATAACTAAATAAAATGGACAAGTCTACAGCACTTAATGCCTTCAACTAGACACTATCCAACCACAAGGTGTTACCTCTTCAATCTTAAATTCTTAACTCGTTGAGCTCCACTGCAAATCGGCTAGAATTTTTAGACAGAAGGGCCTTTAGCAAAGCCTACACACACTCACAATGGGTTTTGCTTGGATACTACTATAAACTGACACTAGAATCAGAAAGACAACAACAGATAAACATGTCCCTTCCACCTAGGAGCTTACTAAGTAGTCAATATAGCATCAGATGGCCACTTCATGGCACAACGAGAGCACATAGTTTGCTGGCTAATTAGAGCCATCAAGTGCAGCTAATATGCACAATCAAGCACACATGGATGAGCACAGCTGCAGCTCCTCGTTAGACATTCCACGGATTCCCAAACACTGACACAATCGAAATTTGCCTTTTGGCATCTCGGACAAAGGAGTGGGCAAGTGGTAAATGGGCAAAGGGGCTTGGCTGAGACCAATAGATGCACTATGACAAGGAAGTAACAAGGCAAAACAGGCCAAAAAAAAACCCGAACCAGAATCAAGACCCAAGAAAGCTCCTGGCAACGCATGGATCACAAAGAATCTGTTTCACGCTAACTTCTTAGTGTTTCTCACCAGTTCTCATTGTTCAGAATAGTTTATTTGACCTCTCTAAGGGAACGTCATGATAACTGAAGAAGAAAAACATGTGTGTCGTAAACATTGCACTAGGAGGAAGAGATACAAGACAAGAGAGAGTAAGGGTAGAAGGGTACAATGTGGAGCGCCACGATGGCTAGAGCAGAACATATAGGAGGATGACGTCAAGAGGGTGGGCTATGTCACAAATTGATAGGAGTGTGGTGCAAACGTAGGACATTAGCTCCTTTGAAGTATTTTTATAATTTTTTCTACGTATAATCATTTTTCCAATGATTTTTGTTAATTCTGTGACAACACACGGGTATTTAGCTAGTAGTAGTATATAAGTGCTCGACACTGCCAATGAGTACTGTGCCCACATTGTAACTCGGTTTACAATGATGCTTCACTTGATTTATTCTGATTTAAGGAAATCCAGCGCAGTACAATTCGAAATCCATATATAGCTGTATATGTGGTTACAGCCTTATAGGATAGGTGTACTCCATTTATTTTTCTATAGAGCTGCTGTTCATGCTTTTCTAGAATTTCAAATCCCAACTCCTAAGCAAGCAAATGCGAAATCGACACTAACTAAAGATGAAACAGAGGAGAGTAAGGGGAAGTCTGAACCTTACCCCTCGTCAGCGATTGACCTCTGGCGGCAGGGGCCGGTTGAACCCACCCCGGCGGTTCATGTACTGCCGTGGCTGCCGCTTGGTGACGGCACGCACGCCGCTGACATCGGCGCCGGGGACATACTTCCCCTTGGTGGAGTCGAACCCGACGGGGATCCCCATCATCTTCATCATCTCAAGCTCCTCCGCGTCCATGTCCCCGTCGCCCGCCATGGCCACGTCCTCGGCGGCCTTGGGAGCAGCCGGAGGATCGGGCTTCCTGTCATCCTTCTGGTCGGCGACGGGTGACGCCTCGTGGCGGCGTTTGTGGCGGCTGGTTGTGTCCGGAGAGCGGGTCCGGCGACGGCGGGAGCGGTCGGCCGAGGGAGAGCGGGAGCGGGAGCGCTTCCGGCTGCTGCGATGGCTCCGGTCCCGCTCGCGCTCGCGCTCACGGTCGCGGTCGCGATCCCTTTCCTTATCCCGGCCGCGGTGGCGGTCGACGTCGCGGTCCCGGTCGCGGTGGCGGTCGACGTCGCGGTCCCGGTCACGATGAAGGTCGAGCTCGCGGTCCCGCTCCCGGTCGTGGCCGCGCTCTCGAGGCTTTTCCCTGTCGCGGCGGCGGTCTGACATTCTCCGGCGAGGAGGGCTGGAGGAGATGCGGTAGGGTTTGCTGCTCCTTCGGCTCAGGGCCTCAGCAGCCCATAGGGCATAGGTGCTGGAGAAAACGTGCGGCGCAGCGTGCGGGCCAAATTCTTGCCGAAAACCCTATAGACCGCTCAATGCGGCCCCTGTTACTCGCGACGCACACCCCGCTATGTGTGCGCGTGGTATATGGGCCAGGCCTGTTAGCTAGTGCCCAACAGATAAAAGGAAGAAATGGTGGCAACGGGACCTCGCCGGCGACGAACCTCACCGATGACAGGGATGACGCGGCTGGCCGTGGTGTCGCCGGCAAAGGTGAGACATAAAACTTAGGGTTACAATGTAGGTGGGTGCAGGGAGCTTGTTGGCGACGAGGTCTTAGGATTTAGGGTGTAGGAGAGTTCTCCGGAGCCGAAGGTTAGGGGGATTTAGAGGGAGATCAAGGGCGGTGGTGGACCAACGGTGGGGGACGAATTGAGGTGGGCAGGGCGGCGAGGCGGCACTCACGCCACCGACCATGGTGTCGGCGGCAGCGGCCTGGCCAGCGACGACAGGTGCACATGTGACTTTGTGAGGAAGAACGCATGAAGAAGAAAGTGATTCACGGACCATGATGACTTGCATGCATAAAACTTTGTAGTCTTCTTAGGAGCCTGCAATTGAGTTATGGAGATTGCCCTAAACTTGTTTGTGAAGATCTGGTTGCCGCCTCCAAGGACACCACACAGTGGATCGTGGCACCTCGCATTATGTGAGGGCACGAGGAGAATAAGGTAAGCCAGCTATTGGCGAGCATCTTGCCATCATACCTCTCTAAGGAATATGTACCATCCCCAAAGTGGGAACCCCGTGATACATCGGTGCCTCCACTATGTGGTTATTTCCATCCTACACTTACTTGGTATATCTTGTTTAATTATTTATCTTGCTTAGCTACTTCTATCCTTGTCATATAGGTTGTTGATATATGCGTATTATCTAGCAAACTTATTTCAAGGTATCCCTAAAATTAAAAAGAAACTAAAAATTGTAGTCGCCTATCCCCCCTTAGTCTACCATCTAGATCATTTCAATTGGTATTAGAGCTTCGACTCTTTTCAAGGGCTAAACCTCCTAAAGAAGACAATTGATATAGAGGATGTGGACACTATAGGAAAAGCCGCCACTAGTCCTAGTACTACTCCATTCATGGTAGATGATCTCACTAATGTCTTAGATACCCAATTAGAATTACTTAGATCATCCCTCATCAAAGAAGTAAGAACGGGTGTGTTGGCTAGCCTCAATGCCAAAGATACCAATACTCCTCTCATATCGATCGCCCCCAAAGCGGAAGCTACCTGCTCCCGAAGTGGAAGCAAGTGACGCAGGATCTAAGCCTAGCAAAGTAAAGGGTTCGGGGTCATACCACATGGTACCACCACCATTGAAATATGCTCTGCTATCCATTTCTATGCCTCATATAATCCATCAACATAATCCATGTAACTCCTAGAGGGGCGGGATTGATTTTGGCCACACCGTTGGTCTAGCCAGGGAAACCATTACTGAAGGTCACAACGATGGATTCTCAAGCGAACTAAAGTCCCACATATTGCGGGATAAACTTTTTTTTGAACCTTGACTTCAGCGGTTTTATTCCAAAGATGAAACTAGTTCTGAATGAACAACCTCATTCAGAAACCCAGAGCACATATCGAAGCTGCTCGAAGGAGCACTCAGGCTAAGGGAATGACTTGCACAAACATGTGCTGCCTTATTGGCTTCTCTATGAACAAAAACTAGTTTAAAACCCTGAAAATTGAGACTAAACTTCTTCATCTCGCTAATAATATGGACTCCAGCAGACCTCAACGCAGAACCTGAATTCCACGCTGTGACTATAGCTTGACAATCTGTATCCACACAGACTTTGTTAATGTTCCTCACAGCTGCACTTTGAAGCCATAAACGGATCCGTACCAAAGTACTTCTTGCATTCAGCAAAGATAAAATTGCCTCCTTAACCTTTTGAATTTATCCAATAAGTATTGATGGGCCTAGCCCACTATAATTCTTGCAGGCTGGGAGGTCAATTTACTGAGTATATATCTAAACACTACTATATCAAACTGCTAGTTGTTTAATCGGATGAACAAAAGGAGATAATGGGCTAAAACAAAAGGAGTGATTGTTGTTGTACGAACAACAATGTGGCATTCAGAAAAGGAAGATGCTTGTATCAAAAAACAATCCAAATAGGCAGGCAGATTATCTCAGTAGCAAAGCAAAGGCTTCAAACTCTGATGTCCGGTCGTTGCGTCAGACAAAGCCAACACTAGAAGGCTGAGAGCTCTCCTGTCCTGTCCGGTTGTTGCTTCAGACAAAACCAACAAGGGACGCTCGTCATTGCTTGCCAAGAGTGCAAACTTTGTTGTCCGGTCATTGCTTCAGACAAAAACAAAACTAAGGGTCTCTGTTCTTTTGCACAACTAATAACAAGGTACCTGTCAGTGTTTGTCAAGCTCCAAACCCACCTTGTGTACTGCTGTCATTTTCTGTCTCTAGTAATGTAATGATTACTCCAAGATATATAGCTTTAACTTAACTATGTTAAGTAGTAGTAGAATGTGCGGTCGCAAACGCGCGCATTTGTGCACTTCAGAAACTTCTAAAAAATCTTCAGTCCATTCATGACAAAAGATAAGCATTTCGTACTCACCTTAATCTGGAACATACCTGAGTATACGTGTGAATGTAAGTACTTCGTACTCATGTCGAGCGTCAGGCTGTTGCTCTATTTTTTTGTACTCACGTTATTTGGACGCAGGCTAGGTGCCATTCATATTAAATAGGTACATTGCATCATTTCTATACTCCACAAATGAGTTAGACTGTACTAAGTAGTAGGCTCCACAAAAATAGATGGAAAAAATAAAGTGTGTGTTAAACTATGTAATGTCGTATGTGTACGGTATAGAATAGTATTCTACCTGTACACTATACCCCTTTGTACTGCCATGATGGAGGCTATTTCCACCCAATATAAACACGCAACCAAGCCCAGGGCGAGGGCATCATTTCTGCGAAACCCTACAAGTTGAGGCGGCTACGATATGAGCGCTCCCTCCCTCTAGCTCGCCGGCGGCTACTCCGGCCCCGGCGCCCACCCCACCGACGGCCATCCCCCTTCCTGGTCGCCGGCCTCCTCTCCTTCTCCTCTCCTCTCCCATGGCAGAACCCACCTCGCCGGAATCTGTCTCGTCGGCGCGCCCGGTGGTGTCCGGGCTGGGGCTCTCCTCGGGCTCCTCGAGGGGCTCGTCGGGCTCTCCCCCACCGCCTCCGCCGACATCCGCTCCGGAGCAGGAGCTCGCTCGCCGCCCAGTCCAAGAACGGCTGGTGTGGCAGAAGCCAAGGCTGTCGCGCAAAGCGGCGTGGCGGCGCAGGAAGAGGGAGCAACAGCAGAGGGCCCAGGCGGGGCCTTCCCGTCCAGCTCAGGCACCGGAGATGCAAGGCGTCTGTTTCCGCTGTCTCGAGAAAGGGCACCCGAAGCAGGGGTGTATGAACGACGAGGTGTGCATCAGGTGCACGGAGGAGGGCCACAACTCCGGCGGTTGTAAGCGGCCGAGGAGCCCAGTTTCTGAAGACGAGCTGCGACGCCAGGCTCTGGCAGCGGTGGCGCTGCGCCGCGGAGCGGCCCGTGGAAGGGCCCAGGTTCCGGACAGTTCTGCCGCGATGGGTCTGCAGGGGGGCCTGGCGTCCCGTACGCCTGCTCCCCAGCCTGCCGCCGTGCGCCACGAACATCCGAGCCCCCTTCCCTCACCGCCGGCGCCCCCGCGCGTGGCGGCCGCAAGCGGCCAGAGCACCGCCGTCTCTGGAAGTATGGAGGACCAGTTTCTCCAGCCCTGTGTCATACCGAGGAGTGAGGTGGTGATTGACTTGGAGCGCCGCCTCCGTTTCTCCATGGTCGCCTACGTCGGTGGCTCCCGTCCTGCGGTATCCTGCCAGCAGGTGGCGGAGGCCCTCATTCAGCGGGCTCAGACCCCGGGCGACGCGTTCTCGGTGCATAACTACCAGCCGGAGGACTTCCTCATCGTCTTCGCTACAGCTGAGCTCAGAGACCGTGTGGCCGCGCTTCCATCCCTCCCACACCGGCACTTCACGCTTTTCTTCCGGAGGTGGACGAGGCTTGCGCAGGCGCGGCGAATCACAGCAGAATCGAGAGTTCATCTCGTCATTGAGGGAATTCCACCGCACACCTGGGACCGTTCCACCGCGGAGCATCTGTTGGGCACGTCCTGCGCCCTGGAGGAGCTGGCGCCGGAGACAGCGGACAGATCGGACCTGGGTTTCTTCAAGGCGACGGCTTGGGCGCGAGATGTGGACACCATCCCCACGGCGAGGTTGCTGTGGGTGCCTGAACCTGAGGCGGGTCCAGACCCCCGAGGCCCGCAGCCGATTCGGCGCATCACGGAGCTTGGACTCCTGGAATACAAGGTGCTCGTCCATGTCTCGAGAGTCGAAGAGTACCAAACCTTGGAAGGGCCGGCGTGGAACAGGAGATCGCCGGGCAGTGGTCAGAGCGGGATGCCTAGCGATGACAGCTTGGAGGAAGGCTTCTGGACAACACGCAACTCTCCATGGTCGGCGGGAGTGCAAGACCGCCGCGGATCGCATGGCGGTGGCGGCGGAGGAGGAGGAGGACGACAGGCCAGCCATGGAGGGTTCAGGCAAGCCCCTGCCAGCGCGCCACCTGGACGGACAGATTGGCGGCTTCCCAGGATCAACGGTCCGATCCATCGGCCAGTAGCGGCTCGGCTAGCGACAAAAGGCAACACAGTGAGGTTGGGCCCTACCTTGACCATGCAGCAGCCCAATCGCGAGACAGCTTCAGAAGCAGTGGGACCCCCCGCGGCTTCTTTCGCTGTCCACGATCCCAAGATGGTCGAAGCCACCTCGGTGGAGGGAAGAGTGCAGGCGGAAAAGGCGAATAGAGACAAGCCTGTCTCTGAAAAGATGGGGGATCCCGACATGGGGAGGTCGGCGGTACAGCCCTCGCCCAATCACGTCGCAACACCGGGTCAAATCTTGCAGCGGACTGAGTCAGCAATTGCAACTAGGGAGGACAGGCATACGGATCCCGAGGCAGGAACGGTCGGATCCCCAACAAAATCTCTTCTGCCCTCCTCGGACCCGGGCCCAGCGGAGCCAAAGGCCTCTGAGCGGCAACAGGAGTTCGGGATCCTCTCCGGATCTTCTGTGCGCAACAGGATCGAGGAAGCGTACATCCAAGTGTCTCTCTCGGAGGGTGTGGACTCATTCATTGTGGGCCGAACGGGTGAGGAGGATACTGGGCCGCTGGGCCAAGACCAAGATCTGGCATCCAGCGAGATCTCCATGGCGCCCCTGGAATCGTATGCCGGCCACAACCTCGATATGCAACTGGTGCAAAAGATCCCCGAACCGATCAACGGCGACATGACTGCGGCTGAGAAGCTTGCGACGGCGAGAATGAAGGAATTCTGTGCGCGCATCCTTAAATCCTTAGCACCCCCTTTGCTACGGGAAGTGGAGTCCATGTCCTCTCTTCGGGCAGCGGCCGAGCCGTTCACGCCGCGCCGCAGCACTAGATTCAGTACCCCTACCAGCCGGCCTGGCAAAGCCCCCAGGAAAGCTTCAGCGGCCGAATCTGCTCTCCTCAAGGCGCTAGGAGTCTCAGTGGACTGCTTGTCGGCAGACGAAGATGCTATCAAGGAACTAAAACAACTCTTCGACTCGCCGCTTCGGGACAGGCAGCTGCACGTTCTGGCAGCGATCTTCGGCAAGACAATGCCGGCGCGCGACGAGATCCTACACGCAGGATCAGTGGAGATCAGTGTCTCTGCCTAGGCTGAGCGCTGACGGTGCCTCCAACTCAGTATCAGATGGATACAAGCCCAGAAATTCTAAGCTGGAATCCTCGAGGGCTCAATGATTCGGCCAAGAGGGATTCGGTTAGGGAGTTAGTGGACTCGCTGCGTGTTAACCTGGTGTGTTTCCAGGAGACCAAAATGGATGTAATCGATCGCTTCATGGTGAACCAATGTTTAGGCCCGTCTTTCGACGGTTTTGACTACCTCCCCGCTCTGGGCACCCGTGGAGGGATCTTGCTAGCTTGGAATTCTCAAGCTCTGCAGATCACTAACATTACAAAGGACACCTACGCCATCACAGGCGAAGTACACCCAAATAACAGCAATCCTTGGTGGATAACGGTGGTTTACGGGCCGCAAAGCACTCCCGACAAAATCCAGTTCCTTGAGGAGCTGGCCCTGCGACGCACACACTGCGCAGGCCCCTGGCTTGTGATTGGAGACTACAACATGATCCTGCGCGCCTCGGAGAAGAACAATGAAAACCTGGATCGTGCGAACATGCTACGCTTCCGCGAGTTTGTCAGCAGTCAGGAATTAAAAGAAATCTACATGCACGGACGACTTTTCACCTGGAGCAACGAGCGTCGCGCTCCCACGATGTCTAGGATTGACAGGGCCCTGGCCTCGGTGGATTGGGACCTTTCTTACCCCGATGCTCTTCTACAGGCGATCTCCACGTCTGTCTCTGACCATGCCCCATTGCACCTATCGATGAATGCGTCGCACCGGCCAAAACGACGCTTCAAATTTGAACTGTTCTGGCTGAGTCTGGAGGGGTTTGACGATGCTGTCAAAGAAGGTTGGAGATGCGATGACACCATCACTGACCCGTTTCTTAGGCTGGATGCCTGCTACCGAAATCTGGCTGTCCACTTGCAAGCTTGGGGCGATAGAAAGGTCGGGAGCCTGAAGCTGAAAATTGCGATTGCCAATCTGATCATCCTACGTTTTGACGCAGCCCAGGATGACAGGGCTTTGTCTCCTGAGGAATGGTGGCTAAGGAGGACGCTGAAACACGTTGTCCTCGGGATGTCGTCCTTGGAACGGACAATGGCAAGGCAGAGGTCTAGGATGCGATGGCTCAAGGACGGTGATGCCAACTCCAAGCTCTTCCATGCTGTAGCTAACGGGCGTCGGGCAAAAAACTTTATAGCTGCGGTGAAAAACGGCACGGAAATCATCACTGACCAGCAGGGGAAGGAGAAGATCTTCTACGACAGTTTCAGAGCACTGTTAGGTACAATTCAGAACAGGGAGAATTCCATCGATCTTCATATGCTGGGCATGCCAACCCATGAGCTCGATGATCTGGCGAACATCTTCTCCGAGGAGGAAATCTGGGGGGTGATCAAGGAGATGCCTCCAGACCGGGCTCCGGGGCCCGATGGGTTTATCGGCGCTTTTTACAAGCGGGCTTGGCCAATTATCAAGGGAGAGATCATGGCAGCCATCCTGAAGCTCTACGTTGGAGATGGGCGCACCTTTGAGAGGCTCAACCGAGCCCTGATCACTCTGATTCCCAAGAAGCAAGACGCGGAAGAGGTAGGCGACTACCGCCCGATCAGCCTAGTACACAGTTTCGCCAAACTTTTCTCCAAGCTTATCGCAAATCGCCTGCGCCCGAAAATGGAGACCCTTGTCAGTAAGAACCAATCTGCGTTCATAAAAGGGAGAAACCTGCACGATAACTTCCTGCTTGTGCGACAACTGGCTAGGAAAATCAATGCAAGGAAAGAACCAGGGATTCTGTTCAAGCTTGATCTCGCGCGTGCATTTGACTCCCTGTCCTGGGCCTTTCTGTTCGAGGTGCTCCAGCAGCTGGGCTTCCCAACGCAAGTTCTCAGATGGATCGCGATCGCGCTTCGCACTGCTACCACGCGAGTCACTGTCAATGGGGTCCCGGGACAGAGGATCAGGCATGCGCGGGGGCTGCGCCAGGGAGACCCATTGTCGCCGCTGCTTTTCGTGATTGCCATGGAAGTCACAACCCTGCTCCTTTGCAAGGCCTCTGAGCTGGGTATGCTATCACCCATCGGCAATTGCTCAGCGGCGCAGAGGGTCTCAATATACGCTGACGACGTTGTGATCTTCGTGAAGCCTACAGTGCAGGACATTGTTGCTGTGCGAGATCTGCTGCAGATACTTGGTGAAGCGTCAGGTTTGAAAGTCAATTACAGGAAAACGTCGGCAACTTTAATCCGGGCTGGAGAAGCGGAGGAGGAGCTAGTAAAGCAGTTGCTACACTGTGAGATCAAGCAGTTCCCGATCAGATACCTTGGACTGCCGCTCGCATTGCGCCCTTTAACCAAGGCACAATGGCAACCCTTACTCGACGCCACGTTGCATATTGTCCCAGCCTGGCAACGTGGTTTGATGGCGCGTCCAGGCAGGTTGGTCTTGATAAAAGCGGTCATGTCAGCTAGGCCAATACATCAACTGCTGATATCGGAAGCACCATGCTGGTTATTCGACGAAGTAGAGAAAGGCTTCCGTGGCTTCTTTTGGAGTGCAAAAGACAAGGCGAATGGGGGACAATGTCTAGTTGCATGGAACCAGGTTTGCAAACCTACTGAGTTTGGGGGTTTGGGCGTCAAGAACCTACGGCTGCAAGGTCTTGCGCTTCGAGTAAGATGGGAATGGCTGAGGAGGACAGACCCTAGCAGGCCGTGGCAAGGTCTACCCCTGATAACTGACGAGAAAGCCAGGCAGGTGTTCGACAGTCTAGTTCAGATAACGGTTGGAGACGGACGCCGCACCTATTTCTGGAGAGACAGATGGATTGAAGGGAAGCATGCCATCGACATTGCTCCTACGCTGGCAGGAAAGATCAAGACAAGGGCCTACAATTCGAGAACCGTTGCTCAGGCCATGGAGAACAATAGATGGGTTTTTGATTTCAAACAGCCTCTGTCTGAAGCTGAAGCTAGGGACTGCGTTCGTCTATGGCTAGCGATCAGGGACGTGCAGAGAGAGGAGACGGTGGAGGACCAATTCCGCTGGCCTTGGTCCAGCTCTGGAGAATACACCGCCAGATCGACATACAAGATGTTGACTCAGGGATCCACAGCCCACCCTCTTGGCGAGGCCATCTGGAAGAACAAAGCGACCCCTAAGAACAAACAGTTCGTATGGATTGCGGCCCAGGACAGAATATGGCCGGCGGACAGGAGATACAGACATGGTCTTCAAGCCCAAGCTACTTTGTGCGAAGTTTGCATGCAAGAGATCGAAACCTCGGAGCACATCTTGATGCAATGTGTGGTCACACGCGAAGTCTGGCACATCTGTAGGGAGATCTTGGAGCTATCGTTCGAGGAGCCAAGCCATGTGAGCAAATTTGAAGATTGGTGGCTCACGGAGCGTGCACGGATACGTGACAAAAAACAGCGGAAGGATTTCGATGCCCTTGTCTGCATGACCAGCTATGCTATATGGAAGAACAGGAATGCTTGGGTGTTCGGGGACGCGAGACGGCAACATCGACCGATCACTCTGGCGGCCTTGGTGGCAGAAGAATACAACCTTCTCAAAAGAAGTCATGGACGAAGCAATGGCGTAGGAGCAGGAGCTACGAGTGTAGGAGAGTAGTTCCTTTTGCTTTTTTTTTGTTTTGGGTGCACTGACTCCACTTTCTCTGGAATGTTGAGCCAGTATCTTGTAAATAACATTGCTGCCTTCTATAAAATTCGGGTACGCATTCGCGTACATCGAAAAAAAAACATGGTATCAGAGCGGGCTCTTCCCCGTCTCTAGCCGCCGCCCTACATCAAAAACTCGCTGCCGCTGCTTCCGTGCCTTGCACCGTTGCCGCCGCTGCCAAACAACCAAAACCAACCGCCGCCGCCTTACAAACAAATCCCACAACAAAACCCTGCCACCGCCATGCTCTGTCACCGTCACTGCCGCCGCCTACAACAAAACCCTACCGCCGCCGTGCTTCGACACCGCTGTTGCCGCTGCCAAAAATCCCGACACCACAATCTTCAAGATCTCTGCCGCCGCTGTCCTCTCTCTGCTGTGGCACAAAACTTCACCAAAATTCTGTCGTGTCTCTGCCGTGGCACAAAAATTTGTCAAAATGTTGTCGTGTGTTCATTGCAGCTGTCGTCGCCTCCATAAACCCTAGTCGTCCGCTTCCTCGTGTACCATGGCATCGTCATCCTCCACTGTGTCGCTCGCGAGTGCCCTCGGGAACCCGCCCTCTCAGAAGCTCACCGCAGCAACTATCTGTTCTGGAAGGCAGTTGTGTTGCCTCCTCTTCACGGTGTGATGATGCTCGGCCTCCTTGATGGCACGGACACCGCGCCAAACAAAACCCTAGAGGTTGAAGACTGCGACAAGAAGACCACGGTTCCCAACCTGGCCTATGATACACATGGCTTGCCTGTTACCAACATGTTCTCGGATGGTTGGTAAAATCCTTGTCTCCTGAGATTCTCGCTCATGTTATTGATCATGATACTACTATTGATGTCTGGTCTACAATCACTTCCATGTTCTCCTCTACATCAAAGTACAAAGCTTCACACTTACGTACTGCTCTCAACAACACTAAAAAGAAAGATATGACTGCTGGTCAGTATGTTACCAAGATGAAGGCTATATTTCTGAGCTTGCAGTTGCTGGAAAAATTGCTGCTGATGATGAGTTTGTCGGCTATATTCTATAATGGTCTTGATAAATCTTACAATGCTCTTGTTGATCGTGTTCAAGCAACCCCTGGTATTGCTCTTGATGACCTCTTTGGACAGCTCCAGGCGTATGATATGCGCCAAACACTGCTTGATGAAGATGATACAGACTCCGGCTCATTTTGGTCCTCTGCCAACCTGGCTGGCCGTGATGGGTGTGCCCATGGGCGCTCCCCTGACCGTGATCATGGTGGCTATCATGGCCGCTCTGCTGATCGGGGTGGTGGAGACCGCACCTACTGGAGCGATGGCCCACGGCGTGATGACCGACGTGATGGGCGCTGCGATGAACAACGCCAGGATGATCAATACGATGACAAGTGTCGTGATGACAAGCGTGATTAAAGGCATCATGATGACGGGCGTGATGAGAGGCGTCGTGATGACATGTATGATGATAAGAGCCGTGATGAAAAATGAGATGATAGGCGTGATGATCGGCGCTATGATGACAGATGTCGTCGTGATTGTGCACCCACTCCCTATGTTTGATGTTACATGTCATATTTGCAAGATACATGGACATTCTGCTAGTGACTGCTGGTGGAGAAATCAAGATAATTCTGATGATGATGACCACAATGATAAGGTTGTCCATGCTGCTGCTTATGGGATTGATACAAACTGGTACACTAACACTAGAGCTATAGATCATATCACAAGGGCATTGAACAAGATGGCTATTCATGACAAGTATCAAGGGCATGACTGTGTCCACACTGCTGATGGTAATGGTATGTCTATAAGCCATATTGTTCATTGAAGATAGTACGGTTAAGGTTGAGTTAGTCATAAATCTCTTGCACTTAAAAATATTCTTCATGTTCCTAGTGCCTCAAAAAGCCTTCTTTCTATTCATAAGCTTACTCTTGATAATGATGTGTTCATAGAGTTTTACCCATACTTCTTTTTGATAAAGGATTAGGCCACCAGAAGAATCTTGTTTAAAGGCCCTTGCTACGGTGGTATCTACCCGTTAGTGCCCTTCTCTACCAGGTCCTCCAAGCAAGTTCTAGCCACAATAAAGCCAACATCCTCCACATGGCATCGACGTTTATGACATCCATCTTCCTTTGTGGTGCAGCAAATTCTTCGGAAGCACCAACTTTCTCATTCTCCAAAAATAAACCCATATGTGTGTGATGCTTGTCAACTTGCTAATAGTCACCACTTGCCATATCATGTGTCTACCAGTGTTTCCACTATTCCTTTGGAGCAAGTGTTTTCTGATGTATGGGGTCCAACACCTACCTTTGTTGGCAAACATTCTTATTATGTAAGCTTTATAGATGACTTCAACAAATTTACTTGGATATATTTGCTTAAGAAACATTTCGAGGTTTATCAAGTTTTCTTTAATTTTCAGCCACTTGTTGAGAGAAAATTCAATAGGAAAATTATCACTATGCAAACTGATTAGGGTGGTGAATATGAAAAACTCAAGAGTTTTTTTTTCAAAAAGTAGGCATCACTCATCATGTCTCATGCCCTCATGCTCGTCAACAAAATGGTTCTGCTGAACGCAAACATCGTCACATTGTTGAAGTAGGTCTTGCCCTTCTTGCAAATGCTTCTATGCCTCTTAGATACTGGGATGACGCCTTCCTCACAACTACCTTTTATAATAACTTGCTCCGTAGCAAAGTAAGTAATTTTGACACACCTGTTGAACGCCTCCTTCACACCAAGCCTAACTATGATTCTCTTCGTGTGTTTTAGCTAGTTGTGCCTATTGGCCAAACATTCGTCCCTATAACAAACAAAAGGTTGTTTTTCGCTCCGTTAGGTGCATGTTTCTTCGCTATAGTCCCCTTCATAAAGGATTTCGATGCATTGATCCGTCCACATGTCGTATTTACATCTCTCATGATGTTGTCTTTGATGAGCATGTCTTTCTGTTTGCCTCGCTAAATCCTAATGCCGACTCTCGTCTTCATGATGAGATTGTTCTTCTTCCTATATAAACACCACCCATGTTATCTCCAAATGAGGTTGCAAAACATTGATGACTATATGCCTTTGCCTATCATACCAGTAGTTACTAATGATCCTCACTATAATGCAGAAAAATGTTGATACAGATTGCTCTACTGATGAAGAACACTTAGCACCGGAAAATTCTGCTCAAAGCAGTGCTCATATGGACTCAAATCGTACACCAGAAACTTCAGAAAATGATAGAACTGATGCTGAAAACAATGTTGATTCGTCGGCTATGTTGGAATCTGGGGAACATTCCCCCTAGCGGCATTGATCCTGAGGCATATCAGCCGTCTCACGCTGCAAGCGCCGCTCCCGATGGGACAGATGTTCTCCCGCCCTATACCTGCTACTACTCGCGTCGTGCCACCCCTGCGCCACACGTAGCGTTGGCCGGCTCTTGCTCCACCCACGGCCCCCGCCACCGCTTCTGCTGGTCGGGCTGGTGCCGACTGTTGGCGGGAAAACAACGCCGCCGCCCGTGCGGACCCCGACACTGCTGCTGGTCGAGACAACATCAATCGAGGGGGGGGGGAAATGATGATGACACTGATCCCAAGGAAGATTTGGTCCAACCGAATTATGTTCTTGTGCAGCGTCTGCGTAAACTATAACAAGGTATAACTAAGCCAAAAAATACACTAATGGTACCATTAGGTACGGTATGTTTTCTTCTACAGGAGAACTGGGCAATCTTTCCAAATCTCTCTCGCATGGTGATTGGTCTGTAGCAATGCGTGAGGAGTATGATGCCTTACTGGAAAATAAAACTTGGCACCTTGTTCCCCCAAACTCCACAACAAACATCACTGATTGCAAATGGGTATATCATATTAAGAGGCAGGCTAATGGAACAATTGATAGGTATAAATCCCGTCTAGTTGCAAAAGGATTTAAGCAATGTTATGGGTTAGACTATAAAGATACTTTCAGTCCAGGTGTTAAGGTAGCTACCATTAGACTTGTTGTTGCTATTGTTGTCTCTCGTGGCTAGAGTCTGCAGCAGCTAGATATCAAGAACGTGTTTCTCCATAGCGTTCTGGAATAGGAAGTATATATGAGACAACCTCCAGGTTTTGAAGATCCTCACACTTCCCATTATATATGCAAACTTGATAAAGCTCTTTATGGTTTAAAACAGGCTCCACGAGCGTGGAGCGTGGTACTCCAAACTTAGTAAAAAGTTACATGATCTTGGCTTTATTGCCTCAAAGGCCAACACTTTGCTATTTATCTACAATAAATCTGGTTTTATGATATTTGTGCTCATTTATATTGATGACATTATTGTACAAGCTCATCATCTCAGGTTATACCTGCACTCCTGCAAGATCTACGAGCTAGTTTTGCGCTCAAAGACTCAGGAGATCTTCACTTCTTCCTTGGAATTGAAGTCAAACGTACAAATGATGTATTGAGTCTCACTCAGGAGAAATATGCAGCTAATCTTCTTGTTTGAGTTGGTATGACAAAGTGTACATCATCTCCTACACCTTTATCCTCAAGTGAGAAGCTTGTTTTAGACGATAGTACACCTCTTGGCCCTGGAGATAATACACAATATAGAAGCATTATTGGAGCATTACAATATTTGACATTAACAAGACCTGACATCTCCTTTTCTGTCAATAAAGTCTGTCAGTTCCTACATGCTCCTACTACCTCTCATTGGACTACAGCAAAATGCATTCTCAGATACATCAAAGGAACACTGAAGGTTGGTCTGACATTTCAGAGATCATCTTCAAGTTTACTTAGTGCCTTTTTAGATGCAGATTTAGCAGGATGCCTTGATGATAGAAGATCAACAGGAGGTTTTGCTGTTTTCTTTGGTAAAAATCTAATATCTTGGAGTGCTCGTAAGTGATGCATGCAAAATTCATGCATAAACTTTGTAGTTTATTCTCACATATTCCAACATATTTACATATTATGAGATGTTATAATCATGTTTTGCATTGATTTATGGGGATTTTTATCGATCCCCCTTTTGGGGTTATAACTCAGCAGAACAGGAAACACATGTGTTTGTGTACTTCTTAAGTTTCAGGACCTTCCAGAACTCAAACGGAGCTAGGATTTTTCTGGTGTGAATATCTTTCCCTAGGAACCAACATGAGAAGAAGAAGCACACAAGTGGGCCACCAGGACCCAAACGAGACCAGGTGGCATAGGCCCCTAGCCAGGCCACGACACCCAGGCTCATTTAGCCCTCGAGCCTCCGATGTCGTCCGTCTTGATCTCAGATTGACCGGCTTGACCTAAAAACTCCTATATAAAGAACCCCCGAGGCTTTCTTGCCAAGAGGCAGCGGAGAAACATGAAACCATGAAACAGAGGTTGTACCTGCGAAGATTGGAGGGGGAAATATTGCCGGAGCCGTCCCAGGTTACTTCTCCAACCTCTCCAACATCACCGACACTACCACCATGATGAAGAGGGAGTAGTCCACCCCTGGACTGTGGGTTTGTGGTAGTAGCTTAATCTCTCTCTCTTGTGCTATGTTGATTAGATGCCATATGAGCTGCCCAATATGATTATGGCCATATTATGTAATTCCTATGTGGTGGATCCTTATTTTATTGGATGATATATGAGATGTGAACCTTTACATGTTCTTGATGTATGAGTAGATGCATATTGTTACCCCATTCTTATTGCTTGTTATGATCAAACTTGTTGTGAGAGCATGTGTGGGGGATGATGTGTGTTAGATCGAGTAACTTGGTAGTAGTATTGGATTGTGACATCAATTTCATAGGTACTATGGTGTTTACCAATTCCAAAATTTTATTGACAGCTAAGATAAAAGAATGCATTGCCATAATTTTTATTGATAGCTAAGAATCCCTGCTTACATTCATGGACTTTGTTCCATTGTAATATGTTCATGCACGATAGCACATTTGATATTCACCATCATGTCAAAGTACCTAAGGATATACTTACCTAAGGCTATACTCTATTAATTCTTAATACTAGATTGAATGGAGTTGATCCCTTTCTAGTGGAGTATAAGTAAGATGCATAGTATCATCTTTCTGTTAGGACGTGATGCCCATATGAATGAAAAAACATAATAAAATCTCATCAATATTTTGGTCATCTATCTTGTGCTTAATGCCACCATAATTTTATAAGAGAGTAGACAAGTGAACCCATGAATCTCGGTCCATTTTAAGTCATAATAATGACCTTTCAGCTGCTTCTACTTGCCTTTGTAATTTTAGCTTTATTTAAATCCAAAAATACCAAAAAAATCTTTTACCTTCTGCAACATTATACAAAACCCAAAAACAACTTTCTTTTACAGCATTAGTTTTTTTCTAGTTTAGTTTACTTTTAGTTATTTACTTTTTGTTATTTATTTTGTTTTGTTGTTCTAATGCCGAAATCTTGTGTTTGACAACCACACGGTGGAGTTGGAGACACAAGGAAAATACCTTATTTTGCAGGTTGTTTGACAAGGACCAAAGAAGCTTTTACGACTAGTATTCTACCCGTACGCCATACCCCTTTGTATTGCCACGATGGAGTTTATTACACCCTATATAAACACACAATTGAGCCAAGGGTGAGGGCACCGTTTCCGCCAAACCCTACATTTAACACTATCGCCCAACCCACTAAATAAACTAAAAGCTGAAAACCATAGATAATAAAATGACAGGAAATTATTTTCCTGTGACAAACTAAAAAGAGATGTGATACATCTCAAACGTATCTATAATTTTTGATGCTCCATGCTTGTTTATGCACCATTTGCTTTGTGTTTTGTTACACTTCGTGGCATTTTTATGCATTTTCCGGAACTAAACTATTAACGAGATGCCACAGTGCCAGTTCCCTGTTTTGTGCTATTTTTGTGTTTTAGAAAAGCTACACAGGAAATATTCTCAGAATTGGACGAAACAAAAGCCGAAGTTCCTATTTTTTCCGACACGAGACGGAGTCCAAAGCAGAGACGGAGGGGAGCCAGGGGCCAGCCACACCATAGGGCAGCGTGGCCAGCCCTTGGCCCATGCCACCAGGTGGTGGGGCCACCTGGCCCACCTCCTGACGCTGCTCTTCCGCCTATATATTCTCCTCGACAGGAAAACCCTATGGGCCCGATCAATTTTCCAGAAAACATACTGCAAGCCGCTGTCATCATCGATGCGAGATCGGGAAGGTCCAGATGCTCTTCCCGGCACCCTGCCGGAGAGGGGAATCACCACCGGAGGCCTTCTTCATCACCATGACTGCCTCCAGATTGATGTGTGAGTAGTCTACCTTGGACTACGGGTCCATAGCAGTAGCTAGATGGTTGTCTTCTCCTCCATGTGCTTCATGTTTAGATCTTGTGAGCTGCCTATCATGATCAAGATCATCGTTGTGTAATTCTACATGTTGTGTTTGTTGGGATCCGATGAATATTGAGTACTTTGTCAAGTTGATTTATTGATTTATCATCTCTATGTTGTTTATGATCTTGCATGCTCTCCGTTGCTAGTAGATATCTTGGCCGAGTAGATGCTAGTGACTCCAAGAGGGAGTATTTATGCTCGATAGTGGGTTCATGCCTCTATTAATTTGAGGGACTGATAGAAACCTCTAAGGTTGTAGATGTGTTGTTGCTACTAGGGAGAAAACAATAATCTTGTGTTCAAGGACATTTGTATTGTTTACATTATACACTTTGCTTAAGACGATAATCTGTTGCTTGCAACTTAATACCCAACGGTTATTTGAATGATATCCGATGGGTGGATTATTAGTCATAGATGCAGTTGGATTATGGTCTATGTATTATGTTGTAATACCCAAGTGAATCTCATAGTGATCCTCATGAAATTTGTATGCTTTCTTTATTCTATCAATTGCCCAACTATAATTTGTTTACCCAGCATGTTATTTATCTTATGGAGAGACACCTCTAGTGAACTATGGACCCCGGTCCATTCTTTTACATTCTTATTACCGTTTACTATTTACTCGTTTTATTTACATTCTCGCAAACTACTATCTTTTACCACACGATACGTTTAATCCTTTGTTTACAGCAAACCGGTGAGATTGACAACCTCACTGTAAGTTGGGGCAAAGTACTTTGGTTGTGTTGTGTGCAGGTTCCGCGTTGCTGCTCGTGCAAAGCTATGCCCTAGATAAGGTGCCATATATAAATTGTCTGGAGCTGTCGCGAAGCCAGCGAGCATCAACCTTCGAAAGTTGGTTTTTTCTCCTACTGGTTCGATAAACCTTGGTTTCATACTGAGGGAAGACTTGTTGCGGTGCTCATCATATCTTCCTCTTGGGGTTCCCAACTGGGCGGTCAAATACACGCCATCAAGATGTTCTTCAAGTCATTGTGGAACACATGCTTATTCTTAGTTCCAGTTCTCTTCTCTTGCCAGGATAATATAATTCTTGATTGGTTCAAATCATATGCAATCCTCTCTTTTTTGTGAGGTGAGTTCATATATTTGTAGCTCTATTTGGTCACCATAATCTATAACAAGTATATTCATAATGATGGATGAATCATGACACTTACCAACTATGGAGAACCAAATGCCTAGTTAGTTTTACAATGTTTGTAAATAATAGCAAATATGCTATTGCTAGATCTAAATGCACATTAAATTACAAAAAGTGCTCTTGGGCGTAGTAGATATATTATGACCATTTTATTTTATCGCTTATTTTGTACGGCTATTGTTGTACCTGCAACATGAACCGATAACAGTCCATAATGATCTAGCTACTTTGATATTAACTGAACTTTATTCAGCCCTCACATGCCATGCACTAAGTGCTAGTTATTATTCAGAAAACAATATATGACATGCAATGATTAGATATTTGTGGTTACCACTTCGACATGAATAATGTTCCTATTTGTCGTATTCATTAATACTTTTATTAAAAAATACCAGGCTATGATTTTAGAAATAAACTATATAAGGGATAAATACATCCGCAAATATCTAATACTTAATATTGACCATAATTCAACCATGTTTTACCCTTATGTTTACAACTGTAGATAATTATGTGATCATGTTAACGAGGAGGTAAATCTTATATTAGATTTGATGTTGACATAAATTTATATGTGAAACAAAGACTACTTATTTATGTACATATCTGTAAGAGCTAAAAAGAAATATAAGGTATCCTATGAGATACCCCTATATCCAACTAGTTAAACTAAATACAAAAATAATTGACAAAACCCAAATGAAATAGCTGACAAGGGAAAGAAAAGTATAAAGCATCCAATTAAACTATCTTGCATACTATAGGTAAATTACACAGCACAAATATTATCTTCAAATACCAATTTTTAAATAAAAACATACCATTTAAATTTTTTATGCCTACATGAATCAAATCTTTAATTTTCTACTTGTTCAGTCCACCACTTTAGTTGAGAAGTAGCAACTAAAAAAAGGAAGGTGAAAATAAGTTTCATCCCATTAATGGTGCCATCCATATAGCTTCACCAAGCATATACATTCAGGATTTAAAATCATCACAAGAAATATAAGTTTAAAATTAAACCTTAATATATACAAAGAGAACAAAAATTGGGATGAAGTTCAACGAGGTAAGGATGAGGATTCATATTTCTCCTTTACCTTTATTTTACGAAGTTCAATTAATTCTTAATCATTTGATTCCATTGCGTTTACCGTACTATGATCATATGTATCTATGCCTTGTCCCTGTAGATGTTTACAAAAGAAAACCTCATTACTTTTCTAGTGATCGCACATTTTAACAAATATGTTATTGCTAAATTTGATATTGTTTTGAAACATGCACATGGAAAAAAGTTTTCTCAAGAGTAGTAGACATCACAATGTTGTTTTTACCTTGGTACAACGAATTTTTATTGGATTTGTGATGGTAATCGACAACATCTCCGAGTGATCCAGTTAATGTATCACCAAACACTCAGACTTCTCCTCACACATCACCCATCCGTAATCCCTAAGGAGCTCCAAGCTCCCTGGTTTTGGAGGCTTCAGAGCGACCGACCTGTCACCATCGCGGGTCCCCCTCAACATGTGGAAGTGTATGGTTGGCCGTTACTTTTTTGGTAATCCTGCTGTTGTTCTGTTGGGCCATTTGTTCGCAGACTTTATATGGGCCGAGGCCGATGGAGCTGGCCCTATCTTGACGCGTGTCGACAGGAGGCGTGGTAGCGAAGGCGGTTCGCTACGCCGCATTGACTGCGAGCGCTTTTCTTCTTCTTCCTCAGACAGTGGGGTGATACGTCTCCAACGTATCCATAATTTTTGATGCTCCATGCTTGTTTTTACACCATTTGCTTAGTGTTTCGTTACACTTTATGGTACTTTTATGCATTTTTCGGAACTAACCTATTAACAAGTCGCCACAGTGCCAGTTCCCTATTTTCTGCTATTTTTGTGTTTCAGAAAAGTTACACAGGAAATATTCTCGGAATTGGACGAAACCAAAGCCAGTCGCCCAGAATTTCACCAAAGCTTCCAGAGAACCGAAGAGGAGACGGAGTGGGGCCATGAGGGACCCACACACCAGGGCGGCGCAGCCCAGGGGTAGGCTGCGCCCCCTATGTGTGAGACCGCCTCGGTCCAATCCTGACGATGCCCCTTCGCCTATAAAGACCCCCCGACGGGAAAAACCTAAGTACCCAATCACTTTTCCAGAACACATCGCGATCTGCCGCCGCCATCGACCCAAAGATTGGGAGGGTCCAGAATCTCTTGCCGGCACCCTGCCGGAGAGGGGAATCACCACCGGAGGTCTTCTTCATCGCCATGCTTGCCTCCGGAGCGATGAGTGAGTAGTCTACCTTGGACTATGGGTCCATAGCAGTAGCTAGATGGTTGTCTTCTCCACCATGTGCTTCATGTTTAGATCTCATGAGCTGCCCTACATGATTGAGATCACCGTTATATAATTCTACATGTTTGGTTTGTTGGGATCCGATGAATATTGGTGTTATGCTTGAGTTGATGTACTGAAATTTATCTTATGTTATCTCTATGATGTTTATGATCTTGCATGCTCTCCGTTGTTAGTAGCTATCTTGGCCAAATAGTTGCTAGTGACTCCAAGAGGGGGTATTTATGCTCGATAGTGGGTTCATGCCTCTATTTAATCTGGGGGAGTGACAGAAACCTCTAAGGTTGTAGATGTGCTATTGCTACTAGGGAGAAAACAATATTCATATGCTCGAGGGCATATGCTTTGTTTACATTACACACTTTGCTTAATGCAATTATCTGTTGTTCGCAACTTAATACTTGTGGAGTTCTCGGATTGATTCACCACAAGTGGATTATTAGTCATAGATGCAGTTGGATGGTGGTCTATGTATCTTGTTGTAATGCCCAGAGTAAATCTCATTGTGATCCTCTCATCATATGCACGTTGTCTTTATTCTATCAATTGTCCAACTATAATTTATTTACCCAGCATGTGTTATTTTATCTTATGGAGAGACACAACTAGTGAACTGTGGACCCCGGTCCTATTTCCTTTATATTTCTATCACCTAATTACTTTACTCGCACTATTTACTTTACTCGCATACTATTACTATTTTCCACTTGATACGCTTATTCCTTTGTTTCAAGCAAACCGGTGAGATTGACAACCTCATCGTAAGTTGGGAGCAAAGTATTTGGTTGTGTTGTATGCAGGTTCTGCATTGCAGCTAGCAAAGCAAAGCTTAGACGAGGCGCCTAATAAATTGTCCGTAGCTGTCGCAAGCTAGCAAGCATCACCTTCAGTCGTTTGGCTTTTTCCCCTTCGGATCGATAAACCTTGGTCTCTTACTGAGGGAAAATCTTGCTGCTATATTCATCATACCTTCCTCTTCGGGTTCCCAACTGGACGGTGAAAAGATATCACCACCGCAAGCATCAAAAAAATTTCTGGCGCCATTGCCAGGGAGGAAGAAGAAGACTTCTGCAAGGGGAGTTTTCGCACGCACATCTTTTACTTTGTTTATTGTTTTGCTTTACTTTATTTTTACCTGCATCATTTTATCAAAAACCCAAAAAAAATAAGAATCCTTGGTAGTTGTTATTTCTTTACTTTAGTTCATTATGTTGTTTCCTAAGTACGTTTTGGAGGACCTCTCAGTAGGTAGTGGTTCAATTATTGGGAAAGATAATATTGAGGAGTTCTTTAATCATATTAGTATGCATAAAGAAGTTGAGAAAAAGTCTTTGGTTGAGCTTGCTCCTAGTATTGAAGTTACTTCTGCTTATTTAATTCACATGTTGGAAGCTACGTTTGCTAGCCTTAATCCTTTTATGCAACACATGTTCCTTAAGCTTCATGAAATTGAGGATCCTGAAAAGAAAGCTTTTATCTTGGAAACTTTGCGCTTAGAATTTAAAGATGTTGCCATTAAAGCTAGGAAAGTTCTTAAGCGCTTTAATAAACTCAGTTCACCTATAAAGGTTATTAGTACAAACAACGAAGGAACCGAAATACCTATACCTAGCAAGCTTTTGGGATTGTATGAAGCTTTTAAAAATAATTTTGATTGGATCTGTCCCAAAAATCTTTTTAGTGATTTGAGTGAACCAAAGCATGATCACAAAGGGTCTTCAAAAACTTATGTGGATGAAATACAATGCCTTATTGAGAAGACCTCTTCAATGGATCTTAATGCTTCATCACTTGATATTACTTGATTCGCAATTTTCTGCGCCTAGCTCAAAGGCGTTAAAGAAAAGCACTCTTGGGAGATAACCCAATGTTTTTACATTCAGTTATTTTTCTTTTATTTTAGTCTTGGAAGTTATTACTACTGTAATGACCTCTCCTTATCCTTTTTATTTCGTTTTTGTGCCAAGAGAAGCCTCTAATTTGAGTGAGGTAAGATTTGGGGATGTTGCTGTCCTGAAACAGTTTTCGGTGCTACACCGTAAAAATTCGTGAAAATTCTCTGTATATCTTTTGGACCTGCAATTTCTTATGCATATGCCCCAAGTTATATCGAAACTTTGATTAGTTGAACACTTTTTGATTTGAGCAACAGAAAACCCCTAAAAAATTCGACCTCTGTCAGCTGTTCTGTTTTGACAGATTTCTGCCAATATTTGTGTTTGCCGCTTTATCGCTTTCTTTTTGAGTTCTTTTGATCATGGAACTTTTGGAGAAATTGCTACAGTAGTATATACTTTATATGTGGTGGTTTTGAGTTGAAACCTGATGCAAAAGAGGTTGATTCTATGTTATGCTTACACTAATGTTGCTAATAGATTTGTGTTTAGTTTTGTATGAAGGAAGTTTTCAAGTGTAGGGATCGGAGAGTGATGAGATGAGTTGAAGAATGGAAAAAAGCTCAAGCTTAGGGATGCCCATGCATCACCCCAAGAAATATCCAAGAAGTACAAGCGTCAAAGCTTGGGGATGCCCCCGAGGCACCCCTTCTTCATCGGCAAAAATCAGGTCATCTTTCAAGACACTATATTTTTATTGCTTCATGCATTATGCGTTTTTCTTGGAGCGTCAGTTATTTTTAGTTTTCAGTTTAGTTTAGTTTAGTTTGCTGCAATAAATGGTTGGACCCCAACAAATTTCTTTTGGAGAAGTTGCCTTGCTTTTCATTTGCCAAAGAACACTCCGTTTTTCACTCTATTTGTTTCAACGAGTGTTCTTCTTTTTCTAGAACTGCGTTTAGCTTTCGATTTTTGCCTTGATATGTGTTCAGATCTTGTTATATCTTTTTATCAAGGTGTATTTTTGCCTCTGGTCTATATTGGGTTTCATCAAAACAGGTGTTTATAAAAAGTTTGAATGGTGTTGGAAAAGAGAAAAAGCTTTATGCAAAAAAGTGGTACAAGAAGGAGCTTATGTAGACTGCGGCCTAGGCTTTTGCATGTCGTGCTTGATGTATTTTTGATAGCATGCTTAGTGGTTTTTCTGTAGCATTACTTGTCTCAAATAACTGAGATTGCTTAATGAGCCTTTGAAAAAATCATGCGTTGTTTTTATTGTTTGGAAGCATTATTTTGGTTTTCTCCTTGATGCTTTATTTGGGATGACTTGGTGTTGTGGATATACCAAACGGGTATAGCAGTGACGTAGTCTCATACCAGCAAACCAGGGTGGCCCATGGAGATGGCATGGCGGATAGCCAACCGGGCGGCCTAGTTGCTAGTGGTATGGCGGATTGAAGGCTGCCATGCCATGGCAGATTCCACGCTGCCATGCCATGGCAGATTCCCAGACGCATCCATGCCATGGCAGATTCCCGGATAGCAGGAGCTTATGGCAGATTCAATGCTGCCATACCATGGTGGATTATTGGACGCAGGAGCTTATGGCGGATCCGAAGACAGGCCCATGGCAGGTTGCCTTGTAGTACATGCATAGGACTTAGTCTAGGACTCCATATTGTATCCGCCCCGGAACCACCGTGATGCCCACGCCAGACGCCTTTATAAGCCGGCGTGGAGGAGCCCTTGAGGCCATGAGATAGCTAGAATAGCTAAGACATAGCAGATCGCATCGCGACCAGCACAACCATTGTAACCTGTACACATTGTGCCATTATAGTGAGTTGTAGCAGGATGTAGCGATCCTCCACCGCGGGGACGTGAACCTGGGTAATCCCTGTCTATCACCGTCCCGGGCACCAGATCGCCTATCCCCTCTTTCTATCGCCTTGAGGTACCCCTCATGGCATACGTGTCGTAAGAACCACGACAGTTGGCGCCCACCGTGGGGCAAAGCGCGTCTGGAGCGCGGATCTAGGCGGGATCCGCCTTCGCAGGCATCGGTGACACCGTCGCCATCGGGCGCGTCCTCTACGATTCCGGCTTCCCCATCGTCCCAGCGGATAACCTCTGGGTGCCGGCTAGAGAAGACCCTGCTCGATTCACCGTCATCCCGATTGGAGATATCCATATCTTCATTGGAGAGACAAACCCTACCCCCGCTACGGAAACCAATTTCCGGCGGATTGGTATGGCGGAAATCCCCAAACGGACCGCTTTCGAGCTGGATACGGAGGAGGACTCATCTGATCTGGAACTTTCCAAGTTATCCAGATCGGATCTGAAAAGTAATCCCACCCAGCCCGCCCTAGTAGTGGAGGAAGTGGTGGAAGATCGCAGTGAATCCGCCATGTGCAATCTGGCGTTAGAGACACCGCGGTACTGCCTTGTTGCGTTCGCAGGTATCACTTCGGGATCTACCTCCAATGGAGAAGATAGCCCAGGTGAATCCATCCTAGAGGCACTTAATGAAAGTGGTGAATCGGATGACTGGGATAGCAAAGGCTATGATTCTGACCATTACGATGCCGCCATGAGGAAACTCGAGGCGGAATTGGCGCAGCAGGCACTTGAAGAGCAACAAGCAGCGGCCAAGCAGGTGTTTGTCACCAACAAAGGAGATGATGCTGGGCAGACAACCGGTGATCCGCCATCTCAGGCAGTCCACGACGGAGATGCCGGCAATGAGCAGGGTAACCCGCCACCAGCCGCTGATCCCGCCGCGGAGCAACTTCCCGAGATTCATGGCGGACCCAGGCCGCTACCCGCCATCCCCGAGGACCAGCACCAAGAAGACTTCACGACCCCGCTGGACAAGGTCGTCTATGGAACTCTAGCAGATCCAATCACCCCTGACTATGTCAGAGATGTGAACGATCTCGAGAAGAAAAGGCGAGCACTCCTCAAGGAAGCAAAGCGAGTCGAGAAGATGGGCAAGCAGGTTGATGACGACATTGCTAAAGCTCAGGACACGCTGAAGCGCGCAAGGAACATGGAGGAGAAGTATGTTACTCTCGTCCAGAACCAGATCAACGAGGGAGGCGACCCGCAGCTGGTACGAAACCTTGAGTTCACCGTACCAACAGCGGAAACTCTGGCCAGGATGTACATCAAGAATCCGCCATACGTGGACAAAAACCACGATGAAGTTAGGGCTACGCCCATCGAAAACATCGTGGCTGCAAAGGAGCTATTGGAGCATAATAAAAGCCCAGCAGCCCTAGAGACAGCGGTTAAACTGATGACCAAGGCATTAGTGCAGCAGGAGAAGGCTACGTCATCACGACGCCTTGAATCTGATCCTGCGCTATGCAGGTCCAGTACTGCGTCTAAAGCTCAGGGAGCTGGTAATAATGGTGGTCGTCCTGACAACGAGTCTCATACCGGATCCTCGGAGATCCGAAGAAGAGAAGCTCGCAATCGGAGACACGCCATCCCAATATCCTCCGATGACGACAAACCACATGGCAAAGGCCCACAGAGAAATCCATCGCCACCCCGCAAGAATTACCCGGCTTACGGATACCAACAAACCACTGCTGCTCCTCGCCATAAGACCAACATGCCGCCGCCAAAGCATAAGACGTTCGAAGTCCCTAAGGGAGGAATCGTCATAATCGACAATGATGGCAAACGAGGACGAAGCCGTGACGCTGGACGCAGAGACGATCCGCCACGACGGGAAAACAGCAGGGATGGCGGATCCAAGAGAAGGGACCGATCTCGCCATGACGACGGCGCGCATCGTGACGGTGACAAGGATAAGCATCGCTCCACTCGCCACCACGATGACAAAGGGCAAGGCTCCCGCCGCCATGACAATGATCCATCCTCACGAAGAACGGACGGAAGTCGTAGCTACAGAGAACAGTCGCAGGACGGCGAGAGTAAGCGCAGACGCGACCCTTCGCCATCCCCACCAGGGAGCCCTCATGGCGGCGGTGGCGGTGGCGGCGGGCCAGCAAGATCGCGCAACTCCCGCAAGGATCCGCCAGACCAGAAGCCCTACGACGCCCGTACCCATCTAAATGAGATTGCCAAGTCTCAAACGGCCTTCTTCCTCGGCCCTAAGTGCTTTGGACCACGGATTCGTGACGAGCCCATCCCGTATGGGTTCAAAATCGAGAAAAATATCCGCCAGTACAATGGAGTCGATAGGCCTTTGACCTGGCTACAAGACTACTTCAACGCAGTACAATTCGCCGGGGGATCTCCCAATGTCGCTGTCCGCTATTTGCCCCTGATGCTATCCGGCACTGCGAGGCAGTGGATCAATGACCTGGCAGAAAACTCCATCCAAACCTGGTTCGATATGCAAACTGCGTTCACGGAAAATTTCGAGGGGACTTACAAGAGACCCCACAACATTGGTGACCTCCAACGGTGCCGACGAGCCGACGATGAGACCTCCCGAACTTTCCTCGCGCGATGGCTGGATATGAAGAACTCCTGTGAAGGGGTTACTGACGAATCCGCCATCCTCGCGTTCATTGACAGTTTGGAGAGAGGCCAACTGCTCCGCCATCGCCTGTTGCGGGAAAGGAACGAAGGGAAATTGACCCTAAATTCCATGATCACCATCGCAAGCAATTACGCGGCCGCCGACGACGACGCCCGCGAATCTCTGAAGGCTTCCGCCATCCAGAACACTGGAAAGCGGAATAGCAGTAACAAACGGAAGAATCCGCCAGAAGAGCCGCAGGCCCCGGACATGGTGGCCACAACCTTCGCTGACAAGGGTCAAAGCAGCCAGCGCGGCAGGGGACGCGGAGGTGGCGGTGGCCAGCCGCGGAGTTCTGCAACTCCCGCTTCGGCGCCATCCGCCCCCGTGTCTTACGACGAATACCGCGACATGCCATGTTTTGCCCATCGTGACGCCTCAGGGAAGTGCAACCACACCAACCGGAACTGCAAGTTTGTCAACGACCTCAAGGCGGATCAAGAAGCTGGCTTCAAGCGCAGCCGGCGACAACGGCCTCGTGGCAAAGGAAAAGCGGATAAAGACAAGGAGTCTAGGGATGGCAGCGATATGGATGAAGACCCTGCGCCCAAACCCGCCGAAAAGGCAGAGGGTGGTACTGGCAAGGGTAACCCAATCAAGGACGAAAAAGGTGCCTTTCACACATTCCTTGGACCCCCCACGGCTAAGGCACAGAGAGCTGCTATGCGCTCCCTTAATGCCACCGTGCCAAAAATCCGCCAGTACGTCCGATGGTCGGAAGTACCAGTGCACTGGAGCTGCGAAGATCATCCAGAGCATATCCCAGATGGCTATTACGCCATGGTGGTATGCCCTGTAATCCATGGCTATGAGTTCTCCAAATGCTTAATGGATGGCGGCAGCAGCCTGAACATCATGTACGTGGAAACTTTGACAAAACTCGGCCTCACCAAGACCCAACTCCGCCATAGCGCGGTCACCTTTTATGGGGTGGTTCCTGGTCGCCAAGCTAAGTCCCTCGGGTCCATCACACTCAAGGTTGCCTTCGGTAGTGAGGAAAACTACAGAGAAGAGCCCATAACCTTTGAAGTAGTCCCGTTCAAAAGCACTTACCACGTGATCTTCGGGCGCCCCGCTTTCCACAGCTTCCATGCAAGGCCATGCTACATCTACAATCAACTAAAGATGCCAGGACCGGATGGCATAATCACCGTTTATGGCAGCTTCAGAAAGGCAAAGGAGTGCGAGGAAGGAGAAGCCGCCTTCGCGGAAGCAGTGTTCTTCGATGAGGAGTTCAAAGAAATCCACGCCGCAACGGACCCCGCGGAGATGCCGGCATCCAAGCAGGACGTTTCCGCCACCCCGCCCACCTTCAAGCCTACAGTCGATACAAAACAGGTGGAACTTGTCGCTGGCGATGCCGCCAAGACTACCGCCATCGGGACGAATTTGTCCCCCGCATAGGAAAGCGCGCTCGTCGAGTTCCTCCGTGAGAACCGGGACATCTTCGCATGGCAGCCATCTGACATGACGGGTGTACCCAGGGAACTCGCCGAGCACGCTCTGCAGATAATTCCTGGCTCAAAGTTAGTAAGACAAGCCATGAGACGCTTCGGAGATGAAAAACGCCGCGCCATAGCAAAGGAAATTTCCAAGCTGTTGAAAGCAGGCTTCATCAAGGAAGTGATACATACCAAGTGGGTGGCGAATCCGGTGCTAGTTCCTAAGAAAAACACAAAAGTTCTGCGCATGTGTGTAGATTACACTGGCCTGAACAAAGCATGTCCAAAAGACCCTTTTCCCTTGCCTCGCATTGACCAAGTCATTGACTCGACGGCGGGATCGGAGCTACTGTGTTTCTTAGATGCCTACTCCGGATACCACCAGATCAAGATGAAAAAGTCCGATCAGCTCGCTACGTCGTTCGTAACACCTTATGGCACATATTGCTATGTCACAATGCCATTCGGTCTGAAAAACGCAGGAGCAACGTATCAGCGCACTATGCAAAAGTGCCTGGCAGATCAAATCGGACGAAATATCCACGCATACGTGGATGACATCGCAGTCATGTCCAAGAAGCAAGATGGCCTTATAGCGGATTTGCAAGAGACCTTTGACAATCTCAGGAAGTACAACATGATGCTTAACCCAACGAAGTGCGTCTTCGGGGTCCCAGCTGGACAACTCCTAGGATTCATCGTCTCCCACCGCGGAATTGAGGTTAACCTGGAGAAGATCAAGGCAATCCTCGACATCTCCCGGCCCATTGACCTAAAAGACGTGCAGAGACTCACAGGCTGCGTGGCAGCAGTGAGCAGATTCATCAGTCGTCTTGGCGAGAAGGCTTTGCCACTCTACAAGCTGATGAAGAAATCAGACGAATTCGTCTGGACCGACGAGGCAGACACTGCACTTAAGGATCTGAAGAGAGTGTTATCCACTGCACCAGTCCTAGCGGCACCCGAAGACCAGGAGCCCATGTTACTATACATGGCGGCAACCAATAGGGTGGTCAGCATCGTCATGGTGGTAGAGCGTAAGGAAGAAGCGCAGGAGTATGGCGTACAACGACCAGTCTACTATGTCAGCGAGGTCCTGACGGAATCCAAGCAGCGCTACCCTCACTACCAAAAATTGGCATACGGAGTTTTCCTAGCCTCTCGTAAGTTAAGGCATTACTTCTATGACCATAAGATCACAGTGGTGAGCAAAGCCCCACTGAAGGACATCATCAACAACAGCGACGCAACAGGACGAGTTGCGAAGTGGGGCATTGAATTGGCCTCTTTCGACATCGACTACAAGCCTCGCACCGCCATCAAGTCTCAGGCGTTGGCGGAGTTTATGGCGGATTGGAAAGAAGCACAGGAGACTACGCCCATCCCAGAACCAGAGCATTGGGTGATGCACTTTGATGGCTCAAAGTTGCTACACGGCTCGGGGGCTGGAGTGACGCTCAAATCTCCTAAGGGAGATGAGCTCAGCTACGTTCTCCAGATTCACTTCCCCACCACCAATAACATCGCGGAGTATGAAGCGCTACTACACGGGCTACGTGTCGCAAAGGAGATCGGTGTACAACACATCATGTGCTGTGGAGACTCTGACCTTGTGGCTCAGCAGGTGGCTGGCACATACAAAGCTCGGAACGAAATAATGGCGGCATACAGGGACGAAGTGGACGAGATGGCCAAAAGTTTCCTCGGCTACGACATAAAGCACGTACGGCGAGAAGATAACATGGCGGCCGATACCTTGTCCAAACTGGGATCCAGCCGTAAGGCAGTTCCGCCAGGCGTATTCCTCGAGCATCTGCGCGTACCATCGGTTAAGATGGTGGATCCAGAAAATCCGGAGATAGCGAGCTCCCCTGTTATGGCGGTTTTGCCTAGCAATCCGCCATGGGCAGAGCCCTTCCTGGAATATCTGACGAGCAAGAAGCTTCCCGAAGACGAAGTCGAGAAAAGACAAATCGAGCGTAGAGTCAAAGCGTACACCATCATAGATGGCCAACTCTACAAACAAAGCACCTCGGGAGTTTTCATGAAGTGCATATCCCAAGTGGATGGAATCGAAATACTAAGAGAGATCCATGAAGGCGAATGTGGGCATCACGCCGCCGCCAGATCCCTAGTAGCAAAAGCGTTCCGCCATGGGTTCTACTGGCCAACAGCCAAGGCAGATGCAGACCGCATTGTGGAGCTCTGCCATGGTTGCCAGATGTACTCCAAGCAAACCCATATGCCCGCCACAGCATTGCATACGATCCCTATAACTTGGCCTTTTGCAGTCTGGGGGCTGGACATGGTGGGTCCGCTAAAAACAGCACCTTCGGGATTTACGCACCTTTTGGTAGCGGTAGACAAATTCACGAAGTGGGTGGAAGCTAAGCCCATCAGGAAACTTGATGGCAAAACCGCCCTAAAATTTGTCAAGGACATTGTGGTCAGATTCGGCATCCCACACAGCATCATCACCGATAATGGCACAAACTTGTCTCAGGGAGAAGTTGAAGAATACTGCCATCACAACGGAATCCGCCTTGACCTAGCATCTGTGGCACATCCACAGTCTAATGGCCAAGTTGAGCGGACCAACGGACTAATCATGTCAGGGATCAAGCCACGCCTGGAAGCACCGCTACATAGAGCAGCTGGAGCCTGGGCAGAGGAGTTGCCATCTGTACTGTGGAGTCTACGGACCACGCCAAACAGATCAACCGGCCTTACCCCTTTCTTCTTAGTCTACGGAGCAGAGGCAATCTTGCCAAGTGATGTTCAGTACGATTCTCCAAGAGTCGAGGCCTACAAGGAAGAAGATGCAGAAGCGTCCAGACAACTATCTGTGGACCTGCTGGAAGAAGAGCGTGACCTAGCAGCCCAGAGATCCGCCATCTACCAGCAGAATCTCCGCCGCTATCACAGCAGGCGAGTTCGCCAACGCTCGTTTAAGGAAGGTGACCTGGTGTTACGCCTCAAGCAGCAGAAGTCCCACAAGCTATCCCCGCCTTGGGAAGGACCCTTCGTCATCAGCAAAGCTCTACTAAATGGTTCCTACTACCTCGTTGATATTCGCGAGCTAGATAAGCGACCAAGTAAGAAGCGCAAACGAAGAGACCCTGACGATATCTACGACGAGACAGATCGTCCATGGAACATCGCACAGCTACGTCCTTTCTACACTTAGCAATTTTCTAGCTTTGTAACAGGCACCTCTATATGATCAATGAAATAAAGCATTTGGTTCACTCTTGATTTTTTCTGAGTCTTTTACCTCCTTTATTGTTCATTTAGATCGTATAGAACATTTTGCGCAATTGTGCTTTGCACTTGCGTCTCTTTTAAATCCGCCATAAGCGGTCCGCGTAGCTTTTTTATGTTTTGATCTTCATTCGATGTTCTCTGTGTGGATTCCAGAGTAGTGACTTTTTGACGATCCAAGCCGCCATCTGCTCAGGGTTCTGGACGGTTGCTATTAAGTATCGTCGCCCTAGCGGATTGTTCGTGCGAAGATTTCGCCATCTCACGAAAAGTCAAGCACAGAGAGCCGGATGGCGGATCGCATAATCCTACGCGTGAAAAATTTTAAGTGTTGTTTTTTGGGCATGGCAAAAACTGCAAGTTGCATAAAACTAGGCCTGGCAGTTTCTTCGCGCAATTAAAACCACTTCATAAACAACAAACTGCAAAAGTTCACAAGTATTTTACTGATCCGCCACAAGCAGATCAGTCACAGTGCAGACACATCACACGCAGTTTAAGTTTAAATTACAGACCCACTCAGGGGCCGAATTGATGCAAAGTATTTTTTCCTTCCATATTGCAGGGCACATCTCAAGAGGATGGCGGAATCTTGGAGGACACCTCATCCCCGCCATCACCACCTGCAGTTGCCGCGGAGGCAGATGCCGAAGCTTGGCTAGGCGATCCTGGCAGCTCGTATGCTTCATAGTATACGTTCAACTGCGTCCCAAGGGCGCACAGTTGATCATATCCAAGCACGCTCTGCCGGATGGCGGCCTCGTCCACCGGCGCGCCATCCTCGCCGCTCTCAGGGATGCCGGAGGTGAGCTGGTCCAGGTCCATGTCGGGGTAGTGGGCCTTCGCCAATGTCAGCGCTGTTCTGGCACCACCCCGAGCAGAGGACAGCTTCCAATCCGCCACCAGCCCTGGCACCAGCAGCAGCTTCTGCGTGAGCGCGATGGCGGAAAGGTTGGAAGAACCCGCTATCTGCAGGCTCCCGCACGCTTGGCGACCAGCGCTGAGAAGGCCATCAAGCTCCTTCCTCGCTGCGTCGGTGGCCATGCGCAAGCCCTCAGCGGTGTCCACCTCGCTTTGCCCCAAGGAAGCTGCATGGCGGAAAAAAGAAGATGCGTCACAAACTATGTAGCAGAAGTTGAAAAACAAGTTATAAGAGGTGGTACCTAGCAAGTTGTCTTGGAAGTGATGGAGGAGCTCGTTAAAGCCTTCACGCCGCTTCTCAAAGTCAGCGGCGGCTTTGCGGAGATCCGCTATCTCCTTGTCCTTTTTCTTGCCCTGGTTCTCCTGGTCCTTCAGCCGCCTCTCGAGGGTGGCGTTTTCAGCCAACGATTTCCGGAGCTGTTCATTCAGCCCATCCATCGCAATGGCGTGGCCTTTCTTCATCCCCTCAAGTGTGGACTTGAGCTTGGCAGCGTCTGCATGGCGGAATTCTGTCAGTTCAGCGTTTGATTGAATAAGCGTAAAGGAAAGGAACCTTAAGGTTAAATACCGCTATTCTCAAGCTGTTGCCGCAAATCCGCCACAAGAGTGCCTTTCTCCGCCAGCTCCTTCTCCTGCGAGCTGACGACCTGGACCAGGTCCTCCACCACCTTCTTGTAATTCTGGCAAAATTTGAAGTGTTAGTCAATCTTAGAGCTTTATGCCGGATGTGAATCCGCCATAACGCTCGGGGGCTACTCACTGATTCTTTTTTAGTCACTTGGCGCATGCTCACACATGTTAGACTCATACAAAGTTGCCAATAGCCTCTGTGATCATTTAGTTTTTGACTTTTGATGCCATGTTATGCTTCTTTTAATGTCGCTTTGTCGCTTTGCATGATTATGGCCGTTATTGCTCTCTTAGTTGGTCGCTCCCAGTCTTTTGCTAGCCTTTGTCTTGTACTGAGTATGAGCTCTACTCGTGCATCCAACTCCTAAAAACCAAGTTTGCCAAAGTGTCCACCATACATACCTATTAGCAATTTGTTATTCCAAAGTACATTTGACTTGCTTTTATCTACTCTTCAAATTAAACTCTTACCAGTGTTATGCGAAAATTGGTCAGTAAAGCTCTCACGAACCGGAAGGCACACTTTACTTTTTCTCGTTCTTAAAAATTTGATATTGTGGTCTCTTATGTTGAAATGTTATGCTTGCAAGTTGTAAGTTGGGAATTAGCCCAGCCATGCCGTCATGGGGCAAGCTTTCAATATTGCACTTCTTATTTGAGTTGATATCGTGATCTTTTGTTTATGGATACTCGCGGTGTGAAATGAATTGGGAATCTTGCGGGATCATGGAGTTTGTATATGTGTTAGAGAAACGCCTGGGCCACCAATCTAAGCCATGCATAATTCATGGTGGAAATTTGCAGCATGCCCATAGTGGACATTCGACGACGCATCTCAAAATAAAAAGCTATACAAATGGTAAATAAAAGAGATGTCAAGGTGTTCATTGTCTGCTTGTCATGTCATTTTGATGTGGGCTTATTTCATGTCATCGGGCATGGAGGTACCCCGTTGGTGGTTCTTGATGATACGTATATACCTACAATGACAAGAGCTTGCTTGGGACTCTAAGTAAAGTAGCATGAGGTTTGGGTACTTGTATTCATGGGACACGAGGTTTTCAACTTATGATTTGTCAAGCATATGCAGCATAAGTGTTCTCGCATTAACTTTAACCATTCAAGATGCTTATGATGGGGGCAATGAGAGCTCAAAGACGGTAAGTACCATAATTTTTGAAGGTTTATAAAACTTGCAATCACTGCTTCCCTCCGCGAAGGGCCTTTCTTTTACTTTTATGTTGAGTCACCACCTTCTATCTTTATGCACCATTAAGAGAGCATAGTTGTCATTCTTAGTATAATGTGCATTGTCCCAAAGTTTTCATTGATTGATTCATATTGTTGGTTTCACTTGTTCTCAAATTATTTGTATCTAGTCGCCCTCTTAAACTTGAAGGCGTCCTATGCATTTATGTTTTGCTCTCCATGAAGGACAAGCTGAAAATCATTTGTATGTTTTCCTTATGATTTGAACACACGTTTGACTTTCATTGTTTCATTTTCATGATCTTTTGTTTGTGTTCATTTTCAAGTTATAACATGGTTGCTAAGTTTCTTCTATCAAGATTATGTCTTTCATGCCCATGTTTTAAGTTCTTTTGATCCCAGTGCACAACGCTTACATAGATGATCAAGATTGTGTAGGTGCATGTCACCTCAAAAATTATTTCTTTTGTTATCACTTACCTACTCGAGGATGAGCAAGAGTTAAGCTTGGGGATGCTGATACGTCTCCAACGAATCCATAATTTTTGATGCTCCATGCTTATTTTTACACCATTTGCTTAGTGTTTCGTTACACTTTGTGGCACTTTTATGCATTTTCCGGAACTAACCTATTAACAAGTCGCCACAGTGCCAGTTCCCTGTTTTCTGCTGTTTTTGTGTTTCAGAAAAGTTACACAGGAAATATTCTCAAAATTGGATGAAACTAAAGCCAGTCGCCCAGAATTTCACCGAAGCTTCCAGAGAACCGAAGAGGAGACGGAGTGGGGCCATGAGGGCCCCACACACCAGGGCGGCGCGGCCCAGGGGTAGGCCGCGCCCCCTATGTGTGAGACCGCCTTGGTCCACTCCTGACGATGCCCCTTCGCCTATAAAGACCCCCTGACGGGAAAAACCTAAGTACCCGATCACTTTTCCAGACATCGCGATCCACTGCCGTCGTCGACCCGAAGATCGGGAGGGTCCAGAAGCTCTTCCCGGCACCCTGCTGGAGAGGGGAATCACCACCGGAGATCTTCTTCATCGCCATGCTTGCCTCCAAAGCGATGAGTGAGTAGTCTACCTTGGACTATGGGTCCATAGCAGTAGCTAGATGGTTGTCTTCTCCACCATGTGCTTCATGTTTAGATCTCATGAGCTGCCCTACATGATTGAGATCACCGTTATGTAATTCTACATGTTTGGTTTGTTGGGATCCAATGATTATTGGTATTATGCTTGAGTTGATGTACTGAAATTTATCTTATGTTATCTCTATGATGTTTATGATCTTGCATGCTCTCCGTTGTTAGTAGCTATCTTGGTCAAGTAGTTGCTAGTGACTCCAAGAGGGGGTATTTATGCTCGATAGTTGGTTCATGCCTCTATTTAATCTGGGGGAGTGACAGAAACCTCTAAGGTTGTAGATGTGCTATTGCTACTAGGGAGAAAACAACATTCATATGCTCGAGGGCATATGCTTTGTTTACATTACACACTTTGCTTAATGCAATTATCTGTTGTTCGCAAATTAATACTTGTGGAGTTCTCGGATTGATTCGCCACAAGTGGATTATTAGTCATAGATGCAGTTGGATGGCGGTCTATATATCTTGTTGCAATGCCCAGAGTAAATCTCATAGTGATCCTCTCATCATATGCACATTGTCTTTATTCTATCAATTGCCCAACTGTAATTTGTTTACCCAGCATGTGTTATTTTATCTTATGGAGAGACACCACTAGTGAACTGTGGACCCCGGTCCTATTTCCTTTATATTGCCATCACCTGATTACTTTACTCGCACTATTTACTTTACTCGCATACTATTACTATTTTCCACTCGATACGCTCATTCCTTTGATTCAAGCAAACCGGTGAGATTGACAACCTCATCGTAAGTTGGGAGCAAAGTATTTGGTTGTGTTGTGTGCAGGTTCCGCGTTGCAGCTAGCAAAGCAAAGCTTGGACAAGGCGCCTAATAAATTGTCCGTAGCTGTCGCAAGCTAGCAAGCATCACCTTCAGTCGTTTGGCTCTTTCCCCTTCGGATCGATAAACCTTGGTTTCTTACTGAGGGAAAATCTTGCCGCTATATTCGTCATACCTTCCTCTTGGGGTTCCCAACTGGACGGTGAAAAGATATCACCACCGCAAGCATCATGGGGATTTCATGTTCTGGCCGTCCTGTTTCTTCGAGCTGCTTCGCTGGCGCGCTGCTCTGTGCGTGATGCCATCACGGCTGCTGGTCCTCTGCTTCCTCGCCGTCGCTCTGGTGCGTTTCCTGTCTCAGCGCTTCCTAGATTCATTTTCTTACTATTTGTTTGTTTCTGTCGCTGGAGGTATGGGTCGGCGGTGTGTCTTGCCGTGGATGCGGTGCATGTCGGTTGCCTGGTTGTAGACCCGTCTACCACCTGTGATGCTTCCGTGCCTGCGTCCTCGACTTGGACGTGCCGCTAGACGCCGGCCAGACGCTCGACTCATGCTCACTGGCATCTACTTCAAATCCTTTGAGGGGATCATCCCCACGGTGTACCTCTCCATGCAGGTTAGGGACGCCATCCCGTCGTCGCGGCCATGTACAGGACCGCCGTGAGGCATGTCATGAACCTCAACGCCTTAAGGTGTCCTGTGGCGGTGTCTGATACGTCTCAAACGTATCTATAATTTTTGATGCTCCATGCTTGTTTTTACACCATTTGCTTAGTGTTTCGTTACACTTTGTGGCACTTTTATGCATTTTCCAGAACTAACCTATTAACAAGTCGCCACAGTGCCAGTTCCCTGTTTTCTGCTGTTTTTGTGTTTCAGAAAAGTTACACAGGAAATATTCTCGAAATTGGACGAAAAAAAGCCGAACGTCCAGAAATTCACCGAATCTTCCAGAGAACCGAAGAGGAGACGAAGTGGGGCCACAAGGGCCCCACACAATAGGGCGGCGAGGCCTGGCCGCTGGCCGCGCCTCCTATGTGTGACGGCACCTCGGCCCACTCGTGACATTGCCCCTTCGCCTATAAAGACCCCTCGATGGGAAAAACCTAAGGGCCCGATCACTTTCCAGAACACATCGTGATCCCCCGCCGCCGTCGACCCGAATATTGGGAGGGTCTAGAAGCTCTTCCCGGCACCCTACCGAAGAGGGGAATCGCCACCGGAGGTCTTTTTCATCGCCATGCTTGCCTCCGGAGCGATGAGTGAGTAGTCTACCTTGGACTATGGGTCCATAGCAGTAGCTAGTTGGTTGTCCTCTCCACCATGTGCTTCATGTTTAGATCTCGTGAGCTGCCTTACATGATCGAGATCACCGTTATGTAATTCTACATGTTGTGTTTGTTGGGATCCGATGAATATTCCTGTTATGATTGAGTTGAAGTACTGAATATTATCTTATGTTATCTCTATGTTGTTTATGATCTTACATGCTCTCCGTTGTTAGTAGCTATCTTGGCTGAGTAGTTGCTAGTGACTCCAAGAGGGGGTATTTATGCTCGATAGTGGGTTCATGTCTCTATTTAATCTGGGGGAGTGACAGAAACCTCTAAGGTTGTAGATGTGCTGTTGCTACTAGGGGGAAAATAACATTCATATGCTCAAGGGCATATGCTTTGTTTACATTACACACTTTGCTTAATGCAATTATCTGTTGTTCGCAACTTAATACTTGTGGAGTTCTTGGGTTGATTCGCCACAAGTGGATTATTAGTCATAGATGCAGTTGGATGGCGGTCTATGTATCTTGTTGTAATGCCCAGAGTAAATCTCATAGTGATCCTCTCGACATATGCACGTTGTCTTTATTCTATCAATTGCCTAACTGTAATTTGTTTACCCAGCATGTATTATTTTATCTTATAGAGAGACACCACTAATGAACTGTGGACCCCGGTCCTATTTCCTTTATATTGCTATCACATGTTTACTTTACTCGCACTATTTACTTTACTCGCAAACTATTACTATTTTCCACTCGATATGCTTATTCCTTTGTTTACAGCAAACCGGTGAGATTGACAACCTCATCGTAAGTTGGGAACAAAGTATTTGGTTGTGTTGTGTGCAGGTTCCACGTTGCTACTAGTTGAAGACACGCTAACTCGTTTGATCGTAAATGGTGCCCTTGTTGGAGTGTCACTAGACTAGCAAGCATCACCTTCAGTCGTATTGGCTCCTTCCTCTCCTGATCGACATACCTTGGTTTCTTAACTGAGGGAAAACCTTGCTGCTATATTCATCATAGCTTCCTCTTAGGGTTCCCAACTGGACGGTGAAAAGCTATCAACACCGTACCGCATCAAGCTCTTTTCTGGCGCCGTTGCTGGGGAGGAAGAAGAAGACTTCTGCAAGGGGAGTTTCGCACGCACATCCTTTACTTTGTTTTAAGTTTTGCTTTACTTTATTTTTACTTGCATCGTTTTATCAAAAACCCAAAAAAATTAGAATCCTTTGTAGTTGTTTTTACTTGTCTGCTTTTAGTTTGCTAGAATGGCTACTCCTGAAAACACCAAGTTGTGTGACTTTACTAGCACAAACAATAGTGATTTTATCTGCACTCCTATTGCGCCACCTGCTCCTGCTGCAAATTTTTATGAGATTAAGCCTGCAATTTTGTTGAGCTATGTGAGATGCAAAAATATAAGGATATTGAAAGTGATATTATTAAGCTCAAGTTGTTTCCTTTTTCTTTGAGAGGAAAAGCTAAGGATTGGTTGCTGTCTTTGCCTAAAAATAGTATTGATTCATGGGCTAAGTGTAAGGATGCTTTTATTGGTAGATACTATCCTCCTGCTAAGATTATAGCTTTGCGTAGCAATATTATGAAGTTTAGTCAGTTTGATAATGAACATGTTGCTCAAGCTTAGAAAAGAATAAAATCTATGATAAAGAATTGTTCCACTCATGGACTGACTACTTGGATGATTGTCCAAACTTTTTATGCAGGACTGAATTTTTCTTCAAGGAACCTACTTGATTCAGCTGCTGGAGGCACTTTTATGTCCCTTACCTTGGGTGCCGCAACTAAGCTTCTCAACAATATGATGGTAAATTACTATGAATGGCACACCGAGAGAGCTCCACAAGGTAAGCAGGTAAATTCTGTTGAGGAAACCTCTTCCTTGAGTGATAAGATTGATACTATTATGCTTATGCTTTCAAATGATAGGACTCATGTAGATCCTAATAATGTTCCTTTGGCCTCTTTGGTTGCTCAAGAAGAGCATGTTAATGTAAACTTCATTATAAATAATAATTTCAACAACAATGCTTATAGGAATAATTTTGCTAGTAATAATTATAGGCCATATCCTTCTACCAATGGTAATGGTTATGGTAACTCTTATGGTAATTCCTCCAACAACACTAGGGCCGCGCCCTCTGAACTTGAAGTCATGCTCAAAGACTTCATGGTTAAACAAACTGCGTTTAATAAAACTATTGAGGAAAAGTTAGGCAAAATTGATATTCTTGCTTCTAAAGTTGATAGCCTTGCTCATGATGTTGAACTTCTGAAATTAAAAGTGTTGCCTAATGAGGTGAAAGAGAACAATCCTTTTGCTACTGCTAATGCTATCCAAGTTAGAATTGATGAAAATGTTAGGATGCTAGCAGAATTGCATGCCAGGTGGGAAAGAGAAGATGAGATGGCTAGGAAGATGAAGGTATGTACCATTACTACCTCTAATGATGTTGCTCCTAATGCTAGCAATCCTCTTACTTTGATTGGTGTAGAGAAAACTCCCACTCCTTGTGTTAAAAAGCCTAAAACTGCTAAAACTTTTTCTCAAAAGAGTGCTGAAATTTTTCAGAGTGTAGAAGATGATAGCTCTATTTCCTTTAATGATTTTGATGTTGATGGCTGCAATATATCTGAAGTCATTTTGTTCTTGCAAAAGCTTTCTTTGACTCCTAATGCTAGTTCTTTAAATGTTGCTTTTACTAAGCATATTACCAATGCTCTCATAAAAATTAGGGATGAAAAGTTGAAGCAAAAAGCTTCTGTTCCCAAGAAGTTAGAAGATGGTTGGGAACCCATCATTGATATGCATGTTAATGGTTTTGATTGCCATGCTTTATGTGATCTAGGTGCTAGTATTTCTATTATGCCTAGAAAGATTTATGATATGCTTGATTTACCACTGCTTGAAAAGTGTTATTATGATGTTTCGATTGCTGATGTTGCTAAGAAGAAACCTTTGGGAAGGATTAACGATATTCTTATTATGGTTAACAATAACCTTGTTTCCGTTGATTTTCTTGTCATGGATGTTGAATGCAATGCTTCATGTCCTATTATTTTGGGAAGACCTTTTCTTCGAACTGTAGGTGTCATCATTGATATGAGGGAAGGCACCATCAAATATCAATTTCCACTCAAGAAAGGTATGGAACACTTCCCTAGAAAGAGAAAGAAATTTCTTTTTGACTCTATGTTTAGAGCAAATTATGAGCTTGATGCTTCATCACTTGATATTACTTGATTAGCACTTTCTGCGCCTAGCTCAAAGGCGTTAAAGAAAAGCACTCTTGGGAGATAACCCAATGTTTTCTTTTCAGTTCTTTTTCTTTTATTTGAGTCTTGGAAGTCATTACTACTGTAATGAACTCTCCTTATCCTTTTTATTTCGTTTTTGTGCCAAGAGAAGCCTCTAATTTGAATGAGGTAAGATTTGGGGATGTTGCTGTCCTAAAATAGTTTTCGGTGCTGCACCGTAAAAATTCGTGAAAATTCTCTGTATATCTTTTGGACCTGAGATTTCTTGTGCATATGCCCCAGGTTATATCCAAACTTTCATTAGTTGAACACTTTTTGATTTGAGCAACATAAAACCCTCTAAAAATTCGACCTTTGTCAGCTGTTCTGTTTTGACAGATTTCTGCCAATATTTGTGTTTGCCACTTTATCGCTTTCTTTTTGAGTTCTTTTGATCACAGAACTTTTGGGGAAGTTGCTACAGTAGTATATGATTTATATGTGATGGTTTTGAGTTGAAACCTGAAGCAAAAAAAGGGTTGATTCAATGTTATGCTTACACTAATGTTGCTAATAGATTTATATTTAGTTTTGTATGAAGGAAGTTTTCAAGTGTAGGGATTGGAGAATGATAAGATGAGTTGAAGAATGGACAAAAACTCAAGCTTGGGGATGCCCATGCATCACCCCAAGAAATACCCAAGAAGTACAAGCGTCAAAGCTAGCGGATGCCCCCGAGGCACCCCTTCTTCATTGGCAAAAATCAGGTCACCTTTCAACACACTATATTTTTATTGCTTCATGTACTATGCATTTTTCTTGGAGTGTCAGTTGTTTTAGTTTTCAGTATTAGTTTAGTTTAGTTTGCTGCAATAAATGGTTGGATCCCAACAAATTCCTTTGGAGAAGTTGCCTTGCTTTTCATTTGCCAAGAACTCTCTAGTTTTCATTCTTATCAAAAACTGAGTGTTCTTCTTTTTCTGCTACTGCTTTTGGTTTTCGTTTTCGCCTTGATTTGCATTCAGATCTTCTTATATCTTTTTATCAAGGTGTATTTTTGCCTCTGGTCCATGTTGGTTTTCATCAAAAGAGTTGGATTAAAAAGGTTCGAATGGTGTTGGAAAAGAGAAAAAGCTTTATGCAAAAAAGTGGTACAAGAAGGAGCTTGTGTAGACTGCGGCCTAGGCTTTTGCATGTCGTGCTTGATGTCTTTTTGATAGTATGCTTAGGGGTTTTGCTGTAGCATGACTTGTCTCAAATAACTGAGATTGCTAAATGAGCCTTTGAAAAAATCATGCGTTGTTTTAATTATTTGGAAGCATTATTTTGGTTTTCTCCTTTGATGCTTCATTTGGGTTGACTTGGCGCATGCTCACACATGTTTGACTCATACAAAGTCGCCATAAAGCCTCTATGATCATTTAGTTTTTGAATTTTGATGCCATCGTATGCTTCTTTTAATGTCGCTTTGTCGCTCTGCATGATTATGGCCGTTATTGCTCTCTTAGTTGGTCGCTCCCAGTCTATTGCTAGCCCTCGTTTTGTACTGAGTATGAGCTCTACTCGTGCATCCAACTCCTCAAAACCAAGTTTTGCCAAAGTGTCCACCATACATACCTATTAGCAATTTGCTATTCCAAAGTACATTTGACTTGCTTTTATCTATCCTTCAAATTAAACTCTTTTTGGTGTTATGCGAAAGTTGGCCAGTAAAGGATGAATAAAATTATGTCTATTATGTCTATGCACATAAAATATAAATCTAAGGTGAACAAAATTAAAAGCAACTACAATATATATGGCAATCAAGTTTTCATCATTCCCCACATTAGTAATAAGGTTGATCAGGTCTTATTAATAATGTGGCAGAGATAAAATACATGATTCATTTTTAAAAAAAAATTAAAGAGAAGAAAAACTCAAGTCACCTCATAATTGATTGGAATGGTTCCAATCATCAAAGTGGCATATTTTGGCTTAGGAGGTGGCAATGCAAACTCAAAGCTCCCAATCATAAAAGTATTCTTTAGAATAGAGTTCACACTTTTCTTCATAGCTGGTACATGATCTTTCTTGGGAAAATATATGGTATGTTCCTTTCCCTTAATATTAAATGTCACTTGCTTTCAGTGCAATTTATAACAGCCCCTGCAGTATTTAAAAAGGGTCTTCCAAGAATAATAGATAAATTCTCATCTTCAGGCATTTCTAATATAATAAAGTTTGTAGGGATTAACACATTAGCAATAGAGATAGGAACATCCTCACAAATGCCTATAGGAATAGTTGTAGATTTGTCAGCCATTTGCAAAGAAACCTCTATTGGAACCAATTTGTTTAGATTAAGTTTCTTATATAAAAAAAGACGTGTGATACGTCTCAAACGTATCTATAATTTTTGATGCTCCATGCTTGTTTTTACACCATTTGCCTATTGTTTCGTTACACTTAGTGGCACTTTTATGCATTTTCCGGAACTAACCTATTAACAAGCGCCACAGTGCCAGTTTCCTGTTTTCTGTTGTTTTTGTGTTTCAGAAGTGATACACAGGAAATATTCTCGGAATTGGACGAAACAAGTTCCTGAAGTCTTATTTTTCCTGGAAGCTTCCAGAGATCCGAAGAAGTGTCGGAGGGGGGCCACCAGGGCCCCACACGCGTGGGTGGCGCGGCCAGCCCCCTGGCCGCGCCGGGCCCACGTGAGGGCGCCTGGCCCCTCCTCTGACGTCGTCCCTTCGCCTATAAAGACCCCCCGACGGAAAAAACCTAAGTACCCGATCAGATTTCCAGAACACATCGCGATCCGCCGCCGCCGTTGACCCGAAGATCGGGAGGGTCTAGAAGCTCTTCCCGACACCCTGCCGGAGAGGGGAATCGCCACCGGAGGTCTTCTTCATCGCCATGCTTGCCTTCGGAGCAATGAGTGAGTAGTCTACCTTGGACTATGGGTCCATAGCAGTAGCTAGATGGTTGTCGTCTCCACCATGTGCTTCATGTTTAGATCTCATGAGCTGCCCTACATGATTGAGATCACCGTTATGTAATTCTATGATGTTGGTTTGTTGGGATCCGATGAATATTGGTGTTTATGATTAAGTTGCTGTACTGAATTATATCTTTTGTTATCTCTATGTTGTTTATGATCTTGCATGCTCTCCGTTGTTAGTGGCTATCTTGGCCGAGTAGTTGCTAGTGACTCCAAGAGGGGGTATTTATGCTCGATAGTGGGTTCATGTCTCTATTTCACCTGGGGGAGTGACAGAAACCTCTAAGGTGGTAGATGTGCTATTGCTACTAGGGAGAAAACAACATTCATATGCTCAAGGGCATATGCTTTGTTTACATTACACACTTTGCTTAATGCAATTATCTGTTGTTCGCAACTTAATACTACTGGGGTGTTCAGATTGATATCCCCGGGAGTGGATTATTAGTCATAGATGCAGTTGGATGGCGGTCTATGTATTTTGTTGTAATGCCCAGAGTAAATCTCATAGTGATCTTCTTGACATATCACGTTATCTTTATTCTATCAATTGCCCAACTGTAATTTGTTTACCCAGCATGTTTTATCTATGGAGAGACACCACTAGTGAACTGTGGACCCCGGTCCTATTTCCATCATATTGCTATCACCTGTTTACTTTACTCGTACTGTTTACTTTACTCGCATACTATATTAATTTCCACTCGATACGCTCATAATCTTTGTTTCAAGCAAACCGGTGAGATTGACAACCTCATCGCAAGTTGGGAACAAAGTACTTGGTTGTGTGTGTGCAGGTTCCATATCACCTTCAGTCATCGCCGTCTCTCCTCTCCTGATCGATAAACCTTGGTATCTTAACTGAGGGAAAACTAGCCGCTACACTCATCATACCTTCCTCTTGGGGTTCCCAACGGGCTGGTCATTCACCACGCACAAGGACTTACTGCTCCACGTCAACTACACGCCACCAGCTCTTTTCTGGCGCCATCACCGAGTAGCAGCTTCTTTTCTGGCGCCGTTGCCGGGGAGGAAGAGAAGACTTCTGCGAGGGGAGTTTTTTGCACACACATCCTTTACTTTGTTATTGTTTTGCTTTACTTTATTTATTTTTACCTGCATTGCTTTATATCAAAAACCCAAAAAAATTAGAATCCTTTATAGTTGTTATTTTTGTTGGTCTGTTATTGGCTTGCTTTATCATGCTTTCTATCAATGGTTGGTTTCTTTGAAACTAAATCTTTTTGGCAAGGTGGGTTCACGGAAGAGCAGCAAAATTATTATGAGGAACACCGCTTGTCACAAAAAGGGAAACACTTATGGGAATAAATCAATAGATTGTATATCATTGCTAGAAACGTGTGCTCTACTTATAATGTTACTTATTGCTTTGATGAATCTTGTTGTTGTAGGAGGTATAAACACCTCCCTTTTCAATGTGAGTATAATGATGATGTTACCATATCTTCTTATATTAATGGAAATTACGACTTTTATGATGTGGAACAAATTGAAGAATTTATTGCTTGGAAGGGTGCATTCGAACTTGCTTATTTGCTTGAAAATACTAATGATGCACCTTATAAATATGAGGTCTATGATATACTCACATTTTGCTTTGATAATTACAAGGAAGGAAATGGCTATATTCTTAAATATCTTAATAGATGCTCTCCAACGGAAGACACTAATGCCTTGAAGGAGCCTATGGAAGAAGAAATTGGAAGCTCATTGGATGAAAAAGAGGAGGAGAGTGCTAATCAAGTGGAGGAAGAATGGAGTTACCCATGTCTACCTCCCAATAAGAGTAACTCTTTAACTAATACCTTATTTGATCACCCTCCATGCTTAACAAAAGAGGGTGAATGTGATATTTATATTGTTGAGTTTGTTCATGATGCTACTGAAAATTATTATGAGAGAGGAAAATATGGTTGTTGGAATTCTCATGTTACTAAGACACCTCTCTTTATATTGAAAGTTCCGAAGTTGCTCCTGTTTTATCTACCCATACTTGTTACTATATGCTTCTTTGATTTATTTTCTTACAAGATTCCCATGCATAGGAAGTGGGTTAGACTTAAATGTGTTTTATGTTTGCTCCTTGATGCTCTTTTTGGCTTCCATTCATATTTCTTATGTGAGCATCTTCTCAAATTACTGAGCCTAGCTCAAAGGCGTTAAAGAAAAGCACTCTTGGGAGATAACCCAATGTTTTCTTTTCAGTACTTTTTCTTTTATTTGAGTCTTGGAAGTCATTACTACTGTAATGACCGCTCCTTATCTTGTTTATTTCGTTTTTGTGCCAAGAGAAGCCTCTAATTTGAGTGAGGTAAAGATTTGGGGATGTTGCTGTCCTGAAACTGTTTTCGATGCTGCACCGTAAAAAATCGTGAAAATTCTCTGTTTATCTTTTGGACCTGCGATTTCTTGTGCATATGACCCAGGTTATATCCAAACTTTTCTTAGTTGAACACTTTTTGATTTGAGCAACATAAAATCCCTCAAAAATTCGACCTTTGTCAGCTGTTCAGTTTTGACAGATTTCTGCCAATATTTGTGTTTGCCACTTTATCGCTTTCTTTTGAGTTCTTTTGATCATGGAACTTTTTGGGAGGTTGCTACAGTAGTATTTACTTTATATGTGGTGGTTTTGAGTTGAAACCTGAAGCTAAAAGAGGTTGAATATATTTTATGCTTACACTAATGTTGCTAATAGAATTGTGTTTAGTTTTGTATGAAGGAAGTTTTCAAGTGTAGGGATTGGAGAATGATGAGATGAGTTGAAGAATGGACAAAAGCTCAAGCTTGGGGATGCCCATGCATCACCCCAAGAAATATCCAAGAAGTACAAGCATCAAAGCTTGGGGATGCCCCCGAGGCACCCCTTCTTCATCGGCAAAAATCAGGTCACCTTTCAAAACACTATATTTTTATTGCTTCATGCACTATGTGTTTTTCTTGGAGCGTCAGTTGTTTTAGTTTTCTTAGTTGGTTTAGTTTGTTTGTTTGCTGCAATAAATGGTTGGACCCCAACAAATTTCCTTTGGAGGAGATGTACTCGTTTTCATTTGCAAAGAACGCTCTAGTTTTCACTCTTATCGTTCATCGAGCGTTCTACTTTTTCTGCTGCTGCTTTTGGTTTTCGTTTTCGCCTTGATTTGCATTCAGATCTTGTCATATGTTTTCATCAAGGTGTATTTTTGCCTCTGATCATTATTGGTTTTCATCAAAAGAGGTGTTATAAAAATTTCAAATGGTGTTGGAAAAGAGAAAAAGCTTTTGTGCAAAATAGTGGTATAAGAAGGAGCTTGTGTAGACTGCGGCTTAGGCTTTTTCATGTCATGCTTGGTGTCTTTTTGATAGTATGCTTAGTGGTTTTGCTGTAGCATGACTTGTCTCAAATAACTGAGATTGCTTAATGAGCCTTTGAAAAAATCATGCGTTGTTTTTATTGTATGGAAGCATTATTTTGGTTTTCTCCTTGATGCTTTATTTGGGTTGACTTGGCGCATGCTCACACATGTTAGACTCTTACAAAGTCGCCAATTGCCTTCATGATCATTTAGTTTCTGACTTTTGATGCCATCTTATGCTTCTTTTAATGTCGCTTTGTCGCTTTGCATGATTATGGCCATTATTGCTCTCTTAGTTGGTCGCTCCCAGTCTTTTGCTAGCCCTCACCTTGTACTGAGTATGAGCTCTACTCATGCATCCAACTCCTAAAAGCCAAAGTTTTCCAAAGTGTCCACCATACATACCTACTAGCAATTTGCTATTCCAAGTAAATTTGACTTGCTTTTATTTTCTCTTCAAATTAAACTCTTACCAGTGTTATGCGAAATTCGGTCAGTAAAGCTCTCACGAACCGGAAGGCACACTTTACTTTTTCCTGTTCTAAAAATTTGACATTGTGGTCTCTTATGTTGAGTTGTTATGCTTGCAAGTTGTAAGTTGGATTCTAGCCCAGCCATGCTGTCATGGGCAAGCTTTCAACATTGCACTTCTTATTTGAGTTGATATCGTGATCTTTTGTTTATGGATGCCCGCGGTGTGAAATGAATTGGGAATATTGTGAGGATCATGGAGTTTGTATATGTGTTAGGGAAACGCCGGGCCGCCAATCTAAGCCATGCATAATTCATGGTGGAAATTTGCAGCATACCCATGGTGAACATTCGACGACGCATCTCACAATAAAAAGCTAAACAAAAGGCAAATAAAAGAGATGTCGAGGTGTTCATTGTCTGCTTGTCCTATCATTTTGGTGTGGGCTTGTTCCATGTCATCGGGCACGGAGGTACCCCATTGGCGGTTCTCAATGATATGCATATACTTACAATGACAAGAGCCTTGCTTGGGACTCTAAGTAAAGTAGCATGAGGTTTGGGTACTCGTATTCACGGGGCACGAGGTCTTCAACTTATGATTGTTAAGCATATGCATCATAATTGTTCTCGCATTAACTTTAACCATTCAAGATGCTTATGATGGGGGCAATGAGAGCTCAAAGCCGGTAAGTACCATAATTTTTGAAGGTTATAAAACTTGCAATCACTGCTTCCCTCTGCGAAGGGCCTTTCTTTTACTTTTATGTTGAGTCACCACCTTCTTTCTTTATGCACCATTAAGAGAGTATAGTTGTCATTCTTAGTGTGATATGCATTGTCCCAAAGTTCATTGATTGATTCATGATGATTGGTTTCACTTGTTCTTAAATTATTTGTATCTAGTCGCCCTCTTAAACTTTGAGGTGTCCTATGCATTTATGTTTTGCTCTCTTTGAAGGACAAGCTGAAAACCATTTGTATGTTTTTCCTTATGATTTGAACACACGTTTGACTTTCATTGTTTCATTATCATGATCTTTTGTTTGTGTTCATTTACATGTTTACAACATGGTTGCTAAGTTCTTATTGTCATGATTATATCTTCATGCCCATGTTTTAAGTTCTTATGATCCCAGCTCACAATGCTTACATATATGATCAAGATTGTGTAGGTGCATGTCACCTCAAAAATTATTCTTTTGTTATCACTTACCTGCTCGAGGACGAGCAGGAGTTAAGCTTGGGGATGCTTGATACGTCTCAAACGTATCTATAATTTTTGATGCTCCATGCTTGTTTTTACACCATTTGCCTATTGTTTCGTTACACTTAGTGGCACTTCTATGCATTTTCCGGAACTAACCTATTAACAAGAGCCACAGTGCCAGTTTCCTGTTTTCTGCTGTTTTTGTGTTTCAGAAGTGATACACAGGAAATATTCTCGGAATTGGACGAAACAAGTTCCTGAAGTCTTATTTTTCCCGGAAGCTTCCAGAGATCCGAAGAAGTGTCGGAGGGGGGCCACCAGGGCCCCACACGCGTGGGTGGCGCGGCCATCCCCCTGGCCGCGCCGGGCCCACGTGAGGGCGCCTGGCCCCTCCTCTGACATCGTCCCTTCGCCTATAAAGACCCCCCGACGGAACAAACCTAAGTACCCGATCAGATTTCCAGAACACATCGCGATCCGCCGCCGCCATCGACCCGAAGATCGGGAGAGTCCAGAAGCTCTTCCCGGCACCCTGCCGGAGAGGGGAATCGCCACCGGAGGTCTTCTTCATTGCCATGCTTGCCTCTGGAGCGATGAGTGAGTAGTCTACCTTGGACTATGGGTCCATAGCAGTAGCTAGATGGTTGTCCTCTCCACCATGTGCTTCATGTTTAGATCTCATGAGCTGCCCTACATGATTGAGATCACCATTATGTAATTCTATGATGTTGGTTTGTTGGGATCCGATGAATATTCTTGTTTATGATTAAGTTGCTGTACTGAATTATATCTTTTGTTATCTCTATGTTGTTTATGATCTTGCATGCTCTCCGTTGTTAGTGGCTATCTTGGCCGAGTAGTTGCTAGTGACTCCAAGAGGGGGTATTTATGCTCGATAGTGGGTTCATGTCTCTATTTCACCTGGGGGAGTGACAGAAACCTCTAAGGTGGTAGATGTGCTGTTGCTACTAGGGAGAAAACAACATTCATATGCTCAAGGGCATATGCTTTGTTTACATTACACACTTTGCTTAATGCAATTATCTGTTGTTTGCAACTTAATACTACTGGGGTGTTCGGATTGATATCCCCGGGAGTGGATTATTAGTCATAGATGCAGTTGGATGGCGGTCTATGTATTTTGTTGTAATGCCCAGAGTAAATCTCATAGTGATCTTCTTGACATATCACGTTATCTTTATTCTATCAATTTCCCAACTGTAATTTGTTTACCCAGCATGTTTTATCTATGGAGAGACACCACTAGTGAACTGTGGACCCCGGTCCTATTTCCATCATATTGCTATCACCTGTTTACTTTACTCGTACTGTTTACTTTACTCACATACTATATTATTTTCCACTCGATACGCTCATAATCTTTGTTTCAAGCAAACCGGTGAGATTGACAACCTCATCGCAAGTTGGGAACAAAGTACTTGGTTGTGTGTGTGCAGGTTCCATATCACCTTCAGTCGTCGCCGTCTCTCCTCTCCTGATCGATAAACCTTGGTATCTTAACTGAGGGAAAACTAGCCGCTACACTCATCATACCTTCCTCTTGGGGTTCCCAACGGGCTGGTCATTCACCACGCACAAGGACTTACTGCTCCACGTCAACTACACGCCACCAGCTCTTTTCTAGCGCCATCACCGAGTAGCAACGTGACACTAACACCAGCTCCTAGATCACATAATTCATATTTCATATAAGTTTATTTAATAGCTTCTACCTTAACGCTCAAATTTTGACGAAAGAGATTTAATTCTACGAGAGTTCTTCATAAGATTCATCCTAATATAATGTTCTTCGGGCTTACTATCATAAGCAAAATCATTGACATATGATATTTCAGTAGGGGGCAATACCTTTTCATTACCTTTTGTAGGGCATACAACATTAACTTGAATAGGAAAGCATGGCCGATCAATAGGGAATTTTATACCCATTTCAGATAACTCCTTGAGATGCGATGTTTTAATTCCCTTCTCTTTAATAGACTCGAAAGTTTCCTTCATTGTTTCATCAGTTAATTTAAGAATACCTGGCTTCTTTTCGGAAAATAATTCTTCCTTATTCGTCTCTTCCATTTTCCAATCTTCATAGTTTCGAGAAATTGTGTCCAATAGTTCAGTGGCTTCTTCAATGGTCCTTTACCTGAAAACATTACCTACAATGCTATCTAGATAACATCTGGTACCTTCAGTCAGTCCATTATAAAATATATCAAGCAATTCATTAGCCTTAAAACCATGAACATGGCATTTCCTAGTCACATCATGGTGTCTCCCCCAAGCTTGAGGTAAATCCTCTCTTTCCTTCTGTGAAAAATTGCTGATATCCAGAGTTAAAGCATGTACTTTACTAGCAGGAAAATATTTATCAAATAATTGGCAAAGGGACTCCTCTTGGCTAGTGATAGAACATGGTGCTAAGCTATTGTATCAAGTTTTAGCATCGCCTCCTAGAGTGAAAGGGAACAATTTCAAAAGTAATAACGTTGCTGAATCTCATCTTTACCGAACAGGGCATATAACTCATGCAAAGCAGCCATGTGTTCAAGAGGAAACTCATTCTTTTTCCCATAAAATATAGCATCTTCTTCATATTCAAATTCACAATCATCAGAATATTAAATTTCCTCCAATTCCGATCCTACATTGTCAATAGATGGAGACTTAGATAAATCATGTGTCAATTCCTTATCTCTACTTGCTCCTGATAAATTACTCTCAATATGGGCAGACAGCTCAGACAATGGTGAACTAGATAGAGTGGCATTTTTCTTTCTAGAAGAAACATCAGAATGAGCATTGGGAGAAAAGTTAGGCCTAGATGGCAAATCTTTACCTCCTCGAGTAGTAGAAGGCATCACTACCTTCTCAGCAAGATTCTTATCATTTCCCATAGCTAAAAATGAATAAGTGCAGCAAATAAATGATAACAAGTGGTCTTACCAATAAAGCTAGGTTCCCCGGCAACGGCACCAGAAAAGTTCTTGATTCCCACAAGTATAGGGGATCGTTGAAATCTTCGATGGGAAGTATTACCAAATTTATAGTTCGACTCAAGGTGATGAGGGTTAAACTCGACAAATGTCCTAGATGAAGGACTTAGGATCGGGAAGATAGGGCGTCGGATGAACTCGAAGGTAAACTCAGTCAAACAAGGTGGCTATGAAAGTAAACGTGGGTGTAGAACCTGGCTTGCTTTCAATCTGTCCCACACCGTCCCCTCCTGGCCCCTATATATAGGTGGCCAGGTCTTGAGGATCGGGTGGGATTCGATACAGATTACAATATCGTCATACAACATGAACTCGTATTTCGACTAGTATTATAATTGGGCCTAGCTTAACGGGCCTCAGGGGTACTCAACCAACGGGCTCCATTATCTATACCCTTGTCAGTAGCCCCCGAGATTCTACCAAAATTGCAGATTCGGGTTGAATCTCAGATCTCCAATTCTTCGACTTGATCAATACTTGACTTCTTCAAATCTCAAAATCTTCGACTTGGTCTTTCGACTTATCTTTTATTATAATATCTCGCAAGGGGCTTTGATGAACACGCCTGACAACTCTGACAGATCAAGAGGCCAGTTAACTGTCGGAACAGATACTTGCCACCTACTTCAAATTCAATCCCCTTGGACTTGAATTCGGGAAACCGGTCAAACCCATTCTTTTGCCGCGTTTAGGACTTACAAAGAATGAGTCCCAGTGGTTCTCAGGGTACCCAGTGCATCCACCAGGATTTTTCTTTGCGTCGTAGACATGGATACATACCAGCAGAGTGCATCCATGTGCATATACCAGGCCACACAGGACGGATCCTGGGGTCTTACCTTCGTGATATATTTCAATCATGGCATTCCAGTTTTGTCGCAATGACGCAACTCGAGAATCATATGTCGCAGCCTTGTTTGACTGTTCCAGTGTACAAAATATTCGGGTTTATTCAACCTTGATCGATAAAAAACTCCCTCCCGATGGGAGTAATGATGCTTCTTGAATCTTCTTTCGCCTTCCTTGCTCCAGTATTCATGAATAAATATCATCGGGTGCGCGCCCAGCGCTCCCGATGGGAGTAGCCCCCGAGGCTATAGTCGAAAAAATTCGAGTATGGGCTCAAATATGTTGTACAAACTTATAATCATTACATCCACACTTTATATGATAATATCGTCGGGTGCGCGCCCAGCGCTCCTGATGGTAGTAGCCCCCGGGGCTATAGTCGAATAATTTCGAATATAAATTCAAAGAATGATATATCCTTCCTTCTCTCCTCTGTAGTTGTCATATCAGTTCCTTGTCGACTTCCATGATTATCACCCATACTCGAAAATGTCAGTTTGTAGTTTTCATTGCCATAATCTTATTTCCCATAACTCGAACTTTTGTGACGTCATTAATATAATTACACTGTGTGTAATTTTATTTTGGCGCTGACCATTACTCATGGGCAGCGTAGTAATTTCACAATTTCTCTGCCCATTAGTGGGCTACTGTTTCCGCTCCTCGCGCCACGTTTCAGCCCACGTTCTGTTACCAGGAAGCTATATAAGGAGAGAGTGGGGAAAATCACTGTTTACCAGTTCATCGCTTCCGCCGCCGCCATTGTTGCAATCTTTGCACACCTCTGATCTCCTGCATAGCTACCGTGCACAAAATCGTAGATGCGCGTGAAGCACCTAGCGCAGAAGAACAAGATGACCAAGGGGAAATCTACAAACGCCGCGACCAGCTGGGTGCCATCTGTTTTCACGCAGAAGGATCTGAACAAGGCCCGAGCTGACGGCCTCATCTCCGATGATGATCAGGTCATCTTCTCGAGCACCGAACGGATCCCCAAGCCTAGAGATGGCTTTCGGGTGATGTTTTTCGCCTTTCTTTTGCGCGGTCTTTCCCTTCCTGCCCACGAGTTCCTTCATGGGCTTCTTTTCGTTTATGGTGTGCAGCTTCATCAGCTCACACCAAATTCTATTCTGCACATTGCTTGCTTCATAACTCTTTGCGAGTCGTTTTTGGGGATCGATCCCCACTTTCTTCTTTGGAGATCCCTCTTTCGGCTCCACCCCAGTGTCGCATTATCGAAGAAACCCGAACTGGGTGGATCTTGTATCTCTGTCCATGCTGAATCGCAGTACTTGGAATTTTCCATTGCTGCCTCGGTACGAGGTTGGAGGACTAAGTGGTTTTACGTCAAAGACCGAAAGATTTCTTCCTTCGACGAATACGGCATTGCTCCATTTGATGCCTCCCAAGAATTGAAGAAATTGGCCTCATGGGATTTGCCTCCCACGGAAGCTGAGATGGAGGAGACCAAGCCACTTCTAGCCCGCATCTAGGAGCTGAAGGGTGGTAGAGGAGGTGCACTTTCGGGTACTCAACTCATTGCGTTTTTCCTGCAACGTCGAGTTCAACCCCTGCAGCATCGTCTCTCCAAATTATGGACTTTTTCCGGCTTGGAGGATCCTTCTCGAGTATCCGAAGATCTTATGGATTAGAAGGATCTTGACAAGCGTGTCAGAGCTCTTACTACTCTCACCAAGGATCATGAAGTTGCGGATTTAGCCGCTAGCTACTTCGACTCTGAGCATCCCTTGCCCGCGGTATGTTTTACTATCTTTACTTGCCTTGTTTTTCTCTTATCATTGTTCGCCTTGTAACTTTCGGGTTGTTTTTCAGGATCATCGACTTCTTATTTCTCGCCCTCCTCTCCCAGAGGGAGGGGCCATTCCAAATGTTCCTGTTTCTGCGGCCTCCGAAGCCCCCGAGGCTGAGGACAGCCAAGATGGAGACGAAGGTGAAGATTCGCTGGAAAGGACCAGCTCAACGACGTCACCTCCTCCTGCGCTTTCTGAAGATCTTGGCGTTGACAAGAAGAGGAAGCGTGTCGAAGAGTTTGCTTCCTCGAGTGCCTCCGCTCATAAAACTATGGCTGGGGAAACCTTCGCGCCAGAGGACGACGGAGAGCTCTTCAACCTCATGGACTCGTGAGTGTCTTTCTGCTTGTTTTCATATACTATATTTTTCCTGTCGACTTTGATAGATGACTTTATTTTTTGCTCCTTTTCTAAGTGACGAGGAGAACCCGAAGAGATTTGTTGCTGCCGCCCCTATCACTGATTGACAAGGGTATAGTTAATAGAGCCCGTTAGTTGAGTACCCCTGAGGCCCATTGAGCTAGGCCCAATTGTAATGACAGTCGAATACGAGTTCTTACCGTATGTCGATATTGTAATCTGTATCGTACCCTACCCGATCCTCGAGACCTGGCCATCTATATATAGGGGCCAGGAGGGGACGGTGTAGGGCAGATTGAAAGCAAGCCAGGTTGAACACCCAAGTTTACTTTCGACACATACCGATTTCGACTAACTTCACCTTCGAGTTCATCCGACGCCCTATCTCCCCGATCCTAAGTCCTTCATCTAGGACATTTGTCGAGTTAACCCTCGTCAATTGGCGCCGACCGTGGGGATCTTGGGTGTTGGAATCATGAATTCGACGGCTTTTTCGCTTTTAGCCAACAACAATGCAGAAGTCGACGAAAATCAAGAGATGGAGTTGACAATTGGAAGTTTGAGCATCCTCATTGGGCCATCGGGTTCATCTCGCCTTTCAGATCCGACGAAACAAGATCCGTCGGCAAGTGAGCCCGAAACAGTAGCAATGATGAAATATTCCGACGGTTCATCCAGCGAGGTAAACTCGCCGGTCAGCCTAGGCGAAGAACTAAAAGAAGTCGCAGAAGACAACAAAGCGAAGGAAAAACTTGACGAAGGAGTCCAACTCAATGATCTCATGATCTGCCTCGACAATATCTCAGACAAATCAGCAGACACATGGAAAACAGGGTTAGAGCTTTCTGAAGATGGTGACTCGATCTTCTCAAGCTTCAATAGTAACATTGGCAAACAATGCCAGGTGCTCGCCATTGTGGGAGACAACTCAGAAGAATTCGATGAAAATAACAACCCAGTGATAAACCCAGCAAACATCGACAGAGGAGCAAATCACCTAGCAGAAGGGCAAACAGTAGAATCCCTCACAGCCAGGGAAAAAATTCGACTATCAGTCGACGAGTGGAAAATAATAAGAGAAGCCGTAGAACACGGCACGCCAATACCATCAAATTCCAGCAAAGACATGCTTTTTGGGTATCATTACGCCCTAAGGCAGCAAGCAAAGCAATTAGCAAAGGAGAAGATAGAGATACAAAGAAGAAAAGATTCAGCCATTGCAGCTAGCGAAGCTGCTCGTAAAGCACAAAGCGACGCATCATACAGCAACGCAAGGAAAAATCGTCGACACGGCTCAAGGTATGACAACCTCGAGTACTCCGACAGGCAAAGTATCTCGAAAAACCTCGACTCGTCCTTCCTATCGGTCGACGAGCAGGGGAATATCCTACCGAAAACCCCTGAAGCAGCATTAGTAGCAGCGCAAGCATATCTGCTCACAACTCGACCAAGTCCAGGAGATCCTAGGGAGCACATGCATAGAGCAGCATTGAACGGACTCAACATGGTAGGCCACAAGCTATCAGCAAAAGGAGAAGAAGCACATCATCACAAGGAAGTACACAAAGCAAGGTCACCTCGCCGTCACAACAGTCCTCGGCATAGAAGCAGCAAGCAACGATCTCGATCGCCATCACCTAAACAGCACGGTGGGACTCGAAGATCGCGATCCCCAAATAAGAAACGCGACTACGAAGATGACGAGAAAGAGATGGGGGCATCGTGCTTTACCCGCAGGGTTCGCACCACTCCAGTTCCCAAGGGATTCAAGCTACCTCATGATCAGCAAAAGTACGACGGATCACCACAATCGTGGCTCGCAGATTACTTACAAGCAGTTCAAATATTAGGAGGAACCAAAGAAACAGCAATGCAAAGTTTGCAACTACACCTCACCGGCGCAGCAAGGTCATGGTTAAGCAAACTAGAGAAATAATCTATTGGAAGCTGGGAAGACCTCACAAAGCAATTTACAAGCAACTTCAGGTCGACATACAAACGGCCAGCATCAATAGAAGAAGTCAAAGCGTGCGTACAGCAACGCGACGAAACACTGCGGGCATACATCCAAAGATGGAGCCTCATCAAAAATTCGGCAGTCGAAGTTTCAGACGAAAGAGCAATAGACGCATTCATCATTGGATTAAGGCGAAGAGACCTAGTCGAAGAGATGGGTAGACTCAAGCCGAAAACAGTGTCAGACCTCATGGACACAGCAAACAGATTTGCAGATGGAGAAGATGCGTGTAACAACAAGCGGACGCGATCTCCAGAGGACGACAGAAGAAACAGATATGAAAGTCAAAGAAGACGATCCCGAAACTACGACACCTACGGCTCACATAGCCAAGTCGCCACAGGATACAAAGACAACAGCTATCAAGGAAATGATCGCAGAAGTTCGGGATATCAAAGCTACGGAAAGGAGGACTATAAGAAGTTCCCTCCAAGAGACTCTAGAGAATACAACCCATCGCCAGAAGATATGCTCAATGGACCTTGTCATATACACTCAGCGTTCGTCGACGGGAAGCGAGTATCAAGGCACACAATGAAAGATTGTATAACATTCTTAAAACTACAAGAGGCAGCACTAAACAAGCAAAGCGAAGCAAGGCGACAAGGGTTCGAAGGGAGCAACAACCCCCCGACAAACCAGCAAGGAAACAACGGAGCTCCTCAAGGACAAGACCAGCAAAACAAGGGACACGACGACGATGAAGGGTACGTTCCATCAAAAGGACACATTACAGCAATGATACAACCCGTGCCCAAGTCAAACAAAGAGGAAAAGAGTATCACTCGACAAGTCAACTTAGCAGTCATTTCACCTCCAGCTACAACAGAGTACCTGCAGTGGTCAGAACAACCAATTGAGTTCAACAGAGAAGACCACCCTATAATAGTACCTCGGCCAGGAAATGCGCCTTTGGTACTCAAAGCTCAAATCGGCGCGTATGACATCGACAGAATATTCATGGATGCAGGAAGTGGAATTAACTTGATATACGCAAAAACACTCAGGGCAATGCACATATCGCTGGAATTCCTGAAACCAACAGATTGTTCCTTGCACGGGATCGTGCCAGGAAGTGCCAATTACCCACTGGGTCGGATAGCACTCAATGTTTGCTTCGGCAACCAACAAAACTACAGGAGAGAAAAGCTCGACTTTGAAGTCATGGACTGGCCATCTCAATATCATGCAATCCTCGGACGGCCCGCGTTTTCGCGATTCATGGCAGTACCTCACTACACATATCTGGTACTCAAAATGCCAGGTCCAAGGGGAATAATTACAGTCAAAGGGAGTTTTGAAGTCTCAGATCTTTGCGACAGGGAGTTCCACAAGATGGCGCAAAACTTTGGCATGATAGCCAACTATGCAGAAAAGGTGAAGAACACGACTGCAGAAGGCATCAAGCTACTCGAGGGATGCGCTACGGAGCCCGAGATAAAGAAACCACGAGTAGAAGCATCAGGAGAAGACAAAGACGCAGGAAAAGAAGAACAAATCATGATGGCATAAGCATCAAAAGAGTAGAGTAGAAAAATAACGGCTGTAAAAGCCACGAGTTATACCAGGGGCAATGCCCTCTAGATCCAGAACACAGGTCATAGGCCGGATCTCTTGGGTCACCCCATGTATCTTACATTACAAGTATAAATAAAGACAAAGCGTTCCTCGTATTCGAGTTTACGAGTCTTTCAACGAGAATGTGCGGCAAACGCACGAATCATACAAGTACGCCTTGAGAATAAGTTTCAGACATATAGTCGCGAAATAAATAAACTCTCGCGTTCCACATACACCTTACAACATCGGGTTGCCAGAATCATCTACGCCTAAAGGATCTAGATAATGATACTCGCGGAAAAACGCAGCATCCGCCTCTAGAAGCCTAGCTACGAGTCTTCGAGCAAGTTGCAGTGTGTTCTCCATATGTACCCGAAGGCTAGCTCCACCTGGAGCCAAACTCAGGGACATCGTGCTATAATTCAGCCTGGGGTGCCACTTGCGTATCCACCCAAGAGCAAAATTGGCACCAGCCACTAAGTTCAGCTCTATCAACCTATGAACACGATGGCTGGATCTGAAAGTATCAAGGAGAATTGGGAAAGTTGCAGGCAAAGGATTACGAGGAAGCATAACGGAGTGCATAGTTGTGAGAGCTCGCCGGCAACCATCAACTGACTCGCCAATATGCTGGGCACGGTCTTGAAGCAATACAATGGCGCTCCGGCGTCGAGGATCAGACCACAAAGTCTCACAGCCAGTCGACATTTTCTCCAAAGCCGCATTTCGCTCAGTAACTCGACGTTCCTCAGCAGCAAAATCCAAACAAGTACCTACAATGGTAAAAGATGTCACAAAAACAGCAGTGCACAAACAGGGAAAGGAGGAGTCGAAAGAAAACTCACATCGCAACATCTCGCAGGCAGACTCGACAATGCCAAGAATGAAAGATTCGCATTCTTCATTATGAACAACCTTCGCCATCAAACTGGAGACCTCTTCATCAAGGGAAGAGATTTTCTTCATATAGCTACTGGCTTGGCTAGCCTTTTTAATAGCCATCTGTGCTTGACATTTGGCCAAAGTTAGGTGAGCCTCAAGGTCAGATATCCTGGAAGAGTACTTTGCGCATTGAATGCATCGACTAGGAATCGACGAAATCTGAGGATCGAGTCCACGGGCAGAGGAAGGAGCAGGAACATGAGTCAAAGGATCATTGACGCGCATCGACTGCAAGCCAAAAAGGAAAAGAAAGGAGAAAACATTTCAGAGAGACAGCATAATACTTCATACGCTGGAAATATATTTACATAAGTACAAGACCCTATGACTAAGGTTCTCGGGTTGCACGCAACTAGAGTTTCTGGCATCCAAAAGGAGAAAACTAAAAAACTACAAAGAAAGCCTAGTCTACGCCACCTCAGCATTGTGTTCTGTGGCAGAAGAGGGCACGGCAACTTCCTCGCCAGAAGTCGATGGTGGCACTGGATTTTCCGCCGCTGAAGCTGGTGCAGCAGACACCGCAGAGGCTGCCGAAGGAGAAATAGTTGTCAGCAATGCAGGTGCCAACTTCTTCGCCCTCTCAAAAAAAGCCTTCATCTCGTCATGGGTGTGGCCATGAGGGGAGCTAACCCTCTCCCAGTCGAAGTTCGTCCCATGAGCAAGAGAAAGTGCAATAGCACCCTCGGCGCCGCGTTTAATGGAAAGACCTTTCAGCTGGAGAGTGGGGTCTTCAGTGGTATCGAAGGACTTGGCAAGTTCAGTCAAGTTGTCCTTCGGAACTGTCGCCCTTTTCTTCGGCCACAAGCCGGCAAACAGCCGTGATAGAACGCGGCTAACTAACTCAAAAGTCTCCTGGATAGATATCCAGTTTTCCTCGAGTAGGTTAACCGCATTCATAAGAGGATCATCGTCCGTTTGCAAGGACGACGGAGATACCCCGGTAAATTCTGAGCAATAGAAAAGAAAAGAAGAGACAAGTGTCAACAAATACACCAGTGCAACAGAAGTCGAAAACAGAAGACAAGGCGAAGCACTTACTTTCAGCGGCAGTAGACATGGTGTGAAGACGCTCCGCCACGGCTTGCTCTCATTGAGCATGCTCCTTGTTGGCTTCAGCTAAAGCTTTTTCAGCTTTCTTCGCCTTGCCAAGCGCAGCTTTCTGCGACTTCTCAGCATTCACTTTAGCAGCGGCCGCCACATCATAAGCTTTTCGCGAAGCATTAAGCTCCGCTTCCAGCGACGCAATTCGAGCATTGGCTGTTGCTAAGGCAGCTACAAAAGAAAACGAAAGGGAGTCAGATAAGTGGCAAAGGAAAAAGCACAGAAGAAAAGTAATGACTGGACATCAAAATTGTACCTTCGGAAGCTTTCGCAACCTTTAGGTACCCCGCACATTCCGTGCCCAGGGCGATAAATCTCTTCACTAAAGCCTGAGAAAAGAAGTGTGTAAGAGTAGAAGTGCATGAAAGGAAAGCAAGTAAAGAAGAATTGCTCACGTCATCAGAAGAAACCGTAGATATGTGGGCTTCCAGAGAAACGTCGGTTTCTTTAGCCTTCTTTGAGCGTTTAGTGTATCGGGCTTGAGGAACCTTCTTCACACCGGACCTGGTAGCCCTCGGTGCAACATATGGTTCGATAGGCTCATCAATGGCCATAGGAGAAGGTGGTGGAGCAGCTGTCGCATATGTTGGTGGTTCTTCATCATCACTGCATGAAGAATATAAGTTATGAAAATAAGGCAAGAACAATGCAATTGAAGAACTCGACTACAATACTTACGATGCTAGCATGTCGAAGTACTCCATATCTTCTGCAAGAATGGGGGCTTTACCAGCCGCTGCAGAACTCGATGAAGCGATTTCGTCGACACACTTCCTTTTCTTGTCGACACCAACATCTTCAGCAAGTGCAGGAGGAGGCGATGTCGACGAGCTAGTTTCCTCTTTTGATTCTTTGACATCATCTCCGTCCTGACTTTCGTCAGCCTCGGGGGCTTCAGATGCAGGAGAGGCTAAATCAGCCGACAGGGGCCCCGCCTCGGGAAGAGGAGGACGAGAAACCAGGAATTGGTGACCCTGCATATGAATAAATCAGCAGGGTGCAAAGGCACAGAATAACACAAATCAAACCAAGCAAAGTTTGACAACAATTGAACGCGAAGATACATACCTCAGGCAGAGGGTGCACGAAGTCGAAAAAGTCAGCGGTTAAATCCGCAACTGCATGTTCCTTGGTGAGTTTGGTGAGATTCCTGACCCGCTTGTCGACATCTTCTTTCAACATCAAATCTTCAGATACGCGAGTAGGATCTTCCAAGCCGGAGTAATTCCAAAGCTTGGTAAGACGGTGTTGTAGGGGTTGAACTCGACGTTGAATAAAAAATGCCATGAGTTGCATGCCCGAAAGAGCACCTCCCTAACCTCCTTTTAAAGCCTTGATGCGGGAAAGAAGAGGAAGAATTTCTTGTGCTTCTGCATCTGAGGGGAGTGTATCCCATGATGCCAATTTCTTTACCTCCTGGGAAGCATCAAAAGGAGGTAGGCCATATTCATCTTCAGGAGAAGATTTGCGGTCCTTGATGTAGAACCACTTTGTCCTCCATCCTTGGACAGAGGTGGCCATGGAAAATTTAAGATATTGCGCCTCAGGGCGCACAGAAACAACGGCTCCGCCCAGTTCGGGTTTTCTAGCCAAAGCAACGTTGGGGCGGAGTCGAAAGATTGACCTCCAAAGAAGGAAGTGGGGCTCAATGCCCAAGAATGACTCACAGAGAGTCACGAAACAGGCAATGTGCAGAAGGGAATTCGGTGTGAGCTGGTGGAGCTGCACACCGTAGACAAATAGAAGACCACGGAGAAACTCATGGGCAGGAAGAGAGAAACCGCGAAGGAGGAAAGCAAGAAACATTACCCGATAACCGCTCGGGGGCTTCGGGATCCGTTCAGTACTGGGAAATTTGATGGAATCTTCGGCGGCGATGAGGCCGTCCGCCGTGGCCTTCTCCACCTCCTTCTTTGTGATGGTGGAGCGAACCCAGTTGGTGGCAGAAGTCTTGGCCATGGTGCTCTTGGTGGCCAGGTGTTTCACGCGCATCCAGTACGAAGTGCGCTTGGGGGCTATGCATGAGAGGAGGCGACAGAGGAGATTAGCAATGGAGGCGGCGGAGGGAACGAGCTGGTAAACAGTAAAAATCCCCCACCACGCCCCTTATATATCTTCTGAGAGAAGGATCGTGGGCTGGGACGTGGCGCAAAGAGCGGAAACGGCAGCCCACTAACGGTCAAAAATTGAGAAATTTACAGAATTGCCCGTGCAACGGTTCGCAATGGTACAGAGTGACGTGTTCATTGACGTCATAAAGAATATAGTATAGGAAGGGAAAAGGATGGCGCCGACAAATACAATATTTATAGAGAAGAATATGTGTGAAGGATTTTTCGATTATAGCCTTGGGGGCTGCTACCCTCAAAGGCGGCGATTGGAAATCTTTACTGGAGTTGTGGACAAATATTCGACGACAAGATGTTCTTAAAATATCTCGAAGATAAAGTATCTCGAAGTGGAAGTATTTCGAGTTGAAGTATAATGGATTGCACTATATCTTGAGCCTATACTCGAAAAAGTCTTTTTCGAGTATAGCCTCGGGGGCTACTCCCATCGGGAGCGCTGAGCGCGCACCCGACGATATTTTTTGGTAAAGCATTAAAATTGGAGAAGTGTAGGAGTGTTACTCCCATCGGGAGCAAATTTTATGGTTGAAGAAACCCGAATATTTTCAGTCAAAATTTGACTGCGACATGAGATTCTCGAGTTGCGTTATCGCAACGTGACTCGAATGCCGTGACTTGTCACGGAGGTAAGACCCTGGGATCCGTCCTGTGTGGCCTGGTATACGCACATGGATGCGCTCTGCCGGTATGTATCCGTGTCCACGACGCGAAGAAAATCCTGGTGGACGCACTGGGTACCCTGAGAATCACTGGGATTCATTCTTTATAAGTCCTAAATGCGGCAAAAGAGTGGGTTTGACCGGTATCCCGAATTCAAGTCCAAGGGGATTGAATTTGAAGTAGGTGACAAGTATCTGTTCCGGCAGTTAACTGACCTCTTGATCCGTTAGAGTTGTCAGGCTTGTTCATCAAAACCCCTTGCAAAAGAATATCATGAAAATAAGTCGAAAGACCAAAGTCAAAGATTTGAATATATGAAGAAGTCGAAGAATTGATCAAGTCGAAGATTTGAAGATTAGAGATTCGACCTGAATCTGCAATTCTGGTAGAATCTCAGGGGCTACTGACAAGGGTATAGTTAATAGAGCCCGTTAGTTGAGTACCCCTGAGGCCCGTTGAGCTAGGCCCAATTGTAATGACAGTTGAATACGAGTTCTTACCGTATGTCGATATTGTAATCTGTATCGTACCCTACCCGATCCTCGAGACCTGGCCATCTATATATAGGGGCCAGGAGGGGACGGTGTAGGGCAGATTGAAAGCAAGCCAGGTTGAACACCCAAGTTTACTTTCGACACATACCTATTTCGACTAACTTCACCTTCGAGTTCATCCGATGCCCTATCTCCCCGATCCTAAGTCCTTCATCTAGGACATTTGTCGAGTTAACCCTCGTCACTGATACTCCTGTTGTCGACGAGCCACCATCACAAGAGGTCGATCCAGCAGCGAAATCTCCAAAAGCTCCGAAGAAGCCTGCAAAGAAGGTAGTCCCTGTTCGTAGTTCTAAGCGCGTGAAGAAATCGTCAGACGCCAGTGCTTCTCTTGAGGCCCATCAGTCCACAAGCTCCTCCGACGATGTGCGTGAACATACTGGTATATTCACTTCTACTTTTGTGTGTTGATACTCACGTACTATTTCTTGACAGAACTTTATGAAGAGATTTGTCGCCTTGGGCAATAAATGTGTCGAGTACCTGAAGGCTGCTAAGGCCTCCGAGGGTAAATCTCTTTTCCTATATTTGCTTGTCTTGTATGCCTTTCTTTGCTTCTTTGTTTGACTTTTCTTTTCCTCTCTGGTAAACTGCAGATGCTCTAGCAACAGCCAATGCTCGCATTTTGTCACTGGAAGCTGAACTCGAAGCTTCCAGGAAAGCTTTTGATGCCACCACTGCTGCCAAGATCAATGCTGAGAAGTCTACTAAATCAGCACTGGCTAAGGTGAAGAAAGCAGAAAAGGCCCTGACTGATGCTAACAAGGAGCACCTCCAGCGGGAACAGGCCGTGGCTGAGCGGCTGAACAAGATGTCTGCTGCTGCTGGAGGTACATACTATACCTTTCTTTCCTTTTATTGATTTGCTTACTCTCTTATGCTTGCTAATGTATTCCTTTTCTACTGTTTTTTGTTTCCTTGGTTTTGCAAAATATACTGAAGTGTCTGCGTCGACTTTGCAACCAGACGACGATCCCCTCTTGGCCGCGGTTAGCTTGCTGGAAGCAAACTGGATATCTGTCTAGGAGATCTTCGAGTTGGTTAACCGCGTGCTTACACGGATTTTTGTCGGGTTGTGGCCCAAGCAAAAGGCGGAGGTGCCAGATTTGAAGAATCTTGCCAAGGCCTTCGACACCCTTGACGACCCCATACTTGCTATGAAGGGCCTCTCCTTGAAGCGAGGTGCCGAGGGGGCCATTGCATTTTCATATGCACATGGTGAAGAGGTTAACTGGGAGAAGGTGAGCTCTTCCCACGGCAGTCCCCGTTCAGAGCTGAAGGCTTTCTTTGAGAAGGCTAAAAAGTATGCGCCAGGCATCGTGTCGTTGATTTCTCCTTCGGCGGCTTCTGCGACCGCTACTACACCGATTTCTTCGACTCCGGTGACAAGTGGATCTGTGCCTCCTCGCGACGCTGGTGCTGCTTCTGCTATGCCTACTTCTGCTGCGGATCGTGAGGCCGAGGTGGCGTAGACTTGGCCTCCTTTTGTAATTTTTAGTTTTACTTTGATGTAGTGAACTCTTAGTCGTATGTAGCCCGAGAACTTTAGTCAGAGGGCTTTGCACTTTTTGTAAATATTTCCTCTTTTGTGAAATGTCATGTTCGGTTTAGCTTCTGAGATGCTTCTCTTTTGGCTTCCAGCCTGTGCGTGCTGGTGGATCATTGGGTCATGATTAGGATCCCTCTTCTACCGATGTTTTCGGCTCCGGAGCTTCGTCGCCTCCTCGTCCTTCTTGCCGATGTGCTGAGTATTCCTCAAGGATTTCAGACCTTGAGATCCGCTTGTCTTTGGCGAAGCGCCAAGCGCAGATGGCTATGGATAAAGCCAGCAAATCTTGCGGTTTTATGAAGCAGATATCCATACTCGAGGATAAGGTGTCGGGTCTGACGGCTAGAGTTGTACATCTAGAGGAGTGCGACTCCTTTCTCGTTGGTATTGTCGAATCTGCTTGCGAGTTGCTGCGATATAAGTTTTCCTGCCACTTTCCTCTTTTTCTTTTCTACTCCAATGCTACTGGCCAATGACTTTTATTATTGTAGGTACTTGCTTGGACTTTGTTGGTGAAACTCGCCGTATTTCTGAATGGATCGCGGCTCTTGAGAGATCATCAGAGGGAGTCGAAAGTTTTTGGTCTGATCCCCGACGCCATAGTGCTATTGTGCTTCTCCAGGATCATGCTTAGCACATTGGAGAAGCAGTTGATGGTTGTCGAAGATCTCTGACTACCATGCATTTTGTGATGCTTCCTCGTAACCCTCTTCCTGGAACTTTTCCGCAGCTGCTTGCTGCTTTTAGATCTACTCAGCCAATACATTGTCTGATAGAACTTAATTTAGTGGCTGGCGCCAATTTTGCACTTGGTTGGACACGTAAGTGGCACCCGAGGCTTAATTTTATTTCCATGTCACTAGGCTTGCCTTCAGGGGGAGCTCAGCTGTGAGTTCATATGGATGCCACCCTTCAACCAGCGAGAAGGCTTATAGCTAGGTTGCTTCAGGAGGATGCCGCGTTTTTCTGCGAGCATCACTATTTAGATCCTTTGGGCGTAGATGATTCTGATCAGCCACTGATGTGATATTTGTATGTATTTTTGCGTGTATAATGCAAGAGTTTTTGTTTTCTAAATTTTTATGTCAGAAGTTTTATCCTCAGAGCATTGCACTTTGTGTGTATATTGGTGCGCCTGCCGCAACTTTTGAAGACACGTAAACTCAAATAAGAGGAACTTTTGTCTTTTATTTATGCATATAATGTAAGATACATGGGATAACCCAAGAGATCTGGCCAATGACCTGTGTTCTGGATCTAGAGGGCATTGCCCTGGAATAACTCATGGCTTTTACAGCCTTATTTTCCTACTCTACTTATTTGTCTGTCTTGTCGCCTATGTCGCTTGAGTCTTCTCTTCTTCTCCTGTAGGCTTCTCTTGCTCTGGTAGCTGTACCCGAGGTTTCTTTATTTCTGGTCCCTTGGGGTTTCCTTCGAGTTGCTGTGTGACTCCCGTAGTCATGCTTTTTGTTTTGTAGTTAGGTTCCCCATAGCTTGCCATCATACCGAAGTTTTGGGCCATCTTGTGAAATTCCTTATCACATAGATCTGATAACTCGAAGCTTACTTTGACTGTAATAATTCCTTTGGGTACTGGCATTTTTAGTACCAGGTAAGTGTAATGAGGTGCTGCCATGAATCACGAAAACACGGGTCGCCCGAGGATCGCATGATATTGTGATGGCCAGCCCATGACTTCGAAGTTGAGTTTCTCCCTTCTGTAGTTTTGCTAATTTCCGAAGCAGATGTTGAGTGCTATTCGACCAAGTGGATAGTTAGCACTCCCTGGGACTATTCCGTGAAAGGAGCAATCAGTTGGTTTCAGGAACTCCAATGAAATATGCATTGCCTATAGAGTTTTTGCATAGATTAGGTTTATGCCACTTACTGCATCCATGAATATTCTGTCGACATCGTACGTCCCTATTTGAGCTTTGAGTACCAAGGGCGCGTTACCTGGCCGAGGTACTGTTATTGGGTGATCATCTCTACTGAATTCTATGGGTTGCTCTAACCAATGTAGATATTTCGTTGTTGCTGGAGGTGAAGTTATTGCGAGGTTAACTTGTCGAGTTATGCTTTTCTCCTCTTTGTTCGACTTGGGCACTGGCTGTATCATTGCTGTAATGTGCCCTTTAGATGGAACATATCCTTCGTCATCGTCGCGTCCCTGGTTTGCTTGATCCTGTCCCTTGGGAGCTCCACTGTTTCCTTGTTGGGTTGCAGGTGCGTTGCTTGTGTTTCCTTTGTATCCCTGCCATTTTGCCTCGGCTTGCTTGTTGAGTGCTGCTTCTTGTAATTTCATGAACGTAGTGCAATCTTTCATTGCGTGTCTAGATACTTGTTTCCCATCGACGAACGCAGAGTGAATATGACATGGTCCGTTGAGCATATCTTCTGGTGATGGGTTGTACTCTCTGGATTCCCTTGGCAGAAACTTTTTGTAATCTTCTTTGCCATAGCTACGGTATCCCAAACTTTTACGATCGTTGCCTTGATAGCTGTTATCTTTATATCCTGCGGCTACTTGGCTGTGAGAGCCGTAATTGTCGTAATTGCGGGATCTTCTCCTTTGACCTCCATATCTGTTTTCTCTATCATGCTCTGGTGATCGTGTGCATGTATTGTTGCACGCATCTTCTCCATCTGCAAATCTATTTGCTATATCCATTAGATCTGATACTATTTTCGGCTTGATTCTGCCCATTTCTTCGACTAGGTCTCCTCGTCGTAATCCGACTATGAATGCGACTTCGACTGCCAATTTTTTGATTATACTCCACCTTTGGATATATGCTCTTAATGTCTCCCCGCGTTGCTGCACGCAGGCTTTGACTTCTTCTATGGATGCTGGCCGCTTATATGTCGACTTGAAGTTACTTGTAAATTGTTTTGTGAGCTCCTCCCAGCTTCCAATTGTTTCCTTTCCTAGTTTGCTTAACCATGACCTTGCTGCACCGGTGAGGTGTAATTGCAAACTTTGCATTGCTGTTTCCCTGGTTCCTCCTAATAGTTTTACTGCTTGTAGGTAGTTTGAAAGCCATGACTGTGGCTCCTGAGATCCGTCGTACTTTTGTTGGTCATGGGATAATTTGAAACCTTTGGGTACTGGCATGATGTGAACCCTACGGGTAAAGCATGGCGCCCCCATCTCCTTTTCATCGTCTTCGTAGTCATATGTTCTGTTGGGAGTTCTGGATCGTCGGGTTCCTTTGTTCTTTGGACTGTTGTATCGTCCTGGTGATGGCGTCCTAGATCGGCGACTTCCACTTCTATGCCGAGGACTGTTGTGACGGCGTGGTGATCTTGGTTTATGGGTTCCTTTGTTGCGATATGCCTCTTCCTCTTTTGCTGATAATTTATTGCCTACCATCTTCAATCCATTTAGTGTTGCGCGGTGCATATGTTCCCTTGGGTCTCTTGGATTTGGTCGTGTTGTATGCAGGTATGTTTGAGCTACCACCAGTGCTGCTTCAGGAGTTTTTGGTATAATGTTTTCTTGCTTGTCGACCGATAGGAAGGATGAGTCGAGGTTTTTGGAGATACTTTGCCTTTCTGAGTACTCGAGATTTTCATATCTTGATCCATGTCGATGATGCCTTCTGTTTGTGTACGACGCGTCACTACGTGCTCTACGAGCAGCGTCGCTTGCTGCAATGGCTGAGTCCTTCCTTTTCTGTATTTCAATCCTCTCCTTTGCTAATTGCTTCGCCTGCTACCTTAGGGCGTAATGGTATCCCAAAAGCATGTTTTGGCTAGAATTTGTTGGTATTGGCGTGCCGTGCTCCACGGCTGTCTTGATTGTTCTCCACTCATCGACTGATAGTCAAACTTTCTCCCTTGTTGCGAGGGAGTCAGCGGTTTCTCCTTCTGCTAAGTGATTTGCCCCTCTGTTTATGTTTGCTGGATTAAGCACTGGGTTGTTGTTGTCATCGAGTTCTTCTGAATTGTCTTCTGTGATGGCGAGTATCTGGTATCAATTGTCGAGTTTGTTGTTGTAACTTGAGAGGATCGAATTGTCATCTTCCGAAAGTTCTAATTCCGTCTTCCAGGTATCTGTTGATTGATCTGATGTGTCATCGTGGCAGATCATGAGATCTTCGAGTTGCACTTCTAAGTCAAGATTCTCCATGGCGCCTACTGCGATTTTTCCTTCTTCTACTTCTGCCAAGCTGACCGGCGAGTTTACCTCGCTGGAAGAGCCTTATGATGATTCTGACATTGCTACTGTCTCGGGCTCACTTGCCAACGGACCCTGTTTCGTCGGATCTGAAAGGCGAATCGAACCTAGTGACCCGACGCGAAAGTTTAAACTTCCAATCATCAAATCCATATCTTGATCCATGCTCTCGAATACTTGCGAGAAACTTGACTGGTGAGGTTGAAAATCGATGGTTCCGAAGGGTATCTAAATTTTGTTGACTTGCGGATTGCTGTTGGCTAAAAGCGAAAAAGCCATCGAATTCATAATTCCAACGCCCAGAGTCCCCACGGTCGGCGCCAATTGATGAGGGTTAAACTCGACAAATGTCCTAGATGAAGGACTTAGGATCGGGGAGATAGGGCGTCGGATGAACTCGAAGGTAAACTCAGTCAAACAAGGTGGCTATGAAAGTAAACGTGGGTGTAGAACCTGGCTTGCTTTCAATCTGCCTCACACCGTCCCCTCCTGGCCCCTATATATAGGTGGCCAGGTCTCGAGGATCGGGTGGGATTCGATACAGATTACAATATCGTCATACGACATGAACTCGTATTTTGACTAGTATTACAATTGGGCCTAGCTTAACAGGCCTCAGGGGTACTCAACCGACATGCTCTATTATCTATACCCTTGTCACAAGGGGAACATAAGAATATCAATAAGACTTTAGCAATTGATGCATCACTCTCAATCACACTTGTATATCAATAAACTCAAAAAAGAAATGGTGATGGAAGTGATTTAATTTGAGCAAGGAAAATAAAACAGCAGCAGTTGCAACGGTTTTCCAGGTTTCACCGGAAATAGAGAACGAGAAGATTTCAGTGGCTAAAACATAGGCATGATGTGATAGCGGGGTGTTGCATGAATAATATTGATCATATAATAAGATACAAATAACAATGGTACTTAACTCTAATTTCGATGTGTGTAGGTATGCTTCGAAAATAGTTGTACGTACTAACCAAGAGAATTTGCACAACATCTATTGTCCTACCTTCCCATTTCACCGGGGCAAACTTGGAACTACAGGTAATTAAGGTCTACCCTTTTGAATAGCCCGGAACAACGCATTAACACTTCATGAACACATGGAATCCTCAAACTAAAACATCTCCCCTTGTTTTCCCTATCTGTCACATTTATGGTTTGTAGGTTCAACATAAAAGCAGGTAATACACTTGCAGATAGATACCAAACTCAATTATATGATGAAGAAAAACAAGTTCAGTACTGAAATCATGCCACTCAGGCCCTAGTAGCAAGCATTAAGAATAGCTAAAATGCATCAACACAATACAAGAATATCTTCAAGATAAACCCCTCAAATCTCGGACAATGAGTACAATTACATGATCAATCTCATCCAATCCCCATCCACCTCACATGCCTATAGAGGACTACTCATACATGATGATGGAGATGAAACTCATGGTTGATGGAGATGAAGGCGGTGAAGATGGCGGTGAAGACGGCCTCTGATCCCCTCTTCTGGGGGAGAAATCATGGATCGATCTGATCCTGGAATCGACGATCGTGGCTCTAGCGGCGCTCTGTTTCACGAATAGCCTCCCCCTTCTAGGTCACCCCATTTTCGATATATATGAAGGCGTACGCGAAAGCTGGAGGCGAGGCGGCGCTCAAGGGCCAAACGAGTAGCCCCCACACGGCCAAGGAATCTGGCCGCGTGGGCCATGCCCATTTGGGCCTCAAGCACTCCCTCGTGTCCCTTCGGTGCTCAGACTCCTTCACATGAGAAATTGGCATAGTATTTTTCCCTGATTTTATTTCTTGCAAAAATAGCCATAAACGAGACTTTGCTAAAAACAGCGTCAGATTCTGCAGTTTTATTCAAGTATGGGATGATTCTGGAGCAAAATATGAAGCAAAGTACTGCGAAATGTAGATGCATATTAGGTGCATCATGCACCAACTGAGTTGGGTACGTGTCGGGCGTTCGTGTGCATGCTCGCCGCGTGTCCCTGTCTTCTATGTGTGGTGGTGCGGTCGGCGGCTCCGCTCCCAGGCTATACCAGGAGACTGACCAGATCTGGAGCGGGCGTGTTCCTTCTGTCTCTCTCACGAAGTTCCCTTTGCTGTGCTGTCCTCTAGTCTTCCCCCTCCCAGTGGCTGCGTGCACGGCCATCCGGGGAGAGCCGGCCTCCGAAGCCCTATCCGTTGAGATCCTGCACCGGGAGACGGGCGATAAGGTTTTTGGGGAGCGTCTCGGCATGACTGCTTGCCTCCTTTCGATTTCTTCCTTGCCAATCTGTGTCCTCTTTGTCAGGATCGGCGACATCGACCCTTCATCATGGGCGATAACCATGGTGGTGCTGCTGTTGCGGTTCTGGCCTTTTCGGTCGCACCGTACGTGTTTCTAATCTCATACTTAGCACTAGTTTTGGTTCCATTTGCAGATATGCTAGATGTGCTTGCATGTCTGCATGTGGTTAAGTTAACTAGTGCTTATTTGATGCTCACTTTGGTAATTAAAATCACTCGAAAATTGCTTAATATCCTAACAATCCAAAAACCTTATATGATTAGGCAATTTTTACCGGCTGGTTTTGCTGCTGCGCTCAAACCGAGCCCGTTTATGGGTTCTCACTACTTTGGGCGTGCAAGGTTGCGGAACCAAATGCCCATAGGTCCGCTTACTCCTGATGAGGAGAAAGCGTTCAGGGATGCCACTGTGCTCTTTGTGGGTGCCGTCCTAAGTGTGCTTGGAGACAACTTGGTGGATGCTTATCTGCACATCCGAGATGGGAAAGAACCGTGGGATGCCTTGGAGGCCAAATTCGGTGCAGCTGATGCCGACGGCAAACTGTATGCTATGGAGCAGTTCAATGACTACAAGATGGTTGAAAACCGATCTGTAGTAGAACAGGCTCATGAGCTACAGATTATGGCTAAGGAACTCGAGCTCCTAAAGTGTGTGCTTTCGGACAAGTTTATCGCGGAATGCATTGTCGCTAAGCTTCCTCCTTCGTGGAGGAACTTTGCCACTTCACTGAAACATCACAGGAATGAATTCTCTATTGAGAATATCATTGGTTCTTTTGATGTTGAAGAGAAGGAGACAAACACACTGGTGGAACCGAGGGAAAATCTGCTGCCAACATGGTGCAAAAAAATCCCCACAAGTCTAAGGGAAAGAACAAAGCCTCCCAGACTACCAACTTCAAGAAGAAGGGGCAAAACAAGGAGAAGAAAGACCCTTGCTGGGTGTGCAGCGAGGTGGGCCACTGGGCTCATTATTGTCCACAACGCAAGGGAAAGAAGGGTCAAGCTGGACATAATTCTAATTCTATCAACATGGTCATTGTCAACACTGAGGAAGGAACTGCAGGGTATGGTAAATTTTTACCAATCGTTCTTTCGGTGTTTCATCCCACAGAATGGTGGGTTGACACGGGTGCTAATGTTCATGTGTGTGCTGACATCTCCATGTTTACCTCTTATTAGGCCCGAGGTTCATCCGTGATGATGGAGAATGGGTTACATGCTACTATTCTTGGTGTTGGCACGGTAGATTTAAAGTTTACTTTGGGGAAGATCGTGCAATTGAAGAACATGTAGCATGTCCCTTCTATCAAGAAGAATCTCGTTAGTGGCTCCCGTCTTATGAAAGATGGGTTTAAGTTGGTATTTGAGTCTAATAAAGTTGTATTTTCTAAGTATGGAACATTTGTTGGAAAATACTATGAATGCGGAGGCATATTCCATTTCTCTTTGGAGGATTTCTGTGATAATGTTGTGAACCATGTAAGCACTAGTAATGATGAGACTAATATTTGGCATTCACGAATTTGTCATGTGAATTTCAATTGTATGTTGCGGCTTGCTAATATGAGTTTAATTCTGAGGTTCACCTTAGTCAAAGGCTCTAGGTGTCATGTTTGTTTGCAAGCAAAGCAGCCTCGCAAGCCTCAGAAGCCTGCGAAGGAAAGAAACTTGGCACCACTTGAGCTCATACATTCAGATCTATGTGAGATGAATGGCGAGTTGACAAAAGGTGGAAAGAAATATTTTATGACTTTCATTGATGATTCCACTAGGTACTGTTATGTGTATTTCCTGAAAACTAAAGATGATGCTCTAGATTTCTTTAAAATATATAAAGCTAAAGTTGAAAATCAGCTTGAAAGAAAGATAAAGAGGCTTTGTTTCGATCGTGGTGGAGAATACTTTTCTAATGAGTTCAATTTATTCTGTTCGGAACATGGTATAATCCATGAGAGGACGCCTCCCAATTCCCCTCAATCCAATGGGATTGCGGAAAGGAAAAACCACACTCTAATTGATATGGTTAATGCCATGTTAGAGAATGCCGGTTTATCCATGGATTGGTGGGGGAGGCTATATTGACTTCGTGTCATGTCCTGAACCGAGTTCCGATGAAGAATAAAGAGATTACCCCATATGAGGAATGGGAAAAGAAAAGGCCAACACTCTCCTACCTACAAACACTTGGTTGTTTGGCAAAGGTGAATTTGCCGATCAACAAGAAGCGTAAGCTTGGACCAAAAACCGTGGATTGTGTCTTTCTTGGCTATGCATCTCATGGCATTGCTTATAGATTTCTTGTAATGAAATTTGGAGTGGATGACATGAGTGTCGGTACCATCTTTGAATCAAGAGATGCTACATTCTTTGAGGATATATTTCCTATGAGAGATATGCATAGCATGTCTAATTGGGAATCTGATCCAATACCTGAACCATGAACTCCTATGGAGTTTTGTCAAGAATCTGATGGTGAGAGTTCAGATTCGAGAGAGGATAACAATGAAGCTCCCACAAGGGGCAAGAGACAAAGGACTGCAAAGTCTTTTGGTAATGACTTCATTGTATACCTCGTGGATGATACTCCTACTACCATTTTAGAAGCTCTTGCATCTCCGGATGTAGACTACTGGAAGGAAGCAGTTCAAAGCAAGATGGATTCCATGTTGGCTAATGGAACGTGGGAGTTAACTGAACCTCCTTATGGGTGCAAACCTACAGTTGTAAGTGGGTATTTAAAAAGAAGCTTCGAACTGATGGTACTATTGAAAAGTACAAAGCTCGGCTTGTGGCCAAGGGCTATACCCAAAAGGAAGGCAAGGATTTCTTTGATACATACTCACTTGTGGCGAGATTGACCACAATTCATGTACTGCTGTCATTGGCTGCCTCACACGGTCTTCTCGTTCATCAAATGGACGTTAAGATGACTTTCCTTAATGAGGAGTTGGACGAGGAAATTTACATGGAACGGCCTGATGGTTTTATACGTGAAGGTCAAGAAAGAAACGTGTGTAAATTGTTGAAATCCTTGTATGGCCTCAAACAAGCTCCCAAACAATGGCATGAGAAGTTTGAAAGTACTTTGACATCTGTTGGCTTTGTTATGAATGAAGCTGACAAATATGTATATTGCCGCCATGGTGGGGGCGAGGGAGTTGTCCTATGTTTGTATGTAGATGACATACTAATATTTGGGACAAGTCTCAAAGTGATTGAGGAAATCAAAACCTTCTTATCTCAGTGCTTTGAGATGAATGATCTTGGAGAAGCTAATGTTATCTTGAACATCAAGCTGTCGAGAGATGAGAATAATGGGATCACACTTGTGCAATCTCATTATGTGGAAAAGGTGTTGAGCAGATTTGGATATGCTGATTGCAAATCTTCTCCCACACCGTATGATCCTAGTGTCTTGCTTAGAAAGAATCAGAAGGACACTAGAGATCAACTAAGATACTATCAAATTATTGGCTCGCTCACGTATTTAGCTTGCGCTACGAGGCCTGACATCTCGTTTGCTGTGAGCAAACTTAGCCGATTTGTGGCCAACCCGGGAGATGATCATTGGCATGCTCTTGAGAGAGTAATGCGCTATCTAAAGGGAACCATGAGCTATGGGATTCATTATACCGGATATCCAAGAGTACTTGAAGGGTATAGTGATTCAAATTGGATTTCAGATGCTGATGAGATAAAGGCCACAAGTGGATATGTATTCACTCTTGGTGGTGGCGCTATTTCATGGAAGTCTTGCAAGCAGACCATCTTAACGAGGTCAACAATATAAGCAGAACTCACATCATTCGATACTGCGACTGTCGAAGCAGAATGGCTTTGTGAACTCTTAACTAATTTGCCTATGGTTGAAAAATCAATAACGGCTATCCCCATGAACTGTGACAACCAAACTGTAATTGTCAAGGTGAACAGTTCTAAGGATAATATGAAGAGTTCAAGACATTTCAAGACAAGATTAAAGTCTGTCAGAAAGCTGAAAAACTCTGGAGTTATAGCATTGGATTATGTCCAAATGGCTAAGAATCTGGCAGATCCTTTCACCAAAGGTTTATCAAGGAACATGATTGACCTTCCATCAAGGGAGATGGCTTTGAGACCCACATGAGTTGCCGAGGGGGTAACCCAACCTATGTGATCGGAGATCCCGTGAATTAGGACCTGGGAAAACAAACTGGAGCAACTGAGTTGAGAGAAAATTTTACACGCCCACTTCGCTGCAAATGCAAATCTCTCATGGTTACTGTTAGGCAGGTAGACTATGTCTTAATATGTTCTATGCGGTTCAATATGAGCGAAGACGCTGTCCTACAGGGAGATCTTGAAAGAACACACCTATATGAGTGACACCACTGGTCATGGTGCATGAGATTTGGGTGAATCTCTAGTAAGCTCATGAAAGGTCGAGGAGTTTGACTTATATGCTCCACCCGAGGGGAAGCCTACGGCAGCCTAGTACCGGTGCCGATATGGAGTAAAACTTGCTGCGCAAGACCGACAATTCAAGGCCTAGTCCATTGTTCAGTTGTAGTTCAAGCATAGCTCCATGTCTAGGTGGAAGTTCAACTTAACAGTCTCCACTAAAATGCAGGTATATAAAACAGTGATTGAAATTAATGTGTCATTAGATGTGCCTCTGAGATCTTGTGGGGGATTGTTGGATGTAATGGGCTGCAGCCCAACTTGGCAGCCCATTTAGCCTTCAATTCGTGAGATCTCAAGGCCCATCTCTATGGTAGCCATTGGGGGCTGGTTGGGGACTAAAGTTTAGTCCCACATTGCTAGTTGGTAGAGAGTTGGAGTGGTTTATAAGGTGAGCTCTTCTAGTGCTCCTAAGTGAGTGAGAAGAGAAGAAGCCTACGTGCACTCCACCTCCTCCTCCTCCGCTCGCCCGCCTCGCCACACCACGCCTCGCATCGCATCGCACGCGTCGCGTTTCGTGAATCGAGTTCGAGTTTGAAACTCATTTTTGTGGAAGACAAATTTTTGCTTGGTGCACCAACTGGGTACATGTCGGGCGTATGTGTGCATGCTCGCCGTGTGTCCCTGTCTTCTATGCGTGGCGGTGCGGTCGGCGGCTCCGCTCCTAGGCTATACCAGGAGACCGACCAGATCTAGAGCGGGCGCGTTCCTTCTGTCTCTCTCGCGAAGTTCCCTTTGCTGCGCCGCCCTCTAGTCTTCCCCATCCTGGCGGCTGCGTGCACGGCCATCCGGGAGAGCAGGCCTCCGAAGCCCCGTCCGTTGAGATCCGACACCGGGAGACGGGTGATAATGTTTTTGGGGAGCGTCTCGGCGTGACTGCTCGCCTCCGTTCGAGTTCTTCCTCGCCAGTCTGCGTCCTCTTCGTCAGACTCGGCGACATCGACCCTTCATCATGGGCGACAACCATGGTGGAGCTGCCGCTGCGGTTCCGGCCTTCCCGGCCGCCGTACATGTTTCTAATCTCATACTTAGCACTAGTTTTGGTTCCATTTGCAGATCTGCTAGATGTGCTTGCATGTCTGCATGTGGTTAAGTTAACTAGAGCTTATTTGCTGCTCACTTTAGTAATTAAACTCACTTAAAAATTGCTTAATATCCTAACACAAGGTTTATGAAGGGCATGGTAGTCCCTTCATCTATAGTATTTTTTTTCATCCACACCATTTTTATCACAAAACGTCATACGCCATGTACAAGGTTCAGGAAGGCTCGAATTAAGTAAAAGCTTTTAACGATCTATAAACAATCGACATGGTTTAAGGTTTAAAAGGTAGGCAATAAAACTCTTCCTATGTCCCATTAATCATATTACATAAGACTTAATCATCTTGCAAAAAAACTTAACATCAGAAATGACAACCATTTGTTCATCGATATTGCGCAAAAATATTCCAATTTTGCATATGCAAATAAAATGAATCCAATGACTATGCCTACATTGGACCAGTCAAATAGCTAAGGGCCTAAATGATATTAAAAAGTAATTTTAAAAATTAATAGAAACTTGCATTTTTAGATGGGAAAAGATTTTGTTATGAGAAAATAAAATAAAAATGGAACAATAAAGAGTAGGAAGAGGTAGCCGTCCACTTCCAACTGCGGTGGTGAGCTTGGGAATCCAATTCTCATCTATATACCGCACCCACCCAGTCCAATTCACAATCCAGCCCCACTCCAATTCCCGCATCGCCCTCCCCTGTCCTTTCCTCGCCAAGCTTCCTCCTCGCTTTGCTCCAGTCCTCGCTTCGGTTTGCCATGGCGGCCGCGATGCAGCTCAACGCCCTCATGTCCAACATGTTCGCCACGGTGAGCGCCTTGCTCTTCCGTTGCCAATTGAGCGGAATTTCAGTTTCTCCGGAGCAGGTCCGATACTGTTGGGGAATTTGATGTTTTTTTGCCTTTCGTTTATCTGGTGGGGCTAGGGTTTGCTGGACGATCAGTTCCAGCAGCTGCAGATGCTCCAGGACGGGAGCGCCCCGGACTTCGTTGCCGAGGTCGTCACGCTCTTCTGCGAGGACGGCGAGCGGATCATCGGCGAGCTCGCCAAGCTGCTGTACGTATACTTCCTCTTGCTCGCCCGCTTTGCCATGTTCTGTTTGATCAGATGCTTGATTCTTTGCTTGGGGATTTGGTTGCTGTGTGTGCAGGGACAAGCCATCTGTGGACTTCGACAAGGTGGATGCTTTCGTGCATCAGCTCAAGGGCAGCAGTGCAAGGTGATGCTCTTTTGTTCTTCTTTTATGCCCTACAGCATAGGTGTTTCTGCAATTGCATAGGAGCGATGGCTGTTGCTGGTGGTGCAAATCGGGTATTAGATCCCCATAGAATGGAAGGAGGCAGATTCATTGCAAGGCTTCCGGTCATCTTGGGGGAGATTATCATCCGTTTGATCTTTGTAGTGTTTTATGAAGTAGATCCAGCTAATGTGATCCATTTCCCGCATTGATTGCCCGCCAAAGAGTATAGATTGACATTGTTACATTATGAGTGGCTCTTCCGATCAATATGGGGAGCGATGAGATCCATTTGTCGCTTGTAGTGATTTATCATGTACATACGACAAAATTGATCTGCTCCGTACACAGCGGTGTTCATCTTCCAATTAATTTGGGGAGAGGTTAAGATCCGTTTGGCCGTTGAACTGATAAATCATTTTGTCGTTTTACTGTTTCGTGATTTAGGCGTCGAACTATTTTATGGTTTAGATCCGACAAATCACTTTGTCGTTATACTGTTTTATTACTTAAATCTCACAAACTGTTTAGTCGTTGTAGATCCGGCAAACTCTTTGTCTGTTTTACTGTTTATGGTTTGGATCATCCATTTGGTATTTGTAGTGTTTTATGAAGTAGATCGGCTAATGCGATCCATTTCCCGCGTTGATCGGACGCCAACGGGTATAGATTGGCATTGTTCCATTATGAGTGACGCTTCCAATCAATATGGGGAGCGCTCAGATCCGTTTGTCGCTTGTAGTGATTTATCATGTACATACAAAAAATTGATCTGTTCCATACACATCGGTGTCATCTTCCAATTAATTTGGGGAGAGGTTGAGATCCGTTTGACCGTTGTACTGTTTCATGATTTAGATCCAATAAATCATTTTGTCGTTTTACTATTTTGTGATTTAGGCGTTGAACTGCTTTATGGTTTAGATCTGACAAATCATTTTGTCGTTATACTGTTTTATTACTTAGATCTCACAAACTGTTTGGTCGTTGTAGATCCGGCAAACTCTTTGACCATTTTACTGTTTATGGTTTAGATCTGACAAACTGTTTGGCCGTTGTATATGTTTATATGCTTTAAATCTGACAAATATGAGCCGCTTCACACAAATCGGATGGCTCAAGGAGTAGGTCTCCAGATTCTCCCATGTCGTGGTTCTTCCAAATTTTTGAGGGGTTGACATCGGTTCCACCATTTTAGTACTTTAAACTAGTTAGGATAGTTTTGCATGCTCTGCCTTTGTTTCAGACCATCAATCTCAAATCTTTTTTGTGTTTTGGGGTTTGTTGTGATGCTATAGGTTCACAAACCATGGCACTGTACTTTCATGCAGAAGAGTTGCTAGAGTTAAACATTAGTAATTTATGGAAACTAATATTTTTTGACAGGCAATTATGGAAACTAATTTTGTTATGCTTAGAACTAATATTATTGTGCTTAGAAACTAAAATTATCATGCGCAAACTATTCCGTTGTCTAATCAATTTAGATTCATGTTATCTGTGGTATCCATGTGATATTTATGGAATCAAAGTTTATAAGCCAATGAGTCTACTTGTGTTTAATCGTAGTGCTATATTTGTATTTGATTGGGATGCAGAAGTGAAGTGAAATTACTACTATGCTCCTTCTTTATTTATTAAATCAATTTGGGTGGTACTTTCCTGATTGGATAGCATTGCATGTTGCAGTGTTGGTGCTCAGAGGGTGAAGAACACCTGCATGCAGTTCCGTGACTTTTGTCAGGAGAAGAGCAGAGATGGGTAAGTACCTTGTATCATTATTTCAGAGTATTGTACTTTCTTCTTACTGAAATCTTTGTATTGAATGTGGCCAAGTGTGATTTAGTCATCTATTGTAACAAATTTCCTTACTGTTAATGTTATCAGAATATTTGGTGATGCAATTGCATGTTCATCGCTTTTATAAACTGCTAAATTTATGCAGTCTTTACAGACAGAAATATTTTGCTGACTCTACTGAGCTTGTCGGGTTAGGAATGCAACTGTTCCAGTACATTTTTTTAGTCAATTGTGTACTTTAAGAATGCTATATTGAATGTAGGAAACTTTTCCACGCGTGTTTAAAAATTACAATTGAAATGAAAACACCTTGATCTTTTTTTTACAGCAGTGGCCAAGTTATTACAGCATTTAGATCTAAGGGAAACTAAGTTTTGCTATTTTTTCTGAATATTGCACAACTATACAGTAAATAAACCTACACTTGTTGATGTTTCTATCTGCCAATTGATGTTCCTTCCAGAACAGCAGTGTTGTTTTTTTGTTATAGTTACCCCTTGACTCTGTTAGGTTATTTTCAGTGGTCCCGAACAGAGGTGATGTTCCTTCCAGAACAGAAGTGTATGTTTTGCTAGGAAGTATGTCCAGGGTGACATTCATAAGGCTCCTCCTAAAAGAAACTGTTAAGATAATCCTGCCAGGGCAAAGTTTTCTTCTTATGGAGTCAAATTATAGCGGCCATGAGCATTTTTCAGTAATTATTAACATGCTCCTTTCGTGAGCTGGTAATGCAAAGGCGCTTCACAACTTGCTTAACTGTTTTCCTTGTCAGGTGCCTGAAGACACTGGATGCTGTGAGGAGTGAATTCTATGATCTGCGCAGCAAGTTTCAGACTATGCTCCAGGTATTACCTTGTTTTTTTCACCTTGTTTTTTTCTAAAACTGGTGTCAAACTCACAGTATTATTGCAGTGAACTGGAGTAGCCATCTTCCAAGGAAATATTTTTATTCCAAAGTTTGCTCGATTTGCAAAATATTAAACTAGACAAAGGACAAGATGCTATTGGAATGGAGTCAGCTAGTTTGCTGCATAACAACACACATGTCAATGAACTGTGTGCAGTTAGTTTGCCTGACAGACATTAAATTACTAGTGATAACTGCGGAAGATAAATAAACATGGACATTACCTTCTTCTTTTCTTTTTTATGTAAATCTTTGTTGCATTTGCAGTTCTAAATTGTTATTCGTACTTAGAGGCACCACTTGGTGTCTAGAACAGTGTTTAGGACTACTGCAAATGTGAGCTGAAAACTTTTGACTGTTTATCTGATACCTGAATCTAACCTTCATGTTGTTCGAAAAGGTCACTAGAATTGGCCTCTCAGTATTCTCACAGCATTGATACTTAATGTTTTGTTTTCTTGTCTGGAGGATGGACAATTACTACTGTTACTTAGTTTTAATTAGTTCTATGATGCTAGTTTATCTTAATGGCTTAAACTGACCTGTTCTGTTTTCACAATGCAGCTGGAGCAGCAGGTCCAGGCCTTCTATCCTAAGCACTAAGCTGGAGCAATGTGGAACCAGATGTTCTGACGGCACTGATGCCTTTGAAGTTGTAGGACATGCTCAGCTAGTTTTTTATATCTTGGAGTCGTTTGCCTCTGTGAGGTCTGTAGTTGCTTAGCAGCAAGCTGGTTATCTGGTGTTGTTGATGTCTCGGTTACCTTCGGTTGTGTCGTTTCGAATTCTCAGTGGTTGAATAACAATCCTCCGCTGTCGCTTTGCGGATCGTCAGTGGTTTATCTGGCTGCTCAGGTCTAGCCAGTTTCTAGGTCGTAGGTCTGCAGTGTAATCTTGACATAGTCGTGCCTCGTCGGTCGGTTGATCAGCTGTGGTTGTGGAGAACATTGTGATGAAATTCTAATATCAAGTTATGTTTGTTGTTGGAAAAATGTGCGAACCATGATATCTAGCGCTCAGTTCAAGTTTTTTCTACTCAGTCTCAGGTGCGATTTCACATTATTTGAGATTCTGTGCCTTACGACTCTCCCGAGTGCACAAATATCATTCTGGTATTTACTGAGATAGCTAGATGTATACAGTTCAATACCTGGACTAACTGATGAGGCCAAGAGAGTGCACAAATATCATTCTGGTATTTACTGAGATAGCTAGATGTATACAGTTCAATACCTGGACTAACTGATGATGCCAAGCACACGAGAAAAGGCCCCTCAAAAAAATAAAAAAGCACACGAGAAAAGGGGAGACTGAAAACTGGGATGCTTTCTTTACAAACGTCTTTTTTTCTCAGTCTCTTCAGCTCATCATATTTGATTCACCTCTAACACATTGGGAAAGCCAGAAATGATTTGAGATTCAGAGATACTCAAGTTCCCTCACACAAAAGATGGACTGGAAGACCAAGGTCAAAGTGCTGACCTGATGGAGAAGCTTTTGATGTCTCTACATCAATTTCTGAAACTTATTCATAAAGGCTCGCTCCACCTCCTTATCTCGTCTCGTCAAAATTCTGAAGCTACTATCTGCAGATGTTGAATTACTAGCTGGGCATGTTTCTTTTTTTATTCGAAAAGTAGCAGGAGAGCTAAAGGGTAGAAGAAAGGAAAAGGAAGATGCCTCCTGCTCAACATTAATTAATATATTGAAGCCTACCTGCTCCATTCATCAAGAAATAAAAAGTAGAAGCCCATAACATGTCGTTCTGATGCCTGATTTCTCCATGACTGAAATAAACCCATAACCAGCGCTATCTGTGTGCAGAGTTGAATTAGCGGGGTGAAGGCATTTCCCCATTTGGCTGCACAAGTTATTTCCTGCCCCCTCTTCCTCTCAACGGCCACACAAGCTCTCCATTGTCCTCATGTCATGACAAAAAGCCCCGATGGCACCCTTTTTCATTCCTGGAACAATATTAATATTAATCTTGTTTTTTCACAAAGTAAAACATTAATCTTGGTCACTCTTGGAGGGGGCGGGATCTACTTTTGCCCTTATATGTCTAGTCAGGCTAGCCGCCACTAGTGTCTTCTTGGGTGAACTTAGGTCCGCCATATAATGTGGGACTATTGTTCACCACTTGCCACAGTTGAGTAGACCTTCCGGCTTAGCCCAATAGGTCGAACATTCTAGGAGGTCAATTTATCCAATGACTAACCAAAAGTATATACGATTTCTAAAAGTTCAATGGACTAAACCACCTTGTTTTGGTCTTCCACCACACCGATTTCACATGAGAGATACATACTAGAGTAGAAAGAAAGGAGTGGTTATTTTGGTATAAACAGTAATAAGAACATGCAAAAACAAAGATGCATGTGTATAAAGACCACCCAAATAGGCTGACAGATGATTAAAAAAGCAAAGGTCTCGAGCTCTGCTGTCCGCTCGTTGCTTGAGATAGAAAAAAATAAGGTTCTCTTTGTCTTTTCTAGCCAAGGTTGCAAGGTTATTGCTTTGCTTCAGATAAAATCAACAAGGGTCTCTGGTCTTTGCACAGCTAGATACGATTATTAACTATGTACATGCTTGTGCTTGCCAGGATCCAAAATACTCGTCGAGTACTGCTGTCATTTTGTGTCCCTAATAAAGTAGTAGTACGATTTGCGGTCACAAACGCGCATACATTTATGTACTCTAAAAGAAAATTTCAAAAATCTTACGTCATTGATGACAATAAATAATTAAATATTTTGTACTGAAGTTAATCAGAAGCATACGCGAGTATGCAATACCTTGTGTGCATTAATGTCAGCAGAAGTATTTTGCACTCACTCATTTTGTACATATGCATGCTAGGTGTCATTTGAAATAAATAGATATATTGCGCCATTGCTACGCGTGCATTCAATGAGTTAGGCCGCAATAAGTTGTAGCCTCCAAGAAAACTAAAAAGAAATATGAAGGGTGATCCCTATAGCCCCACCTATCAGATAAATTAAAATATAATAAACCACAAATACCAACATTAACGATTTTTATAATGATAAGTTCAATAGAACTTTTTTGTAAGAAAGGATTATCTTTAATCCCATTCGCTTCTCACTTGGCACGATCATATAGTTCTTGATTAGCTCAAAATCGTATGCAATTTCTTGTGAGGTGAATATATGTGTTTGTAGCTCGAATTTGGTCACCACGATGCCAATGATGAATGAACAATGACCCCTTACATATTATGAAGAAAAAATGTGCATATTTTTAAAATAATAGAAAATTTGCTATTGATGGATTTAAATGTATGGATAGAGTTAGAAAAGTGCTCTCAGCCATAATAGATATGGCACGGACATTTCATTTTGTCGTCTATGTTGTGCACACATTGTCACGTTTCTAACAGGAATGGGTTACAACCCACAACAATCTAGCTACCTTGTTATTAATTGAACATTTCCCCCCTCAGATGTCATGCACCCTGTCGCTAGTTAAAATAATTCAGAAAGCATCATAAGATCGTCATGTCGGGTCAAGACACAACGCTAGGATCCTAGTGTCCGCAAAGGATCGGCATCCTGTCCTGATTTCTGTATGCATGAACAAGCCCATAATCTGAGTCCAGAACTCACGAATTAGCTGGGTGTAGAGATTTTCTGATTTGGCTGCACACGATTACCATTCTCTGATACTTGTCATGTTAGAACAAGACATGGTAGTCACTTCATCTACAATACTTATTTTTGTGTCATCTACACCATTTTTTAAATCACATTATACTAATCAATGACTCTTAGTTTGCAATGTTATAGCAGAACAACACATATATAATTATATCTTACCATTCACAATATTTAGCTCATACATATGTTTCATGTGTATGCTACTATTGGTAATCATGTTGATGCGTTTTGAGAGGTGTAGCCTATGTTCATATTTAAATGCATACTAAAACTACCTCTTAGCCATAAACATGAATAAAGCTACTACATAAGAGGCATCCAATGAAAATATAACTTGGTCCAGACAATAAAATTAAGCGCTCCAGATGAAAATAAAAGGTACCCAATAAAACCGTCCCTAGACGGTTTAAGCATCAACCATATTAATTAGAAACTTCTAATGATTTATAAACAACTGACGTGGTTTAAGCTTACAAGGTATGGAATTAAAATCTTCCTTCACCCCGTCAATCATATTATGGAAGATTTAGTGATCTCACAAACATAAAACAATTAGAACTTAACAGTGTGAAATGAGAACCATTTTCCTGTCGTTATATTCAAAAATAAGATAGGTAAATAAAAGGTATCCAAAGATATTATGCCTACATAAAGGGCCTGTATTAATTTAAAAATAAATTACTTGGCATTTTCTCAATAAGACAATGTGTGTTATGACAAATAAATGGGAGTAATAAAGAGCAGGAAGAGGATAGCCGTTCATTTCCAACCTGTGTGTGTAAGTGGGGTGGCTTGGGAGTCCCCAATTCCCCTATATATACCACACCCGCTCAGTCCCAATAACCATCCATTCGTACTCCCATTCCCTCATCGCCCTCCTCTCTTCCCTTAGCTTCCTCCCACCAGCTCGAGTACTCACTTCAGGTAGCCATGGCGGCCGAGGTAGCAGCAAGCATGTTGGCCACGGTGAGCACTTCACTATTTCAGTGCCCTTTGAACGGAGTTTTTGTATCTCGTTTTTTTTTTTGAAATGGTGGAAAGCACCTCAGTCCAAGTTTTAGTTTATCCTTAGGAGGATTGGTAACTCGATACTCCTGGAGAATTTGAGGTTTTGTTTTATGTTCATTTGTTTGTTGGGATAGGGTATGCTGGACGATCAGTTCTACCAGCTGCAGCTGCTCCAGGACGTGAGTGCCCCGAACTTTGTTGCTGAGATCGTCACACTCTACTGCGAGGACGGCAAGTGGATCATCGACGAGCTTGCCAAGCTGCTGTAATTGTGCTCCCTCTGTTGTCTTGTTTGTCATGTTCTGTGTGATCAGATGTTTGACTCTTTGCTTGGGGATTCGGTTATTGTGTGTGCAGGGAGAAGCCATGTGTGGACTTTGACAAGGTGGATGCTTTTGTGGGTGAGCTCAAGGGCAGCAGTGCAAGGTGAGGCTCTTTTCTTCATCTTTTATTTCATGTTCATATGTGTTTCCGTAGTATCGTAGGAGCGATGGTTGCTGTTGGTGGCACAAATCGTATATTGAATTCAAATAGATTGGAAGGAGGTGGATTCATTGTAAAAAGTCTGGTCATCTTGGGAGAGAATTATCATCCGTTTGATCTTTGTCGCTTTTTAGGAAGTAGACCCGGCTAAACACAATCCGTTTCCCGAATTGATCGGACGGCCAGAGTATATTGGCATTAATTGTATCATTTTGAGTGGCGCTTCGGATCAATATGGGGAGCGATGAGATCGCTTTATATCTTGTAGTAATTTATCATGTACGTCGGACAAACTTTGATCTGTTCCGTACACACTGGCGGCATCTTCCAAATAATTTTGGGAGAGGTTGAGATCCCTTTGACTGTTGTATGGTTTGATAATTTTTATCCCACAAATCATTTATCTTTTTACTGTTTTTTGATTTAGATACGACAAACCATTTGGCCGTTATAGATCCAGCAAACCCTTTAGCTGTTTTACTATTCTATCATTTAGGTCCAACAAACCTTTTGGCCGCTGTACCGTCTTATGATTTAGATCCGAAAAAATTATTTTGTTGTCGTACTGTTCTATTACATAGATCCTACCAAACTTTCGTTTATTGTAGATCCCAAAAAATGTTTGGCTATTTACTGTTCCATGGTTTAGATTCGACAAACCATTTAGCCATTTAGCTGGTTTATGGTTTAGATCTTACATGTATGAGCCGTTTCACACAAATCAGATGGCTCAAGGAGTAGCACTCTAGATTCTCACAGGTTAAGTGCTTCTTCCGATTAATACTGGAGGGGATGACATACGTTCTGCCATCGTAGTGTTTTAAACTAGATGTGATAAGTTTACTTTTTCCGCCTTTGTTTGGAACAAAAAATAGCAAATACTTGTTTGATTTTTGGGGGTTTGCTGTGCTGGTATATAGCTTCCCAAACCATGGTATTTGTAGTTTCATTGCAGAAGATTTTCTAGAGTTAAACGTCAAATATTTAAGGAAACAATAATTAATATAGAAACTGATTTTACTGCGCTTAAAATCTATGTGCTAAGTGTTAGATGTATATTTGTATATGTGTATTTTCCCCACCTGTTAGGGGGTTTCCTGCATATTCACACCTGTACATGTTGTGGCCTTTGGCCTAGGGAATACAACTTGTCCATGAGCCGGTTCCGGTTCTCTCCTTCCGCCGCCGCCAGTTCGCCCCGGTATCGTCGCCGGTTCCCGTTCTGACCGCTGCTGTTATCGTCGCTGCCCCGTCTCCGTCCTCCCTCTGGTGCGGTTCAGCAGCCTCTACAAGTTCTCGATCTCTCGATCTGCTCGGATCCGCTCAGATCTGCTCGGCCGGCCTGCCGCCTGCCGCCCGTGTTCTCCGCCCGCCCGGATCCCGCGTGAAGTCCCTCGCCCAGCCGATCTGCTCCGCCCGTCTCCGCTGATCGAGATCGATCTCGTCCCTGGCGTTGGCTGCTGAAGCTCCTGGCTGCCCGTTCTGCCTCTGGTCTGGCCCCGCCTCGCCGCCCCCGGTCGATCTGGGTGGTCGTCCCGGGTCCGTCTTCGATCGAGCGCTCTGCTCCTGCTCACGTTCGCCCGCGGCTGCTCACGTCCTTGCCGCCGGCGGACCCGTCACCTCTGGTCTTCCGTTCCGGCTCAATTTTCTCCGGAATAGCTTCGTGCTGCCCTGATCTACCTTATTCCAGTGCTCAATTTCTCGGTGCTGTTCTGATCTAGGCGGAATTGGCCGGAGTTTGCAGGCTCAGATTCAGATTCAATTGCAAAAAAAAAAAAAAAAAATGAAATTTTTTTTTTGCTGCTCTTGTTGTCGGGCGTTTCTTTCTCTCACCCGATGACGCCTTCCGCTGCTCCCGTCTTGCACTCGGGCCTTTCTTCGGTCCTTGGTGCTTGTCCGTCGACACCGTGTATGTCGGATTGCCGCTCTACATCGCCTTCTGTGGCCTCTTCACGCGGTTATAGCCGCCCTCCGCCGACTCCGTCTACGTCGGCTCGCCGCTCTTCGTCGACCTTCGCGGCCTCTTCCCGCTGTTATGGCCGCGCTTCGCCGACCCCGTCTACGTCGGCCTGTCGCTCTACATCGACTTTCGCGGCCTCTTCACGTTATGGCCGCGCTTCGCCGACCCCGTCTACGTCGGCTCGCCGCTCGACATCGACTCTTGCGGCTTCTTCAGACGGTTGTGATCGTCTTTCGTCGACTCTGTCTTCATCGGCGTGTTGCTCTCCGTCGCCACCTTTAGCGGCCTCTGTGTGTGTGGGTGACAGCTCCTCGTCGGCACTTGATTGTACCTCGACCTCTCCAGTCGTGCCCCTTTCTGCGCATGAGATAGCGCAGCTTCGATGTCTGCTTGCTGCTTGGGATTCTTCACCGACAGGTTCTGCTGGTTCTGCGACTGAGTTTTCTGGCATTGAGCGACCACCTCCTCCTTCTCCAGGTACATCTCCATGGCTTCTTGATACTGGAGCTTCTTTTCATATGACTCCTGATTCTTCCTTGTTGCATTCTGTTCGACCTGTCAATCCTCCTGTTCGTGTTCTTACTGCCGATGGTACCCCCCACCCAGTCATTAGTCGAGGCATTCTTAGTACTTCCTCGTTTCATGTTCCTTCTGTTGCGCATGTTCCTCAACTTAACATGCAACTCTTTTCTGGTAGTCAGATCGTCGACTCTCGTTGTAGCATCACTCTCGACTTTGATTCTTGTTCTGTTCAGGATCGTCGCACCGGCACTATGCTTGGTGCTGGCCCCCGCCGCCATGATGGCCTCTGGGAGCTTCACTGGCTTCGTCTTCCTTCTGATGCCACCGTCATCAGTTCCTCGGCATCTGTAGCCGTCGCTACTAGCTCTTTTCAGCAGTGGCATCATCGTCTTGGACATTTATGTGGTTCTCGACTCTCGTCTTTAGTTCATCGAGGTGTTCTGGGGTCTGTCTCCAGAAACGCTTCTTTGGATTGTCAGGGCTGTCGCCTTGGTAAGCAGATTCAGCTACCGTATCCTCACAGTGAGTCTGTGTCCGGGCGTCCTTTTGATCTTGTTCACTCTGATGTTTGGGGTCCAGCTCCCTTCCCATCGAAAGGAGGTCATCGCTACTATGTTCTCTTTATAGATGATTTTTCTCGTCACACTTGGATATATTTTATGCGCTCTCGCAGTGAGGTGCTTTCCATTTATCAGCGCTTTGCGGCCATGGTCCGCACTCAGTATTCCTCGCCCATTCGTGTGTTTCATGCTGATTCTGCTGGTGAGTATATCTCTCAGCACCTGCGTGGTGTTCTTGCTGAGCAGGGCACCCTTGCTCAGTTTTCTTGTCCCGGTGCGCATGCTCAAAATGGTGTCGCCGAGCGTAAGCATCGTCATATTCTTGAGACCACCCGTGCTATGATGATTGCTTCTTCTCTTCCGCCGCATTTCTGGGCTGAGGCTGTCGCTACATCGACTTACCTCATTAACATCCAGCCTTCTGCTGCCCTCCAGGGTGGCATCCCTCTCGAGCGTCTCTCTGGTGGTTCTCCAGACTACTCGCCTCTTCGTTCGTTTGGTTGCGTTTGCTATGTTCTTCTCCCTCCTCGTGAACGCACCAAACTGACCGCTCAGTCTGTTGAGTGTGTTTTTCTCGGCTACAGTGATGAGCATAAGGGCTATCGCTGTTGGGACCCTGTTGGTCGTCGGATGCGCATCTCTCGTGACGTCACGTTTGATGAGACGCGTCCCTTCTACCCTCGCCCCACCTCTGGTACTTACCCGGTGGATGATATCTCCTTTCTTCTGTTTCCTGATGCACCTCCTTCTGTCCCTATTGTCCCTCCTCCTGGACCTCGTTCTGATGCGACCTCTTTGTCCCCGGCGCCATCCCCTTCGACTCCGTTGTCCTCCTCCTCACCTAGTTCTCCTCTTTCTTCTTCTGATCCTCCACCCACCTCACCGTTGTCTCCTTTTCCCTTTCATTATTCTCGTCGCACTCATGTTTCAGATCCTCCTCCTGATGTCCCTTCTTCTTCTTCTTCTGATATGTCTTCTTCTTCTGACGAGCTTCCCTCTCCTCTTCCGACGACTCGTCCACGTCGTGCTCCAGACCGTTACTCTCCTAGTCAGTACGGTCTTTCTGTAGCCTCCGAGCCGACTTCTTATCGGGATGCTGAGCGTCATCCTGAATGGCAGCTTGCTATGGCTGAGGAGATTGCTGCGCTTGAGCGCACTGGCACCTGGGATCTTGTCTCTCCCCCTCCCGGTGTTCGTCCTATCACGTGTAAGTGGGTCTATAAAATTAAGACCCGCTCTGATGGATCTCTTGAGCGCTACAAAGCGCGTCTTGTGGCTCGTGGTTTTCAGCAGGAGCACGGCCGTGACTATGATGAGACTTTTGCCCCTGTGGCTCATATGACCACTGTGCGTACTCTTCTTGCTGTCGCTTCTGTTCGACACTGGTCTGTGTCTCAGCTTGATGTTCAGAACGCTTTTCTTAATGGCGAGTTGAGTGAGGAGGTCTACATGCAGCCTCCTCCCGGGTATTCTGTCCCTGATGGGATGGTCTGTCGCCTTCGGCGTTCTCTTTATGGCCTGAAACAGGCCCCTCGCGCTTGGTTTGAGTGTTTTGCCTCTGTGGTGACTGCTGCTGGTTTCTCTCCCAGCGCTCATGATCCAGCGCTGTTCGTCCATACTTCTCCTCGTGGACGCACTCTTCTCCTTCTCTATGTTGATGATATGATCATTACTGGTGATGATCCTGAGTATATTGCCTTTGTTAAGGCTCGTCTTCGTGAGCAGTTTCTTATGACCGATCTTGGTCCTCTCCGCTATTTTCTTGGGATCGAGGTCTCTTCCACTTCTGATGGCTTTTCTATCTCTCAGGAAAAGTATATTCAGGATCTTCTTGCTCGTGCTGCTCTTGGGGATGAGCGCACCGTTGAGACTCCTATGGAGCTTAATGTTAAGCTTCGTCCTACTGATGGTGATCCTCTTCCTGATCCGACGCGTTATCGTCATCTTGTTGGGAGTCTTGTCTATCTTGCTGTCACTCGTCCTGATATATCTTATCCTGTTCATATTCTGAGTCAGTTTGTCTCAGCTCCTACCACTGTCCACTATAGTCATCTCCTCCGTGTTCTTCGATATCTTCGTGGCACGATTACTCGTCGCATTTTCTTTCCTCGTTCCAGCTCTCTCCAGCTCCAGTGCTACTCGGATGTTACTTGGGCGAGTGATCCTTCGGATCGTCGTTCACTTTCTGCTTACTGTGTGTTTCTTGGTGGTTCGCTTGTTGCTTGGAAGACGAAGAAACAGGTTGCAGTTTCCCGTTCGAGTGTAGAGGCTGAGTTGCGAGCTATGGCCTTGTTGATTGCTGAGGTGACATGGTTACGGTGGTTGCTTGCCGATTTTGGGGTCTCTGTTACGACACCCACTCCACTTTTGTCTGACAGTACAGGTGCTATCAGTATTGCACGTGATCCGGTCAAGCATGAGCTTACCAAGCATATTGGTGTTGATGCTTTTTATACACGTGCTCAGGTGCAGGCTCAGGTTGTTGCGCTTCAGTATGTGCCTTCAGATTTGCAGTTGGCGGATTTCTTTACAAAGGCACAAACTAGAGCGCAACATGATTTCTTACTCTCCAAACTCAGTGTTGTGGATCCACCATGAGTTTGAGGGGGGGTGTTAGATGTATATTTGTATATGTGTATTTTCCCCACCTGTTAGGGGGTTTCCTGCATATTCACACCTATACATGTAACTATATGTTGTGGCCTTTGGCCCCCAGGGAATACAACTTGTCTATTCCTAACACTAAGGAACTACTACTATTGTACACAAGCCGTCCTATCATCTAATCAATTCAGATTCAGTTATGTTTGTGGTATCCATGTGTTTTTTTATGGAATAAATGTACGTTTGCCAATGAGTCGTCTATAGGTCTTTCTTACCATTGGTTTTCTTAGTCGTATTAACTGACTTGTTAACTTATATTTTGATAATCATAGTGCTATATTTGTATTTAATTGGGATACAGGAGTTAAGAGAAAGAACTACAATGCTCTTTCTCATTCAATAAAGCAAGTTATTGGTACTTTCTTGATTGTATAGTATTGCATGTTGCAGTGTTGGTGCTCAGATAGTGAGGAACACCTGTAGTCAGTTCCATGAGTTTTGTCAGGAGAAGAGCAGAGACGGGTATGTCACACTATTGTATTTTCTATCATTTTTTGTTAAAATATTCATACTTAATGTGGCCTAGCGTGCACCTTATTATAAATTTTATCAGAGTATGTATTGATGAAATTGCATGTTCATTTCTTTTTGTATACTGCTAAATTTGTTCAATCTTCAAAAGTACCAAAAAAATTCTGAGTCTTCTGACCATAGCTGGGTTTTAATGTAAGTGTTCCAGTTCAATTTTCTATTTAATTGTGTATGTGAAGAATGTTATATTCAATGTATGAAACTATTCCTCTCATTTAATTTTTTTTTTTACAATTGGCACGAAAACACCTGGGCCTTCTTTACAGCAGTGGCATTATGCTCTGGTTATTATATCATTTAATGTTATAAATGGAAACTAAGTTTCGCCAACTTATCTGAATATTGCAGAACTACCCAGTAAAAAACCTATCACTTTTCAATGTTTCAATCTGCCAATTCATGTTACTTCCATAACAGAGCTGTTGTTTCTCGTTACAGTTAACCTTTGACTATTGTAGATTATTTTCAGTGGACCCAAGTGTATGTTTTATTAGGAAGTATGTCTAGGTTGTCAAATTGTGGTGACCATGAGCATTTTTTAGTGCTCCTTTAGTGAGCTACTAATGGAAATGGGCTTCATAACGTACTTAATTGTTCTCCTTGTCAGGTGCTTGATGACACTGTATGGTTTGAAGAATGATTTCTGTGATCTGCGTAGCAAGTTTCAGGTTATGCTTCAGGTATTTACCTTATTTTCTGTAAAACTCGTCAAAGACTCAGTAACATTGCAGTAAACTAGAGTGTCCATCTTCAAAGGAAAAAATTATTCAAAAGTTTTCTTGATATGCAAATGGAATGGATTCCGTTACTGTGACTGTCAGACCTTAGATTACTAGTCCATCTTCAAAGACAGAAGACAAGATGCTAATGGAATGGATTCCGTTACTGTGACTGTCAGACCTTAGATTACTAGTCCATCTTCATTTCTTGTATGTAAATCTCTGTGGAATTTGCAGTGCTAAATTGTGAACTGTACTTAGAGGCACCACTTGCTGTCTAGAGCAGTATTTAGGAGTACCGGAAGTCCGAGAGTAGAAAACCTTTGTTCACGGATAACTGTTTGGGTATATGTGATATTTGAATCTTAGTTTCATGTTGCTCTAAAAGGTCTCTATATTTTTTGGCCACTAAATTTCTCACAGCATTGATAGACTTCATGCAACTGACCCGTTGTTCTATGTTCCAATGTAGGTGGAGCAGGCCTTCAATCCTAAGCAGTAAGCTGGAGCAGCAAAGTGGGAGCCGCTTGTTCTGATGGCATTGCTCCCTTTGAAGTCATAGAACCTGCTCAGCTTAGCTTTTATCTTGGAGTCGTTTGCTTCTGTGAGGTCGTTTGTAGCTGCTTAGCAGCAAGCTGGTCATTTAGCATTGTCGATGTCTCTGCTACTGTGGACAGTGTCTTTTTAATTCTCAGTGGTCAAATAATAATCATCCGCTGTCATTTTGCGGATCGTCAGTGCTTAAACTGGTTACTCAGTTCTAGCCAGTTTCTAGGTCTTAGGAATTCAGAAGCATTGTAATCTCGACAGAGTCGTGCCTAGTCGGTCAGTGGATCGGCTGTGGTTGTATGCTGTGGAGAGCATTGTGATGAAATTCTAATGTCAATTTAATGTTTGTTGTTGGGAAAAATGTGTGTACCATGATATAGCTATACGACTGCTTCGTTCAAGTTATTTTCGATTCAATCTCAGGTACGATTTCACATTACTCGAGATTCCGTGCCTTAGTAGTCTTCAGGGTGCAGGAATATCCTGTTCGTTCTGTATGAACTGATGAGGGAATATTCTCAGCAAGTTGATGCCAAACAAATGAGAAATCGAGCATACTGAAAAACAGGGATGCTTTCTTTACAATGTTTTATACCCCTCGATTACTTAAGCTTATTATATCTGAGTCTCCATCGCCTCCTCATATGTGGCTCTGAAATATTCAGAAAAGCTAGAAATGTTTTGAGATTCAGAGATACTCAAGCTGCCCTCCACAGAATAAGATGAACACTGAACAAAGAACCTTGATATAAGCTATACAATTCTCAACAACTTGTGGCCAAGCAAAGGAGAAATCCTGTATGGTACGTTTTTTGTGCAGACCATGAATGATTTGAGACTCAGAGATACCCAAGCAGCCTCTCAAAGATGAACACTGAACATAGAAAACTATACGTTTTTCTTTCTGGAATGCCGAGATCAAGCTTTTGATGCTATGTCTTCCATTTCATTGATGCATCTGAGGCTCGGATATCCCTGCTGCAATTTCTGCAGCTTACCATAAACTCTGAAGCTACACTCTCCATGGCCATCCCAGCTGCAGTGATCTGCAGATGTTCAGTTACTCTACCGTGGTACTCTGTAAGCCCGGGGATGTGGCCTTCAGCTCTGTCGGTGGTGGCACTTCGACTGGTTCAGTTTTGCGTGCTCTCAGACCCAGCAGACCTAGACCGCCGCGATGCGCAGATCCCCAACCTTCCACCCCGACGCCGACGCGCAGGTAGTGGCCGTCCGCCTCTGACCTTCGTTCTCACCAAGTTCGCCGTCCTCCGCCGGCCGTCGGCCGACTTCGACCCTCCTCCGTGAGCTGCGCCAGAGGCCAGACCACCGCCGGCGGCCTCTCCGCACGAGATCGGTGAGCTGAAGGCCGGCTGCCGTCGCTCCGCCCCTATCCTCCTCACCTCCTTCTTGAACTCGCCCCTGGTCCTCGCCCTCCGCTCTCCTCGCCATGGCCCTCGCGCTTCAGCCGCCCCCTGTCGTCTCCTTGAAGCATCAGCATTTTTCACTTTTGTATTCTGTTCATACTACAGTCCTGAACATTTCTTCTGCATGTTTTAAAACCTGTATCAGCAAAATGGAATGGGCAATGTAGAGTTTCTCAGTATGTAGTTTCCAACTGTTAGATGCAAAAAGGTCATATTAGCATACGGGTAATTAAAGCAATGAAGGGTTAAATAGGTGAATCAGATGATTCTGAGTTCCTGCCGTAACATCATTTCTGATCCATTCCGTTTGGAATTGGTGTGCTACTGTTGGCAAAGCTATTATTCTGTTGCAGATTCAAGTGATTTACTGATGTTTTGCCACAGAAAATTTCCTTTTCTTTCACAAGAGGAAAGTAGTGGCAAATTTCCTCTCTTACTCAAATGTAGGGCTGATTAACAAAAAAGTTCTGTTTTTTTGCGGGCACAGAAGTTTAGGTTGTTTGTTCCATATTTTATTAAAAACTTTCCACAAAGTCAACTTCTCTTAGTTTTTGAATGGCCAGTTTCTGTATTTGATCTTTTTGTGGAACTATATTTATTGCAGGTGCAGATAGCAGATAACATAATAATGGAAACCAGCTAGAGCTAAAGGTATTTTTTCGATTGCAGATTTAATGAAATAAGAGCAAATGTCTGTGTTATTTACAACTTTGTGCTTATCAGGCGAACGAGAGCCAAGATGTGCAAGGAACAGTTGCTCAAGTGAAAGAAAATATTCACCAACCCTTTCAAGACTAAAGATCTTATGTGAGAAATCATCATATTGCAGCAGAAAGCAGGCATCAGCCACAAGGACGGGTCACAGGTTCGTAAAGGACAATCATTATTCATATCTGAAGGCCCATTGGAATAGCATACATGTTTGCCTTTTCACTGCACCCTTGCCAAACATCCATTTATTCCAATACAAGTACAGTAAAGCTATATTTTTGGTCGAACCATGTAGCTAGGTATTTGGTACCGACCTTCTGCTTGTATTGCATCTCATGATAAGACCATAAGATTGATCTGGACGTTTGGCACCCACGTCCTTGATCATGATGACGCACATCTGCACCTGCCTTATCGCCCACACAATTAGCAGTTCTATAAATTAAATTAGGTATTGCTCAACCAAAGTAAAGTTGATGTGCATGATTTGTCATGTATATTTATATTTCAGAGTTGTTTCCCCTTCTTTTTTGGTGTTATCTGTAGAAATAATTTCCTAGTATGGAATCATACTCTAAACGTCTGAATCTTATTGTGGAGAGAACACGCAAATTTATCCAAAGAATCACTTTATTAGCTGCCAGTCGCATAGTCAAAAGAATTTGCACGGGAGTCTTTACCTTTGTGGAATTATTTGCATTATATCTGATCTTAAGTATTTTATAATGAAGCATTTGATTCTGCTTCGTTTAGTTCAGTTTTGCCATAATTTTTCCTCTCTACTTCTTTCATGTTTTCTTCATTTTTCTAACATATTTGCATGTTGCTTTGCAAGTTGCATATTTAAGAGTCGTAAGTTTTTTTATTTACTATTGAAGATGGCGTGGTTCAGTGTTTGGAAGCCAAAGAGAGGTTGCTTTATTCTCCAGAGCTTTTTTTGTTCTACTTGTATTTATCTGCTTGTCTTACAACCGTCCACTATGAACTTGAATTCTTATTTTCTAAGACACACACCAGGCATGTTATATAGCTATGGGAATCTATGATTGGTTTGTATAAAAAGGTCTCAATGACAACTTCTACCTTGTACTTGGTATTAGTTAGGCTGCAACATTGTTGTTAATGAACTTAATTACTGCCATTCTGGAATAACACCGCTGAAGATCCAACAGTTTTGTTTTGGAAAGTGCAAGTGTGCAACCAAAGATACACATAGTCTCCCCTTGACTCAGATAAGCAACTACCATGCATGGGGATGGCATGGGAGGCAGAACATGGCAAATAGAGCAAGGTTCCATCAATTGTGCTACGTTGTATTTTCCTTCGTTTTCAATTTTCACATTCATCTACTCTGTCAACCGCGAGGGCAGGGAGCCACCTCAGGCCATCAGCCACTCCACTACGTCGATGCCGTCCTATTAAGATGCACGGTCATGCATGTCCTGCTCTGTGGGGCTTTCCCTCCAAAACCCAACTCCACACCCACTGCTTCCTCTCCTTTCCCTTTCCTTTCAGGACCGCCACTGCCCCACACCACCAGCCCTTGCCATCGATTGATCCACCATCCGTGAAGAGCAGAAGAGGGCAATAGCCATCGCTAGCCCGGAAACTGCCGGAAGCACCACCGCGGTCGAAGAGGAGAGTCGATAAGACGAGGATGCAGCCGAGTAGGAGGCCCTCTCGAGGGAGGGACAGCGGGCGGGCGCCACGGAGGAGCCTCCTGCCTCACTGGCGGCGCCGATACAAGGGCTGGTGGATGAATTCGCCCACAAGATTACCACGCCGACCATGTTGTGCAAGGACGCCATGTAGACGGCAAGGCGAAGCCGTCTTTTCTCGTAGTGTACTCTATACTCCATATAAACTCGCCCGCGTTGCACAAGTGGGGCGACACTGCGGCCACCTCATCAACCAAGTGCTCATAGCTTCACTTACGCATCCCTGTCTTATCTTAGATTTTAATCATTTTATAGACCAATTAATTCACTAATTAATTGCCAAATCTAGCATATCCTGTAAGTGGTGTCAAATCAGTACTGACCGGCCCAATTGTGCCTGTCATAGCTTTTTCTGGAAAAATAGGCACATGTTGAGGTTAGAACCGATGAGTGCCTTAAGGCCGACCAGTGATGTGTGGTCAGTCATGCTAATCATACTAGTACAAGCATCGCTGGTTCATCAATTTCCAGAAGACCATAGCTAAAGAGCACATATAAGAGCCATCACGGTCATCACAAAAAGCCCTGATGCTAACTTTTTACATTTGTCGGAGCAACATAGACATGAATCTTGTTTTTTCGCAAAAAAAATCTTGCTCACTCCTGGAGGGGGCACGATCTACTTTTGCCGCACGATCCATTTGGCCATTGTAGCCGCCACTGCAGGTCGTGGCGATGACTTCTGGGTGAACTCAGGTCCAGCACCGCCTTATAATGTGGGACTAAATTTGTTATACCACTTGCCACCCTTGAGTGGACCTTTGGGGTTTATCGAGGAATTATTGATAGGCCTAGCCCAATAGTTATTGCATCCAGTGCGGTCAATTTATCGAATATCTTACCAAAAATATATCCAAATTTCTAGAAGTTTAAACAGGCTTAAGCGCGATGTTTTGGTCTTCCACCACACTGATTTCACATGAGAGTTACTAGACTAGAAAGAAAGGAGTGGTTGTTGTATGAACATTAATGAGTACATGTGGAAACAAAATATGCATTGTATATAAATACCATCCAAATGGCTGGCAGATGATTAGAAAATCGAAGGTTGAGAGCTCTGCTGTCCGGTGCTGGGGTTTCTTGTCTTTTTAGCCAAGGTTGCAAGCTATAATCTCCAGCCATTGCTTTGCTTCAGACAAAACAAACAAGGGTCGCTGTTTGCACAACTAGACAATATCATTAACTAGGTACATAGCTCTATATACCAAGCTCCAAATACTCGTCGAGTAGCGCTGGCATTTTTGGTCACTAGTAAAGTAATAGTAGAATGTGCGGTCACAAACATGCATGCATTTGTGCACTTCAAAGAAAATTCCAAAATTATTACGTCATCCATGACAATAGATAAGTGAGTACACATGTGCATACAATACCTTGCATGCATTAATGAAAAAAGACAATTATTTTGTACTCATGTCTTTGGACATATGCATGCTAGGTGCCATTTGAAATAAATAGATACACTGTACCATTTCTTTGTGTTCCATCAATGAGTTAGACCGTAATAAGTTGCAGCCTCCAAGAAAATTAAAAGGAAAATATGAAGGGTGATCCCTATAGCCTCACCCATCGAATAAATGAAAAGATAATAAACCACTAAGCCCAACATTAATCCTTTTTTCTATTGAAAAGTTAAAGAGATCTTTTATTTAAGTCACTATGGAAGAGAGGCTTATCTTTAGTCCCATTTACTTGTCACTTGGTAGGATCACATAATTTTTGATTGGTTCAAAATCATATGTAATATGTTGTAGGTGAATATATGTGTTTGTAGTTCTTATTTAGTCAGCATGATGTCTATCATTGGTATGTTCATAATGATGAATGAACCATGACCCTTTACATATTTTAAATAACAGAAAATGTGCTATTGATGAATTTAAATGTGTGAATAGCGTTAGAAAATTTTCTCTCAGCCATAGTAGACATTGAGTGGACATTTAAGTTTGTCGCTTATATTGTACAGATATTGTCGTTTCTAATAGGAAACGATTACAACCCACAAAGATCTAGCTACCTTGTTATTAATTGAACATTTTTTGTCCCCTCACATGTCATGCACCCTGTCGGCTAGTTAGAGTAATTCAGAAAACATCACAAGGTCGTCGTTTTGGGACAGGTTACACCACTCCGATCGTAGTCGCCGCCAATCAGGGGTATAATATACCCCCTTTTTGTTGTTCGGCAGTGGGTGTCAAGTTCATCACTAATCCGGCGGATCCCTGCACGGAAACAAGAACACACGGGGACACGGGTTTTTTACCTAGGTTCAGGCCGACCGGAGGCTAAAAGCCCTACGACCTGGATGTCATATCTGATTGCTCATCGGAGTACAAGTGTTGGGGTGGTTACAAGTTAAGATCCCTTGCCAGGATCCCTGGACTACGACCTAGCTACTGTGGAGACACCTTTGCCAGCCAGTTTGACGCAGCCTATGTGGGGATCGCTCTCTCTCTCTCTCTCTCTTTCTTCTAGGCTCTCTGGTCCCTCCTCTAGGGAGGCCCGGGATCGATCCCGGGGTAGAGCTTTGGTCGCGGTCTTCTTCGTTGGTCCCCTTTCAGTTCTCAGGATTTGTCTTCTCACTTGTTGTATGGCTGAGCGGGGGCCACCGGAGCTGGTCCTGAAAGGCAGGCTTATGCCCAGTTGCCGTACCTGCCTTGACCGGGCCCGTCCTTGTGTTCTTCTAGCAGGTGAGTGGCGACATGATCCCGTGAGGCTGGGCGCACAAGGCTTCGCGGATGACGTCCTCAGCCGAATGGTCTTGACGGGAAATCCCCATCACGGGAACCCCGAGGTCCTTCCTGGACTTCCCCAAGCCGGGCTTCTCTTTCCTCCTATCCTGGGGTGCTCGTCGGGTGGCCCACACCTAGTTGGTCCAGGGGACCCTGCTTTCCTTGGAGACGACAGCCACAAGATCGGCACCCTGTCATGTTTTCTCTATGGTAGAATAAGCCCATAATCGGAGTATGGAACTGAATTAGCTGGGTGCAGAAATTTTCCAGCTTGGCTGCACACTTATCTCTGGCTGCCTCTTTCTCTCAACGGCCTCACAAGCTTTGGATTTTATTCATGTCACTAAGAGGTAAACGAAGCCTACTCTGCTGCTAATCCAAGAAGCATGTATGCAAAAATATCATAACACCAGTAGTTCTCCTCAAACTAGGAAAGAAAGCTATAGAGGCAAGATATTTATGCACTCTGTGCTCTGTCGTGTGGGTGCATGGACAGAACACTCCTGCGTTGCGCAAATCAGGCGGCACGGCGGCCACCCCATTAACCAAACTCATAGCTTCACTAACACATCACTGTCTTTCTTAGATTTTATCATTTTATTCACCAACTGATTCACTATTTTATTGCCAGAATCCAACATATCCTTGTTTTTACCAACTTCCGCAAGAAATATGACCTAAAAGGGAAAAGGTTGCATCAAAGTACCAGTACAAGTAACAACCACTTAGTAATGTCGCCTGTTAGTGGCGTTAAGTTGGTGCTGACTGACCCAGTTGTGGCCTGTCAGTGGTATGTGTCATTATCGATTTGCGCCATTACTGACAGGCCACACTAGTACTGGCTACGCATGTCCAATAATTTTCTGCCTACAATAGGCACATGTTAAGGTTGCCTTAAGACGGACCAGTGATGTGTGGTCAGTGGCATGTTATTCTATACTAGTACAAGCATAATTGGATCATCAATTTTCAGGAAGACCATAGCGGAAGTGCACATATAAGAGGTATCACGGTCACGACAAAAAGCCCCGGTGGCACCTTTTTTCATTCCTCAGAAGTTTTCTCAAAACAAGACATTAATCTTGGTCACTCCTGGAGGGGTGGGATCTCTTTTGCCACATTATCTCTCTGGTTAGGTTAGCCGCCACTGCAGGTCATGACGATGTCTTCTCCGCTCAGGTCCCCCATATAATGTAGGACTATTGTTCCACCACTTGCCACACTTCAGTGGACCTTTGAGCTTTACCCATAAATTATGATGGGCCTAGCCCAGTAGTTCTTACATATATAAAGACCACCCAAATAGGCTGGCAGATGATTAAAGAGGCAAAGGCTGCAAGCTCTTCTGCAGCTCGCTCATTGCTTCAGACAGAACAAACAAGGTTCTCTTGTCTTCTCTAGCCAAGGCTGCAAGATATGATTGTCCAGTTGTTGCTTTGCTTCAGAGAAAACTAACAAGGGTCTCTGGTCTTTGCACAACTAGACATTAACTACATCCATGACTGTTTATACCAAGCTTTAAATACTCGGGTACTGCTGTCATTTTTGTCTCTAGTAAAGTAGTAGTAGAATTTGCGGTCAGAAACACACATGCATATATGCATTTCAAAGAAAATTCCAAAAATCTTATCATCATTCATGACAATAGATAAATATTTTGTACTCAAGTTAGTCAGGAACATACGTGAGTATGCAATACTTTGTGTGCATTAATGACAGTAGACAAGCATTGTGTACTGATGTCCTTTTGGACATATGCATGGTAGGTAATATTTGAAATAAATAGATACATTGCACCATTCCTATGCGTGCATTCAATGAGTTAGACCGCAATAAGTTGTAGCCTCCAAAACAATTAAAAGGAAAATATGATGGGTGATCCCTATAGCCCCACCCATCAGATAAATAAGAAGATAATAAACCACTAATACAAATATTAACCAGTTTTTTAAAATGATAAGTTAAATATAATTTTTATTTAAATCACGGGAAGAGAGGCTTATCTTCAGTCTCATTTGATTCTCACTTGGGAGGATCATATAATTCTATTGGTTCAAAATCATATGTAATTGCTTGTGAGGTGACTATATGTGTTTGTAGCTCTCTAATTTGGTCACCATGAAAGGTATCCAACTAAACTAGGCCTACATTCGACCAGTCAAATAGACTAAGGGCCTAAATGATCTTAGTAATAATATTAAAATAAATCTAAAATTGGCATTTTCTCAATGAGACGAGGTATGTTATGACAAAAATAATAAATGGGAGTAATAAAGAGCAGGAAAAGGATAGCCGTCCGTTTATAACCTGTGTATGTAAATGAGGTGGCTTGGGAGTCCAATTCCCCTATATATACCACACCCGCTCAGCCCCAAAAACATCCATCCTACTCCCAGTCCTGCATCGCCCTCCTCTCCTCCCTTAGCTTTGTCCCACTAGCTCGAGTACTCGCTTCAGGTAGCCATGGTAGCCGCAATGCCGGTCAACACCCTTGCAGCAAGCATGTTGGCCACGGTGAGCACTTCACTATTTCAGTGCCATTTGAAGAGAGTTTTTGTTTCTCCACAGTTTTTTTTATTGGTGGAAAGCACCGAGGCCTATCCAGATTTAGTTTCTCCTTAGGTGGATTGGTAACTCAATACTCTTGAAGTATTTGAGGTTTAGTTTTACCTTTATTTGTTGGAATAGGGTTTACTGGACGATCAGTTCTACCAGCTGCAGCTGCTCCAGGACGCGAGTGCCCCGGACTTCGTTGCTGACATCGTCACACTCTTCTGCGAGGACGGCGAGCGGATCATCGGGGAGCTCACCAAGCTGCTGTAATTGTGCTCCCTCTGTTGTCTCGCTTGTCATGTTCTGTGTGATCAGATGTTTGACTCTTTGCTTGGGGATTCGGTTGTTGTGTGTGCAGGGAGAAACCATGTGTGGACTTTGACAAGGTGGATTCTTTTGTGGGTGAGCTCAAGGGCAGCAGTGCAAGGTGAGGCTCTTTTCTCCATCTTTTATTTGATGTTCATATGTGTTTCTATAGTAGCGTAGGAGCGATGGTTGCTGTTGGTGGCACAAATCGGATATTGAATTCAAATAGATTGGAAGGAGGTGGATTCATTGTAAAAAGTCTGGTCATCTTGGGAGAGAATTATCATCTGTTTGATCTTTGTAGCTTTTTATGAAGTAGACCCAGCTAACGCGATCCGTTTCCCGAACTGATCGGACGGCCAGACTATATTGGCATTAATTGTTTCAATTTGAGTGGCGCTTCAGATCAATATAGGGAGCGATGAGATCGCTTTATATCTTGTAGTAATTTATCATGTACATCGGACAAACTTTGATCTGTTCCGTACACACCGGCGGCATCTTCCAAATAATTTGGGGAGAGGTTGAGATCCGTTTGATTGTTGTATGGTTTCATAACTTTTATCCGACAAATCATTTATTGTTTAACTGTTTTGTGATTTAGATACGACAAACCATTTGGCCGTTGTAGATCCAGCAAACCCTTTAGCTGTTTTACTATTCTATCATATAGGTCCAACAAACAAAATTATTTTGTCGTTGTACTGTTCTATTACGTAGATCCTACCAAACTTTTGGTTGTTGTAGATCCCAAAAAAACGTTTGCCTATTTACTATTCCATGGTTTAGATTCGACAAACCAATTGCCCATTTAGCCGGTTTATGGTTTAGATCTTACATGTATGAGCCGTTTCACACAAATCAGATGGCTCAAGGAGTAGCACTCTAGATTCTCACAAGTTAAGTGCTTCTTCCGATTAATATTGGAGGGGATGACATACGTTCTGCCATCGTAGTGTTTTAAACTAGATGTGATTAGTTTGCATTTTCCTCCTTTGTTTGGAACAAAAAATAGCAAATAGTTAATCGATTTTTGGGGATTGCTGTGCTGGTATAGCTTCCCAAACCATGGTATTTGTAGTTTCAGTGCAGAAGATTTTCTATATTTAAACGTTAAATATTTAAGGAAACAATGATTAATATAGAAACTGATTTTACTATGCTTAGAATCTATATTATTGTGTTAAGTACCTACTATTATTGTGCACAAGCTGTCCTATTATCTAATCGATTTAGATTCAGTTATGTTTGTGGTATCCATGTGTTTTTTATGGAATAAATGTACGTTCGCCAATAAATCGTCTACATGTCTTTCTTACCCTAGGTTTTTCTTAGTCGTTTTAAATGACTTGTTAACTTATATTTTGGTAGTCATAGTGCTACATTTGTATATAATTGGGAGAAAGAACTACAATGCTCTTTCTCATTCAATAAAGCAAGTTATTGGTACTTTCTTGATTGTATAGTATTGCATGTTGCAGTGTTGGTGCTCAGATAGTGAAGAACACATGTAGTCAGTTCCATGAGTTTTGTCAGGAGAAGAGCAGAGATGGGTACGTCACACTATTGTATTTTCTATCATTTTATTGAAATATTCATACTTAATTTGGCCTAGCGTGCCCCTCATTATAAATTTTATCGCAGTATTTATTGATGCAATTGCATGTTCATTGCTTTTGTATACTGCTAAATTTGTTCAATCTTCAAAAGTACCAAAAAAATTCTGAGTCTTCTGACCATAGTTGGGCTTGGAATGTAACTGTTCCAGTTCAATTTGCTATTTATTAGTGTACGTGAAGAATGTTATATTCAATGTATGAAACTATTCCTCTCATTTAAAAAAAATTACAATTGGCATGAAAACACATGGGCCTTCTTCACAGCAGTGGCAGTATGCTCTGGTTATTATATCATTTAATGTTGTAAACGGAAACTAAGTTTCACCAACTTATCTGAATATTGCACAACTATCTAGTAAAAAACCTTTAACTTGTATGTTATTTCCATGGCTGTTACTTCCATAGCTGTTATTTCTCATTACAGTTAACCTTCGACTATTGTAGAATATTTTCGGTGGACTCAAGTGTATGTTTTATTGGGAAGTATGTCCAGGGTGTCAAATTGTAGTGACCATGAGCATTTTCAGTGCTCCTTTAGTGAGCTACTAATGGAAATGGGCTTCATAACGTACTTAATTGTTCTCCTTGTCAGGTGCCTGATGACACTGTATGGTTTGAAGGATGATTTCTGTGCTCTGCGCAGCAGGTTTCAGGCTATGCTTCAGGTATTTACCTTATTTTCCGTAAAACTCGTTAAACTCTCAGTAACATTGCAGTAAACTAGAGTGTCCATCTTCAAAGGAAAAAAGTATCCAAAAGTTTTCTTGATATGCAAAATATTAAGTTAGACAGAAGACAAGATGCTAATGGAATGGATTCTGTTACTGTGCCTGTCAGACCTTAGATTACTAGTCCATCTTCATTTTTTGTTATGTAAATCTCTGTGGCATTTGCAGTGCTAAATTATGAATTGTACTTAGAGGCACCACTTGCTGTCTAGAGCAGTATTTAGGACTACGGGAAGTCTGAGAGTTGAAAACCTTTGTTCATGGATAACTGTTTGGGTATATGTGATATTTGAGTCTTAGGTTCATGTTGCTCTAAAAGGTGTCGATATTTTCTGGCCACTAAATTTCTCACAGCATTGATAGACTTCATACAACTGACCCGTTGTTCTATTTTCCAATGTAGCTGGAGCAGGCCTTCAATCCTAAGCAGTAAGCTGGAGCAGCAAAGTGGGAGCCACATGTTCTGATGGCATTGCTTCCTTTGAAGTCATAGAACATGCTCTGCTTAGCTTTTATCTTGGAGTCGTTTACTTCTGTGAGGTCGTCTGTAGCTGCTTAGCAGCAAGCTGGTCATTTAGCATCGTCGATGTCTCTGCTACTGTTGGCATTGTCGTTTTTAATTCTCAGTGGTCAAATAACAATCATCCGCTGTCATTTTGCGGATCTTCAGTGCTTAATCTTAGTAATCTCGACAGAGTCGTGCCTCGTCGGTCTGTGGCTGTATGCTGTGGAGAGCATTGTGATGAAATTCTAATGTCAAGTTAATGTAGTTAATTTTTTACAGCAATTTTCTGATATAATATGTACCGTGTATGCTGTAGTATTTTTGCTGGTGAGTTTCTAACTTTTTTTTTTGGTATAAATTTTCAGCTTAATAACAGTAGTTTCTTGGTACAGTATGAACAGTATTTTTTTGGTATATTATGAATAGTGCACACTATAGTATTTTCCCTATAATTTACTATTAGTAATTTCCCAGTACAATGAAGGACACAAACCGTAATTCTTCAAGAATAATTCTCTGACCTGAACCTTCAGCGTTAACAATAGTTTACCGATGGTAAGTACCCAATAGTAATTCTTCAATAGCGTATAAGTCATCGATGGTAATTTCTCAGCTATATTCTTTCAATGATGCACGACAAACTTGCACTGTAATTTTTTCGCACAATACAGTATTTTCCAAGTGATTTATTATTAGTAATTTTTCCAGCTTTTGCGAGTATGGTGGTAGTAATTTATCGGTACACATATAACTTTGATGAATTTTTTACCGCAAGTTATCTTTAGCTATTTTATAGTAGTTTGTCGAGAGTCGTTAGGCATCTAATTTTTTCTCCGAAAGTAATTTATCGATAAAAATATTCAGCTTCAATAGTAATTTTTCAGTAGTAATTTTTACACGTTTACTACTATTTTTCCAGTGGGCGGTGCTCACATAATACTAATTATTCGAGGATATGTAATTCTTCAAAGGTTTTAGAGCTCCATCAGCTGTGCCACGTCAGCTATTGCACTGTAGATGTGCATCTACAGTACTCATGCTACAGTAGCATCTATAATTTAATTAAGTGCAATCTGGATATCTAGATGGTTCTTAAAGTATGTGGTCAAAGCGATGCAAAGTTGTCCACTATCTTCCTTTCTTTGATACGATACACCCGATAAACAATACCGATAAATAGTGAACTGTTGTAGTTTCTGTTGTGATTTTTTGCTGTAAATTTTTCTTATAAAATTTTTAACACTAATTTAATCCAATAGTAATTTCGATGATAACTACCTAACAATAATTTTTGACAATCAATTCTTGCAGTAAATTTGAATTTTTAACCCCAAGTGTAATTCATTCCGACAGTAATTCCAATGGTAACTATCTAATAGTTATTTTCAACTGCAATTCTTCTCTCATAAGAGTTTTCTATATACCTATTCAACCGCAGTAATTTGCAACGACTCTTAATTCTTTGAAGCCAATTTTTTTACCAGTATTTCTTCAATGCTACAGGAATATTTTTTTGACAAAATTATTTAATCCCAACTATAACTCACCTGCAGTAATTTTGACGATAATTACGTAATAGTTTTTTCAACGGTGCGCAATTTTTTTACGGTAATTTATCAACGTTATTTTTCCATCGGCACAAGAGTGGTAATTTTTTTTTGAACTTAGAGCGGTAATTGCTTGACATGAATTTTCCTCACAACTCTTCAACAGTAACTGCCTTCTTATGTAGTACTCCCTCTAATCGGAAATAAGTGTCGATAATTTCATACTAACTTAATTCTTCGACAAAATTTTCAACCCCAACAATAATCTAACTACAGTAATTATCCGACAGTAATTTCAGTGATAGTTATCTAACAGTAAGTTCTCAATGGTGCGCAATTTCTTGACGGCAATTTATTAATATTATTTTCCTATCGGTACAAGCGCGGTAAGTATTTAACATAATTTCACACACAACTATTCAATAGTAACTTCAGTACAAGTTTTCCTACGATTACTTTGAGATGGCTTTTCTTTTAACCTTCACCATTTAAATGATAAATATGCGACAACTACAAAACAAATTCTAAACACTAACTACTTCTACTATAAGATTGGCATAACGGGCACGGAATTTTCATTTGGGCTTCACCAGTTAAAAGGTAGATATGAAATTGGTCAAAATACACACTCAAAAGAATATCGGGATTCTCCTACGATAAATTTGAGAAAACTTTTGTTTTAAACTTTAATTTTTAAAAGGTAAATACGCAGAGGCTCAAAAAAAGAACACTCCAAATAAGTAAATACTTCAACCCGTATAATTCACTCCCCCGGTAATTTTGATTATAACTATCTGATAGTATTTTTCAACGGGGCGTCAACAAAAACACTCTAAATAAATAATAAACTACTAAACAAATTTCCTAGTTTCATTGATGCCTCTGGAAGCTACACTCGCCATGGCCATCCCAGATGTTCAGTTACTCTACTAGTACCCTGCCATGATACTCTAAGCCGGGGGAGGTGCGGCCTTCAGTTCGCACGGTCTCTCTCGGTGGTGGCACTTCGACTGGTTCAGTTTTGCGTGCGTTCACTTTTGCGAGAGTAGTCCATTAGGTAGTGTGTGGAGTGGAGTGGTGTTGTTGGACATCTGTTGCTTGTGACAGTGTTGTCGACATTCTTGTATCAAACTCTCTCTTTCTTCTATAAAACGATGGTACGCAATTGCGTACTCTCAAAAAAAAAAGTTTTGCGTGCGTTGCTGCTGGCTGTGCTCTCAGACCCAGCAGACCTAGGCCGCCGTCGCTGTCGTTCCTCCGCGATGCGCAGATCCCCAACCTTCCACCCCGACGCCGACGCGCAGGTGGTGGCCGTCGTCCGCCGGCCGTCGGCCGACGTCCACCCTCCTCCGTGAGCTGCGCCAGAGGCCAGACCACCGCCGGCGGCCTCTCCGCAGGAGATCGGTGAGCTGAAGGCCGGCTCCAGTCGCTCCTCCCTTCCCCTCCTCACCTCCTTGTTCTCGCCCCCGGCCCTCTCCGTCCGCTCTCCTCGCCATGGCGCTCGCGCTTCAGCCGCCCCCTTGTCGTCTCCTTGAAGCATCAGCATTTTTTTCCTTTTGTATTCTGGTCATACTACAGACCTGAACATTTCTTCTGCGTGTAGAGTTTCTCAGTATGAAGTTTGCAATTGTTAGATACAGAAAAGTCATACAGTATCACTTATTAGCATACGGGTAATTAAAGAAATGAAGGTACCCGCAAAATTTTTTTTTTTAAAGAAATGAAGGGTTAAATAGGTGAATCAGAGGATTCTGAATTACTGTGGTAACATCGTTTCTGATCCATTCCATTTGAATTGGCGTGGTACTGTTGGCAAGAGAGGAGTAGGCTATATATCCAGTGATTTACTGATGTTTTGCCCCAGGAAATTTCCTTTTCTTTCACAAGAGGAGAGCAGTGGCAAATCTGGATACTGAAAACTCAGTGAAGAGCAAAATGCTCATCCTCTCTTACAAAAATGTAGGGCCGATTAACACAAAAGTAGTGTCTTTTTGCGGGCACAAAAGTTAGGTTGTTTGTTCCATATATTATTGAAGTTTCTGCAAAAGTCAACTTCTCTTAGTTTTTGAATGGCCGGTTTCTGTATTTGACCTTTTTTGGGGACTATATTTGTAGTGGTTGCAGATAGTAGATGGCATAATAATGGAAGACCAGCTAGAGCTAAAGGTAATTTATTGATTGCAGATGTTGTGAAAAAAGAGCAAATGTCTCTGTTATTTACAACTTTGTGCTTATCAGGCGAATGAGAGCCAAGATGTGCAAGGAACAGTTGCTCAGGTGGAAGAAAATGTTCACCAACCCTTTCAAGACTAAAGATATTCTGTCAGAAATCATCATATTGCAGCAGAAATCAGGCATCAGCCACGAGGTCGGGTCACAAGTTCATAAAGGACAAACATTATTCATATCTGATAGCCCATTGGAATAGCATACAGGTTTGCCTTTTCACTGCACCCTTGCCAAACATCCATCCATTCCAATACAAGTACAGTTATGTTATATTTTGGATCGAACCCTGTTGCTAGGTGTTTGCATCATAAGATTGATCTGGACGTTTGGCGTGTCCTTGATCATGATGCATCTGCACCTGCCACATCTCCCACAAAATTAGCAGTTCTATAATTTAATTTAGATATTGCACAACCAGAGTAAAGTTGATGTGTATTATTTGTCATATATATATTCATAGTTGTTTCCCCTTCCTTTTTTGGTGTTATCTAGAGAAATAATTTTCCTGTCAAACATATCCGAAGAATCATTTTATTTGCTGCCAGTTGCATAATCAAAAGAATTTGCAGGGGAGTCTCTCCCTTTGTGGAATTATTTGCATTTATCTGATCTTAGTTATTCTTTAACGAAGCATTTGATTCTGCTTCGTTTAGTTCAGTTTGGCAATAATTTTTCTTCTGTACTTCCTTTCATGTTTTCTTTATTTTGCTAACACATTTGCATATTGCTTTGCAAGTTGCATATTTAAAAGCGTAAGTTTTTATTTACTATTGAAGATGGCGTGGTTCATTGTTTGGAAGCCAAGGAGAGGTTGCTTTACGCCCCAGCTTTTTTGTTCTACTTGGATTTATCTGCTTTTCTTACAACCGTCCAGTATGAACCTCAACTCGAATTCTTATTTTCTAGGACATGCACGAGGCACTGGTGTTTAAAACATGTTATATTGCTATGGGAACCTGTAATTGGTTTTGTAAAAAGGTCTTAATGATAACTTCTACCTTCTACTTGGTATTAATTAGGCTGCAACATTGTTGTTAATGAACTTAGTGAGCCACTACTCGGTTATTACTGCCCTTCTGGAATAACACCGCTGAAGAGGCAACAGTTCTGTTTTGGAAAGTGCAAGTGTGCAACCAAAGATACCCACATGGTCTCCCCTCGACTCAGACATGGCATGTGAGGCAGAACAAGGCCAGTCAATTGATATTTTCTTTCGTTTTTATATTTTCTATTCCTCTACTCTGTCAACCGGGAGGGCAGGTGGCCACCTCAGACCATCAGCCACTCCACTGCATCGATGACGTTCGATTAAGATGGACGGTCATGCGTGTCCTGCTCTGCAGGGGCTTCCCTCCAAAACCCTACTCCCCACCCACCGCTTCCTCTCCTCTTCCTTTCCTTTCACGCCTGCCGCTGCCCCACTCCACCGGCCCTCGCCATTGATCAATCCACTATCCGTGAATAGAGAGATGAGGGGAATAGCCACGCTGGCCCGGAAACTCCCAGAAGCGCCACAATGTCTGAAGAGACGATTCGATAGGAAGGGGATGTTGCCGAGTAGGAGGACCTCGCGAGGGAGGGACAGCGGACGGGCGTTGCGGTGGAGCCTCTTGCCTCACGGGCCGTGGCGAGGATGAGGGCTGGTGGATGAATTCGCCTGCAAGTTTACCACGCTGGCCACGTTGTGCAAGGGCACCATGCAGACGGCAAGGCGAAGCTCGCCTTTTCCCCTAATGTACTCTATATTGTGTAGTGTGGGTGCACAGATAAAACAAGCCCTCGGCGCACAAGTGGGGCGACACTACGGCCACTTCATCAACCAAAAGCTCATAGCTTCACTAACGCATCCCTGTCTTTTCTTAGATTTTACTCATTTTATTGACCGATTAATGCACTAATTTATTGCCATAATCTAGCATATTTGTCAGTGGTGTCAATCAGTAATGACCGGCCAAATTGTGCCCGCCAGTTTTATGTGTCATTACTGACCTGCGCCACTACTGACAACGCCTGTCTGTCATAGCTTTTTTCTGGTAAAATAGGCACATGGTGAGGTTACTACCGATGAGTGTCTTAACGCTGACCAGTGATGTGTGGTCAGTCATGCTAATATATAGTAGTACAAACATCACTGGATCATCTATTTCCAAGAGACCATAGCTGAAGAGCACATATAAGAGCCATCACGGTCACAACAAAAAGCCCTGATGGTACCTTTTTACATTCATCAGAGCAACATCAATATGAATCTTGTTTTTTCGCAAAAAAATAATCTTGCTCACTCGGTCACTCCTGCAGGGGGCGTGATCTAGTTTTGCCACACCATCCGTCTAGATATGGTAGCTGCCACTGCAGGTCGTGGCGATGACTTCTCGGGTGAACTCAGTTCCGCCTTATAATGTTGGACTAAATTTGTTCCAGCACTTGCCACACTTGAGTGGACCTTACTGGGTTTTATCCAGAAATTATTGATGGACCTAGCCATCAAGTATCTTACCAAAAGTATATCCAAATTTCTAAAAGTTTAAACGGGCTGAACCATGGTGTTTTAGTCTTCCACCGCACTGATTTCACATGAGAGATACTGGACAAGAAAGAAATGAGTGGTTGTTGTTGTATGAACAGTATGAGCACATGTGGAAACAAAAAATGCATTGTATATAAAGACTATCCAAATAAGCTGGCAGATGATTAGAAATGCAAAGGTTGGGTGCTTTGCTGTCTGGTCCTGGGGTCTCTTGTCTTTTTTAGCCAAGGTTGCAAGCTATGATCTCCAGCCGTTGCTTTGCTTCAGACAAAACTAACAAGGGTATCTGGTCTTTGCACAACTGGACAAGAACATTAACTAGGTAGATACTGTGTTTACCTAGCTCCAAATACTCATCAAGTACTGCTGGCATTTTTCGACATAGTAAAGCAATAGTAAAATTTGCGGTCACAAACATGCATGCATTTGTGCACCTCAAAGAAAATTCCAAAATTATTACGTCATCCATGACAATAGATACATTAGTAGAAGCTTACTGTTACGATCTCCGGCCAGCCTCAGAATTCAGGAAGGAGCTCACTGGAAAGTCTATTCCGGTTGAGAAGAGTCTCTGGTCTTTGTACAACTAGACAAGATAATTATTAACTAGGTACATACCTGTGCTTGACAAGCTCCAAATAATTGTGGAGTACTGCTGCCATTTTTTGTCTCTAGTAAAGTAGTACAATTTGGGGTCACAAAAACGCATGCATTTATGCACTTTAAAGAAAATTCCAAAAATCTTACGTCATTCATGACAACAGATAAATATTATTTATACTCAAATTAATCAGGAACATACGCGAGAATTAAAACTGGCAATCGGGCCGGGTTTGACTGGGTCGAACTCTGCAAAACCCATGCCCGACTAACAAATGGCGAAGTTCTCTGCCCGCGACCCTGCCCATGGGTCTGAAATCAGACCCGTGCCCAAACCCGACGGGTCGCCCGACCCGATGGGTTGCCATCGGGTCTGCAAACTGACAAGAAAATAACAAGATTTCATATTTCAAAGCACATCACAGCATATGTAATTTCTTATGAGGTGAATATATGTGTTTGTAGCTCTCTAATTTGGTCACCATGATATGTTCATAGTGATGAATGAACAATGAACCTTTACATATTATGAAGAAACAAATTGCATATTTTGTAAATAATAGAAAATGTGCTATTGATGGTTTTAAATGTGTGCATAGAGTTAGAAAAGTGCTCTCAGCCATAGTAGATATGGTACTGACATTTCAATTGGTCACGTTGTCGTATTTCTAACAGTACCGATTACAACCCGCAACAATCTAGCTACTTTGTTATTAATTGAACATATTTTCCCCCCTCACATTTCATGCACCCAGTTGGCTAGTTACAATAATTCAGAAAACATCACACGATCATCGTGTCGGGTCAAGACACAACGCTAGGATCGTAGTGACGGCCACGGCACCCTGTCCTGATTTCTCCATGCCAGAACAAGCCTATAATCTGAGTCTGGAGCTCATGAATTAGCTGGGTGTAGGAAATTTTCTGATTTGGCTGCACATGTTATCTCTGGCTGCCTAATTCTCTGATACTCATCGTGGTGGAACAAGACGTGGTAGTCACTTCATCTATAGTAGTACTTTTTTGTGTCATCTACACCATTTTTTTATCACATATTACTAATCAATGACTCTTAGTTTCCAATGTTATAGCAGAGCCACACATATATTATTTTATCTAACCATTCACAATATTTAGCGCATACATATGTTTCATGTGTATGCTACTATTGGTAATCATGTTGATGCGCTTTGAGAGGTGGAGCCTGTGTTCTTCAGGTTAAAATGCATAATAAAACTACCTCTTAGCTGTAAACATGAATAAAGCTACATCATAGGTATCCAATGAAAATATAACTTGGTCCAGGCAATAAATTAAGTACTTCAAATAAAAATAAAAGGTACCCAATAAAACTGTCCCTATGAGGTTTAAGCTTCAATCATATTAAGTAGAACTTTTAATGATTTATAAACAATTGACGTGATTTAGGTGTGAACTTAAACTCTTCCTTCGGCCCATCAATCATATTATGTAAGATTTAGTGATCTCACAAGAATAAAACAATTAAAGCTTGACATTCTGAAATGAGAACTGTTTTCCTGTTGCTATCGAGCAAAAATATATTCTCAAATAAGATAGGCACATATAAGGTATCCAACGAAACTATGCCTACATTCCACCAGTCAAATAGACTAAGGGCCTAAATGATCTTAGAATAATTTAAAAATAAATCTAAACTTGGCATTTTCTGAATGAGACAAGGTGTGTAATGACAAAAATAATAAAATGGGAGTAATAAAGAGCAGGAAGAGGATAGCCGTCCATTTCCAACCTGTTTGTGTAAGTGGGGTGGCTTGGGAGTCCCCAATTCCCCTATATATACCACACCCGCTTAGTCCCAATAACCATCCCTTCCTACTTCCATTCCCGCATCGCCCTCCTCTCCTCCCTTAGCTTCCTCCCACTAGCTAGCTCGAGTACTCGCTTCAGGTAGCCATGGCGGCCGCGATAGTAGCAAGCATGTTGGCCACGGTGAGCCCTTCACTATTTCAGTGCCATTTGAATGAAGTTTTTTGTTTTTCCTTAGTTATTTCGAGATGGGAGAAAGCACCCTGGCATCTCCAACTTTAGTTTCTCCTTAGGTGGATTGGTAACTCAATACTGTTGGAGAATTTGAGGTTTTTGTTTCACCTTTATTTGCTGGGATAGGGTTTGCTGGATGATCAGTTCCACCAGCTGCAGCTGCTCCAGGACAAGAGTGCCCCGAACTTCGTTGCCGAGGTCATCACGCTCTTCTGCAAGGAAGGCGAGCAGATCATCGGCGAGCTCGCCAAGCTACTGTAATTTTTCTTCCTCTGTTGGCTTGCTTGTCATGTTCTGTGTGATCAGATGTTTGATTCTTTGCTTGGGGATTCGGTTGTTGTTGTGTGTAGGGACAAGCCGTGTGTGGACTTTGACAAGGTGGATGCTTTTGCGCGTAAGCTCAGGGACAGCAGTGCATGGTGAGGCTCTTTTCTTCATCTTTTATTTCATGTTGTTTCTGTAGTAGTGCAGGAGCGGTGGTTGCTATTGGTGGCACACATATTAAATCCGAATAGATTGGAAGGAGGTAGATTCATTGTAAATTGTCTGGTCATCTTTGGGGAGAATTGTCGTTTGATCTTTGTAGCTTTTTATGAAGTAGACCTGGCTAACGCGATCCATTCTCCGAATTGATCGGACGGCCAGAGTATGTATTGGCATTAATTGTTTCATTGTGAGTGGCGCTTCTGATCAATATGGGGAGCGGTGAGATCTCTTTGTACCTTGTAGTAACTTATCATGTACATCTGACAAACTTTGATCTGTTCCATACACACCGGTGGCATCTTCCAAATAATTTGGGGAGTTGTTGAGATCCGTTTGACCGTTGTACCGTTTCATAACTTTGATCCGACAAATCATTTGTTGTTTTACTGTTTTGTATATTAGATACGACAAACCATTTGACTGTTATAGATCCAGCAAACTGTTTAGTCGTTTTACTGTTTTATCATTTAGATCCGACAAACCTTGTGGCCGCTGTACCATCTTATGAATTAGATCCGACAAAATCATTTTGTCGCTGTACTGTTCTATTACTTAGATCCTACCAAACATTGGTTGTTAGATTCCAGAAAACCTTTGGCCATTTACTGTTCCATGGTTTAGATCCGAAAAACCATTTAGCCATTTAGCTGGTTTATGGTTTAGATCTTCTTACATATATGAGCCCTGAAACAGATGGCTCAAGGAGTAGCACTCCAGATTCTCACGTTAAGTGATTCTTCCGGTTATTATTGGAGGATGACATACGTTCTGCCATCGTAGTGTTTTAACCTAGATGGGATAGTTTTATATTTGATTCCTTTGTTTGGAACAAATAATAGCAAATAGTTTTTCGATTTTGGGATTTGTTGTGCTGGTATAGCTTCCCACACAATAGTATTTGTAGTTTCATGCACAGAAGATTTTCTAGAGTTAAACGTTAAATATTTAAGGAAATAATAGAAACTTATTTTACTATGCTTAGAAACTAATATTATTATGCTTAGGAACTACTATTATTGTGCACAATCCATCCTATTACATAATCAATTTAGATTCAGTTATGTTTGTGGTATCCATGTGTTTTTATGGGAATACATGTACGTTAGCCAGTGAGTGGTCTACATTCTTACCCTGGGTTTTCTTAGTCGTTTTAACTAACTTGTTTACTTATATTTTGATAACCATAGTGCTACATTTGTATTTAATTGGGATGCATGAGTGAACAGAAAGAACAATGCTCTTTCTCATTCAATAAAGCAAGTTATTGGTACGTTCTTGATTGTATATTGCATGTTGCAGTGTTGGTGCTAAGAGAGTGAAGAACACCTGTATTCAGTTCCATGGGTTTTGTCAGGAGAAGAGCAGAGATGGGTACGTCACAATATTGTATTTTCTATCATTGTTTTATTGAAATCTTCGAACTTAATGTGGCCTAGCGTGCGTCCTTATTCTAAATTTTATCGGAGATCGATGCAATTGCATGTTCATTGCTTTTATGTACTACTAAATTTGTTCAATCTTTAAAGGTAGCAATATTTTTCTGAGTCTACTGACCATAGTTGGGTTTGGAATGTAACATACAATTTTCTATTCAATTGCCGTACTTGAAGAATGTTATATTCAATGTAGGAAACTATTCCACTCATTTTTTTAAATTACAATTGGCACGAAAACACCTGGGCCTTCTTTACAGCACTAGCAGTATGCTCTGGTTATTATAGCATTTTATGTTCTAAACGGAAATTAAGTTTTGCCAACTTACCTGAATATTGCACAACTATCCAGTAAATAAACCTTTAACTTCTTGATGTTTCAATCTGCCATCATGTTACTTCCATAAGAGAGGTGTTGTTTCTCGTTACTGTTTACCTTTGACTATTGTAGATTATTTTCAGTGTACCTAAGTGTTATGCTTTATTAGGAAGTATATGTCCAGGGGTGACATTCAGAAGGTCTTCCCTTCAGCAACTGTTTAGATAATCCTGCCCATGCAAAATTTATTGTTATGGTGTCAAATATGAGCGACCATGAGCGTTTTTCAGTGCTCCTTTCATGAATACTAATGGAAATGGGCTTCATAACGTACTTAACTGTTCTCCTTGTCAGATGCCTCATGGTACTGTATGGTGTGAAGAATGATTTCTGTGATCTGCAAACCAAGTTCCAGATTATGCTTCAGGTATTTACCTTATTTTCTGTAAAACTCGTGTCAAACTCTCAGTAACATTGCAGTAAACTGGAGTGTCCATCTTCAAAGGAAAAAAATAATTCAAAAGTTTTCTTGATATGCAAAATATTAAATTGGACAGAAGAAAAGATGCTAATGGAATGAATTCCGTTACTTTTCCTATCAGACCTTATATTACAAGTAATATCTGTGGAATATAAACTAGCATGGGCATGCCATCTATTCTTGTTATGGAAATCTGTGAGGCATTTTCAGTGCTAAATTGTGAGTTGTACTTAGAGGCACCACTTGCTGTCTAGAGCAGTATATAGGACTGTCTGAATCTTAGCTTCACGTTGCTCTAAAAGGTCTCTATAATTTTTTGCCTCTAAATTTCTCACAGCATTGATAGACTTCATGCAATTGACCGGTTGCTCTATTTTCCAATGTAGCTGGAGCAGGCCTTCAATCCTAAGCAGTAAGCTGGAACAGCAATGTGGGAGTCGCGTGTTCTGATGGCACTGCTGACTTTGAAGTCGTAGAACATGCTAAGCTTAGCTTTTATCTTGGAGTCGTTTGCTTCTGTGAGGTCGTCTGTAGCTGCTTAGCGGCAAGTTGGTCATTTAGCATCGCCGATGCCTCTGTTACTGTCGGCAATGTCGTTTTTATTTTCCAATGGTCAAATAAGAATTATCCGCTTTCGTTTTGCGGATCGTCAGTGATCAATCTGGCTGCTCAGTTCTAGCCAGTTTCTAGGTTTGTAGGAATGCGGAAGCAGTGTAATCTGGACGGAGTAGTGCCTCGTCGGTCGGTTGTAGGATTGCATTGTGATGAAATCATATATCAAATTATCCTTGTCATGCCATGAAACCGCTATACAATTGCCCCGGTCATTCTCATGTGGCATCGAAACCATCTGAAAGCCGATAATTATTTGAGATTCAGTGATACTCAAGTTGCACTCATAAGATGAATACAGAACCCTGATGTACGAGCTGCTCAAATGAGGTAAAAGCTTTTCATGCTATATCTTTTCTTAATGGCTCTGACATCCCTGCTGCAGTTTCTGGCGCTCGAATATTCATAAAGGCTCGCTCCAGCTCCTTATCTCATCTCAGCTGCACATGTTTTCTTTTTCTTCAAAACATAGCAGGAGAGCTGCCATTTCGATCATAGAGAAGAGGCTACTCCCTCCAATTGGAAATAAATATCGGTGACTTAGTACAAACTTTGTACTAAGTACAAAATCACCGACATTTATTTCTAATCGGAGGAAGTATATATTTTTTTAGAGCCACGGGCAGGCATGACTGCTCAACATTAGTACTCCCTCCGTTTATAAATATAAGATGTTTTAGCTTTGCGAAACAAATGTAAACATCATTTAGTGTGTAGGTTCACTTGAATATACACACTAAAACTTGTCTAAATATATTTACTTTATAAACCTAAAACAAATATAAACGGAGGGAGTAGAAGCCTAGTGTCAAGAGCTCCGGCCAGCATCAGAACTCACTGGAAAGCCTATTCCAGTTGAGAAGAGACCACGCGTTCCACCGTGAGAAAACAATTAGCCAAGCCAAAGAGCGGTGCAAAAGCAGCGGGAAGCACTGCCAGAGGTGATGTTTGAGGAGATGTCACATCTAGGCCAGCGGATGTACTGGAGCAAGGAGAAGTAAGGAGGGGAAGGAGAGAACCCTAGCAGTGGCACACTAAGAAAATGTAAAATCTATCAGAAACCATTAGAGCAAGAACAATAGTAAAGCTAATAGCTGGCTATAAGCAATTACCACATCATCTATAACTAACCTTATAGCTAACCTATACAATAGTTAGCTACAAAAGTTTATAACTTTTTGAATATATGGCCCACTTGACATTCTCTCAAAGTACCTAGAAGCACGTGCAAGAGCTAGCTCTTGTATGAGAGCCCAACTCTCTTCTCTCTCCTCTCCTCTCTTCTCCAACTCATCATAAATATATTATTTTAATCCTTATAGCTCGCTGACTAGACCCTATTGTACTTGCTCTTAGCAGCACAATGAGTGTCCTGAACTCAAAAATATAATTTCAAACATGGCAATAATGGATGGGCATCATCATAATAATCTTGGGATGGCAATCAACTCCATGATAGAGGGGCAACTCCTACTCAGATGCACTGCTCCATATTCTTTGGATATATGCTTTCGTTTATTAACAGCTACCTAATTACAAGAATCCATGTAAAAGGTCCAGGGAATAAAAACTTCCATTATCAAGATGAGGGAATCAAACAATTCTTGCAGATACTTCTAACAAGGTTACAATTGAGAAGACAAAGGCTTCCAGCAAATGATTTAATCAATAAACGCCAAGTGCGCCTTATGCGGCCAAATGGAACTGTGTCTCACATCTTCTTTAACTGAGCTCTAGCAAAAATTTCGTGGAGTGGGATACGTTCGATGTTAGGTGCTTTGCCCAGTTCTTCGACATTGTTTCTTCTCTCCCGGGCAAAGCCATATGTCTTATTTGAGTCTTATTTTGTTTTTGAACTGTTATTTGAGTCTTATTTGCGGCTCAAAGTCAGGCACTCTGCACAACTCGTAACAACAAAGAACTGAAAGGCACGGAGCTGATCCTGGAAATGCTTCATCAACATTACCGCCAGACTCATTCCGCTTCCTCAACAGCTCCCTAGTCGTCATGTTTTTATCGTAGCCTCTAAGAACCTTGGGCAAGTGTTGGCATGAAAACATTTGACCTCCGTGCATGTCTGTAACCTCTTAAGATGGTTTTCCAGCATGTTGTATGTTGTACCGGACCTTGTGGCTTTATTTACTTAAAGTCGGGCAGTGATGCCTTTTATCTAAAAAGATTCCCTCTTCTGTATTGTTTTTGTTAAGGCACACGGGGAAGTGGTTGACATGCAATGAACTGAAATCAAGCTATCCTATAACAAAGTATGTTTTGCTTTAATAATAGGAAAACTCATAGAAATGCAGGGAAGAAACTTCAAAACAGAGATTAATATACTTTCTCCTTAGTAAAGAGGCAAAGCACAAGTGCCTTGTAGTTAATGGTTCATAAGATTTCTAAGAAAAGAAAGTAACTAGAGAGCATGCCTAGGCTCCAATCGACACAGCTACCTGATACCAACGTACTTCCTGATAGACAAGTCTGGTAGTCATAGTAAGAATCCAGGAAGGATAGATACCTGATAATAAGTACTGCAAAAGAACTGGGCAGCACCATTGCTAAAACAAAGAAAACCCCGATGGTAAGATGTTAAACCTATCATTGCTAAAGTTTTCACAACTAAGGGATTGCCAACACAAGTTCACAACTAAGCGAAGGCCAACATTTCAATCAGCTTCTTAATAATAGAAGGGCAGCTTCTGTTCAGATGATCGAAGCCCTCGCTGTCCAACAAAGCCCTAAGATTTGCAGGGGTGCCAAGAAAATTTAAGCATGCCTTCTTCAAGCCGCCGCAGTGGTGCTGCTCAGCTAGCGCCATGATGGTGGCTACTGTGCCTACATTAATGTAATTGCATAGCTTTTCCTCGCAAATACTCTTCAGCCTATCCATGTTATACCTGTCAGCCGCAACAAGCAGATGCTGGCACATGACATCTTCTTCCGTTTTTCCCACTGCTGGTAATGAGTCAGTATAAGCAAAACAGAGCAACGCCTTGAACACCTCTGCCTCCATGTCATCTATGAGCACGACACCTGCGGTGTTGCCCTCCTTCATACCGCCAAAGAGCTCCGCACTGAAGACTGGCGATCGGGCAGCGAGCACGCACCGGTGCGCTGCAAATGTCTCGCCCCCAACCTCGAAAACCACGTCTGCGCCCTTCTCGGTCTTGAGGAGATTGCCAAGGTGTTGATGCAGATCAGATGGTTCCACAGAGACGAAGGTTGTAGGAGTTATCTCGGGGAAATCCTCTGCACGGTACTCGTTGATGACAACAATATCACACCTGATGGTGAAAGAATCGTCCCTGAGATGCTTTGAATTCTCCAAGTCTGCCCTTTTAATGAAATTCCCAATCCCCCAGCCCTGCCCACAAGTGAAGTTCTTTACGTCTGCTGATGCCAATGAAGAAGCATGGTCCTTGACATCATCGGCGAACCTGAATTTGTGTTGGGCCTTCAACCCTGTGGTAACAGTGTCGTCGAGCAGAAGGAACAGGGATATGTAGTCTGCAAACTCTGGTTTGGAGCCGTTGGGATGGTAATCGATGTGCCATCGATGTCCTCCAAGTGTGAAAGCGCGGGACTTGATCTTATCTCCAGTGGGGACGCCCTTGGTGCGGGAGTAACCATCGATCTTGAGAAGGTGGTACCCGCTCGCTGTAGAGGCGACGATGGCGGAGGCTGACCGCGTCGGCTTGGTAGCAGCGACTGACATGATGAACTAACTCCGGGAAATTTTGATCTGAAAACTCTCCTTCCGCCGCCGCTGTAGGATTGTACATAATTTTCAGTTCACAAATCAGATACAGAACAGAAAAACTTAGAGAGAGAGAGAGAGAGAGAGAGAGAGCTTACCTTTTGGCCGCCGGTGGTGTAGTGCAGGAAGCAGCAGGTCGAGACCTAGAGGAGGCGCGATGGAGGGGGGCCCCAGTGCCGGTGGACGGTTGCAGTAGATCGAGCACCGGCCGATGAGCTAGGCGGTGGCAGCGGGCTACCCCTCTGCCATGGAGTTGAACAACGGTCAGCAGGTGATGCTTTTGGAGGCGTGGGGTGGCGAGGGCGGTGGCCGAAATTGCCCGTGGCGGTGGGGTGCCTGCGGGAGGAACCTAGTTCGGGAGTTTAACGCGAGAGGGAATCCCTATACTCCGCCCGTTAGCGTGCCCTATTAGTGCGCGCTAACGGGGCGAGCGATATGGGCCGCGGCCCATTAAAGGGCTGTAGGATGAAAATCACTTTTTTTCGGTTTTCTTCCTGCTTTTGGTTTTTATTTACTGTTTGATTGCTACTACGCTGGTTCACTGGTTTCGGTGGTTTTTTAGTTTTATCATTCTTTTGAAAAAAATTCAATTTTGAACAATTTTGAAATTTTGAATAAATTCTGAATTTGAACAAATTTAGGATTCAAAATTAGAACAAAATTTGGATGTGAAGAAATTCGAAATTTTCAAATTTTAACAATTTTCGGCTATGAACAAATTTCAAATTTGAACAATTTTTTAATTTGAACAATTTTTTAATTTGAACAAATTTGAATTTGAACAAATATCAAATTTTAGCAAATTCCTAATTTGAACAAATTTTCGATTTGAACAAAATTCTTATTTGAACAAATTTCGATTTTTTACAAATTCCAAATTTAAACATTTTTTCAAGATCTGATTTATTTTGTACTGAAAACAAAAATTAAAAAAGGAAAAACGCATTACCTCTTTACCTAGGCCGGCCCAACATATGCGCTCGCGTGGGCGGAGCTCCGCTCTCTCCCGCTAACGAGCGGAGCATAGGAGCTCCCGAGGTGTTCAGTTCGGGAGAAGGGAGAACATCTCAAGTCGCGGCCCAACCAAACCTGGCCAACGGGCCGGCCCGGCACGGCACAGGCCCGTTTAAGGGGTTCACGTGCCTAGCCCGGCACGGCTCGCGATGGCCCGCGAAGATATGGGCCGTGCCATGCTGGTCCACGGGCTGGGAAATGAGGCACAGGCACGGCACAGCAGTTAAAAGGGCCAGCCCGCGGCACGTGAGGCCCGCGTGCCTAAAAAGGCCCATGCGGCTAAAAAGGCCCATGCGCCTGAAAAAGGCCCATGCGTGCACTGAATCGCCCCTGAGCCAGCAGCGGCAGCGCAAAGCAGAGCGCAGGCGCGCAGCGCGTCGGGCGTCGGGCAGGCCGCTGGCCAGCGCGTGGCGTGCCGCTCGCGTGCCTCGCGGGCCGGCCCACGTGCTTGCCGGGCTGCACGCTCCGCGTGCCATGCCGGGCCAGCCCGCGTGCTCGATGCCGCGGCCCAGGCACGACCCCAGGCCTTTCACGGGCCGGCACGGCCCGTTTAGTGGCGTGCTGTGCCGGGCTTTCGGCGTGCCGGGCTCGCGTGCTTTGGGCCGGGCCACGAAAAGCACGGCCCGTTGGTCAGGTTTGGGCCCAACAGGCCTCCCTAAACCTATCGTAGGCGTGGCCCGCGTTTAGGGAAAATCCTATACTCTACCCGTGGACGCGCTGGGTTTTTCTATTCTCCGCCCGTTGTGGACCTGATGCCATGCGCCCCGTGGGATATGTGCCATGGCCTGTTTAGTGCCCCGTTGTGTGGCTTCTCGCGTTCTTCTATGACGCCAACAAGACGAGCGGGCGCAGCAGACACCGCCGCAACCAAAGGGAGTTGTGGTGGAGAAGAAGCCCTACGAGGAAGAAGCGAGGCGGAGCTGAGCTATGGAACTTAGGGTTAGGGGTGTGGGGGCGGTGCTGGTGACTTAGGGTTAGGGTTTGGGTCATCGCGCCGGAGAAGAAGGGAAGGCTGGGGGTTAGAGGGATGGCTCAGGGCAGCAGAGGACCGGTGGAGGTGGCGGTTTGAGGAGGGCGGGGCACCAAGGCGGGGCGGTATGGCGCCGGGCATGGGTGGTGGGAGCCGACAGTGGCGGTGGGGGAATCGGCCGGAGAAGAGGAGGGCGGATACGTGCTGGCGGCGGTGATGACGAATGACAAAAAGGGGAGAAAGGAGAGCCACGACGAGGGAGGAAGACGATATTCGGAGGTTGAAGCCTACTTTCATGGGCCACGGCCCACTATGCTCACACGCGTGCGGCGCCTGCTCGCGCCAGCAGCGAGCGCTCAATAGGAGCCCCCGGGCGCGCCGATAACTCCTGTTGGGTACCACTTTGCCACCCAAGGAAGATCCTGTTTTTGATTTAAAGCCTTTACCTGATGGTCTTAAATATGCTTATATTGATGATAAGAAAATATATCCTGTTATTACTAGCTCTAAACTTTTAGGGAAGGAAGAAGAAAGGTTATTGGAAATATTGAGAAAACACTGAGGAGCTATGGGATATACTCTTGATGATTTAAAAGGGATTTCTCCTACTATATGTCAGCATGCTATTAATATAGAGCCATATGCAAAGCCAGTTGTTGAACATCGACGCCATTTAATTTCCAAGATGAAAGAAGTGGTAAGAAATGAGGTATTGAAACTCCTTGACGCTGGTATTATTTATCCTATTGCTGATAGTAGATGGGTTAGTCCTGTGCATTGTGTTCCTAAGAAAGGAGGTATTACTATTGTGCCTAATGAGAATAATGAGCTTATTCCTCAGAGGGTAGTAGTTGGTTATAGGATGTGCATCAATTTTAGAAAGGTCAACAAAGTTACTAAGAAAGATCATTATCCTTTACCGTTTATAGATCAAATATTAGAGAGGTTATCTAAGAAAACTCATTTTTATTATCTTAATGGTTATTCTGGTTTCTCTCAAATTGCTGTTAAAAAGCAAGATCAAGAGAAAACCACTTTTACTTGTCCTTATGGAACATATGCTTATAGACGTATGCCTTTTGGTTTGTGCAATGCTCCTGCTACTTTTCAAAGATGCATGTCTGCTATTTTTCATGGATTTTGTGAAGAAATTGTGGAGGTATTCATGGACGATTTCTCCCTCTATGGAACTTCTTTTGACAATTGTTTGCACAATCTTGATAAAGGTTTGCAGAGATGTAAAGAAACTAATCTTGTTCTTAATTGGGAGAAGTGCCACTTTATGGTGAATGAAGGAATTGTCCTTGGACATAAAATTTCTGAAAGAGTGATGGCGCGGTGATGATGATGTGAGAAAGCTTGATTGTGTGTAGTAAATGACCGGCCAGTTGGAAAACCCTAAGAGCAAGGTGTAATGAATATAGCAGCAAGTTTTTCCCTCAGTAAGAAACCAAGGTTATCAATCCAGTAGGAGGACGGAATACGACTGAAGGTGATGCCCTCTAGCTTCGCGATAGCTCCGGACAATTTATAGGGCGCCTCGTCCAAGCTTTGCTTTGCGAGCGGCAACGTGGAACCTGCACACAACACAACCAAATACTTTGTTCCGAACTTACGATAAGATTGTCAATCTCACCGGTTTGCTTGAAACAAAGGGTATGAGCATATCAAGTGGAAAGCAATAGTAATATGCGAGTAAAGTAAACAGGTGATAGCAATATAAAGGAAATAGGACCGGGGTCCACAGTTCACTAGTGGTGTCTCTCCATAAGATAAAATAACACATGCTGGGTAAATAAATTACAGTTGGGCAATTAATAGAATAAAGACAACGTGCATATGTCGAGAGGATCACTATGAGATTTACTCTGGGCATTACAACAAGATACATAGACCGCCATCCAACTGCATCTATGACTAATAATCCACTTGTGGCGAATCAATCCGAGAACTCTACAAGTATTAAGTTGCGAACAACAGATAATTGCATTAAGCAAAGTGTGTAATGTAAACAAAGCATATGCCCTTGAGCATATGAATGTTATTTTCCCCCTAGTAGCAACAGCACATCTACAACCTTAGAGGTTTCTGTCACTCCCCCAGATTAAATAGAGGCATGAACCCACTATCGAGCATAAATACCCCCTCTTGGAGTCACTAGCAACTACTCGGCCAAGATAGCTACTAACAACGGAGAGCATGCAAGATCATAAACAACATAGAGATAACAAAAGATAATATTTAGTACTTCAACTCAATCATAACACCAATATTCATCGGATCCCAACAAACACAACATGTAGAATTACATAACGGTGATCTCAATCATGTAAGGCAGCTCATGAGATCTAAACATGAAGCACATGGTGGAGAAGACAACCATCTAGCTACTGCTATGGACCCATAGTCCAAGGTAGACTACTCACTCATCGCGCCGGAGGCAAGCATGGCGATGAAGAAGACCTTCGGTGGCGATTCCCCTCTCCGGCAGGGTGCCGGGAAGAGCTTCTGGACCCTCCCGATCTTCGGGTCGACGGCGGCGGCGGATCACGATGTGTTCTGGAAAAGTGATCGGGTACTTAGGCTTTTCCCGTCGGGGGGTCTTTATAGGCGAAGGGGCATCGTCAGGAGTGGACCAAGACGACCTCACACATAGGGGGCGCGGCCAGGGGCCAGGCCATGCCGCCCTGTTGTGTGGGGCCCTCGTGGCCCCACTCTGTCTCCTCTTCGGTTCTCTGGAAGCTTCGGTGAAATTCTGGGTGACTCAATTCCGAGAATATCTCCTGTGTAAGTTTTCTGAAACACAAAAATAGCAGAAAATAGGAAACTGGACTGTGGTGACTTGTTAATAGGTTAGTTCCGGAAAATGTATAAAAGTGCCACGAAGTGTAACGAAACACTAAGCAAATTGTGTAAAAACAAGCATGGAGCATAAAAAATTATAGATACGTTTGAGACGTATCAAAGAGGTATTGAAGTTAACAGAGCAAAGGTTGAAGCAATTGAGAAGATGCCCTGTCCTAGGGATGTTAAAGGTATTCGTAGTATTCTTGGTCATGCTGGTTTTTATAGGAGGTTTATTAAAGATTTCTCTAAGATTTCAAAGCCTCTTACTAATCTTCTTCAAAAAGATGTACCCTTTGTTTTTGATGATGATTGTAAGGAAGCTTTCGAAACTCTTAAGAAGGCTTTAACTACTGCTCCTATTGTTCAACCACCTGATTGGAATTTGCCTTTTGAAATTATGTGTGATGCTAGTGATTTTGCTGTGGGTGCTGTTCTTGGACAGCGCATAGATAAGAAGTTGAATATTATTCATTAAGCTAGTAAGACTCTTGATGCTGCTCAAAAGAATTATGCTACTACTGAGAAAGAGTTTCTTGATGTTATTTTTGCATGTGATAAGTTTAGACCTTATATTATTGATTCGAAAGTTACTATTCATACTAATCATGTTGCTATTAGATATATTATTACAAAGAAGGATGCTAAGCCTAGGCTTATTAGATGGGTGTTACATTTACAAGAGTTTGATTTGCATATTGTAGATAGGAAAGGTGCTAAAAATCCTGTTGCTTACAATTTGTCTAGATTGGAAAACATTTTTTTTGATCCTATTCCTGTTAATGATAGTTTTCCAAATGAACAGTTGGCCGCAATAAAGGTAACTTCGCGAGAGAGTCCTTGGTATGTTGATTATGCTAACTTTATTGTTTCCAAGTATTTGCCTCCAACCTTTACAGCTCAGCAAAGAAGGAAATTCTTTTATGACTTGAGGCATTATTTTTTGGATGACCCACACTTATATAAAGAAGGAGTGGATGGTATTATGCAAAGATGTGTTCCAGAATATGAACAACAAGAGATATTGAGGAAATGTCATGGTAGTGCTTATGGAGGACATCATGCTGGAGATAGAACTACACAAAAGGTTCTACAATCAGGTTTTTATTGGCCTACCATTTTTAAAGATGCTAGAAAGTTTATTTTATCTTGTGATGAATGCCAAAGAGTTAGAAATATTTCTAGACGCAATGAAATGCCTATGAGTTATTCTCTTGTTATTGAACCATTTGATTGTTGGGGATTTGACTTTATGGGTCCTTTTCCTCCTTCAGAAGGTTACACTCATATACTCGTAGTTGTTGATTATGTTACTAAGTGGGTAGAAGCTATACCTACAAAGAGTGCTGATGGTGAGACCTCGTTAAAAATGATTAAGGATGTTATTTTTCCTAGGTTTGGTGTGCCTAGATATCTTATGACTGATGGAGGTTCTCATTTTATTCATGGCGGTTTTAGGAAAACTCTTGCTAGATATGACGTTAATCATAGAATTGCTTCTGCTTATCATCCCCAAACTAGTGGGCAAGTAGAGCTATCGAATAGAGAGATCAAGTCTATCTTGCAGAAGACTGTTAATAGATCTAGGAAAAACTGGGCTAGCAAGTTGAATGATGCTTTATGGGCTTATAGAACTGCTTATAAGAACCCCATGGGCATGTCTCCTTACAAAATGGTTTATAGAAAAGTGTGTCACTTGCCTTTAGAATTAGAACACAAAGCTTTTTGGGCAGTGAAAGAGCTTAATAGGGATTTTAAACTTGCCGGTAAGAAAAGGTTGCTTGATTTGAGTTCCTTAGATGAGTGGAGAAGTGAAGCTTATGCAAATGCCAGACTTTTTAAGGAGAAAGTCAAGCAATGGCATGATAGGAGAATTCTTAAGAGAGAATTTCATGTTGGTGAGAAAGTTCTATTGTATAGGTCTCGTCTCAGATTTTTTGCAGGAAAATTACTCTCAAAATGGGAAGGACCCTTTATTATTGAAGAGGTGTATTGTTCAGGTGCTATAAAGATTGCTTCTCTTAAAGATAATACTACGCAAGTGGTGAATGGGCAAAGACTCAAATATTATATTGCTGGAGATTCTTATAATGAAGATGTCGATGTTATTCAAATGGTGACTCCAAAATAATTCATCAAAGAACATATGCAGGAAAGTGCAGAGTCCGTTTTCAAATAGGTAATAGTTCTAGTCAGAAAAGGTTCGCGTTAAACATTTTTGTTTATATTTTTGTTGTTTTTATTAAATATGAAAAATCACGAGACGAAAACGGGTTGGAAACGGAGCCCGGAGGCTCCACACCACCTGGTGGCGCGGGCCCGTTGCTAGCTGCGCCACCCTATGGTGTGTCCACCCCGGAACTCATTTCCGTCCTAGTTTTCTCCTGTGCTTTCATTTCGATATTTAATTTTCGCCTATATAACCCCCCGAATTGCCCGAGGTCTATATATCGTGTTCTCGTCATGTTTTCATTTCGATCTATTTCTGTCAGGAGTTGTTCTCAGTTTTTGAGGCATCATGGCCTCCGCAAGCAATGACAAGGAGAAGATGCCTCCCGAAGATGATCACCAAGACCCTAAGCTGAAGGAAGAGGTTGAAAGTGAAGCCGAAGAAGAATTGATGGAAGAAGACCAGAGTCCACGCCCAAGCACCGTCATTACAAGCATTGGCATGGTGACAAATCATGACAAGTTCAAGAAGAGTGCGCGGATAAGAACTGGAGGAGGTGTTCTACGTCACTCCTTAGCTCCAAGGACATCTTCTTCAGGCAACAACCCCTTCCATACTCTCATACATGAACATCAATTCCAAAGGTTGCCTAAAGCAAAATTACCTTCTAGTTGGGATATAGATCATTCTAACCATGCAGAGAAAGAGAGTTCAAAGAGCGAAGAAGGGTGGGGAAATAACTCCAAGAGTTGGGATTCGCAGTCCGACATGTTCATGAGCCAGGTTGAGCACAATTCGGAGATGATTCGTAATCTCACCTACAAGATTGATGAGTTGAAGTAACTTATTGAGAAGCTTATTAAAGATGCACCACCACCACCGAAGGAGTAATTCGTCATTGGTATTGGCATCCCCTTGGCTTGTTCCAAGCTTGGGGGAGTGCTGCGGTATCACATCATTACCCTTTTACCCATTTACTTTTCAAGTAGAGTCATATCATGAATAGAGAAGTTATCTTATAGAATAGTTTGCAGTGTGGAAGTATCCTCCTTTAATTGGTTATCTATGTATCCCTTGGTGTGAGTTGCGGTAATAAAATATTAATGAGAAGTCTTATCATTTAATTTCTGCACACTTTATTTTAGTTTGCAATCTTTCTTATATGATTAGGCTTGTTGATTAGTATTGGTATCACTTTGGGAGCATGAGTAAATCTAGTTGGTAGCAACAATCCTTTGAGGTTTGAGTAGAAAAAGAGGAAAGTGTTTGTAGATACATCATTTCAGCTTTCCTTCATGATTGGCTCATAAGCATTAGTATTCTCAAGTTAAGATCGTTTGTACTTTCGAGGAAGTTTGCATGATTGTTTTCTATCACATATATGTTTGTTTGTTTCATGCAACTCTTATGCTTGCTACCCAGCCTTGCTAGCCAAAAACCTGTACTGAGAGGGAATACTTCTCGTGCATCCAATTCCCAAAAACCAAGTTACTTCCAAAGAGTCCACTATAAATTCCTATGCATGGTATTTCAAGCTATTCCAAGTAAATTTTCATGTGCTACCTTTCAAAAACCTTCAAATACTTCTCATTTTGTGCTACTGTTTTTAGCTCATGAGGACGTAGTGGTTGAGTTTGTCATCTTCCATACTAAATTGAGTACCCCTCGACTTGCATGCTTCATCTGCTCGTCACTAATTTTGCAAGGGAGCTGGTCAGACCATTGTAATCAAAAAGAAAAGAAAAGAAAAAGGCACTCCTCTATGGTATGTGGAAGTTGGTGGGCACCCGATGGAATCGGTTAGCCATGGTTTGAGAAAGGAAAAGTGGGGAGGAGTGCCAAGCTATAAAAAAGCACAATCGTGCCAATTAATCAAGGGATTTCTATTTTCGTGCCCTCAGGTCCTTAGTTGTACTCAGTTTTCCCCAGCTCGTTAGTTTTTCCTCAGTTTTCCCCAAGCCCTTGTCTGAAACCCTCAGAAGGAGCTCGAACGGGAGGATTCCATTTAGTTGACCGTTCCGTGCTAACGTGTGGGGCCGCGTCGTGTGGGGCTGTGTCGCGTGTAGCTGGTAGAAAGGGACCACGTGGGACAGGACGAGACCGCGTTTGGTTGTATGTGAGAGCTCGATTCTGTCTCTCTCGGGCCAAATTGGTATTTTTCATAGCGCCTTTTCAGAGCGCCTTTTTCCCCTCTCTCTCTCTGTAACAGTTCTCTCTCTTTTCACCAAATTAGTATCAAATCTTGAGAAGCTTCTATTTCTGTCTTTCTTCAATGATTGTTGCCTTTTAGCCCTCGTTTTTTGCCCAATATGGTAACAAATCTAGTAGCAAATCTAGAAGCTAGTATAGGATAAATTCACAGCAGCATAATAAATCTAGAAAACTAAATATAATACATAAACTGCATAGAACAGCCAAAAGCAGCCAATAACGATGTTAATGTTCACAATAAACTAAGCTGAAAATAATATAAGATGCAATGTATGCCCAACATGAAGATTAGGATACCCAGGATGAATGAATATGTTCTTCATTCATCATATATATCTTCATCGCTCCATTTTCTGGTCTAAAAAAAATATTCATTGAACTCCTTCCGTCTGTAGTGTGCAGCCAATACATCCTCCAAACAGTATGGCCTTTGTTCATTTTTTAGACCGTACTTTCCTAATCTATCCACACGTAGTGTCCACTCATCCCAGGCGTTCATATCATCAAAGTACTCTCTGATATAACCCAAATCCGCGTAGTAGATGCAGCCAGGTCGAAGTGTCGGGTGCACTCTGGTGTCAACGGAGATACATCGGACATGATGGACGAAGAAGGCGCGACTGCCAATGTTACTGACGGCATGGAGAGAGCGGCTCTCAGTGTCCACACGGTACACCAATGTTTGATCTTCCTCCAAACGACCGCCCAACAACACAAGCAGCAGATCACCATCCGACTTCACAAGGTAGAACTTGTCATTTCCAAGTTCTGGAAATGAAAATAGTGTCTCCATGTTGATAGTGCTCGCGCCCTGCTCCAACTGGACATTATTGGTGCACACTAATGTTCCGAACTCTAAATTGTTCACAGCTAGTGCATAGAATTCACCATTGAACGTGGTAATGCAACACATAGAATGGTGCTCGATCGAAAATCTTCCTTCTCCCCAATCTTCATCTATACCCTTAGTTGGAGTGCTCTCATCGACCTAAGCAATTTCCGCCAGGTAATATGTGGAAACGAAGAGCATAGTCGGGGACTTCATTACAGCGACTGACTCCAGAATAACAGATGGCATCTGCGCATCAAACATAGTGTTCGATGTCTTTGTGAGTGAGTTCAGAAGCCGTATCTTGTGCGGCTGGTTCTTCTGGGCAAGCACGATGACGCCACGGCAAAAGCCGACAAAGTAGTATCTAAAATATATTAATGAAGATAACATTCAGCACTAAGATGTTTACGATTGAAAATAAAAATAGATTAACTCTATAGATATGGAGGAATTTGAACCTTGCATGAACTTCCGTTAGATCGATGGTGACCTAGCGGGATGTGTGGAGGTGGAGGAAGGAGAACTCAGCGGCGCGTGGAAGGGCGTGTTCTACCATGATCCATTCGTGCAGGTGCACGTCGGGCTCAGGTAAATCTGAGCGCCAATTTGTACAAACTTGCATCAAAGCAGAGTAGGTGTCCATGTACTCCTCGTTCGCCAGTAAGTAGGCGCCGATCTTGTGAAGTGGTCCATCAGCCCTGAGAGAGGCCCAGTTCACGGAGGCACCGCGCTTGGATGCGCTACCCTCGGAGGCGACGGGCTTAGCGGCAACGGCCTCGGATGCGACGGGCTCGGTGGCGACAGGCTCAGATGCGACGGGCTCAGAGGCGATGGGCTCAGAGGCGACGGGCTCGGGGGCGACGGCCGCCGGCGCATTCTTCTTCTCCATCGCCGGCAGGGGAGCGCGCGTAGGGCGGTTGGGGTTTTTTCGAGAAGGTGATGGGACATGAGAGGCGTGGTTGCGTGCGTGAGTGAGAATGAGACACTGTGCAGAGGGAGGGAGAGAGGGACTCTGTACTGGCAAAGTGACGGTTCGTCTCAGCAGTTTCTCAAAAAAACTAGACGATTGGTCTCAACACGCGCCCGTGGTACTGCACGTCTACACCGTTACGTGTACTCAGTTTTACCCTCGAGTCTTACACTGGAAAAATATCTGTACTCAGTTTTCCCCTCGAGTACTAATACTGGCTAGTGCAATATACTCAGTTTTACCCTCAAGTGGCTGGTCAACAGAGAGTCAATAAATGGGATTAAGCTATCTAATTGAGTCATTTCATGCGCAAAAAAATTCAAAAAAATAAAATCATTGTGCCTCCTACTCATGGAGTCTTGTTACGCGACCTACCACGTAGACAATCATATATAAATCAAGTTTTAACACAAATGGCCACTTCTCAAATCACTAGTAGCTATGAAGGTTCATGGCTTTCCACTCAAACCCCTTCTCAAAACATCTATACCCAAAACATAGTTTGTCTGAATGAGGCCATAATTTTTACACTCATGTATATTTGAATTGCTAATACTTTGAGGTAGGCCAACCTGGGTTTCATTGTACAAAACATGTGTTTTTCTTTTTCTAAATCTCTTATTTGAATTCCTTAGCCTGTTTACTATTTACTTGCCCTTGTATCCTTGATACTACTCAGTTTTACCCTCTCCCTTCTCACAGAAGCCCAAACTTGGCCTGATTGGTCGAGCTGTTGTCACACGGATCGTGCCCACCTACCGTCGATCCTATGATCTAATGGGCAGGATCGTGCCACCCTCTCTCTATCTGTCGGTGGCAAACTACTACCCCTCTATGTATGCTAAATAACGAGTTTGCCACCGGATTCAACAAGTTTGATAATCATGAATTTCTTGTAGGCATTACTTTTCACGGTAAAATGATAAACTATCACGAATTTCCATTTCTTTTAGGCATTACTTTTCATGGTAAAATGATAAACTATCATGAATTTCCATTTCTTTTAGGCATTACTTTTCACGGTAAAATGATAAACTATCACGAATTTCCATTTCTTGTAGGCATTACTTTTCACGGTAAAATGATAAACTATCACGAATTTCCATTTCTTGTAAGCATTACTTTTCACGGTAAAATGATAAACTATCACGAATTTCCATTTCTTTTAGGCATTACTTTTTTGTTGAGATATAAACCACCCCCACAACGGTCATCTCCTCCTTAATTTATTGTGTAAACCCCACAACGGTTATCTCTACCTTAATTTATGGTGTAAACCCCACAACGGTCATCTCTCCCTTATAAACCCCCACAACGGCCATCCCTCATGTCAATAGGTTCTACCTCTCTCTTCTTCGTTTCTGCCTCTCTCTTCTTCATTCACATACACTTGATCCATTGCCATGGCTTCCACGTCTCGGACGCCGACCGGAAGGGGAAGGGGAAGGGGAAGGGGAAGGGGCGGCCGGGATGGTGGATCATCATCATTGCCACCACCACCGTCAACACTGCCATTGATCATAGAGGAGTTCTTCATCGCCATCTATGAAGACCCTTTGGCCAAGAAGGTACGTACGCGTTCCCACATATATGATGCATGTGATTAATTATGTGCATGTTCTAAAAAACCTTTAATTTCAAACGATCGGCGCTCGATCTCTTTGCAGGCACTCCCACAAAAGTTTGCGGACTATCCTGACGGCCAGGAGCCCGCAAAGCTGTATCTGCGAGCAGCTGACTGCGGTCCTCATCTCTGGACCGTGGAGGTCCTATTTGACGGATAAGGCCAGATGTACCTCGACAAGGGCTGGGAGAATTTCGCCATCGCGCACGGTGTGGATTTTGGCTGCTTCCTACACTTCAAATATGAAGGCGATTATGTGCTCACAGTGAAGGTATTCAATGGAACAACGTGCAGGAAGTACTACTACACGGACGACGAAGATACTGACGATGAAAGCGACGACGACGTGAAGCCATGCATCTAAGGGGATTATGACCAAGAATATATATGTAGCTTCATATGCATCGATTTAGAGATCTAGCTATTTTCTATATATTATGCATGTAAAAATAATAGGGAATCGCAATTTCCACCATGATTCGAGCACCACAGCCTCCAAATGATGCCGATGCCGATATCGGCATGGTCAAAACGGCTATGCATGCTCGCCGCCACTGCTAGGTCACCGTCGGGATGCACCTTCAATCCCATCCCCTTATTCGATCACTGACACACCAGAGATACCGCCGAGGCCAATGACGAATGTACATGCTGATGCCAATGCCAAACATGCACGCCGCTGTGGGCACGGCCACGCCGCCCCGCTATGCTAGACACCACAGACCACCGCGAGGTCTTTCCCTTCGCCACCACACTCCCCTAGCACCCATCTATACACGCCAGAAAGGAGAGACACTAGTTTTCTCTACATTTCTCGCGTTCATGTCCGACACCGTCAGCCAAAGTGTTGAGGTCGTCGTCGATGTCCTCGACCATTTCTTCTCTTCTTTGCATGGTTTAATGCGTCTAGTTCATTTCTATCTAATGCGTCTGGTCTCGCCTTATGCAGTTCTTTATGGATGTCGGTCTCATCTTGGCACCCCGCAGGCCACCTCCTCCGTGCCATCGCTGTAGAGCTCCGTTTAAAAATCTAATCCTACCCGTGTATTGCCCCTTGTATCAGCGTCATGGCCCCACTTGTCATTCGATATACCAAAGCCCCACTCATCAGCATTTTGGTCAGGGATACGGCGATGCTTACGGTCAAACAAAGCTGGATGCTCTGACGTGTCTTTGCGGGCTCTACGTGGCCCCACTAGTCAGCAGATAACGGTCAAAGTTGTTGACCCGTCGGGCAATGCTGCGTTTGATGACGTGGGAGCAGATAGTCCTTGTGTGTGGTGAATGACCAGCCCATTGGGAACCCCAAGAGGAAGGTATGATGAGTATAGCAGCTAGTTTTTCCTCAGTTAAGAAACCAAGGTTTAATATCGTTCTTGGAGAGGAGAGACAAACGACTGAAGGTGATGCAGACTGGCTTAATAACACTCCAACAAGGGCGCCATTAACGATACTTGTTGACTCGTCTTCGGCCAATAGCAACGCGGAACCTGCACACACACAACCAAATACTTTGCTCCCAACTTACGATGAGGTTGTCAATCTTACCGGTTTGCTTGAAACAAAGGTTATGAGTGTATCGAGTGGAAAACAATATAGTATGCGAGTAAAGTAAACAGTGCGAGAAAGTAAACAGGTGATAGCAATATGATGGAAATAGGACCAGGATCCACAGTTCACTAGTGGTGTCTCTCCATAGATAAAATAACACATGCTGGGTAAACAAATTACAGTTGGGCAATTGATAGAATAAAGATAAACGTGATATGTCAAGAAGATCACTATGAGATTTATTCTGGGCATTACAACAAAATACATAGACCGCCATCCAACTGCATCTATGACTAATAATCCACTCCCGGGGATATCAATCCGAACACCCCAGTAGTATTAAGTTGCGAACAACAGATAATTGCATTAAGCAAAGTGTGTAATGTAAACAAAGCATATGCCCTTGAGCATATGAATCTTGTTTTCTCCCTAGTAGCAACAGCACATCTACCACCTTAGAGGTTTCTGTCACTCCCCCAGGTGAAATAGAGACATGAACCCACTATCGAGCATAAATACCCCCTCTTGGAGTCACTAGCAACTACTCGGCCAAGATAGTTACTAACAACAGAGAGCATGCAAGATCATAAACAACATAGAGATAACAAAAGATAATATTCAGTACAGCAACTCAATCATAAACACCAATATTCATCGGATCCCAACAAACCAAACATGTAGAATTACATAACGGTGATCTCAATCATGTAGGGCAGCTCATGAGATCTAAACATGAAGCACATGGTGGAGAAGACAACCATCTAGCTACTGCTATGGACCCATAGTCCAAGGTAGACTACTCACTCACCGCTCTGGAGGCAAGCATGGCGATGAAGAAGACCTCCGGTGGCGATTCCCCTCTCTGGCAGGGTGCCGGGAAGAGCTTCTGGACTCTCCCGATCTTTGGGTCGACGGCGGCGGCGGATCGCAATGTGTTTTGGAAAACTGATCGGGTACTTAGGTTTTTTCCGTCGGGGGGTTTTTATAGGCGAAGGGGCGATGTCAGAGGAGGAGCCAGGCGCCCTCACGTGGGGCCCGCGCGGCCAGGGGCCTGGCCGCGCCACCCCTGCGTGTGGGGCCCTGGTGCCCCCCCCTCCTACTCCTCTTCGGATCTCTGGAAGCTTCCGGGTAAAATAAGACTTCAGGAACTTGTTTCGTCCAATTTCGAGAATATTTCCTGTGTATCACTTCTGAAACACAAAAACAGCAGAAAACAGGGAACTGGCACTGTGGCAACTCGTTAATAGGTTAGTTCCGGAAAATGCATAAAAGTGCCACGAAGTGTAATGAAACAATAGGCAAATGGTGTAAAAACAAGCATGGAGCATCAAAAATTATAGATACGTTTGAGACGTATCAAGCATCCCCAAGCTTAACTCCTGCTCGTCCTCGAGTAGGTAAGTGATAACAAAGAAATAATTTTTGAGGTGACATGCACCTACACAATCTTGATCATCTATGTAAGCATTGTGAGCTGGGATCAAAAGAACTTAAAACATGGGCATGAATATATAATCATGACAATAAGAACTTAGCAACCATGTTGTAAACATGCAAATGAACACAAACAAAAGATCATGAAAATGAAACAATGAAAGTCAAACGTGTGTTCAAATCATAAGGAAAACATACAAATGGTTTTCAGCTTGTCCTTCAAAGAGAGCAGAACATAAATGCATAGGACACCTTCAAGTTTAAGAGGGCGACTAGATACAAATAATTTAAGAACAAGTGAAACCAATCATCATGAATCAATCAATGAACTTTGGGACAATGCATATCACACTAAGAATGACAACTATGCTCTCTTAATGGTGCATAAAGAAAGAAGGTGGTGACTCAACATAAAAGTAAAAGAAAGGCCCTTCGCAGAGGGAAGCAGTGATTGCAAGTTTTATAACCTTCAAAAATTATGGTACTTACCGGCTTTGAGCTCTCATTGCCCCCATCATAAGCATCTTGAATGGTTAAAGTTAATGCGAGAACAATTATGATGCATATGCTTGACAAATCATAAGTTGAAGACCTCGTGCCCTGTGAATACGAGTACCCAAACCTCATGCTACTTTACTTAGAGTCCCAAGCAAGGCTCTTGTCATTGTAAGTATATGCATATCATTGAGAACCGCTAATGGGGTACCTCCGTGCCCGATGACATGGAACAAGCCCACACCAAAATGACAGGACAAGCAGACAATGAACACCTCGACATCTCTTTTATTTGCCTTTTATTTAGCTTTTTATTGTGAGATGCGTCGTCGTATGTTCACCATGGGTATGCTGCAAATTTCCACCATGAATTATGCATGGCTTAGATTGGCGGCCCAGCGTTTCCCTAACACATATACAAACTCCATGATCCCCACAAGATTCCCAATTCATTTCACACCGCGGGCATCCATAAATAAAAGATCACGATATCAACTCAAATAAGAAGTGCAATGTTGAAAGCTTGCCCCATGACAGCATGGATGGGCTAGAATCCAACGTACAACTTGCAAGCATAACAACTCAACATAAGAGACCACAATGTCAAATTTTTAAGAACAGGAAAAAGTAAAGTGTGCCTTCCGGTTCGTGAGAGCTTTACTGACCGAATTTCGCATAACACTGGTAAGAGTTTAATTTGAAGAGAAAATAAAAGCAAGTCAAATTTACTTGGAATAGCAAATTGCTAGTAGGTATGTATGGTGGACACTTTGGAAAACTTTGGCTTTTAGGAGTTGGATGCACGAGTAGAGCTCCTACTCAGTACAAGGCGAGGGCTAGCAAAAGACTGGGAGTGACCAACTAAGAGAGCAATAATGGCCATAATCATGCAAAGCGACAAAGCGACATTAAAAGAAGCATAAGATGGCATCAAAAGTCAAAAACTAAATGATCATGAAGGCTATTGGCGACTTTGTAAGAGTCTAACATGTGTGAGCATGCGCCAAGTCAACCCAAATAAAGCATCAAGGAGAAAACCAAAATAATGCTTCCATACAATAAAAACAACGCATGATTTTTTCAAAGGCTCATTAAGCAATCTCAGTTATTTGAGACAAGTCATGCTACAGCAAAACCACTAAGCATACTATCAAAAAGACATCAAGCATGACATGAAAAAGCCTAAGCCGCAGTCTACACAAGCTCCTTCTTGTACCACTATTTTGCACAAAGCTTTTTCTCTTTTCCAACACCATTTGAAATTTTTATAAACACCTCTTTTGATGAAAACCAATAAAGATCAGAGGCAAAAATACACCTTGATGAAAAGATATGACAAGGTCTAAACGCAAATCAAGGCAAAAACAAAAACCAAAAGCAGTAGCAGAAAAAGAAGAACGCTCGATTTTTAATAAGAGTGAAAACTAGAGCATTCCTTGCAAATGAAAACGAGTACATCTCCTCCAAAAGAAATTTGTTGGGGTCCAACCATTTATTGCAGAAAACAAACAAACTAAACCAACTAAGAAAACTAAAACAACTGACGCTCCAAGAAAAACACATAGTGCATGAAGCAATAAAAATATAGTGTTTTGAAAGGTGACCTGATTTTTGTCGATGAAGAAGGGGTGCCTCGGGGGCATCCCCAAGCTTTGACGCTTGTACTTCTTGGATATTTCTTGGGGTGATGCATGGGCATCCCCAAGCTTGAGCTTTTGTCCATTCTTCAACTCGTCTCATCATTCTCCAATCCCTACACTTGAAAACTTCCTTCATACAAAACTAAACACAATTCTATTAGCAACATTAGTGTAAGCATAAAATATAATCAACTTCTTTTTGCTTAAGGTTTTAACTCAAAACCACCACATATATAGCAAATACTACTGTAGCAACCTCTCCAAAAGTTCCGTCAAAAGAACTCAAAAGAAAGCGATAAAGTGGCAAACACAAATATTGGCAGAAATCTGTCAAAACTGAACAGCTGACAAAAGTCGAATTTTTTAGGGGTTTTCTGTTGCTCAAATAAAAAAGTGTTCAACTAACAAAAGTTTGGATATAAACTGGGGCATATGCACAAGAAATCGAAGGTCCAAAAGATATACAGATAATTTATACGAATTTTTACGGTGCAGCACCGAAAACAGTTTCAGGACAGCAACATCCCCAAATCTTTACCTCGCTCAAATTAGAGGCTTCTCTTGGCACAAAAACGAAATAAACAAGATAAGGAGCGGTCATTACAGTAGTAATGACTTCCAAGACTCAAATAAAAGAAAAAGTACTAAAAAGAAACATTGGGTTATCTCCCAAGAGTGCTTTTCTTTAACGCCTTTGCGCTAGGCGCAGAAAATTGCGAATCAAGTAATATCAAGTGATGAAGCATCAAGCTCATAATTTGCTCTAAGAATAGAGTCAAAAAGTAATTTATTTCTTTTCCTAGGGAAGTGTTCCATACCTTTCTTTAGTGGGAATTGATATTTGATAGTGCCTTCCCTCATATCAATAATGGCACCTACAGTTCGAAGAAAGGGTCTTCCCAAAATAATAGGACATGAAGCATGGCATTCAACGTCCATAACAAGAAAATCAACGGGAACAAGGTTATTGTTAACCACAATAAGAACATCATTAATCCTTCCCAAAGGTTTCTTCTTAGCAACATCAGCAATAGGAACATCAAAATAACACTTTTCAAGCGGTGGTAAATCAAGCATGTCATAAATTTTTCTAGGCATGATAGAAATACTAGCACCTAGATCACATAAAGCATGGCAATCAAAATCATTAACATGCATATCAATGATGGGTTCCCAACCATCTTCTAACTTCTTGGGAACAGAGGCTTTTTTCTTCAACTTTTCATCCCTAATTTTTATGAGAGCATTGGTAATATGCTTAGTAAAAGCAATATTTAAAGAACTAGCATTGGGAGTCAAAGCAAGCTTTTGTAAGAACAAAATAACTTCAGATATATTGTAGCCATCAACATAAAAATCATTAAAAGAAATAGAGCTATCATCTCCCACACTCCGAAAAAATTTAGCACTCTTTTGAGAAAAAGTTTTGGCAGTTTTAGGATTTTTAACACAAGGAGTGGGAGTTTTCTCTACACCAATCAAAGTAAGAGGATTGCTACCAGTAGGAGCAACATCATTTGAGGTAGTAATAGTACATACCTTCATCTCTCTAGCCATCTCATCTTCTCTTTCCCACCTGGCATGCAATTCCGCTAACAATCTAATATTTTCATCAATTCCAACTTGAATAGCATTAGCGGTAGCAAAAACATTGTTCTCTTTCACATCATTAGGCAACACTTTTAATTTCAGAATTTCAACATCATGAGCAAGGCTATCAACTTTAGAAGCAAGAATATCAATTTTGCCTAACTTTTCCTCAACAGACTTGTTAAAAGCAGTTTGCTTACCGATGAAGTCCGTGAGCATTACCTCAAGCTCGGAGGGCGCGGCCCTAGTGTTGTTGTAGGAATTACCATAAGAGTTACCATAACCATTACCATTGGTAGAAGGATACGGCCTATAATTGTTACTAGCAAAATTGTTCCTATAAGCATTGTTGTTAAAATTATTGTTTCTAACGAAATTCACATCAACATGCTCTTCTTGAGCAACCAGAGAGGCTAAAGGAACATTATTAGGATCAACATGAGTCCTATCATTAGCAAGCATAGCCATAATGGTATCAATCTTATCATTCAAGGAAGAGGTTTCCTCAACAGAATTTACCTTCTTACCTTGTGGAGCTCTCTCGGTGTGCCATTCAGAATAATTTACCATCATGTTGTCGAGTAGCTTTGTTGCGGCGCCCAAGGTAAGGGACATAAAAGTGCCTCCAGCAGCTGAATCAAGTAGGTTCCTTGAAGAAAAATTCAGTCCTGCATAAAAAGTTTGGATAATCATCCAAGTAGTCAGTCCATGAGTGGGGCAATTCTTTATCATAGATTTCATTCTTTCCCAAGCTTGAGCAACATGTTCATTATCAAACTGAGTAAACTTCATAATATTGCTACGCAGAGATATAATCTTAGCAGGAGGATAGTATCTACTAATAAAAGCATCCTTACACTTAGCCCATGAATCAATACTATTCTTAGTTAAAGACAGCAACCAATCTTTAGCTTTTCCTCTCAAAGAAAAAGGAAACAACTTGAGCTTAATAATATCACTATCAACATCCTTATATTTCTGCATCTCACATAGCTCAACAAAATTGTTGAGATGAGCTGCAGCATCTTCAGTACTAGCACCAGAAAATTGCTCTTTCATAACAAGGTTCAATAAAGCAGGCTTAATCTCATAAAAGTTTGCAGCAGTAGCAGGTGGTGCAATAGGAGTGCAGATAAAATCACTATTGTTCGTGCTAGTAAAGTCACACAACTTGGTGTTTTCAGAATTGGCCATTTCAGCAAAACGAAAGTAAATAAGTAAAAACAACTACCAAGGATTCTAATTTTTTTGGGTTTTTGATAAAAAAAATGATGCAGGTAAAATAAATAAAGTAAAGCAAAACAATAACAAAGTAAAGAATGTGCGTGCGAAAAACTCCCCTTGCAGAAGTCTTCTACTTCCTCCCCGGCAACGGCGCCAGAAAATTAGCTGCTGCGTTTGATGACGTGGGAGCAGATAGTCCTTGTGCGTGGTGAATGACCAGCCCGTTGGGAACCCCAAGAGGAAGGTATGATGAGTATAGCAGCTAGTTTTCCCTCAGTTAAGAAACCAAGGCTTAATATCGTTCTTGGAGAGGAGAGACAAACGACTGAAGGTGATGCAGACTGGCTTAATAACACTCCAACAAGGGCGCTGTTAACGATACTTGTTGACTCGTCTTCGGCCAATAGCAACGCAGAACCTGCACACACACAACCAAATACTTTGCTCCCAACTTACGATGAGGTTGTCAATCTCACCAGTTTGCTTGAAACAAAGGTTATGAGTGTATCGAGTGGAAAACAATATAGTATGCGAGTAAAGTAAACAGTGTGAGAAAGTAAACAGGTGATAGCAATATGATGGAAATAGGACCGGGATCCACAGTTCACTAGTGGTGTCTCTCCATAGATAAAATAACACATGCTGGGTAAACAAATTACAGTTGGGCAATTGATAGAATAAAGATAAACGTGATATGTCAAGAAGATCACTATGAGATTTACTCTGGGCATTACAACAAAATATATAGACCGCCATCCAACTGCATCTATGACTAATAATCCACTCCCGGGGATATCAATCCGAACACCCCAGTAGTATTAAGTTGCGAGCAACAGATAATTGCATTAAGCAAAGTGTGTAATGTAAACAAAGCATATGCCCTTGAGCATATGAATGTTGTTTTCTCCCTAGTAGCAACAGCACATCTACCACCTTAGAGGTTTCTGTCACTCCCCCAGGTGAAATAGAGACATGAACCCACTATCGAGCATAAATACCCCCTCTTGGAGTCACTAGCAACTACTCGGCCAAGATAGCTACTAACAACGGAGAGCATGCAAGATCATAAACAACATAGAGATAACAAAAGATAATATTCAGTACAGCAACTCAATCATAAACACCAGTATTCATCGGATCCCAACAAACCAAACATGTAGAATTACATAACGGTGATCTCAATCATGTAGGGCAGCTCATGAGATCTAAACATGAAGCACATGGTGGAGAAGACAACCATCTAGCTACTGCTATGGACCCATAGTCCAAGGTAGACTACTCACTCATCGCTCCGGAGGCAAGCATGGCGATGAAGAAGACCTCCGGTGGTGATTCCCCTCTCCGGCAGGGTGCCGGGAAGAGCTTCTGGACCCTCCCGATCTTCGGGTCGACGGCGCTGGCGGATCGCGATGTGTTCTAGAAAACTGATCGGGTACTTAGGTTTTTTCCGTCGGGGGGTCTTTATAGGCGAAGGGGCGATGTCAGAGGAGGAGCCAGGCGCCCTCACGCGGGGCCCGCGCGGCCAGGGGCCTGGCCGCGCCACCCCTGCCTGTGGGGCCCTGGTGGCCCCCCTCCTACTCCTCTTCGGATCTCTGGAAGCTTCCGGGTAAAATAAGACTTCAGGAACTTGTTTCGTCCAATTCCGAGAATATTTCCTGTGTATCACTTCTGAAACACAAAAACAGCAGAAAACAGGGAACTGGCACTGTGGCAACTCGTTAATAGGTTAGTTCCGGAAAATGCATAAAAGTGCCACGAAGTGTAATGAAACAATAGGCAAATGGTGTAAAAACAAGCATGGAGCATCAAAAATTATAGATACGTTTGAGACGTATCAGGCAACCGGCCGTTCCAGCACTTGTTAGGGTTTCAGACAAGGGCTTGGACAAAACTGAGGAAAAACTAAGGAGCTGGGGAAAACTGAGTACAACTAAGGACCCGAGGGCACGAAAATAGAAATCCCATTAATCAAACATCTCAGAACCGCTCTCACTTGTTAGTATGGAAGATGGCAAGAACTCCGTTGCTAGTCGTTGACAAAAACAACCACCTCTCAAAACAACTTTTACCTCTGTTTTACAAATGAAAAGCTCTAACACATGTTTAATCCCTACTTCCCTCTGCGAAGGGCCTATCTTTTACTTTTATGTTGAGTCAACCTATTCCCCTCTATCTCAAGCAAGCATTTGAGTTGTTATGTTTCATTCATCCATATGTTGATTTGTTCGATCATGTTTACTATCTTCCTTTGTTTAGTACAATGCTTTTATCTGAAAGAATATATCTTTGAAAGCTATCTATGACTATAAAGAGTTTGTTTCATTGAGCATGTGGTTTTTCCTATTAGCTCTGTTATAAAAGGCTCTGTTCCAAAATAAGTATAGTCTGTTCATTGTTCTCTGACCAAGAACAAAGGTTTGCCACCACCAATCATGATTTACCTTGTGCATCTTTATTGTGATTCCCTTTGCTTTTTGCAAGTCCAATTATATGAAGAGAAGTTGATGTCTATTATGACTTGTGCCTTAGTAAGTGTGATGCTTCTTGTCTGTATTTTGTTTATCGACACTTCACTCCATAAACCTGTGGTCATGTTTACCGAGTTCAGTTTTCGCTTGGGGACAAGCAAGGTCTAAGCTTGGGGGGTTGATACATCCATTTTGCATCACTATTTTATATCATAATTTACTATTATTCATTGATATATTTCATATTTAGAGATGATACTGATGTTGTTTCCTCTGTTTTCGCATGTTTGATGATTGTTGGAGAACTTGCTGCCGGAGTCAGGATTCTACTGGAAAAAGGACCATCAAGACACCATATTTCTGAAGATTAGCAATTCTAGGAAATTATTCAAAAAATCATATTTTACCAAATGACGAAAGTAGCCAAAAGGAGAGAGCAAGGGGAGCAGCCAGGCGCCCACACCACCTGGTGGCGCGGGCCAGGCCCTGGCCACGCCACCCTGTGGTGTGGCCACCCTGGCGCACATCTACCATTGTCCCCTCGCGTATATGGTCGTCCCCAAAACCTAAGACCAAGGGGGAATCAGAGATAGACTCCGCCGCCTCTGCGGGGCGGAAAACACTGAGAGAGAAAAGCTCTCCGGTAGGGAGAAATCTGCCGAGGAAATTCCTTCCTGAAGAGGGGAGATCGTCGCCATCGTCATCACCATCGAGCTGGGCTTCATCGGGATCATCATCTTCATCACCATCATCACCAGTACCTTCATCTTCACCATCACCACGCCATACCTCTATAACATCTTGGGTTGAATCTTGTCCAATTCTTAGGGGAAACTTTCCCGGTGTTAATTACTCTTGTAGTTGATGCTATTGAGTGGAACCGTTGAATCAAGATTTATGTTCAAATTGTTATTTACCATTATTTCACCGCTGGTCATGATCCATATGATGTCTTGTGAGTAGTTCGTTTAGTTCTTGAGGACATGGGAGAAGTCGAGATGTTAGTAGTGAAACTATGTTGAGTAATAATTAATGGTTTGATATTTATATGTTGTGGTGCTATTTTACTAGTGGTATCATGTGAACGTCGACTACATGATACTTCACCTTTATGGGTCTAGTGGAATTCATTGTGTATTTGGCTACTAATTGTGGGGTTGCTGGAGCGACAGAAACCTAAACCCTCGTCAGGAAACCATTACACTGATACGTCTCAAACGTATCTATAATTTTTGATGCACCATGCTTGTTTTTGCACCATTTGCCTTGTGTTTTGTTACACTTCGTGGCGTTTTTATGCGATTTCTAGAACTAACCTATTGACAAGATGCCACAGTGCCAGTTCCCTGTTTTCTGCTATTTTTGTATTTCAGAAAAGCTACACAGGAAATATTCTCGGAATTGGACGAAACAAAAGCCAAAAGTCTTATTTTTCCCGGAAGCTTCCCGAAGACCGAAAGAGAGCCGGAGGGGGGAGGCCGCCCTCACACATAGGTGGTGCGGCCCAGGCCCTGGCCGCGCCACCCTGGTGTGAGGAGCCCCTGGCTGCCCCTTGACGATGCCCCTTCGCCTATATAAAGCCTCAGGACGGAAAACCCTAGGGGAGTCGGCAAAATTTCCAGAACAGTTCTGCAGCGCCGCCGCCGTCGAAGCCAAATTTCGAGGGACAGAAGTCTCTGTTCCGGCACCCTGCCGGGACGGGGAAGTGCCCCCGGAGCCATCTCCATCGGTCTCCATCGCCGTCTCCGCCGTCTCCATCGACCTCACCGCCATCTTCATCAACCTTGCTGTCTCCTATGATGTGGAGGGAGTAGTTCATCCCCGGGGCTGAGGGCTCTACCGGTAGCTATGTGGTTCACCTCTCTCTCCCATGATGTCATCTTTATGTGATCGTGAGCTTTGTATCTAGTTGAATTGGTAGATGTTATTATTCAGATATTATGCTACTCCTATGCTTTATTATTGTACTCTCCGGAGATACCTCGTATCATGGTGTAAAGGTGACTAGTGTGTGCATCATGTGTATCTTTTTGGTTAATGTCTCTATGAATGTGGTGTTTGTTGGAACCACCTAGTGCGTTCACGGTGATAGTGTGGGACAATCTAGTTTGGGTACATACAGACTTTGAGGAGTGCTTCGTAGCCCTACGCATGATTATTGTATGTTTTCCATTGGAGAATTGTTTAAGTTGCATATTGATGATAGCATCTATTGGTTCAATTATGTTATATTTGTTGGGAGTGTGTCCACTAGTGAAAGTATGATCCCTAGGCCTTGTTTCCAAGCTTTGCACACTGTTTACTTCCTGTTTTGTTACATGTTTGCTCGCAGCGATATTTATTTCAGAACACATTTGTTACTTATAATCATCACAACTACTTGTATTTCACTATCTCTTCGCCGAACTAGTGCACCTATACATCTGACAAGTGTATTGGGTGTGTTGGGGACACAAGAGACTTTCTGTATCGTAATTGCAGGATTGCTTGAGAGGGATAGCTTTGACCTCTTCCTCCCTGAGTTCGATAAACCTTGGGTGATCCACTTAAGGGAAACTTGCTGTTGCTCTACAAACCTCTGCACTTGGAGGCCCAACACTGTCTACAAGAACAGACGCGTAGACATCAAGCTCTTTTCTGGCGCCGTTGCTGGGGAGGTAAGGTAAAAGGTACTCGCATCCTCCTGTGTGAGTACTCGGAGTTATTTCCTTTAGATTCTGCAATTACATCTTTTTGTTTCTTGTTTTTATTTTCACTAGTTAGGCTTAATGGAAAACAAAGAGTTCTTTAGTCTTTTTCCTGAGTTTAGATTTGATGAGAAAATTGAAAATCCTTTGGAGCTTATTTTGCATAGCAATGTTATTAGTACAAATGCTTTGAATACCGTTAATGCTTATGCTATAGAAAAGTCTAAGCTTGGGGAAGCTGGTTTTGTTAAGTATGATATTTTTAGTTCCCCAGCTTTAGTGGAGAAAGTTTGCTCTGATGATATTTTATCTCCCATATGTGATGTTTCTAATGATGCTTGTGCTCCTCATCCTTTTAAAATACCTACGAAGATTGTTGAACATGTCAGGGATAACTGCTATTTAGGAGATGGAACTGTCCATCCTGGTGATCATTTGCTTTTTATACATGAATTATGCGAGTTTTTCCAGTGTGCAGGTATTTCAATGAACCAAGTTAAGAAGAAGCTATTCTCTTTTTCACTGAAAGGCAGAGTTGAGGAATAGTATAGAACACTAAAGGATGGTCCATCTATTGACTGGGAGGAAATTGAACCTCTCTTTTATTCTAAATTCTATCCTTCTAGTCAGGTTTATAAAGATAGGAACTACATTTATAATTTTCATTCGCATGAGGGAGAAAGCATTGCCCAAGCGTGGGGAAGATTAAAATTACTAATGCACAAATGTCCTATTCATGATCTTCCCCGTAATATTGTTATTAATAATTTTTATGCAAGGCTTTCAGGACATTACAAGGACTATCTAGATGCATGCTTTGATGGGTCTTTCACAAGCAAGGATGTCGACACCAAGTGGGGTCTGCTTGAGACAATTCAAAACAATATTGAAGGTTGGGATAGCGATAAAGGTAAAGGATCAGGTATGAATTATGAGTTTGATTGCATTAAGTCTTTCGCTGAAACTGCTAATTTTCAAGAGCTTAGTGCTAAATATGGTCTTGATCATCAAATTATGGTTGATTGCTTTAAAGCCTTTGCTTCCCATATGAATGTTCCTAAAGGAAATGGGGACGTGTATCATGAACCTTTTAAGGACACTTGCGTAGAAAGTGATATTGTTATTGATGATTGCAATAAACATGCTCAAACTTCTAAAAGTCCTATTTCTTATAAGCATGTTAATTTTTGTGGAGTACATAGACCTTGTGAACAGAGTTACAACAAGGAAGATTATTGCATCACCCACGCAAATGAAGAAACCAGTATGTGGCTCAAGGATCTAGATGAGCTTGGTAAAAGGGTTTGTGAGCTTTATCATTTTCTTTGTGAATTTTGCGGTGAAAAGGGTCACTTTAATTTTCAATGCCCAATTAATCGAACGAGTACCGCAGATTTGTATTGTGATGATAAGATTACTCTTAATCAGCATGATGAGCTTACCTTGTTTTTGAATTGTGAAGAGATATCTAGAAAGATTTCTTTGGTTGATATGAGAGATGCTGATATTAATAGTACCCTTCGTGGCTGTCGTCTCTATTGTGCTAAAGATTGCCTCGCAAATACTTACTTACAGGATCTTATAAAACATGATGTTTTGCCAAGCTATGACAGGACTAATAGATGTTTCAATATTATTAATAGAGAGGAGGAATCCTCCAAAGTTTCTTCTGTTGTTCCTGTCAGCAAACCAGATTATGTGGAGAAGATGCCTTTCCCTCCTAGAGAATATGTGGAGAAGATGCCCTTCAAGTCTCTCCCTCCTAAAGGAGAGAGTAAGAAGAGTATGAAGAAGAAGAAGAAGAAGAAGAAGAGGAGTAAGAGGCAAGAGGACACGGTATCTTCCCCTAAGCGTTATGATCCTGCTATAGATTATGATAATTCTGATTGGGATGATGTTCCTATGCCTATTACCTATGTTAGTGATCAAGATTGGGAAAAGCACTCTACTTTTGATATTGAAAATCTTTTTGGTACCAATTCTAAGGTTAATAATTGTTGTACCATTAGTGCTATCCATGTTCCTTCTTATGATGATATGTTTGATGAATATGCTTTGCGACATAGTAGTTCTCTATCTTGTGATGATACTAAGCCTCTAGTTTATGATGATGATTATAATGTTTTCAATTCACATACTTTTGAGGAGAAAATTAGTTATGATTATAATATGCCTCCTATTTATGATGATTATGGTGATGAGAATAATTATTCTGTTGAATCTCCTCCTACTACTATTATTCATGTGGGGAGTATTCATTCTTTTATGCATGTAGCTCGTGATAGGGATGCTTTAAATGATAGTTATATTGTTAGTTCTATTCATGACGCTACTGAAAGTTATTATGAGAGAGGGAAACATGGTTTGATGGATCTCAACAATATTGAGTTTCCCCTCTTTATGTTGCAATTCTTGAAGTTCTACTTGTTTTGCCTTCCTATGCTTTTTGCTTTGCGCTTTCATGACTTGTCTCTTTACAAGACTATTTTTCATAGGAAGTGGTTTAGATTTAAATATGTTCCATATTTGCTTTTTGATGCTCTCTATTTCTTTAAGTTCCTATATGGCGCCTTTGCCTCAAGCTCTTATATGGCGCCCACATGAGCATCTTTGCAAATTACTGCGCCTAGCTCAAAGGCGTTAAAGAAAAGCACTCTTGGGAGATAACCCAATGTTTTATTTTCAGTACTTTTTCTATTATTTGAGTCTTAGAAGTTATTACTACTATAATAACCGCTCCTTATCCTTTTTATTTCGTTGTTGTGCCAAGAGAAGCCTCTAATTTGAGTGAGGTAAAGATTTGGGGATGTTGCTGTCCTGAAACTGTTTTCGGTGCTGCACCGTAAAAATTCGTGAAAATTCTCTGTATATCTTTTGGACCTGAAATTTCTTGTGCATATGCCCCAGGTTATATCCAAACTTTCATTAGTTGAACACTTTTTGATTTGAGTAACAGAAAACCCCTCAAAAATTCGACCTTTGTCAGCTGTTCTGTTTTGACAGATTTCTGCCAATATTTGTGTTTACCGCTTTATCGCTTTCTTTTTGAGTTCTTTTGATTATGGAACTTTTGGGGAAGTTGCTACAGTAGTATTTGCTATATATGTGGTGGTTTTGAGTTGAAACCTGAAGCAAAAAAGAGGTTGATTATATGTTATGCTACACTAATATTGCTAATAGAATTGTGTCTAGTTTTGTATGAAGGAAGTTTTCAAGTGTAGGGATTGGAGAATGATGAGATGAGTTGAAGAATGGACAAAAGCTTAAGCTTGGGGATGCCCATGCATCACCCCAAGAAATATCCAAGAAGTACAAGCGTCAAAGCTTGGGGATGCCCCCGAGGCACCCCTTCTTCATCGGCAAAAATCAGGTCACCTTTCAAAACACTATATTTTTATTGCTTCATGCACTATGTGTTTTTCTTGGAGCGTCAGTTGTTTTAGTTTTCTTAGTTAGCTTAGTTTTGTTTGCTGCAATAAATGGTTAGATCACATCATGTTTCTTTTGGAGGATATGAACTCGCTTTTCATTTGCCAAGAACACTCCGTTTTTTATTCTTACAATTTCACTGGGTGTTCTTCTTTTTTTGCTACTGCTTTTGGTTTTCATTTTCACCTTGATTTGCGTTCAGACCTTGTCATATCTTTTCATCAAGGTGTATTTTTGCCTCTGATCTTTATTGGTTTTCATCAAAAGAGGTATCTCTAAAAATTTCAAATGGTGATGGAAAAGAGAAAAAGCTTTATGCAAAAAGGTGGTACAAGAAGGAGCTTGTGTAGACTGCGGCCTAGGCTTTTGCATGTCGTGCTTGATGTCTTTTGTGATAGTATGCTTAGTGGTTTTGCTGTAGCATGACTTGTCTCAAATAACTGAGATTGCTTAATGAGCCTTTGAAAAAATCATGCGTTGTTTTTATTGTATGGAAGCATTATTTTGGTTTTCTCCTTGATGCTTTATTTGGGTTGACTTGGCGCATGCTCACACATGTTAGACTCATACAAAGTCGCCAATAGCCTCTATGATCATTTAGTTTTTGACTTTTGATGCCATCTTATGCTTCTTTCAATGTTGCTTTGTCGCTTTGCATGATTATGACCGTTATTGCTCTCTTAGTTGGTCGCTCCCAGTCTTTTGCTAGCCCTCATTTTGTACTGAGTATGAGCTCTACTCGTGCATCCAACTCCTAAAAACCAAGTTTGCCATTGTGTCCACTATAAATTCCTATGCATGGTATTTGTAAGCCATTCCAAGTAAATTTTCATGTGCTATCTTTTAAAAAACCTTCAAAATACTTCTCATTTTGTGACACTGTTTTCAGCTCATGGGGACGTAGTGGTCGGATTTGCTATCTTCCATATTGCTTATTCCAAAAAGGAAAAAAAGGAAAAAAGAAAAGAAAAATGGCACTCCTCCATGGAATGTGAATGTTGGTGGGCACCCGATGGAATCGGTTAGCCATGGTTTGTGAAAGGAAAAAAGGTGGGGAGGAGTGCCAAGCTTTATAAAAGAGCACAAAAAGTGCCAATCTCTCTCAAAAAACTTGCTTCATTTTTGTATGGAAGATAGTAAGAACCCCATTGCTAGTCGTTGACAAAAGACAACCACCTCTCAAAACCAATTTTTAGCTCTCTGTTTTAGAAATGAAAAGCTCTAGCACATGTTTAATCACTGCTTCCCTCCGCGAAGGGCCTTTCTTTTACTTTTATGTTGAGTCAGCACCTTCTATCTTTATGCACTATTAAGAGAGCATAGTTGTCATTCTAAGTATAATGTGCATTTTTCCAAAGTTTTCATTGATTGATTCATAACCATGGTTTCACATGTTCTTAAATTACTTGTATCTAGTCACCCTCTTAAACTTGAAGGTGTCCTATGCATTTATGTTTTGCTCTCCATGAAGGACAAGCTGAAAACCATTTGTATGTTTTTCCTTATGATTTGAACACACGTTTGACTTTCATTGTTTCATTATTCATGATCTTTTGTTTGTGTTTCTTTTCATGTTATAACATGGTTGCTAAGTTTCTTCTATCAAGATTATGTCTTTCATGCCCATGTTTTAAGTTCTTTTGATCCCAGCTCACAATGCTTACATATATGATCAAGATTGTGTAGGTGCATGTCACCTCAAAAATTATTTCTTTTGTTATCACTTACCTACTCGAGGACGAGCAGGAGTTAAGCTTGGGGATGCTTGATACGTCTCAAACGTATCTATAATTTTTGATGCTCCATGCTTGTTTTTGCGCCATTTGCCTTGTGTTTTGTTACACTTCGTGGCGTTTTTATGCAATTTCTGGAACTAACCTATTAACAAGATGCCACAGTGCCAGTTCCCTGTTTTCTGCTGTTTTTGTGTTTCAGAAAAGCTACACAGGAAATATTCTCGGAATTGGACGAAACAAAAGCTAGAAGTCTTATTTTTCCTGGAAGCTTCCCGAAGAGCGAAAGAGAGTCGGAGGGGGGCCAGAGGCCGCCCTCACACATAGGTGGCGCGGCCCAGGCCCTGGCCACGCCACCCTGGTGTGAGGAGCCCCTGGCTGCCCCCTGACGACGCCCCTTCGCCTATATAAAGCCTCGGGACGGAAAACCCTAGGGGAGTCGGCGAAATTTCTAGAACAGTTCCGCAGCGCCGCCGCCGTCGAAGCCAAATTTTGGGGGATAGAAGTCTCTGTTCCGGCACCCTGCTGGGACGGGGAAGTGCCCCCGGAGCCATCTCCATCGGTCTCCATCGCCGTCTCCGCCGTCTCCATCGACCTCACCGCCATCTTCATCAACCTTGTTGTCTCCTATGATGAGGAGGGAGTAGTTCATCCCCGGGGCTGAGGGCTCTACCGGTAACTATGTGGTTCACCTCTCTCTCCCATGATGTGATCTTTATGTGATCGTGAGCTTTGTATCTAGTTGAATTGGTAGATGTTATTATTCAGATATTATGCTACTCCTATGCTTTATTATTGTACTCTCCGGAGATACCTCGTATCATGGTGTAAAGGTGACTAGTGTGTGCATCATGTGTATCTTTTTGGTTAATGTCTCTATGAATGTGGTGTTTGTTGGAACCATCTAGTGCGTTCACGGTGATAGTGTGGGACAATCTAGTTTGGGTACATACAGACTTTGAGGAGTGCTTCGTAGCCCTACGCATGATTATTGTATGTTTTCCATTGGAGAATTGTTTAAGTTGCATATTGATGATAGCATCTATTGGTTCAATTATGTTATATTTGTTGGGAGTGTGTCCACTAGTGAAAGTATGATCCCTAGGCCTTGTTTCCAAGCTTTGCACACTGTTTACTTCCTGTTTTGTTACATGTTTGCTCGCAGCGATATTTATTTCAGAACACATTTGTTACTTATAATCATCACAACTACTTGTATTTCACTATCTCTTCGCCGAACTAGTGCACCTATACATCTGACAAGTGTATTGGGTGTGTTGGGGACACAAGAGACTTTCTGTATCGTAATTGCAGGGTTGCTTGAGAGGGATAGCTTTGACCTCTTCCTCCCTGAGTTCGATAAACCTTGGGTGATCCACTTAAGGGAAACTTGCTGCTGCTCTACAAACCTCTGCACTTGGAGGCCCAACACTGTGTACAAGAACAGACGCGTGCGTAGACATCATACACCAGGGAGTGTAGGATCTCAGAGTTTAAGGCTGTGGTTAGATTTATCTTAATTACTTTCTTGTATTTGCGGATGCTTGCAAGGGGTATAATCACAAGTGTGTGTTAGTCCTAGTAAGGGTAGTGCACTAGCATAGGTTCACCCCCATAACACTTATCAAACCAATGAAGATTACTTGGCTGCATGAACCGAAAGCACTCGACAGTAACTCCCGTGTGTCCTCAGGAACGTTTAGTAATTATAAGTTACACAACCGGCTTGTCCTTTGCTCTAGATAGGATTGGGCCACTTGCAACAATTACTATTATTGTCTTTTATTTACTCGTACTTTATTTACTTGCATTACCAAATACCCCTGAAAACCTATTTGCTAGTATTTACAGTGAATCCTTGATCAAAACCGCTTGTCAACACCTATACTTGTGGGTCATCAGTTACTCCTTTGACAAAACTAGGATTAAAAGCCAAAAGGTCCCAGTTCAAGATAAATTCATGAGAAAGTGGTATCTCTTTAGGATCTGCCCCGACATCAAGAAATTTGTTAGTTGGTATAGATGCATGGATTTGGTGCCCCCCAAGAAAAACACCCAAGTCCTAATAATCATGATAAGTGGTTGATTCACATGGATTCTACATCTTGGAACCAGGCCAATTTGGAAGCGGCTTTGTGATAATGGAACCAACCAGCAAAAATCATTAAAGCTATAAAAATCAGCATCAATTGCAATACAATAGTGTTGTAATTCACTAGTTCTTCAAGATGCTTGTCAAAGCTGAAAAAAATCCAGAGGTTATTTGGATTCCTCGGAAACCCCCGCCTACATCACCATTCAATATTTCTAGCCAATATAGGGCAATCTACCTAGGCACTAGATCCAATCAAAATAGATCATGATACGATCATGAGACTTCACAAATCAAGATTAGTCCATTATATATGTCTAGAATATATAAACATTTCTCATAGCTGAAAGGAAGTCGAGCCCCTCCTAGAGAGAATGGATAGACCAAATAAGCCAACTCGGTCTTTAAACGTATGCTTAACAACTCACCGCCATCAACCCGGGGAGGAGGAACAATCTTATGAGCGAGATCATACCACGTACATGAACAACAAACCATAGGGATGAAGCAAATGATTGACCCATACCAAAAAGTTCAAATTGAAAGATAATAACTTGATTCAATTGGCATTGAGTGTAATAAGAATATTTCGAAAAATGACTATCCATATCCTATGTACCTAATGCTTCTAGGGAATTCTATGTCAGAAAGCGTGAATATTTATTTCATTCCATTAAAAATAAAATCACTTTTCTAGTCTTTTTATTTTAATGACGCAAAGTTGAAACCAAAAATATGTGTTACCTTCCTGGTGTTTCCAAGCGCTTTCAAGAAAAATCTTCTTATAGAAGTATTTTAACAATGTTTTCGGTAATATTTGTAGATATTACTCAAACTATTCAGGAACACTTATTCTGGTCTGTGTTCTAGAAAAAGTAGCCTACTTGACAGAATGAGCGGGAAATCTCGGCTCAAAGGTAGGCACTCTCATCTTCAACCCCACAGTCACTTTGAATTTAGTGGGGGCACTATTACTTACACCCTCTATGAGTTGCAAGCGAATGAGACCGATGTGTGGTTAACCGGGGGGGAGGGGGGTCATCAAGCCATTTCTCGCCTTAACCACCCCTAAACTAAGTAGGAGGAGGGGTACTTGACAAGCAAGGGCAATTGCATTGCACCTAACTGTGAGGGACCTCTTGATACCTTATATTCACTTTCTAAATAGTAGTCGGTTTCATTTCATGGAAGCCTTTTCCTATTGTGTGGAGCCCCAGTGAGGAATATGTTAGTGCTTTATCATGGGATCAATAATGCTAATCCCTCTTTTTGTGCTAGGAAGAAGATAAGAAAGGCGAAGCCTCGAGCGGCTTGTGCTGTGGAACAACTTAGAAGAAACCCCACAATCATGCCACTGCAGAAGAAAAAAAATTGCAAGGGCCTTTAAAAGAAAAACTAAGAAGGATTTTTGTAAATTGAACTGTATTTTCTAGTAGTATTGCTGTTGTATTTTTTATAGCTTTCATAGTTGGTAGAACTATGTGGTATGGGTCAAAACAAATATGATTTCCTCAACAGGATTTCCCTTTCATTCTTCCTCAATGTTGTTTGCGAAATCTCGCTCTTTTTGGGTTATGGTTGATGGTTTTTTCTTAGGAATTTGGAACATTACAAAAAAAAGGTTGATCCAACTACAAGGAAGGTAGTCTAAAATACATTATTAGGGTATATTTGACCTTGAACTTGGTCTTTCTAGAAATGTGAGAGAAAAGTCCCCCCCCCCACGCCCCGCGCATCTCGGTCACTTTACTTTTTTGTTATTTCGTAACCCCCAAGGTATGATACCCTTTAGCTTCACAGTGACAAGTCATTTTCTCGTTATTTTGGTTCTTTTATTTTCCATTATAATAGGCATTACGATAGTTGAATCTGAAAGACATGGGCTTCATCTTTTAGCTTCTTATTAGATGCAGGAGTCCCTCTTCCATCAACGCCTTTCTTAGTACTTGATAAGTCTCAAACGTATCTATAATTTTTGATGCTCTATGCTTGTTTATACGCCATTTGCTTTGTGTTTTGTTACACTTTGTGGTGTTTTTATGCATTTTCTGGAACTAACCTATTAAAAAGATGCCATAGTGCCAGTTCCCTATTTTCTGCTGTTTTTATGTTTCAGAAAAGTTACACAGGAAATATTCTCGGAATTGGACGAAACAAAAGCCGAACCTCCTATTTTTACCGAAGCTTCACGAAGACCGAAGATGAGACAGAGGGGGCCAGAGGCTGGCCACACCACAGGGGGGGCGCGACCCAGCCCCTGGCCGCGCCCACCCATGGTGAGCCCACCTGGTCCACCTCCTGATGACGCCCCTTCGCCTATGAAGACCCCTCATCGGAAAAAACCTAAGGGACGGATCGCTTTTCCCAGAAACATACTGCAAGCCACCGCCATCGTCGAATCAAGATCGGGAGGATCCAGGAGCTTTTCCCGGCACCCTGCCGAAGAGGGGAATCCCTGCCGGAGGCCTTCTACACCACCATGGTCGCCTCCGGAGTGATGTGTGAGTAGTCTACCTTGGACTATGGGTCCATAGCAGTAGCTAGATGGTTGTCTTCTCCACCATGTGCTTCATGTTTAGATCTTGTGAGCTGCCCTACATGATCAAGGTCATCTTTATGTAATCATATATGTTGTGTTTGTTGGGATCCGATGAGTATTGGTACTATGTCAAGTTGATGTGCTGAATATTATCTTATGTTATCTCTATGTTGTTTATGATCTTGCATACTCTCCATTGTTAGTAGCTATCTTGGCCAAGTAGATACTAGTGACTCCAAGAGGGGGTATTTATGCTCGATAGTTGGGTTCATGCCTCTATTTAATCTGGGGGAGTGACAGAAACCTCTAAGGTTGTAGATGTGTTGTTGCCACTAGGGAGAAAACAACATTCTTGTGTCTAAGGACATTTTCTTTGTTTACATTACGCACTTTGCTTAATGCAATTATCTATTGTTCACAACTTAATACTCAAGGGGTGTTCAGACGATATCCCGTGAGTGGATTTTTAGTCATAGATGCAGTTGGATTACGGTCTATGTATTTTGTCGTAATGCCCAGAGTAAGCCTCATAGTGATCCTCGTGATGTATGTACGTTATCTTTACTCTATCAATTGCCCAACTGTAATTTTTTTTACCCTGCATGCTTTATTTATCTTATGGAGAGACACCACTAGTGAACTGTGGACCCTGGTCTAATTTCCTTTACTTTGTTACACCGTTTTACTTTACTCGCACTGTTTACTTTACTTGCAAACTATTATCCTTTTACCACTCGATACGCTCATACCTTTGTTTACCGCAAACCGGTGAGATTGAGAACCTCATCGTAAGTTGGGAACAAAGTATTTGTTTATGTTGTGTACAGGTTTCGCGTTGCTGCTAGGTGAAGACACATCAACAAGTTGTCTGGCGCCATTGGAGTGTCACTAAGCTAGCAAGCATCACCTTCTCAAGTTTGGCTTTCTCCTACTAGATTGATTACCTTGGTTTCACAACTGAGGGAAGACTTGCTGTTGTGCTCATCATACCTTCTCTTGGGGTTCCCAACTGGTCGGTTATTTACATCATCAACACCGCACCATCAAGCAAGTTTTCTGGCGCCGTTGTCGGGGAGAAAGAAGACTTCTGCAAGGGGAGTCTCGCACGCACAATCTTTTACTTTGTTTTCAGGTTTGCTTTACTTTATTTTTGCTTGCATCTTTTATCAAAATTACAAAAGAATTTAGTTTCCTTTATAGTTGCTTTTATTTATTTGCTCTTAGTCTTGTTAGAATGGGTACTCCTAAAAACACCAAGTTGTGTGACTAGCACCAAAAACAATGATTTTATCTGCACTCCTATTGCGCCACCTGCTCCTGAGGCAAATTTTTATGAGATCAAACCTGCTTTGATAAATCTTGTTATGAAAGAGCAATTTTCTGGTGCCAGTTCTAATGATGCTGCAGCTTATCTCAACAATTTTGTTGAGCTATGTGAGATGCAAAAGTATAAGGATGTAGAGGGTAATATTATTAAGCTTAAGTTGTTTCCTTTCTCTTTAAGAGGAAGAGCTAAGGATTGGTTGCTATCTTTGCCTAGAAATAGTATTGATTCTTGGGATAAGTGTAAGGATGCTTTTATTGGAAAATACTATCCTCCTGCTAAGATTATAGCTTTGCGTAGTGATATCATGAAGTTTGGACAGTTTGATAATGGACATGTTGCTCAAGCTGCGGAAAGAATGAAATCTATGATAAAGAATTGCCCTACTCATGGACTGACTACTTGGATGATTGTCCAAACTTTTTATGCAGGAATAAATTTTTCTTCAAGAAATCTATTGGATTCAGCTGCTGGAGGCACTTTTATGTACCTTACCTTGGGCTCCGCAACAAAGCTTCTTGACAATATGATGGTAAATTATTCTGAATGGCATGACGAAAGAGCTCCACAAGGTAAGAAGGTAAATTCTATTAAGGAAACTTCTTCCTTGAGTGATAAGATTGATGCTATTATGCTTATGCTTTCTAATGATAGAGCTCATGTTGATCCTAATAACGTTCCTTTGGCCTCTTTGGTTGCTCAAGAAGAGCATGTTGATGTAAACTTTATTAGAAATAATAATTTCAACAACAATGCTTATAGGAACAATTTTGCTAGTAACAATTATAGGCCGTATCCTTCTACCAATGGTAATGGTTATGGTAGCTCTTATGGTAATTCCTCCAACAACACTAGAGGCGCGCCCTCTGAGCTTGAAGTCATGCTCAAGGACTTCATCGGTAAGCAAACTGCTTTTAACAAGTCTGTTGAGGAAAAGTTAAGCAAAATTGATATTCTTGCTTCTAAGGTTGATAGCCTTGCTCTTGATGTTGAATGTCTGAAACTAAAAGTGTTGCCTAATGATGTGAAGGAAAATAATACTTTTGCTGCTGCTAATGCTATTCAAGTTAAGATTGATGAAAATGTTAGGATGTTAGCAGAATTGCATGCCAGGTGGGAAAGAGAAGATGAGATGGCTAGGAAGATGAAGGTATGTACCATTACTACCTCTAATGATGTTGTTCCAAATGCTAGCAATCCTCTTACTTTGATTGGTGTAGAGAAAATTCCTACTCCTTGTGTTAAAAAGCCTAAAACTGCGAAAAAAAATTCTCAAAAGAGTGCTGAAATTTTTCAGAGTGTAGGAGATGATAGCTCTATTTACTTTAATGATTTTGATTGATGGCTGCAATATATCTGAAGTTATTTTGTTCTGGCAAAAGCTTGCTTTGAGTCCCAATGCTAGTTCTTTGAATACTGCTTTTACAAATCATATTACAAATGCTCTCATGAAAAATAGGGATGAAAAGTTGAAGCAAAAAGCTTCTATTCCCAAGAAGTTAGAAGATGGTTGGGAGCCCATCATTGATATGCATGTTAATGGTTTTGATTTCGATGCTTTATGTAATCTAGGTGCTAGTATTTCTGTTATGCCTAGAAAGATTTATGACATGCTTGGTTTACCACCGCTTGAAAAGAGTTATTATGATGTTCCTATTGCTGATGTTGCTAAGAAAAAACCTTTGGGAAGAATTAATGATGTTCTTATTATGGTTAACAATAACCTTGTTCCCATTGATTTTCTTATTATGGATGTTGAATGCAATGCTTCATGTCCTATTATTTTGGGAAGACCTTTTCTTTGAACTGTAGGTGCCATCATTGATATGAAGGAAGGCACCATCAAATATCAATTTCCACTCAAGAAAGGTATGGAACACTTCCCTAGAAGGAGAAAGAAATTAATTTTTGACTCTATTCTTAGAGCAAATTATGAACTTGATGCTTCATCTTTTGATATCACTTGATTTCCACTTTCTGCGCCTAGCTCAAAGGCGTTAAAGAAAAGCACTCTTGGGAGATAACTCATTGTTTTCTTTTCAGTTCTTTTTCTTTTATTTGAGTCTTGGAAGTTATTAATACTGTTATAACTGCTCCTTATCCTTTTTATTTCGTTGTTGTGCCAAGGGAAACCTCTAATTTGAGTGAGGTAAGATTTGGGGAAGTTGCTACCCTGAAACAGATTTCGGTGCTGCATCGTAAAAATTCATGAAAATTCTCAGAATATCTTTTTGACCTGAAATTTCTTGTCCATATGCCCCAGGTTATATCCAAACTTTCATTAGTTTTACACTTTTTGATTTGAGCAACAGAAGGTTTTCGAAAAAATCGACCTTTATCAGCTGTTCTGTTTTGACAGATTTCTGTCACTATTTGTGTTTGCCTCTCGATCGCTTTCTTTTTTAGTTCTTTTGATCACGGAACTTTTGGGGAAGTTGCTACAGTAGTATATTCATATGTGGTGTTTTTGAGTTGAAACCTAAACCAAAAAGGGTTGATTCATTATTATGTTTATGCTAACGTTGCTAATAGAATTGTGTGAAGTTTTGTATGAAGGAAGTTTTTAAGTGTAGGGATTGGAGAATGATGAGATGAGATGAAGAATGGACAAAAGCTCAAGCTTGGGGATGCCCACGCACCCCAAGAAATATCCAAGAGGTACAAGCGTCAAAGCTTGGGGATGCCCCCGAGGCACCCCTTCTTCATCGGCAAAAATCAGGTCACCTTTCAAGACACTATATTTTTATTGCTTCATGCACTATGCATTTTTCTTGGAGCGTCTTTACTTTTGCTTTTAGTTTTCTTTTGTTTTGTTTGCTGCAATAAATAGTTGGAACCCAACAAATTTCTTTTGGAGGAGATTTACTTGCTTGTCATTTGCCAAGAACACTCTGTTTTTCACTCTTACCGTTCAACGAGTGTTCTCTTTTTCTAGAACTGCGTTTAGCTTTCGTTTTTTGCCTTGGTTTTTTTTCAGATCTTGTTTTATCTTTGCATCAAGGTGTATTTGGACCTCTGGTCTATGTTGGTATTCATCAAAAGATTTGTTTCAAAAAGGTTCGAATGGTGTTGGAAAAGAGAAAAAGTTTCATGCAAAAAAGTGGTACAAAAAGGAGCTTGTTTAGACTGCGGCTTAGACTTTTGCATGCCATGCTTGATGTTGTTTTGATAGTATGCTTAGTGATTTTTGCTGTAGCATGACTTGTCTCAAATGACTAAGATTGGTTAATGAGGCTTTGAAAAAAATCATGCGTTGTTTTCTATTATTTGGAAGCATTAATTTGGTTTTCTCCTTGATGCTTTATTTGGGTTGACTTGGCGCATGCTTACAACATGTTTGACTCATACAAAGTTGCCATAAGCCTCTATGATCATTTAGTTTTTGACTTTTGATGCCATTTTATGCTTCTCTTAATAATGTTTTGTCGCTATGCATGATTATGGCCGTTATTGCTCTCTTAATTGGTCGCTCCCAGTCTTTTGTTAGCCCTCATTTTGTACTGAGTATGAGCTCTACTCGTGCATCCAACTCCCAAAAACCAAGTTATTCCAATGTGTCCACCATACATACCTATTAGCAATTTGCTATTCCAAAGTACATTTGACTTGCTTTTATCTATCCTTCAAATTAAACTCTTTTGGTGTTATACAAAAATTGGTCAGTAAAGCTCTCACAAACCTGGCACACTTTACTTTTCTTATTTTTAATAATTTTGACATTGTGGCTCTTTTATGTTGATGTTATGATTGCAAGTTGTAAGTTGGAAATTAGCCAAACCATGCCGTCATGGGGTAAGCTTTCAACATTGCACTTCTTATTTGAGTTGATATCGTGATCTTTTATTTATGGATACTCGCGATGTGAAATAAGTTGGGAATCTTGCAGGATCATGGAGTTTGTATATGTGTTAGAGAAATACCTGGGCCGCCAATCTAAGCCATGCATAATTCATGGTGGAAATTTACAGCATGCCCATAGTGGACATTCGACGATGCATCTCAAAATAAAAAGCTATACCAATGGTAAATAAAAGAGATGCCGAGGTGTTCATTGTCTGTTTGTCCTGTCATTTTGATGTGGGCTTGTTCCATGTCATCGGGCATGGAGGTACCCCGTTGGCGGTTCTCGATGATACGTATATACTTACAATGACAAGAGCTTGCTTGGGACTCTAAGTCGAGTAGCATGAGGTTTGGGTATTCATATTTCACGGAACACGAGGTTTTCAACTTGTAATTTCTCAAGCATATGCTCATTAACGTTCTTGCAATCACTGCTTCCCTCTGCGAAGGGCCTTTCTTTTACTTTTATGTTGAGTCACCATCTTCTACCTTTATGCACCGTCTAAGAGAGCATAGTTGTCATTCTGAGTTTAATGTGCATTGTCCCAAAGTTATCATTGATTGATTCATGACTATGGTTTCACTTATTCTTAAATTATTTTTATCTAGTCGCCCTTTTAAATTTGAAGGTGTCCTATCATTTATGTTTTGCTATTCCATGAAGGACAAGCTGAAAACCATTTGCTATGTTTTTCCATATGATTTGAACACACATTTGACTTTCATTATTTCATTATTCACGATCTTTCGTTTGTGTTTCTTTTCATGTTATAACATGGTTGCTAAGTTTCTTCTATCAAGATTATATCTTTCATGCCCATGTTTTAAGTTCTTTGATCCCAGTACTCAATGCTTACTTTGATGATCAAGATTGTGATGGTGCATGTCACCTCAAAAATTATTCTTTTGTTATCACTTACCTACTCGAGGATGAGCAGGAGTTAAGCTTGGGGATGCTTGATACGTCTCAAACGTATCTATAATTTTTGATGCTCCATGCTTGTTTATACATCATTTGCTTTGTGTTTTGTTACGCTTCGTGGCGTTTTTATGCATTTTTCGGAACTAACCTATTAACAAGATGCCACAGTGCCAGTTCCCTGTTTTCTGCTGTTTTTTTATTTCAGAAAAGTTACATAGGAAATATTCTAGGAATTGGACGAAACAAAAGCCAAACCTCCTATTTTTACCGAAGCTTCGCGAAGACTGAAGATGAGACGGAGGGGGGTCAGAGGCTGGCCACACCACAGAGGGGCGCGGCCCAGCCCCTGGCCGCGCCCACCCATGGTGAGCCCACCTGGTCCACCTCCTGACGACGCCCCTTCGCCTATAAAGACCCCTCATCGAGAAAAACCTAAGGGACAGATCGCTTTTCCCAGAAACATACTGCAAGCCGCTGCCGTCATCGAATCGAGATCGGGAGGATCGAGGAGCTCTTCCCGGCACCCTGCCGGAGAGGGAAATCCCTGCCGGAGGCCTTCTACACCACCATGGTCGCCTCCGGCGTGATGTGTGGGTAGTCTACCTTGGACTACGGGTCCATACAAGTAGCTAGATGGTTGTCTTCTCCACCATGTGCTTCATGTTTAGATCTTGTGAGCTGCCCTACATGATCAAGGTCATCTTTATGTAATCATACATGTTGTGTTTGTTGGGATCCGATGAGTATTGGTACTATGTCAAGTTGATGTGCAGAATATTATCTTATGTTATCTCTATGTTGTTTATGATCTTGCATGCTTTCCGTTGTTAGTAGCTATCTTGGCCAAGTAGATACTAGTGACTCCAAGAGGGGGTATTTATGCTTGATAGTTGGGTTCATGCCTCTATTTAATCTGGGAGAGTGACAGAAACCTCTAAGGTTGTAGATGTGTTGTTGCCACTAGGGAGAAAACAACATTCTTGTGTCTAAGGATATTTGCTTTGTTTACATTACGCACTTTGCTTAATGCAATTATCTATTGTTCGCAACTTAATACTCAAGGGGTGTTCGGACGATATCCCCGTGAGTGGATTTTTAGTCATAGATGCAGTTGGATTACGGTCTATGTATTTTGTCGTAATGCCCAGAGTAAGCCTCATAGTGATTCTCCTGATGTATGTACGTTATCTTTACTCTATCAATTGCCCAATTGTAATTTGTTTACCCAGCATGCTTTATTTATCTTATGGAGAGACACCACTAGTGAATTGTGGACCCCGATCCAATTTCCTTTACTTTGTTACACCGTTTTACTTTACTCGCACTGTTTACTTTACTTGCAAACTATTATCCTTTTACCACTCGATACGATCATATCTTTATTTACAGCAAACCGGTGAGATTGACAACCTCATCGTAAGTTGAGGACAAAGTATTTGTTTGTGTTGTGTGCAGCTTTCGCATTGCTGCTAGGTGAAGACACACCAACAAGTTGTCTGGCGCCATTGGAATGTCACTAAGCTAGCAAGTATCACCTTTTCAAGTTTGGCTTTCTCCTACTGGATTGATTACCTTGGTTTCACAACTGAGGGAAGACTTGCTGTTGTGCTCATCATACCTTCTCTTGGGGTTCCCAACTGGTCGGTTATTTACATCATCAACACCGCACCATCAGTACTCATGTTTTAGTTTAGTTTAAATTTAATTAAAATTCAGTAAAAGTTGGAATATATAATGAATTTGAATGAAATGTAAAACATGTTCAAATTCAAACCAAGTATGTTGGGGCGTGACTGGGAAGAGGCTCCCCCATATGCGGACACCGGTGTTGGTACCCCATATGTCCGATTCAGTAGGTGTGCCAGACAAGTGCCCCAGATAACTTGTCCAACAACAACGCCAAACAAGTGCTATTGGGGCGTCGACAATAGTTGCCGGTTTATTGATGACGGCTGCACCCACTAGCTTCCTCAATATCTTATCCCATAAATTTATGAAACCCAAACAACTTAAAAGATAGTGATGATTTTCAAGCAAAGTTAGAACACAGTTTTTAGGATTAAACAAAATTGCATTAAAGCATAGAAAATAAATCCCTAAATCTTCTTGTACATGGTAGAAGACGTTGTAGTCAAGGCTGTCCGCGACGATCACTACTAGGAAAACCCTTATCCATGGGCCCATTATCTGTGGAGCACTACGTTTCGGTGCTCCACAGATAAGTATCCGTGGCGCACCACATATAGGTGCTCCACAGATATCATCTTACCCGTGGCGCACCATGAAGGAGATGCGCCATGGATAAGTGGGCCCCACCGAGCACCAGGGCCTGGGGTGTCAGGTCCCCATATCCATGGCGCATGCATTGGGGATGCGCCACGCATAGTGTGGATACCCATGGCGCACCACATACACATGCGCCACGGATATGTGTGGGCCCACCCACTGGAAAAGGTGGCAGACATATCCGTGGAGCACCACTTATAGGTGCGCCATGGGTATATATATCTGTGGAGCACCATTTTGAGGTGCGCCATGGATATGTCGTACCTACCACCATAAAGGTGCCATCTTCCCCTACCTCCCACTCCAAGCCCTCACTCCCATAGATCTAGCTCTATCTCTAGTTCCTCTTCTCTCCACCCCCATTTTCTTCAACTATTTCTCCATTTTAGGTTGCTAGCCAAAACTTGTATTTGGATAGTATATAAGGGTTGACTTCCTCCTCCTCCCCTCCCACATATATCTAGCTCTATTAATTCCTCCCACTAGCTAGCACATATCTTTGTCTCCCTCAATAGTAATTTGGCTCTCCGCTCACGGATTCGTCAGTAACTTGTCTAATAGGTGAGTATATGGTTGGATGAAAACATGTATGCTTGTTTCCTTGTGGCGGTCGACGCGCGGCACGTATGGCGGTGTGTGATATATATGGCATATGTGTTTTGTATGTGATCAAGAGGGGCATGGATGCTTGTGTATGGTTTGTGCAGGTACCGGCGCGTGGTGCATGGATGTTTGCCGAAATGTTGATTAATTTCTGTTTCGGCAAACTTTTGCACTACCCATATGTCCTATTTATAGGGAAGGTCATGCTGAATTTTTCTGGCGATATGACCATAATTTGCTCCATACCATGCAGGCAACGATGGTGCGCCACATGAGCGAAGGTATGGTGGCTAGATACAAGGAACGCGCGATGGCCGTCATGATTCGGAACAACATGTCCGAGATAAGATGTCCTTGTCATAGATGCAACCTCAGGGCCCTAATCAAGCCCGATTCCGGTACATTGGAGAAGCACTTGCTCATGAGTGGTTTCATGAAAGGCTACATTGATGAGGACGTCAACAACGGGCCCCCGCCGGCAGAAAATGGTGACGTGGGAGGCCGACGAGAAGGCGAAGAGTCACCCAGACATGATGAAAGGAGATGCGGGACATGATGATGACACCGGATCCGATGGTGGTGGAGAAGACGCAGACACAGAGACACCGCTAACTTCAGCCTTGTGGGACCCTCATGTTCAAGAACTGCTCCTCACAGAGACAAGCAACGCCAAAGCTGTTGCCCGTGAGGAAGACAAGCTGGAGCAAATGGAGAAAGACGGGAAAACTCTATTGTATCCTGGGTGCTGGCCCGGGGATACACGCCTGAACGTAACCCTCAAAGCTTTGGAGATGAAGGTGCAACACAAATGGACCGACGTTAGCTTCGATGATAACATGGCATACTGGCACGAGAAGCTTCCTGAGGGGAACACATTGCCAAGGAGTACCGAGGAGGCCAAGAAAGTCATGTGCCCTCTCGATCTACCGCACGTGAAGTACGATGCATGCATCAATGATTGCGCACTTTATTGGGATGAGTACAAGGAACTAACCACATGCCCGGTGTGCGGCCAATCACGATACAAGAGAGGGAATAGGAAAGTTCCTCGAAAAGTGGTATGGTACTTTCCTATCACCCCCCGTCTGAAGTGGTATTTCATAGACCCTAAGGAAGCGAAGCTCATGCAATGGCACGCGGAAAGGGAGAAGCCCGGAGATGATCCGGAGAAGGGCACGATCCTGACACACCCTGCGGACGCTAGCCAGTGGCTCGCGTTGGACATGGAAGACGGTTTCGGGGACGATGCCAGGAACGTTAGGCTGGGTATGAGCACATATGGACTCAATCCCTGTTGGAATTATGCCCTAGAGGCAATAATAAAGATGTTATTATTATAATTCTTGTTCATGATAATGTTTATATTCCATGCTAGAATTGTATTAAGCGGAAACTTTAATACTTGTGTGGTTTATGAATAACACCGTGTCCCTAGTACGCCTCTATGGACTAGCTCATTGATTAATGATGGTTAAGGTTTCCTAACCATAGACATGAGTTGTCAATTAATAATGAGATCATGTCATTAGGAGAATGATGTGATGGACAGACCCAAATAAAGCGCAACAATTAGATCGTGTCATTGTGTTCATCTTTGCGAAGCTTTTTCCTATGTCAAGTATTGTATTTCTTAGACCATGAGATAATACAACTCCCTGGTATCGGAAGAAAGCTTTGAGGTCATCAAACGTCATCCTATGTGAGGGTGATCATAAAGGTGTCTCTCAGGTGATCGGAAAGTACTTGTTGGGTTGTATGTATCGAGATGGAATTTGTCCCTCCCGAGTCGGAGAGATATACTTTGGGCCCACTCGATAATCGATATCAACACCGCTTGCAAGCACGTGGTTAAGGAGTTAATCACAAAGTGATATCGGATTACGGAATGAGTAAAGTACTTGCTGTGAACGAGATTGAACTAGGTATGGCGATACCGACGATCGAATCTCGGGCAAGTAAAATATCGCGTGATGAAGGGAATACATATACGGGATTGATTGAATCCTGACATCGTGGTTCATCCGATATGATCATCGCTGAGTGCGTGGGAGTCAATATGGATTTCCAGATCCCGCTGTTGATTATTGATGAAGATCATGTCCGCGTATTCTCGAACCCGTAGGGACACACACTTAAGGCAAATCAACGCTAGGGTAGTTTCGGGATATATGTGAAACTGTTTCGGAAGTTACGGAATTGTTCCGGGTGGAAAATATTGATATTTATTAATTATTAGAATTAGTAAATATTGATTCTATTTATTTAGAAGAAATAAAGAAAGAAAAAAAGGAGAAAAAAAGGGAGCGGCGGCCAGGGAACGTCCCTGGCTCGCTCGCATCCATCGAGCGGAGCGGCCAGGCACTTCCCTGGCGCGCTCGCATGCGTGGAGCAGGCCCGGCTGGGCCTTAGTGCATGGGCCGGTTTGGCGTTTGGCTCTTGGGCCGGCTGCACGTTCGAGGCCAGCTGCCAACTGCCATCGATCGAATTAGATCGCATCGATGCGATCGTTGCTGGCGGCGCTGCGGTTTCGTGGCCTACGCGCAAACTCCCATGGTGTCACTTTAACCTAGCCCCTAAAGCAAGTTTGGCCAGCTATAAAAGGACCCCCTACGGCCGGCGGCTCTCACGATCTAATTTGCGTGGAACCGCTGCCCGGTTTCTGAAGCCTCCTTTCTCCGTTCTTTCTCCACCACGCAAACAGGCGAAGCCCTGTCGGCGCATACTCTCCACCATAGACACCACACCATCGTGTTGTTGATCCCATCTACCACTCCATCATATCTCGCTGGACCGGAAAGGCGGAGTCGTTGGTGCGCTGTACGTGAGCATCTCTCGGAGGCGTCGCCACTTGCGGCGTTGGATCAGATCGGATCGCGAGGAGGAGACGGCTAGTACGACTACATCATCCACGTTCTATTGAACGTTTCCGCTGTGCGATTTCTTCAAGGGTATGAAGATCTCATCTATCTCTCTCATTGATTACATCTCCTAGATTAGATCTTGGCTTTCTTGTTCGCATCCGTAAGAAATTTTTTGATTTACTATGTTGCGAAACCCTTCAGTGGTATCAGAGCTAGATCTATGCGCAGATGTGTTTCACGAGTAGAACGCAACATGCTTGTTGTGGGCGTTGATGTTTTCTATTGCAAACCTCTTGTTGTGTATTTCTTATGGCACGTCATAGTGAGATCGAAGCGGTCCAGGCCAACTTTACGCGACCTCGTTCGCGAGACCGGCTCCGCACTTGATGTGTGGCTTGTTCCACACATGCGGCTGGTGGATGCCAGTTTCCCTCACTATAGTAGTCATGGGATTTACAATGGATGTTAGCAACCATAATATCACCGTTGTGGCTTTTCGTAGGTAAGAATCGTTCTTAACTTGTTACTCCCATAAGCCACGTAAAACATGCAACAACAAAGTAGAGGCGTCTAACTTGTTTTTGCAGGGAGTATTTTGTGATATGGTATGGCCCAAGACATGATGTGTATGAATTGAGATGTATGCGATGATCATGTTTTGTAATCTTTCACGACTTGCATGTCGATGAGTTTCCAACCGGCAGGAGCCATATGGTTGTCTTTATAATTGTGTATGACCTGCGTGTCAACTTCTTATACGCCATGTAATAGCTTTACTTTATCGCTAAGTAGTTAGCAATAGTTGTAGTTGCTATTCGTGGTGGAGGCAATCATGGTGGAGTGATGGAGATCATGCCGGCGCGCACAAGATGGAGATCATTGCGCGGAGATTGGCTATACCATGTCACATAAAATTATATGCATGTGATGTTTATCCTTTTATGTATCTTATTATGCTTAGATCGCGATGGTAGCATTATAAGATGATTCCTCACTTAAAGATCAAGATAAAATTGTGTTCTCCCCTCGTATGCACCGTTGCAAAAGTTCGTCATTTTGAAGCATCTCGTGATGATCGGGTGCTATAAACTCTACGTTCACATACAACGGGTGCAAGCCAGTTTTGCACATGCGAAGATACTTGGGTTTGACTTGACGAGCCTAGCATGTACAGAAATGGCCTCGGAACACACGAACCGAAAGGTTAAACATGAGTCATATGAATGATATGATCGACACTTTGTTGTCCACCATTGAAACCACATCTCTTCTCGTGAAGATCGGATTAGGTGTGGTGAATTTGGATCGTGTTCACTAAACAACTTGAGGGATGTTGAATTTAGTGGGAGTTCATCTAGTAATTTGATTAAGTTGAACTAATTATCTTGAACATAGTCTAAACTGTACTTGCAAATTGTGTAGATCAAATGGCTAAATCCAACTTCAACTTCAATGTGTTTGCTGAGAAAGAAAAGCTTAAGAACAATGGGTCTAACTTCACCAACTGGTTCCGCAATTTGAGGATCATTCTTGCTGGCGGACAAAAAGCCTATGTACTTGAGAAAGCGCTAGGTGACACCCCTGCTACTGATGCGCCGGCTAATGAAAAAGCTGTTTATCAGTCACGCAAAGATGATTATGGAGTGATTAAGAGTACCATGTTGTTTGCTATGGAACCGGAACTTCAAAATCGTTTTGAGGAGTTTGACGGGCCCTTTGAGATACTTGAGGAACTAAAAACCATGTTTCAGACTCAAGCCCGTTCTGAGAGATATGCGATCTCTGAGAAGTTCTTTAATTGCAAGATGGAGGAAGGGAGTTCCGTTAGTGAGCACGCCATTAAGATGTCGGGCTACACTCAACGCCTTGAGCAACTGGACTACAAGATTCCAGAAGAGCTCAAGATTGACAGAGTTCTGCAATCACTCCCTCCTAGCTACAAAGGTTTTGTGGTTACTCATAATCAAATTGGTTCCACTGATACGATCACTGAGCTCTTCGCAAAGCTGAAAGCTGCGGAGGTGGATATCAAGAAAGATAATCATGTGTTGATGGTCAACAAGACCACTAGCTTCAAGAAAGCTAAGGGTGCAAAGGGATCCTTCAAGAAAGGCAGCGGCAAGCGCATTGCCCCTGCAGAGAAGAAGCTCAAGTCTGGACCTAAGCCGGACACTGAGTGCTTCTATTGCAAGGACAAGGGTCACTAGAAGCGCAACTGTCCGAAGTACTTAGCGGACAAGAAGGCTGGCACCATTAAAGGTATATTTGATATACATGTTATTGATGTTTACCTTACTAGCGCTCGTTGTAGTGCCTGGGTATATGATACTGGTTCAGTTGCTAATATTTGTAACTCGAAATAGGAGCTATGGAATAGACGGCGGCTAGCAAGGGATGAGGTGACGATGCGCGTCGGCAATGGATCAAAAGTTGACGTGATGGCCGTCGGCACGCTCTCCTTAGTTTTACCTTCGGGATTAGTTTTAAACCTTAATAAGTGTTATTATGTGCCTGTGTTAAGCATGAACATTATATCTGGATCGTGTTTATTGCAAGACGGTTATTCATTTAAATCTGAGAATAATGGTTGTTCTATTTATATGAATAACATCTTTTATGGTCATGCACCTGTTGTGAATGGTTTATTTCTTCTGAATCTCGAATGCAATGAAACACACATCCATAACATTGAGGCTAAGAGATGCAAAGTAGATAGTGATAATCCAACTTATTTGTGGCACTGCCGTCTAGGTCATATTGGTGTAAAACGCATGAAGAAACTCCATTCTGATGGACTTTTGGAGTCTCTTGATTTTGAATCATTTGACACGTGCGAGCCGTGCCTCATGGGCAACATGATCAAAACCCCGTTCTCCGGAATAATGGAGCGAGCAACGGACTTGTTGGAAATCATACATACCGATGTGTGCGGACCAATGAGTATTTCGATGCGCGGTGGATATCGCTATTTTCTCACTTTTACTGATGACTTAAGTAGATATGGGTATATCTATTTAATGAAACATAAATCTGAAACATTTGAAAAGTTCAAAGAATTTCAGAACGAAGTGGAAAACCATTGTAACAGGAAAATTAAATTTCTGCGATCCGATCGTGGAGGTGAGTATTTGAGTTATGATTTTCTCACGCATCTTAAAGCAAGCGGAATCGTTTCGCAACTCACGCCACCCAGAACACCACAGCGCAATGGTGTGTCTGAACGCCGGAATCGAACTCTATTAGATAAGGTGTGATCGATGATGTCTCTTACAGATTTGCCGTTATCATTTTGGGGTTATGCATTAGAAACCGCTGCATTCACTTTAAATAGGGCACCATCTAAATCCGTTGAGACGACACCGTATGAACTATGGTTTGGTGCTAAACCTAAGTTGTCGTTTCTTAAAGTTTGGGGATGCGAAGCTTACGTCAAGAAGTTGATGCCGGACAAGCTCGAACCCAAAGCGGAGAAATGCGTCTTCATAGGATACCCTAAGGAAACGATTGGGTATACCTTCTACCACAGATCCGAAGGCAAAGTGTTTGTTGCAAAGAACGGATCCTTTCTTGAGAAGGAGTTTCTCTCGAAAGAAGTGAGTGGGAGGAAGGTAGAGCTAGACGAGGTTATTGAACCTTCTCTTGAGTTGGAGAGTAGCGCAGCACCTGAAGTTGTTCCGGTGCCGTCTACACCAACAAGAGAGGAAGCTAATGACGAGGATCATGAAACTTTGAACGATGCTACTACTGAACTTCGCAGGTCGACAAGGTCACGTGCTACTCCTGAATGGTACGGCAACCCTGTCTTAACCGTCTTGTTGTTAGACAACAGTGAACCTACGAACTATGAGGAAGCGATGATGAGCCCAGACTCTGAGAAATGGTTAGAGGCCATGAAATCCGAATTGGGATCCATGAGCGAAAACCAAGTATGGACTTTGGTGGACCCTCCTAGCGACCGTAAGGCCATTGAGTGCAAATGCATTTTCAAGAAGAAAACGGACGCGGATGGTAATGTTACTATCTATAAAGCTCGGCTTGTCGCAAAAGGTTTTCGGCAAGTTCAAGGTGTTGACTACGATGAGACTTTCTCTCCCGTAGCGATGTTTAAGTCCATTCGGATTTTATTAGCAATTGCTGCGTTTCATGATTATGAAATATGGCAGATGGATGTCAAAACTGCGTTCCTCAATGGCAACATTGATGAAGAGTTGTATATGATGCAGTCCAAAGGTTTTGTCAATCCTAAGGATGCTAATAAGGTGTGCAAACTTCAGCGTTCCATTTATGGACTGAAGCAAGCATCTCGGAGTTGGAACCTTCGTTTTGATCAAGTGATCAAGAGTTTTGGATTTGTTCCAAATTGCTACGAAGCTTGTATCTACAAGAAAGTGAGTGGGAGCTCGGTGACATTTTTAGTACTATATGTGGATGACATATTGATTATTGGAAATGACATCGGTATGCTTAACGATGTGAAGAGTTATTTGAATAAATGTTTTTCAATGAAAGATCTAGGAGAAGCTGCTTATATATTAGGCATCAAAATCTATAGAGATAGAGAAAGACGCCTAATAGCTTTAAGCCAAAGTACATACCTGGACAAAGTTCTGAAAAGATTCAGAATGGATAAAGCAAAGAAAGGTTCATTGCCCATGTTGTCAGGTAAGATATTGAGCAAGGCTCAGTGTCCAGCTACGGTAAAAGATAGAGATACTATGAGCAAAGTGCCATATGCCTCGGCCATAGGTTCTATCATGTATGCCATGCTGTGTACTAGACCGGATGTGTCCAATGCTCTTAGTTTGACGAGCAGATACCAAAGTGATCCAGGAGTGGAACACTGGACAGCCGTAAAGAACATCCTAAAGTATTTAAATAGGACTAAAGAAATGTTCTTGGTCTATGGAGGTGATGAGGAGCTCGTCGTAAAAGGTTACGTCGACGCTAGTTTCGACACCGACCCGGATGATTCTAAATCTCAGACAGGATACGTTTATATTTTGAATGGTGGAGCTGTGAGCTGGAGAAGCTGCAAGCAAAGCGTGATCGCGGGATCTACAACAGAAGCGGAATACATGGCTGCTTCGGAAGCATCAAGTGAAGGAGTTTGGATCAGGAACTTCATCACTGAGCTTGGTGTGGTTCCAAATGCCTTGGACCCACTGGAGATATTGTGCGACAACACTGGCGCCATAGCACTGGCTAAGGAACCAAGATATCATCCAAAGACCAAGCACATCAACCGCCGGTTCCATATAATTCGAGATTATATAGCAGATGGAGATCTGAAGATTAGCAAAGTACATACGGATCTGAATGTCGCAGATCCATTGACTAAACCTCTTCCACGAGCAAAACATGATCAGCACCTTAATGCCATGGGTGTTAGATTGTTGCCAGATGTAAACTAGATTATTGACTCTAGTGCAAGTGGGAGACTGTTGGAATTATGCCCTAGAGGCAATAATAAAGATGTTATTATTATAATTCTTGTTCATGATAATGTTTATATTCCATGCTAGAATTGTATTAAGCGGAAACTTTAATACTTGTGTGGTTTATGAATAACACCGTGTCCTTAGTACGCCTCTATGGACTAGCTCATTGATTAATGATGGTTAAGGTTTCCTAACCATAGACATGAGTTGTCAATTAATAATGAGATCATGTCATTAGGAGAATGATGTGATGGACAAACCCAAATAAAGCGCAGCAATTAGATCGTGTCATTGTGTTCATCTTTGCGAAGCTTTTTCCTATGTCAAGTATTGTATTTCTTAGACCATGAGATAATACAACTCCCTGGTATCGGAAGAAAGCTTTGAGGTCATCAAACGTCATCCTATGTGAGGGTGATCATAAAGGTGTCTCTCAGGTGATCGGAAAGTACTTGTTGGGTTGTATGTATCGAGATGGAATTTGTCCCTCCCGAGTCGGAGAGATATACTTTGGGCCCACTCGGTAATCGATATCAACACCGCTTGCAAGCACATGGTTAAGGAGTTAATCACAAAGTGATATCGGATTACGGAACGAGTAAAGTACTTGCTGTGAACGAGATTGAACTAGGTATGGCGATACCGACGATCGAATCTCGGGCAAGTAAAATATCGCGTGACGAAGGGAATACATATACGGGATTGATTGAATCCTGACATCGTGGTTCATCCGATATGATCATCGCTGAGTGCGTGGGAGTCAATATGGATTTCCAGATCCCGCTGTTGATTATTGATGAAGATCATGTCCGCGTATTCTCGAACCCGTAGGGTCACACACTTAAGGCAAATCAACGCTAGGGTAGTTTCGGGATATACGTGAAACTGTTTCGGAAGTTACGGAATTGTTCCAGGTGGAAAATATTGATATTTATTAATTATTAGAATTAGTAAATATTGATTCTATTTATTTAGAAGAAATAAAGAAAGAAAGAAAGGAGAAAAAAAGGGAGCGGCGGCCAGGGAACGTCCCTGGCTCGCTCGCATCCATCGAGCGGAGCAGCCAGGCACTTCCCTGGCGCGCTCGCGTGCGTGGAGCAGGCCCGGCTGGGCCTTAGTGCATGGGCTAGTTTGGCGTTTGGCTCTTGGGCCGGCTGCACGTTCGAGGCCAGCTGCCAACTGCCATCGATCGAATTAGATCGCATCGATGCGATCGTTGCTGGCAGCGCTGCGGTTTCGTGGCCTATGCGCAAACTCCCACGGTGTCACTTTAACCTAGCCCCTAAAGCAAGTTTGGCCGGCTATAAAAGGACCCCTACGGCCGGCGGCTCTCACGATCTAATTTGCGTGGAACCGCTGCCCGGTTTCTGAAGCCTCCTTTCTCCGTTCTTTCTCCACCACGCAAACAGGCGAAGCCCTGTCGGCGCATACTCTCCACCATAGACACCACACCGTCGTGTTGTCGATCCCATCTACCACTTCACCATATCTCGCTGGACCGGGAAGGCGGAGTCGTTGGTGCACTGTACGTGTGCATCTCTCGGAGGCGTCGCCACTTGCGGCGTTGGATCGGATCGGATCGGATCGCGAGGAGGAGACGGCTAGTACGACTACATCATCCACGTTCTGTTGAACGTTTCCGCTGTGCGATTTCTTCAAGGGTATGAAGATCTCATCTATCTCTCTCGTTGATTACATCTCCTAGATTAGATCTTGGCTTTCTTGTTCGCATCCGTAAGAATTTTTTTGATTTACTATGTTGCGAAACCCTTCAATACCTTCGGCAACCAGAGTAGCACGCATAGCACCTGGCCTGTCTTTGTATGGACGTACAACCTTCCCCCTGGCTGTGCACCAAGCAGAGGTACGTACACATGAGTATTCTTATTCAGGGGCCGAAACAACCGGGTATCGACATGCACCTGTATCTCGAGCTGTTGAAAGAGGAGTTAGCCATGTTGTGGGAGACGCCGGCACGTACGTGGGATGCCTACAAAGGAGAGTATTTTGGTCTGAGAGCCGCGTTGCTCACGACGGTGTAGGACTATCCTGGATACGCATATGTCTCTTGCCAGGTGGCCCATGGACACAATGCATGTGTCAGGTGCATGGATAAAACGTCTCATGTCCAGCTACCAAAGGACCCCGGTTCTTCGAAAACCGTATTCCCTGGCATTCGAAAGTGGCTTCCCGCCGATCATCCTTGGAGAAAACGCGGAGATCTGTTCAATGGTAGTGAGGAGCTCGAAACATCCCTACCTATTTATAATGGAGAGGATATCAATGATGCGCTAGAAGAATGGGAAGCGTGCCCCACGCCGGAAAAGAAGCGTCCGAGGGTAAAGCCGCTGCGAGGTGTATGGAAAGCGAGGTCCGTTTTCTGGGACCTGCCATACTGGAAATACCTCCACAGGCCTCATAGCCTTGATATCATGCACATCACGAAGAACGTGTGCGAGAGTCTAGTTTCCACTATCATCAACATGCCGGAGAAAACCAAAGATGGGCCAACAGTGGCGGACCTAGGATCTTACCCCTAGGTATGCCACACCAAAAAATTGATCGGCATTTTAATAAAATCTACTTACCAATTTAATACATAATTATAAATTTGCATTGTAATATGGTATATAAGAAATAAATAATATGTAGTGAAAATATTTTTTATAAATTTAAAAGCTGCATGACATACCCAATAAATAGTTCAAACACCATACTAATAGTCTAAAATATGTATAGAAAAAACTTACAATACTACTTGTTTGACTTGTCTTGCTCTTGAGTATGCTCCATGTTCTCTTGCGGTAGCTTTTTTGGTAGTGTCTCTGAAAAAGAGCTGCAATGTCTTGGCTTCTCGTCATGTTCATGACTGATTTTTTGGTAGTGTCTCTGAAAAAGAGCTACAATTAGCTGTACATATCACATTTAACAAAATTAGGATGAGATGATAGAATCAAAATTGGTATATTAGTGTGCAGCCACGAAAGTAACACTACACTTGGTCCTGAACCGGAGGAATCCTTGGTCGCTACCTCCCAGTAATCCTTGGTCCTGAGCTGGTCGTCACCGGCTCCATGAACATGCGTTAAGATCAGGGACAACCGGATAGGGCGTTACTGCATCGGCGCGTCATGGGTTGCCGGCCGATCGATGAGATCTGGAAGACGGAATAGCTAGCTGGAGAGGAGGCGGCGAGGCGCAACTGCTCGATCGTCGATTGATCGATCGCGAGACGGGATCAGGAGAGTTGATCACGTCCTGTTCTCTCGCTAAGCTAGGCCGCCTGGTGCCAGGCTATACACGTATGGGCTGGGCCGCAGGGTATGCCGTGGCCCACCCGGCATACCCTGCAGGTCCACCACTGTGGGCCAAAGGCAGGAAACAATCTGATCAAGCTGGGCATCAGGAAAGAACTTCATGGAGGACGCCCCGATGACGTTGATGATGATGAGACGCAGGCGGATACTCAAGGTCATATGCGCAAAAAGGCCAAGAGAAACGACTACTACTGCCCACCTTCCTGCTTCACTCTTAGTGAGCCGGAGCTCCACCAGTTTTTCAGCGTCCTCCTAGGAGTCAAGCTTCCTACCGGTTACGGAGGGAAGATATCACGATACCTGGACGAAACGAAGAAGAGGTTCTTCGGGATGAAATCTCACGACTGCCACGTGCTGGTGACACAGATACTTCCAGTAGCGCTCTGAGGGATCATGGACGAGCACGTACGTGAGACGCTGTTTGGCCTCTGCAACGTTTTCGACGTCCTCTCTAGGAAGTCGATCGGCATGAAGCAGCTCGAAAGGCTACAAGGTGAGATCATCATGATACTATGCGAGCTCGAGATTTACTTTCCCCCCCCCCCCCGCATTCCACGACATCATGGTGCATCTGCTCGTCCACGTGGTGGATGATGTCATCCACCTCGGGCCGCCATTCCTCCACAACATGATGCCGTTCGAAAGGCTGAACGGCGTTCTCAAAGGCTATGTTCGCAATAGGGCGCGTCCGGATGAAAGCATAGCCAAGGGCTTCCTATCCTACGAGTGCATATCGTTCTGCCAGAATTATCTACAAAACAAGGACGAGGACGTCCCTATTGGTCTGCCTATCAGGAGGCACCTCGGCAGGATCCATGGGTTTGGTCACCGCGATGGCTTCGTCCCCATGCACGTCATCTTCCAAGCCCGACAACCAGACTTTGACAGGGCACACCGAGTCGCGCTACAGCACCTTGAATTGGTCGAACCTTGGGTGTTAGAGCACAAAAGCTTCATTGAGAAGAAGTTCAGTGACATGGGCAGACGGAGGACGAAGGGAGACATAACTAGAGAGCACAACTCCAGCTTTACGTGTTGGTTCAAGGAAAAGCTACTCCAGCTTCATCATGGTAACATGCCTTCCACGGAAGAGGAAAAACTCTTATTCGTCTTGTCACAGGGCCTCGCGATGAACGTGAGGACCTATCAGGCGTACGACATCAATGGTTACACATTCTACACCGAGAAAAAGGACCATAGCAGCGAACACCAGAACTCGGGGGTCACGATGCTGTCCTACGCGGACGAGGAATCCACTGTCAATGAAAGGTTCTTCGGGAGGATCGAGGAGATCTAGGAACTCAACTACTGTGGAGAGAAGATGCCGATGTTTCAGGTCAGATGGGCCAAGAACGTCGAAAAAGAAGGTCGGTACTTCACCACCATGGTCATACCCGAAGCCAAATCTAGCGCGAACGTCCAGGCAAAAAATGAGCCATGGGTACTGGTGCGCCAGGTTGATCAATGCTTCTTCATTACCGACCCGGTAAGGCCTAGCCGCGTTGTCGTTAGGAGGGGAAAAAGGAGCATCATCGGAATGGAGCGAGCGGCCACCGAGCAAGACTTCGACAAATATGGCGATCCCAAGATAGAAGAGGAATTCGACAAGTACTTCGACAGGCCTAGTGATGCCGCTGGAAGAAGGAAGACCACCCTACCCGCTAAAGGATGCCCGTACACGAGAAGAAATCCCCATGTTTCCGGGCTCAATTATTCAGCCGCGATGAAGAAGGGCAAGAAGATCGTGACGAGTCGACGACGGTAGCTCGTTCGGAATCGACATCAGACAACATGTGTCATTTTTTGGAGGAACAATCATATAAATGATTTTTGGTTTTTTGTAACAATGATCATATATATGATATATGATTTATATGGTTTTTTGTAACAATGATATGATATATAGATGTCGGACTGGTACTATTTAAAAATTATTAATTTTAGAATAAGCAAATATTATTTATTGCAATATAGTAATTTTAAACTTTCCGACATCGGACAACATGTGTCATTTTTTGGAGGAACAATCATATAAATGATTTTTGGTTTTTTGTAACAATGATCATATATATGATATATGATTCATATGGTTTTTTGTAACAATGATATGATATATAGATGTCGGACTGGTACTATTTAAAAATTATTATTTTTAGAATAAGCAAATGTTATTTATTGCAATATAGTAATTTTAAACTTTCTGAAATATAGTTTTTGTAAAAACAAAAAAAGGTGGGAGGTCCAGGGTTTGAACCTGGCACCTCCCCAAACAGCCAGCACGCGGACACAACCACTAGGCTAGGTGCGGGTTATTGTCTAGACTGCACATCGATGCATTTTGAACTATACTTCCTCGCGAGCCCACTTAGGGGTAAAACGGTTCGGCCGGCTCCCTTCTCTCCCACTCTTCTTCCCCGCGAGCCCTTCTTCCCCGAACCCTAGCTAGCCCGCGAGCCCGCCGCCGCCCCTCTTCTCCACTCCGAGCCGCCGCTCGCCTCCGCTCTGCCGCGCTCGCCTCCGCTCGCCTCCGCTCTGCCGCGCTCGCCTCCGCTCCACCGCCCTCGCCTCCGCTACGCCGCGCCGTGCACACCTGTGGAGGAGCCGTCTGTGGAGGAGCCGTCGCCGTCATCTGTGGAGGAGTCGCCGCCGTCGGTGAGCGCCCGCCCCCGCGGAGGAGGAGCAGGTTGCCGTCTTCCCCGACCTCGCCTTCAACCCCGACGTCGCCGTCTTCCCCTCTTCCCCCCCTCGGTGAGCGTCCTTCTTTTCTCTTCGGATTCGTCTCCCGTTTCTTGTTCTTTGCGACCTCCGATCTGGATCGGACACAACGAGGTTCTCAAGTATCTCGCGCCGTTACCTTCAGCTGCGACCGCCACCAGCTACGCCTCAACCTCAATCCCAACCCCCAAACCGCTCCGCCTGTCACACGCCGCCATCGCAGTCACCCTTCTGCCGTCGAGTCGCTGCTGTCTCAACCCGCCTGCAACCTTGACCATCGGTACGCCTTTTATCATCCACTGAACCTTCCCCAAATTTTGGGTCTGCTGCCGCACACTCCGCGTCATCTGGATCAACCCCCTTCCCCATCTCGCCTCCACAAATCACACACACACTCACACATTTTCTGATTATCCCCAAAATCATAGGCAGGTCTTCTGTTTCATGGCTTTGCTAGAACTTTAGCTGGTTTATGTATCGGTGAACAAAAATGACCACTTTATGGACCCACTGACATATTAATTGGTAAACAAGATATACTTGCTGGAGCTATGCTCTTTCATATGTTCTCTCATTTTATATGTAAAGTATATAATATACACATGTTCTCTCATTTTATATGTAAATGTTCAAGATAAACTTGCTCAAGCTATGCTCTTTCATTTAGATAATGGAGCTATTCTCAAGATATACTTAATTTGTTGATCTGCTGGGACTGCTAGGTTCTTACTGTGAGCATTCATGTTAATATGTGACTGTTAGGTTCATGTTAATATAACACTGTCATTCATGTTAATATGTGACTGCTAGGTTCTTACTATTCCCAGATGCTCTTGTAGAAGACAAGCTCTCTAATTGATTTTCTTATATATAACACTTTCATTCATGTTAATATGTGACTGCTAGGTTCTTACTATGAGCATGTTCTTATACTGTGAGCATGTTCTTATACTGTGAGCAACAATACTGTGAGCATGTTCTTATACTATGAGCAACAATGGTGGAAAGGCACACATTTTTACTGTGAGGTTCTTTTACTCAGTTGTGTCTTATGAGCATGTTGTCGACATATTGTCGACAAATCTGTGTTGGAAAGGCACATTTTGTGCTTTTTTGTGTGAATTGTTTACAGGTTTTTGAAAATGAGTGCCTATTACTCCCGAAATGTTGATTGATTTCTGTTTCGGTGAGAAATAGGCACTCCTAGGTAGCCATTTATAGGGGAGGTACTGTCGAATTTTATATGATAACAGATTTTATTTCTCTCTGCTTTTAGGTACGCCTCCGCCGCCATGGTGCGCCGCAAGATCACCACCTACACCATGATGAGCCGACGCCCACCACCACCCCCTCCCCCTCTGACGCCGCCTCCAACGCCACCACCTCCAGCGTCCGACGGCGAGGAGGAAGAAGTCCCCGAGGTGGACTACCCGGAGGACGAAAAAGAGAACGACCGCATGGAGGCGAAAGTCCAGGCGGAGATCGCCGACATGGAGTGGGCCATCTCGGACCCCGAGAATGAAGAACAGGCGGCCATCCACGCCTCGTGGCGTTCTCTGCGGATGGAGAACAAGGAGGCGGCGCGCGACGACGAGTGGGACGGCCGACTTCTTGAGTCGGGGCTCAAGGAGTCGCGCGACCGCCACACGACAGAGGAGGGAGCGCACGGCTTCATGGAGTTGGAGCGGCGACGCCTCTTGGCGCTGCTCGCGGAGGACTCCGGTCGCCTCCACAAGATTGTGGAGGATGACTTCCTCCCCGCCCCCGCCGCCGCACGAGATGCTCGATCGGGCCTAGCGGCGACAAAGAAGGGGGCCAACGACGACAAGGCGGGCCCCTCCAGGCGCTAGAACTTTTTTTTCGTTGTTGGACTTGCTTATATATGATCGATCGTCATCCATGCTATGTTTTATTTTAGGCTTATGAATCCTTGCCATAGTATTTGTGATCATGCAAGCATGTTTTTGAACTTTGTCATTCCTTTCGTTGCATAACATATATACTACATGTCTATAGAGAGATGGCGAAGTGGTACGTGGTGTACAGTGGTCAGGTTCTAGGAGTCTACGAGGAGTGGGAGGACTGCCAGGCACAGGTGACCAACTTCAGCGGCAACTGCTACAAAGGGTACAAGACAAGAGAGCTCGCGGTCTCCAAGTGGAGGAGACACGTGTGGAAGAAGAATCAGATGAAGTTCTTGATCATGGTCTCGATCTTGCTCATCGTCGTCGCCGGTGTGATCTATTCGAACTTTTTTTCCGATGTTGGACTTGCTTATATATGATCGATCGTCATCCATGCTATGTTTTATTCTAGGCTTATGAATCCTTGCCATAGTATTTGTGATCATGCAAGCATGTTTTTGCACTTTGTCATTCCTTTCGTTGCATAACATATATACTACATGTCTATAGAGAGATGGCGAAGTGGTACGTGGTGTACAGTGGTCGGGTTCTAGGAGTCTACGAGGAGTGTGGGAGGACTGCCAGGCACAGGTGACCAACTTCAGCGGCAACTGCTACAAAGGGTACAAGACAAGAGAGCTCGCGGTCTCCAAGTGGAGGAGACACGTGTGGAAGAAGAATCGGATGAAGTTCTTGATCATGGTCTCGATCTTGCTCATCGTCGTCGCCGGTGTGATCTATTCGTTCATATAGTAGTCTAGGTGATATGTAACTCCATATATGTTATGTAATGATCAAAGTTGTACTTAACTTGTGTAATGATTCGACACTTGACTTCATATTGATGTATTTCGACACTTGACTTTATATTGATGTCTTCCGACACTTGACTTCATATTGATGTATTTTGGTGAATTCCAGTGTTACTGATGTGTATATCTTTGCATTTCTGTTGTATATTGTATATTTTTGTGCTGTATACTGTGTATTTCTGCTGTATTCTAAAAAAAATACAAATAGAAAACATACCAGTGGAGCACCATTTTTATTGCCAGTGGCGCACCCTATCCGTGGCGCACCTAAATTGAGTGCGCCGCAGATATTATGCGTGGCGCACCCCACTTAGGTGCGCCACGGATAGGACACATAACTGTGGTGCATGTGGGCGTGCGCCATTGGTAATAAATACTAGTGGCTTGATATGCGTGGCGCACCACTGGTGCGCCACTGAAGCCCAAATTAGTGCGCCACAGATAAGGGTTTTCCTAGTAGTGGATGTCGCCATCGCTGTCATCATCATCACACTGCGCCTCATCAAAATTTTCCTCCTTTCGTAGATCCTCTGGCTCAGCCTGGGTTTCCTTGTTGGCGAGGTCAACGATGGGCCGTTGGCCGTCGCGCCCACAACGCTGGTACGTGGATGAGCGGCCCAAAGACCCCGAGCAAGAAGTAAACCTGAAAGGCGTGGGGAAGACGGGAGCTCGTAGAAGATGGCTCAATGGTGGAGGTGGCCGACAGCCGTGCTGGGCATGCATCTCGTCGACGCTGCGCCCATGCCACCATGTCTCAAGTCGATGTGGCGGCCGGAGGAGGGGCCATAGAAATAGACCAGCTCCGCCTCCCGTTCCTGCTTGAAAAGTGGGAGCCATAGATTGATGTTCGCCGCCCAGTTCGGGTTTGCCCGTTGCTCTCTTGCAGCTGGACCTGGGGGCGCTCGATGTATGCGATGAGGGCTGCCTTCCTCTCGGATGGGGATGACGGTACAACTGGCGGCGGAGATGTTCCAATCGAGGGGGAGGGGGCGGTGGAATTCCAGCGGCATGAGAAAGTTGTTATTGACCAAAACCACCTCGTCCTCCCGGTTAAGGTTGCGTGTGAGCGGCTCCTCCTGGCACGGGAGCAGCTGCCGCCGACCTCATAATTGTGAGACATGCTGGCGTTGGTGGTGTCTAGGGTTTGGCTAGGTGTCTATGACGTGGAGAAGAATGGTAATGGATGGCGCTTGTGGGTGGGAGCTTGCGAGAGCATTTATTTTGACGGAAGATTGCCGACGCCGCATGGGTAGACCCGAAGTCACCGCTTGGATATGGCGTGCAACGTCGCATCGCTTAATCTGTGCCAGCCTGGGGAACCTTCGCCGCCGTTAACACACCAATTGGTCACCTTTCCATGTCATAGATTAAGCCGACTTCCGTTTGTGTTGCTACGAGGGCACCCCCAACCTAAATCCAGTGTGGCATGCGTTGTTGGCACCCCTTGCTGGGCCCCAACGACTAGGACCCGCTAGGGGTTGCAGTTTACCAGTGCCGACAACTTACTTGGGTGTCGGCAACTTACTTAAATGTCTGGTGGGAGCCCAATTTATTTTAGATGCCCCCATAGCCGTATTGTGAGGGCACCGGTGGAGATATCCCCCTGCCCTCACTTCTAATCTCCCAACTGTTTGGGAAATTGTACTTTATACCAAGTGTTGGGACATAAAAGTTAAAAGAACAAGCACCTGTGTGTTGATTATATAAATAAAACTTTGAGGGTTTGTTGATTACATCAATTCCTCTCGGTCTTTAAATTGGATTTGAAGGCCCGATCATCCATGAAAGAAAGTACTACATGCAATTCAGCCCGTTGTACCTTCGACGTATCCTACAGGCTACAGCCCCGCTCCGTTTCACTGCCACTGGACGCGCATCGCAATAATCGAAGGCAAGCATGTACATTTGCACATCACCCTGCGACGAGCTTCTTACTGTCCTTGGCACGCCAATCTTCGTCAATGCACGGCGGCGGACGCGTGATCAGAGGTCCAGCCGGTAGCCATCTCGAACCCATTACGGCGGTTCAGGTAATCCTCCCTGGCCTGCTCCACCTCCTCCCTCGTGTTCATCACGAAGGGCCCGTCCCGCACCACCGCCTCGCCGTGCGGCCGCGCAGCCAGCAGCAGGAACCTCGCCGGGGCGTCGCCGCTGCTCCACACGTCCACGCAGTCGCCGTCGCCTCCGAACACGACGCACTGGTGCGCACCGGCCACCGCCTCGGCGTCCCCGGGCTGGCCGCCTACGCTGGCCACGGCGCCGTCGATGACGTAGGCGCACGCGCTCCAGCCGTTCGGGACGGGCTGCCGCAGGCGGGCGCCCGGGCGCACGGTGACGTCGAGGCACATGGCCGGGGTGCGCGTCTGGAGCGGCGAGCGCGCGCCCAGGGCCTCGCCGGCGATGACCTTGATGGACACGCCGTCCTTCTCCGCCGTGGGGATGTCATGGCTCGCAAGATCCTGGTACCTCGGCGCCACCCTGCACACCAAAACACGTAGCAGCAGCAATTGTTATTTTTCTTGTTCAGAACAGCTAAACCCCAACTGGAAAAACTCGATCTTCTTCTTTTCTACGTACATCTTGTCCTTGGATGAGAGGTTGAGCCAGAGGTTCAGGCCCCTCTGCACGTCCTCACCGCCCGGCATCTCGGCGTGCACTACCCCACGCCCCGCCGTCATCCACTGCATATGTTCTTCCTTATCAGTATCAGAGTGAACAAAAGACCCTGAACAGTTTTCTGTGCTGAATGGCTGCTATATTGGTGATTATTCGAGACCTAACCTGAACATCTCCTGCGTTGATGGTGCCCTTATGGCCTGAGAAGTCATGGTAACTCAAGCCTCCCTGAAGCATGTAGGTAACGTTCTCGAATCCTCGGTGTGGATGATCAGAAAAGCCAGCTGGAGGAGAAACTGGAAAAAAATAAGGTGTCAATTGCAAGCTATTTTTTTTTACATACGGGATAGTAAATAAGTTCGGTGGTAAGTGAAGACTTTCAACATGTTTCCCATTTTAGTCAATGAGTCCTTCCATAAAAAAGTGAACAATGAGAATCTAAGAATTTTTTTGCAAATGGATTTTTTCCTTATATCTTATCATATTTTTGCCACAATGTTTGGCGCCAAGTAAAAAAATGTGTGTCCATCTAAAAATACGATACTCCTGGCCTGTGCACTGCAGAATTAACTTCAGACTAATTTGCTTTGTTGGGTATTTCAATTAAATGCAATGAAAATGACAGCTAATTAAATACGGTACAACTGATCATGAATGAAAATGGGTAACCGAAGATGTTAATTGAAGATACGCATATATATGTGGCCATTGAAAACGAAGATATGCATATAGTATGTGATACGTACATTCAAACTCATCCAGGGAAATGAAAGGATCCAGGTTCTCCAGCTCAGGCCTGCAAGAAATTTGAAAACAAATTAGTTCCTCACACTACGGCCTTTTTAAGTCAGAATTGATCGTTTTATTAGATGATTAATTACCTGCCAATACTCCTCCAGACAGCGAAGCCGTCGCCGACAACCTTGCGCTCGCAGGCGACTATCTGAACCACCGCCCGCGGCTTGCTCGCCACCGGGCTACGGCGCTCGTCCTCGTCAACCACAGCCGCATCGTCCTCGTCACTGCCACGCATGGAAAGCATATTAGCAGACTAGAATATGCGCCAGCCACAAGGATGGAGAAGAGAATCGGCATGGGTCGCATGGGCCTATACTCTATAGGCATCAATGGATCATTATCGCAAAGAAACAAAAAAAAAGATCGTATCATTGATTAATTATTAATCGGTTGTTAGACGGTAGCTAGCTAGCTAGCCTGGGATAATATGTAATTTCGTCAAGAAACCAAAGGCAAGTTTGTCCTGCGAGGAAGAGATGAGATTGATCACGATCGAATTTGCCGGTGTATGTATGTACTAGCTAGCCTTACCGTTTGGCGCTGATCATTCCGTCGTCGATGAGCTCCATGCGGCCATGGCTTTCCACCTCCAATGGCGGCGGCCCGACGGAGTCGACGATCGACCCCGATCCGCCGTGGCGGGAGGAGACGGAGGGACAGAAGGAGACGCAAGTGGCGGCGGACATGGCTGCGTATGCTCTCTACAACGGGACGGTGGGAGCTCCAGAAACTGTGGTTGCTGCGCTATACTATGTGTTAGGCTGTGAGTAGTCATCTCGTCCCATTTATATACCCGCGAGGCGAAGTCGACCGAGACGGCGCCGCAAAACTAAGCTCGCACTCCGACGCGGGTGTGAACACGGCCCGGCCCAGCTGGGCCCGGCCCGCCACCCGCTGCTGTCGTTGCGTTCAGTTCCGTTGTACAGTACACACTGTGTGAACGCTGTCTCCCTCAGGCAGCCGTACGACGAGATCACTCCATCCACTTGTCGCGTCCTCGAACGGGATGGGCCCCACCCGCAGAGGCACAAGTACAAGAACTGAGGACCGGGTCCGTCACGTGCCTATGTGTACAGGGAAGGTGTAAATCAGGAGGACGTGCATCTTTTTCTATAGCCACGTATATATATAGACCTCTTTACATATAGTGTGAACGGGCTCTTAAGTGGTTTCTTGTCTTTATGTGATGGTTGGCTGCTAGCTTCAAATAGGTTTTCGTGTGTACATGTGTGGTCATGTTTATTCCTCTCTCCCTCAATTTTTCATGCTCTAGCTAGTTAGCTTGTACAATTTTTTAAATATATTCACATGCATTTATTAATCGGAATCGCCAACTCTCAGCTAGACAGGAGTTAGTTTAGCGCCAAGCCAAATTCATGACCATTAGATTTGCCAAATTCATGATTCGTATGCCTTATGAGTTGCTAGTGGGATTGCAACTGAGATATTTTTTGGGGGGAGCTGAGATTTTACTTTAGTTGCAAATGGTGTTGCAACTGAAGAAAATTTCAGTTACAAGGGGATTATAACTAAGATTCCACGGCTGCAAGTGAAGGTGCAACTAAAGATTTTGTTTAGTTGCAAATGAGGATAACATCATCTGAGAATTAGTCCCACCCTTTATTTTACTAACACACTATATATCCTGCTTGAAGAAAAACTGAATTAATTATCCCTTTAGAAATGTTATATTTAACATATGTCGCCTAAAGTCATTGTTCAGCTGACCAAATAATATCTTAATCCATTATGGGGATCTCTGGATTCTTAAGCACATATGCACATGGTGATTTATATATCTTTGTGTTCACACAGGCACATAGTTAGATACCCCTAGAGGGTCCAACAAAAGCACATAAAAACCTTTGGGTTTGTGCGTCAATTTTTTTTTCTCATCAATCCTGCTTGATCCTTATTTTAGATCAATAGCATTGGGTAGAAATATGTCTAAAAGAGTTTGTGTATTGGATATTGTGTATGGCTAGGATTATATTATATTTAGATTTGGTATTAGAGGTAATTAGTTGCTTTAATTCACGTGTAAGCTAGACCTAATGCATAAAGACAATAATGGCTTAACTATACCAATAAATTAGATGAAACATGAAGACATGCATACAATATTAGGGAAGAAACGGTATGGTCACCCATCGTAAGAGTGGCCAGATCGGTGTGACGAGTGATCGAAGACCCTATTCGCACCTCATCGAGTTTCACGTCAAATGTATATGCCGATTTAATACAGGAGAAGCATCGGAACAAGGTTCTTAGTGTTGTAGGCTTCGATCATCCATCATGAAACACTGCTTTTGGTTCTAAGTCTAACACGGCCTCTCAATGTATGGTTGTTATGATGTTCCTCATGAATCACCGTGCACCTTACATCTAATTTGGCTTCTAGTTTTGTTGTTGCTACATGTTGCGAATTATTACATAAAATTCATGAAAATATAACCAAAAAATACAAAATGAGGGCGTGTCTAACGATAACAAGTGTGATTATCTGATGTGGAAATACCGCACCAGGTTGCGTTGGCATCCCGATATATAAACATAATCATGTTTACTCAACCATTTGTTTAGTTTAGTGTTTGGTTGTCTTAATGTCATATACACGTAAGTTCTCCTAGTGTGAACCCAACTCTCGTCATGGTCTGGAAAATTCAAGCTACATTTGTAACATTTCCTCGAGTCATGCATCAGTCGGGCTAAACAAACTAGATGACCTACTTTATATGACGATCTCACGACGCAATCAGTCATAGTCTCGTAGATAGAAGTAAAGAGGTCGGCCGTGAGTACCTTTCAGTACTCCTACTGTGTGAACGCCCAGCGCAGGATTTTCAGTATGCGTTACGCACGTTAGCAAACGTGAAGAAGCAGCCACATAGACCATAGTAAATGGCAGGCTTGAGACTTGCATGTTCTCTGGAAGAAATTCAGTTTTACACGGATTTCTCTTCAAATTCTGAAGCCTTGATTTGTGCAGTGTTTGTAAATGCAGATTGAATATAGCCCCAAGGAATGTAAACCTGGACGCCGAGACTCCATGGAATGTAAACGCATATCTATTATATATTAAAAGTAAATGACGGGCTCTTAAAATTAAGAGAATTAGTCTAGAAAATCCCACAATAATTAGAAAAATCTAGCCATCAATTTATCTAATCAGCTGATGACAGCCGATGGATCTTGGCGATAACATATCGGTAGAAAAGTTCAATAAAATTACCCACCACTGCCCTACATAATTATTTACATACCCCTTCAATAATATATCTTCTAGGCTTCTAGCTAACAAGCTAATAGGTCACAATCTCAAAGAAAAACAGGCTATGGCGTCACGCAAGCGGCCGCCGTCTCGGTGCTCTTGGCTGACCAACTCACTCTAGGTGCATGCAGACCAGCGGTTAATGATTCAATCATGATTGCCTCCTGATCGGCTTCCGGTGGTTCGGCGCTGGTAAGACTTCGGCCGCCGATGCCGAGATGTCCCGATTGATTGACGAACTGACCAGATGTTTTAAGATTCATCGCTGGCGTAGTGCAAGCTCTCTGGACCGACTCGTATAAGCAACATGCAGGCACACAGTACCTGGCAAACCATGGAGCAAACCGAGAAACGGAAGGTAAGTTTTGAGTTCTCCTAATCTGAGTTCTTCCGCCCGTCGCTTTGTTGTTGTCTTTAATGCCGGACCATTCTTTTTAACCCGCATGGGAACTACATTACCAGATGCATTAGCATGGGTGATGGCATGCCTGGCCTCTTGTGGATCGTTTTCGATTCCTTCCGGTTCGGTGTCTTAATCTTGCAGGTGGATGCGATCAGGATTGTGGATGGAGGAGCTGTCTATAATGCTCCAACACGTCCATGCCCATGTGACGGCCGTCCGAGTTCCGACCAGTCGGAGGGTTAGTATTTGATCGAACACTTCCCTGCTACATATTTCAGTACTAGGTAAGATCAGAATAGAATATTGGGGAAACATGCATACAGGCTTGATCTGATCAATTTTTAGGATGGTGATCAGTGGTTAAAATTCTCTGCTGATGATGCGAAGTTAGTGCACACAACTAGAGTATAATATGCGGTCATGCATCCATGCAACATGGATGGATTCATGGAATTAAAACTTTCTTCATGCGTCCTGGTGGACATCCCTAAGCCAGACAGTTGCTGGTGAGATTTTCATTGAGTGCGACATCTATTTCTCACAGTACAGTATATAAGTCTTATATACTCCGTATGTATGATCAAAGGCTGTGGAAGAACAAAAGGCAAATTCACACTTCCTTTTTCTGAACTTTATAAATTCTGAAGCCCATTCAGTTCCGATCATTTAACATGTGTTTCGCTAGATCTAGCCTCACATAGACACTGATGTTCCTTAATTATAATCAACTCTACAAATTTTATTATTAACAAAATCAATAAATTGTTGCTAACATCTACTTGGTTCGCTGTGCTATTGCTAATTTGGTAGTCTGAAGTGGAGAAACTGGACGCAAGTTTTAGTCAGATTTCTTCTATACTTCTCGGTCCATGTCGATCACTGTCCTCTTCTTTAGCATGGTTACAAAAATATTGTTTTGCCTAGAGCTATTAGTTGGAAACGTTGTCAAAAAAATCATTGATCCGTATTTGTATACATCCTTTGTACTGCCAAAAGGAAAAAAAAAACAGTGTGCGGCAATTGCTGGAGCACCATGGGACATGCGGCTCTGCATGCAGCCATGAAGATGGATCGATCCATGTAATTTAAAACTTGCATCATGCACACAGCCAGACAGCAGAAAGCAGTCAGGTAATAGCACGTTTCCTTTGAGCTCCCTCTATTACTTTAACAACGATGTATTAATATTTATAAATATGCAAGAAAAAAGTATTATAGCGCTAATTGCTCTGTTGCATAGTTTCAATGTTATAGCATATAAATGTGAGTTATGTTTATATTTTTAATTAAAAGAAAGGCTTGAACCAAAGTTCCCCAAACGTCTATCAGAAAGGATGAAACAACTGGTACACTCGAAATTCATAGGAATAAAATAAAATAATTAAAACTCTTAATAACAAGTATTATTGTACACGGTCACTAGACTTGTTTTCCAAAAGCAGGTATACCATTCCTAGCGATTGGTTGACGCCTTGAAGCAGCGGTACAGATCTTCGCTAATTGTGTCTATATCTATTTAAACGTGTGCACCATAATTATGATGTCTTCTCGATAGATTTTATTGTTATGATATCACGAAACCAAATGTGTCACATGATTGTGAAAGATATAAAAATGAAATAATCGATTACTATTTTATAACACGATACTTTAATCACAAGCAATTTTGATTTTTGTCTACCCTAGAATAATTGGTTAACTTATAGTTAGTTCATAAAAGATTTTCTACAAATTTTCATCTAGACTTAATGTGAATCACATGTAAGCATAAAATGCCAAGAAAAAATGATGTATGAATATATACTACAATTAAAAGGGGGGTCAGTTTTCTCTTATCTTATCTTGATGGATACATCTATTGAGGATCACCTTATTTCTTATGAGAAAATCACCCCTATTATGGCAACAAAATTTCTGTGCAATGTGCTGCTAAAATAGACTAAGGGGTGTATGGTCCACATGTTCTACTAAAGCTTACACGCACCCATGGTTTTGATAGTTCACCATTGATGTTTACCACCTTTATCTTTTGTTTTATATGCTTTTTAGAATACATTAGCTGTCACCAAATTGTACATATAAATTTGCATCCACTAAATGGTGTTTCAAGAACTTATTACTTTTTCCCTCTCCCTTGCAAGTTGATTAAATCAGCCATATCAAATAGGACAAGTTTTCCCTTATTTTCTATGTACTAATCTAGGATAATATATTTTCCCTTTATAAACTATCCAATAGTGCAACATCTACACACCATGTTTGTTCAGTCAGAAGGCGATGATCCAATGTTTTCTATTTTTTAATTTTGTAGCCTATAAAGTTGATTGCATTGATTTTATTTTTGTTTAAATAAATAATTAAGCCATTCGATAAAACATGTTGAAGAATTATGAGGATGAAACAATTGGCATGTTCAATATTTATAGCATTCTTTTTTGTAGACAGATTTACATGATATCTCAATGAAAAACACATCTATACCATTTGGCTTCGCCAATCCATCTGAAAATTTGCTAACTGCTACCATATATGTTTTGTTTGTATGTATCACACAACTTAATATTTATTTCTGTCATTAAAGCCATTTTATATAACTACTCCCTCCACTCGGGTTTATTACTCTTACGCGTAGTTCTAGATCATCATTTTAGCGACTTAATGTAAGTTCTATATTACAAATCTATATTATTGGAAACTTCGGATTTTATATTTTCTAATGATATAGTTTTTATGATATATAATAATTATTATATAGATTAAATTGACGAACACGAACTCCACGTAAGACTAATAAAACCGAATAGAGGAGTATTGAAATACTTTAAAAATTATGCCCGCGCACTTGCGCGGGCCACTGTGCTAGTTGTGTAAGAAAGATACGTTGTATGAACTCGAAACCATTCGTGCCACTTCCAGAATCTCTGCCCAATGTTGACCTGTAGCTAGTGTTTGTACGTAGCCGTAGTATAGCGATTGATGTGCATATTATGCATGCATGGTAGATTTTGTAGTGCCGTAGCCACTAGGGCAGTACCTCTCCAGTTAATACTTTGCTCTCAAACGAATATGTGAAGCTGGGGACTGCGTCCTCGTCCTCCTGCGGTCCATGCACGTACGCAATATCTGATAGATGTTGTGGGAAACCGAACCAGAAAAGGCTCCAGCCATTCTGGGGGGTGCGGGCGATCAGTTCACACCGTGCCCCTTCTGGTGCCACATGCTGGAGAGGAAAAGGTCCAACCAATAAGAGCATCTCTAGCTATGGTTCCAATTGCCCTCCCAATTAGGCTATTGGGGTATCGAACACACACAAAATTACCCTGCCGTGGACCCAATATGGGCATCCTACACTTCCACTCTGGACCCGAAGCAGGGATAGTCGTGTGAGTACTGGACACAGTCGCGGAACATCACCACGTAGGAATATGACAAGCAGGCCAGCCATGTCAGTGAGACACATCGCGGTTAGTATTGTTCAGTGGCACACCTACCTCGTCGGTTCCACAAGCGGAAACCGACTCGGCAACGGTGTGCCTTCCTAGTGAGGTGACGACGCTCCTTACAACACAATCGTCGGCATTAATGCTCATGGCCCTCCACCTACCCATTCGTTATAAACCCTTCGCCTCGCTGCGTTCGCCCAAACCATCGCCTCTCCACACCGGTAGTATATGCACTACAACTCCCTAGAGACCTCTGTTAATAACAACGACGCAGGTGGCAGCACCATGGGCGTCGGTGCACAAGACGACGTCAACGGCGATGGTTTTGGAAGGAAGCGTAAGCTCACTATCCAGGAGCGACCATACAACTCCTTAATCGTGATGCCGCCAGACACAAGGTGCCTAAAGGGCTAGCTGATGAGGGACAGCAGAGAAAATAAAATAAAATAAAGCATGAGTAAAATCTAGTACTAGTTTCTACACACTTCTACTATACTCTAGGTAATATGGTCCTTTAGTCACATGTGTGTAGTAGTTTCCAGAGTGTTCTACTATAAGTTGTATCTAGATATTTGTATTTCTTTCCTAGTTCTGAGTAGTATTCTCTAGAGCCTTCTAGTTATGAGTAGAGCTAAGTAGTAAAGGCTTATGTAGCCTATAAATAGAGGTCCTCACCTCTAACAATGTAACCAGACTATGTACCCACTACCTATCAATAAGAACTTTGTGTTCTTGTCTAAGATCTTGGATTAGATCTTGTGTTGAGAGCTTTGGACTAAGCTCTTGACAGCCCCCGCCCCTAGAGCGATATCTAGCACAACGCCTCTAGAGCGATATCTAGAGCAGCACGTTGAGGCGGTTCCCTCAACATTTGTGCTGTCCGCATTGTAGCAGCAAGGTGGAGTTGTTCCTCCACAACTTTGTGCTGCATCAGGTGGTATCAGAGCCTTGCTGATCCATTCCAACTATTGGTGTTCTCTTTGAAAGGAAGCTGCACCAAGCAATGGAAGAATTGGAAAAGAGAATGGATGCTACAGAACAACAAATCCAAGCACTACGTGAGGATCTTAATCGGAGATTTGATCAACTGGTTGGGATGATAAGAAAAGGTGTTCCTCCTGCTACCAATGAAGAATCGTCAAAGGAGGAAGATGATCGACGACGAAGAATGGGAGGTCGTCTTGAAGCAAAAACACGTTATCCCCATGTTGTTCAGCGTACTTCAAGGAGGCCAATGTATGTTGAAGCTTCTGAAGGTGACGGATATGATGAGGGCCTTGAAGAACCTGATCTCTATGCACATCCTAGAGTACCCAGTGCTACATATGGGAGAGATACATACAAGGTGAAGGCTGAGATTCTTACTTTCAATGGAAATGTTGATATTGAAGGGTGCCTTGATTGGTTGTATGAGGTAGAGACTTTCTTTGAGGTCATGAATATTCCGGAAGACCGTAAAGTCTCTTTGGTCGCATACAAGCTGAAAGGAGGAGCCGGTGCATGGTGGAATCGTCTTCAAGAAGACCGCAGACTAAGAGGAGAACCTCGTGTGAGATCTTGGCGGCAGATGAAGAATCCTTTGAAAGGGAGATTTCTGCCTGCAGATTATGATCAAATCCTATTTACCCAGTTTCAGAATTGTGTCCAAGAAGATAGGACTATTTCAGAATACACCGAATAGTTTTTAAGGCTACAAGTGAGGTGCAACCTTGCTGAAACTGAAGATCAACAAGTTGCAAGGTATGTCAATGGTCTCAATGATGTTATCCAGGATCGTTTGATGATGCAGCAAATTTGGTCCATTGATCAAGCACAAGCTCTAGCCTTAAAGGCTGAGAGGTTGGTGAGGACAAGAAGGGCAAGTAAGAATCCATATCCTCATACAGAAGGTTCATCTGGCAATTACTCCCATAGAGTTGAAGAAAAAGTCGTTCAACCTAAGGGAAAACAACTTGTCCCAAAGCAAACCGGAGTAAAGAGTAGGGCAAAGCCAGTTATAAAATGCTACAAATGTGGTGAGGATGGACATGTATCTAGCAACTGCCCATTAAGAAAACTTGCCAACACAACTATCCATGATGGTGAAGATGACAAAGAATATGAATCTGAAGAAATAGAAGCACAAGATGTTTGTGAAGAAGAGGGCGAAGAGGTGGTATGCATGACTCAGCGTCTCTTGTGCTCAACACCACAGGCCGACAACACACAACGAAAGAAGATATTTGAGGGCAAATGCACATTGAATGGCAAGGTATGCAAATTAATGATTGATAGTTGCAGTTGTGAGAATCTTATCTCTCAGAATTTGGTGAACCATTTAAAGCTTGAGACACATGATCATCCAAATCCCTACACTATAGGATGGATCAAGAAAGGGGTATATATAAGGATCACCAAACAATGCAACCTACCACTCTCTTTGGGCAAATACCACTAGTAGAAAAATGGGCAACGGTCTACGCCTTTAGTACCGGTTCCCGTATGAACCGGTACTAAAGGGTGTATTAGTACCGGTTCTTTCGCCCAGCAGGCCGACCAAGATCAGTACCGGTTCGATGGGGGGCTTTTGTACCGGTTCATACGTGGAACCGGTACTAAAGGATTTTAGTGGGCCAGAGCTGAACCTTTAGTACCGGTTCATATAAAGAACCGGTACTAAAGGGCCCTGCCCTATTACTTCAAGCGCCCGATCATCCCTGCATCTCATTTTCCCTTCTTCTCTCTCACATTTCCAAACATTTTGCACCTCTCACACTCCAATAAATCTTCATTTTTATCCACCATTTTATCAAGATTAACGGCACCCATCTATCTAAGGGTTAGCAATATCATCCTTTCTTCCGGCGTTCCTAATTTAGCTCATTTCTTTGCTAGTTTAACTCGTATTATTTTTCTAGTGCTAGCAAGGTGTTTGATGAAATGCCTAAGTTAGGGATTTCATTCTTTTTGTATGCAATTGAGCTCAAATTAAAGTATGATTTGTAGGTTTTAGTATCGTCCCCGTCCTCACCGCCGTCGATCGCCAGCGTCTTCCCCTAGCCGGCACTGTACCACCTCGGTGAGCCTCTTTTTTTAATAAAAAAAACTTAGTTTTATGTGATGAACTTGAATATTAATTAAGTTGGTCACTCATATATCCATGATGTTGTGTAATTAATGATTTTTGATATACTTATATAATGCAGATGAATCGACAATGGATGTACGGTGACCGATGCCATCCCAACTTCATTACTGGCATGCATTATTTTCTCAACGTGGCGGAGGCAAACAGGCGGTCGAATGGTTTCATTTATTGTCCATGTAGTTCCTGTAGAAATACGAAGGATTACTCTACCTCAAAGACCCTTCACTTCCACCTGCTTGAGAATGGTTTCATGCCCGGCTATAATTGTTGGACCAAGCACGGAGAAAGAGGGGTTATAATGGAAGGCAACGAAGAAGAAGAGGATAGTGACAACTATCCTATGTTCACTGAAGACGGTGATAGTAGTATGGGGGAAGACGAAGCTGAAGAAGAGCCCATTTTTGATGAGCCCATTTTTGATGACCCCGATGACGATTTGGGTCGGGCCATTCTTGATGCGAAGATAAACTGCGGAAGTGAAAAGGAGAGGCTGAAGTTGGAGAAAATGTTAGAGGATCACAACAAACTGTTGTACCCAAATTGCGAAGATGGCCAGAAAAAACTGGGTACCACACTGGAATTGCTGCAATGGAAGGCAGAGAATGGTACTTCTGACAAGGGATTTGAAAAGTTGTTGAAAATAATAAAGAAGATGCTTCCAGGGGAGAACGTATTGCCCTCTAGTACGTACGAAGCAAAGAAGGTTATCTGCCCTCTAGGATTAGAGGTGCAGAAGATACATGCATGCATCAATGACTGCATCCTCTACCGCGGGGAGTACGAGAATTTGAATGCATGCCCGGTATGTGGTGCATTGAGGTATAAGATCAGGCGAGATGACCCTGGCGATGTTGAGGGTGAGTCCACCCACAGGAAGAAGGTTCCTGCAAAGGTGATGTGGTATGCTCCTATAATACCACGGTTGAAACGTTTGTTCCAAAACAAAGAGCATGCCAAGTTGTTGCGATGGCACAAAGAGGACCGTAAGAAAGGTGTGATGCTGAGACACCCCACTGACGGGTCGCAGTGGAGAAAAATCGACAGAAAGTACAAGTCATTCTCAGATGACGCAAGGAACTTAAGATTTGGTCTAAGTACAGATGGCTTTAATCCTTTCGGGGAGCAGAGCTCTAGTCATAGCACCTGGCCAGTGACTCTATGTATCTATAACCTTCCTCCTTGGTTGTGCATGAAGCGGAAGTTCATTATGATGCCAGTGCTCATCCAAGGCCCGGGGCAACCCGGCAACGACATTGATGTGTACCTGAGGCCATTAGTTGAAGAACTTTTACAGTTGTGGCGTGAAGAAGGTGTACCTATTTGGGATGAGCACGAACAAAAGGAATTTAACCTACGAGCGTTGTTGTTTGTAACCATCAATGATTGGCCTGCTCTTAGTAACATTTCAGGACAGTCAAACAAGGGATACAATGCATGCACACACTGTTTAGGTGAGACTGACAGTATATATTTGAGAAACAAGAATGTGTACATGGGGCATCGTCGATTTTTTCCAAAACAACATCAAGTAAGAAAGAGAGGAAAGCATTTCAGAGGTGAGGCAGAAGACCGAATGAATCCTACCCGCCCTACTGGGGATGTTATATATGATATGGTCAAGGATTTAAAAGTGATCTTTGGAAAGGGTCCTGGCGGACAATCTGTTCCGCATGATGTTGACGGACATGTACCCATGTGGAAGAAGATGTCTATATTTTGGGAGCTACCCTACTGGAAAATCCTAGAGGTTCACTCTGCAATCGACGTGATGCACGTGACGAAAAATCTTTGCGTGAATCTGCTAAACTTCTTGGGCGTGTATGGGAAGACAAAAGATACACCGGATGCACGGCACAACCAGCAATGTATCCACGAAGGAAACAACCTGAATCCAGAGAAGTATCAAGGTACTGCCAGCTACGCTCTTACCAAAGAAGAGAAGGAGATCTTTTTTGAAGTCCTGAGTAGCATCAAGGTCCCGTCTGGCTTCTCATCGAATATAAAGGGAATAATAAACATGTCAGAGAAAAAGTTTCAAAACCTAAAGTCTCATGACTGCCACGTGATTATGACACAATTACTTCTGGTTGCATTGAGGGGGCTTCTATCGGAAAATGTTCGAGTACCCATTGTGAAGCTATGTGCGTTCCTTAATGCAATTTCTCAGAAGGTGATCAATCCACTAACTCTACAAAATTTACAGAAGGATGTGGTGCAATGTCTAGTCAGCTTCGAGCTGGTGTTCCCACCATCCTTCTTCAATATTATGACGCATCTCCTCGTTCACCTGGTCGAAGAGATTAGTGTTCTCGGTCCTGTATTTCTACACAACATGTTCCCCTTTGAGAGATTCATGGGAGTCTTAAAGAAATACGTTCATAACCGTGCTAGGCCAGAAGGAAGCATCTCCAAGGGCTATGGAACAGAGGAGGTCATTGAGTTTTGTGTTGACTTTATTCCTGACCTTAAGCCGATCGGTGTTCCTGAATCGCGATATGAGGGGAGACTGCGTGGAAAAGGCACGCTAGGAAAGAAAGCAACAATGTGTATGGACGGACATTCTTTCACTCAAGCACACTACACAATTCTACATAATTCCAGCTTGGTGGCTCCGTACAAAGTGGAACACAAGAATATTTTACGCTCTGAATACCCGGAGCAACGTGAAGATTGGATTGATGGAGAACACATGAAGACTTTCGGCGGTTGGTTGCAAACACGGCTCATGAATGTCACTGGTGAAGAACAGCTATACTTGTTGGCCAAGCAACCATCTTCCACTATATCGACATTTCAAGGGTACGAGATAAATGGGAATACATTTTACACATTCGCCCAAGATAAAAAGAGCACCAACCAAAACAGTGGTGTCCGCTTTGATGCAGCAGAGGACAATGGGAAGAAGGTCACATACTATGGGTACATAGAGGAGATATGGGAACTTGACTATGGACCTAATTTCAAGGTCCCTTTATTCCGGTGCAAATGGTTCAACCTGAAAAACGGGGTACAGGTAGACCCGCAGTACGGAATGACTACAGTGGATCTCAAGAATCTAGGGTACGACACCGAACCATTTGTCCTAGCCAGTGAAGTGGCTCAGGTTTTTTATGTGAAGGACATGTCTACCAAACCAAAAAAAAGAAAAGAAAGGCAAGAGGACACATCATACGATGAGCCAAAGCGCCACATAGTTCTTTCAGGAAAAAGAAACATCGTGGGAGTAGAGGACAAGACAGACATGTCAGAAGATTATAATAAGTTTGATGATATTCCACCCTTCAAGGTGAAAACTGATCCAAGCATAATTTTAAATAATGAAGATTGTCCATGGCTGCGTCGCAATCAGAAGAAAGGGAAACACAAGAAGAAAACTCAGAAGACTAGATAGGGATCATAACTTGTGTATCTCAATATGGATTTTTGTGTAATGATGTTATTGTATGAGGGAAATTTTTCCGAGGCGGAGCTTCCGAAGATGCCGTAGGGCGTGAGCACCAACGACATCTTCGAGAAACTCCGCCACGGGAGATTTCCCAACCCTGTCCTCCATCCATGGGAATGAAACTCTCCCTACCTTCTAGGTTGGCTTGTTGAGCTGCTTGCCATGGCGTATCGATGCTCCTTTTATAGGCACGACACCGCTTCTACTTTGTCTTGTTCCTCCGACAGGGGCATCATGTGTCCACCCACGCGTCCTTATCTCATCGAGCAGTGCATCCACCCACGCATCCTTATCCTGCTGACATCTTTAGTCTCGGTTGCACCCACCAACCGGGACTAAAGGTTACCCACACGTCCTTATCCCACCGACAGCTTTGTTAGATGACACAAAAACCACCTTTAGTCTCGGTTGTACCCACCAGCCGGGACTAAAGGTTAGATGGTTCCCCGCGCCACCGCTTCTACTTTGTCTTGTTCCTCCGACAGGGGCATCGTGTGTCCACCCACGCGTCCTTATCTCATCGAGCAGTGCATCCACCCACGCGTCCTTATCCTGCCGACATCTTTAGTCTCGGTTGCACCCACCAACCGGGACTAAAGGTTACCCACACGTCCTTATCCCACTGACAGTTTTGTTAGATGACACAAAAACCGGGACTAAAGGTTCCCGCCTATTTTCTTCCCGCCCTTTCCACCGCTTCCCGCCTCCGTCTTCCCGCCATTTTTCACTATATATATGTAGGCTTGGCCTCCATTTACATATCACATCTAGACTCATATCTGCAAACCTCATCACTCTCTTCCATGGCTTCCATCGTATTTCTAACCCCCCAGGAGGCGGAGGCGCTTTGCGCCTCAAACTACCCCTGCCCGCCGGGCTACCGCGTCCCCACCAGCTGGATGCTGAGTGTCGGAGGCGTACCGGTCCCTCCTGTCCCTGTAGGTGTGGCGCGCCAGATGGCTATCACGAACCACTACTACTTCGAGCTCACGCTAGAGCAGCGGAGGAATCCTCAGTGGCATCCCGACTACAGCCCGACTTGGGACGCCTTCTTCATCAATCGGCGTGAGAGTGCGCTTGCCAGGCACGAGGAGGACGGCTCGCCTCATTCGAACTTCAACGAGGCCGGCCGTCGGCTATGGTGGCGCGGCCGGACTCTCTAGAGCGTCATGGCCTACCGTGGCCCCCGCCTGCGCTACCCTCAGTCTCAGCCCACGCGTGCTCACCAGTCGAGGTTTGACTATCGCGACCCCGATGCCAGCGACGATGACACCGGTGAGTACGACGACTACAGTGGCGACGTTTATAGGGCTAGGCATGACTATGACTGAATCACTCCAACATTCGAAAACAAGCTCGGCCGATTGTGACCTAATCCGGCCATGTATCTTAAATTTCAGTTGAGATATGTACTTCTTTTCCTGTTCAATCATTTTCCCGCCCTTTTTCTTTCCGCCTTTTTTCTTTTCGCCCTTTTCTTCCCGCCCTTTTCCTCTCACGGACGCAGCGTGCCGCCGCGCTAACCGACACTTAATTATGAAGCGAACATATGATCAATAGAAACTGCAACAGAAAAATTAAATATAACTAATCAAAAAGAAAAAAGAAAATCAAATATAACTAATCAAAAGAAAAAAGAAAATCAAATATAAGTAATCAAAAATAAAATCAGATATATGTAATCAAAAGAAAAAAGAAAATCAAATATAACTAATCAAAAGAAAAAAGAAAATCAAATATAAGTAATCAAAAATAAAATCAAATATATGTAATCAAAAGAAAAAAGAAAATCAAATATAACTAATCAAAAAGAAAATCAAACATAACTAATCAAAAGAAAATAGGAAATCAAATATAAGTAATCAAAAATAAAATCAAATATAACTAATCAAAAGAAAATAGGAAATCAAATATAACTAATCAAATATAAGTAATCAAAAATAAAATCAAATATAACTAATCAAAAGAAAATAGGAAATCAAATATAACTAATTAAATATAACCTATCAAAAATAAAATCAAATATATCTAATCAAAAGAAAAAAGAAAATCAAATATAACCTATCAAAATCAAAAGAAACTGCAAAATAAAAAAGAAACGAAAATCAAAAGAAACAGCAAAATAAAAATCAAATAGAAACGGCAAAAGAAACAGCAAAAGAAAAATCCAACGAAAAGCAACAGAAAAAGCAAAAGAAAAAGAAAAAAACCTTTGGTACCGGTTGGTTGAAAGAACCGGTACCAAAGGTTAAAATCGCGAAAAGAATTTTCGTAATTATATTTGGTACCGGTTTCTGTTACGAACCGGTACTAAAGGTTACCTTTAGTACCGGTTCGTAATAGCAACCGGTACCAAAGGCCCTTAGGCCATTATCTTCCACGCGCCGTCGCCGAACCCTAGCTAGTCTGCAGAGCCCTCTCTGCAAACACACGCCGCCGGAGCACGCGCAGCGCCTGGAGCCGCCGGAGCACGCCCGCACCTCGAGCCGCCGGAGCACGCCCCCGCCACAGATCAAGACCCGGCCTCCTCCCACGCCCCCGCCACAGGTAACCTCTCCCTCTCCCCTGCACTGATTTGTCCGAGGTCACCGCTGTGCGAGGCGTGCCGAGGCGACGCCAGAGGCCACCGCCGACGACGGAGCGGGAGCGCCTGACGGGGCCACTGCGGGAGCGCCTGACGAGCGGGAGCGCCTGACGAGCGCCTGACGGGACCGCGTGCCAAGACGATGCCCATGGCCACTGCGGGATTGAATTGGGCATGCCTCTTTTTGAGAATCATTTGCGTTTCCTGTGATGAAATCAAACAAATTTGGTTCATTTAAATTCCTACTGCTGTACAGTTAGAATCAATGTACAATGGCTTTGGTGCAATTAGTGGAACTATTTAACTCTGAATAAGTTTGTTTACATGTTGTTCAAATAGGATTTGTCTTCAGTAGTTTCTATTATATATCTTCTATTGCTGTACAGTTAGAATCAATGTACTGAAAGTGCTCCTTGGTCATATGTACCTTTATACTACACTGAGCACTATAATCGCTTCACTATGTAATAAACTATAATCTCTAAGTGTCCAATTCTGCTCTCTCTTTCTTACTTTGGTTTATTTATACAAGAACATAAAGAAAATTCAGTACATTGAGGAAATCTGCAACTAGATTGGCAACTCCATGCCCTTTGTGGTTGTGTGTGATCTCTAATGAAGTTATGATGTTTCACACAACAAGAAAAAATCATGGTGTTTTTTAATTAAACATTTAGACCTAAACTTAAAAATGATACTTTTTTGCTGGAGGATGTGCTACTCACAGGCAGAAGGATTCATGTGAAGCCGTATTTTTATCTTAGTCAGCACACATGTCTGTGCAGATAGCTAACTGTCAAAAATAGCTTCAGACATGACATGACTGACTATCTTTCATACCCAGAATTATCTATCCTTAGATATGGTTCATTGACTGACAAGAAAATATGACTACAGATTTGTTTATCTGGACGGCTAACTATCAAAAAATAGCCACACATTATGCCTAAAATTGCTTAGCTAGCCTAACTAGTGAAGACATCCCCACTCTCATGTCTGAAGCTGTCTTTCTGTGAAGTGTGACAATCACATTTGGCAAAATATATCAAAGCATGAAGATATAAGGTTCAGGTGTCCTTATGATTAATGAAGGCTGGAACAGTGGGAGTTCCTGTCTTACTTTCAAAAGAATTATCTTCCTGCAAAGCTATTGCATATATTTCTATTTGCAAAGCATGTGGTGCTATCTTTTCTGTTGTGCCAATTTTATATTTTTCCTTCAAGCAGAACGACTCTGCTTCTGGTTTGGAGCTTGATTTAGAGAAGTATGTAGTTCCAACAACACCCAAAATGGGCTCAGGTGTTGTTTATGCAGCTTAGTTTTCTCTGTTCAATTGACAATTGGCTGTTATTTTAAAAATCCTGTAGCATTGACATTTATTCGTTTATATAGTTATTATTGAATGGTAGTTGCTGCCCTTTTTAGTAAAGTATGTGATAAATTTGGGAAGCTTGTAGTAGAAGGCTGTGATTTTTACCCCACATATAGTGCAACAAATGGGGCTTTGTTTAGTTAGGTTTTTAGTGTCTTGTGTGATGTAGAGGAGCCCAAAGTTTATGTTAACTTAATTTATTCTTGAATCATACACAGGTCCTTTATTTCCTTTCTATAATCACAGGTGAGGTGGTTTAGCTGGAAGCACTGAGATGGCATGCTAATCTGGGATACTATGCAGCTATAAAATAGATTGTCCTTTTTTGTTTTGACCTATGTATGTTATGAAATCTGAACAAATGTTGCTGCTATGTATGTTGTTGTGAAATCTCCATCATAGTGTTGTAAGTGAAACTATGAAGGATCTGACATGCTTACTTGTTTCTCGAGATAATGATGTTGTTGTGTTGTGAATTCGAGATAATGATGTTGTTGTGTTGTGTCGAGATAATGATGTTGTGTTGTGAATTCGAGATAATGATGTTGTTGTGTTGTGTCGAGATAATGATGTTGTTGTGTTGTGTTGTGTTGTGATTTACCACTAGTTGTTCTCATGGTTTTAATCCTCAATTCCATGTGGTCCCCTTCCATATATGTCCGAGTTCTTCTATAGTGTTCTATAAGACATTGTTGTCATCCTATACATATATCTTGTCCATTAATAAAAACAAAATAATTGCACTTAATTTTGCAGTGACATTGAGCTATGGAGGACGACACCTTCATCCGAGATGAGGAGCGAGAAGAAATGGTGCAGAAAATGATATTTGAGAGTGCCCGTGGACCGGAACCCGATGGAGATGACGATGATTTCGGCTCACAATTTTTGAATGATGTCGGTGAGGGACTTGAGTCTGAAGAAAGAAGAGACAACGAAGTGTCCTTAATAAACTTCGGCGAGGTGTATATCAAGGCTATATGTTCATCACTTGATGCATTGATTTATTTGTATTACACTTATTAATGAATCATTTTTCTTTTAGCCTTCTGGATCATCGAGCAAATCTGTTAAAAAGCAACGAGGCCCGACGCAACGTCTAAAGGGCGAGGGTAGGTTAGCCCTCACCGCATTTAAGGCTAGTGGTCAACCGGTGGAGCCCAAAGAGCACTGCCGTAAATTCATAAACCAGGCTGGAGTTCTTGTTAGGGACCATGTACCGATCAGCATTGTAGAGTGGCATAAGCCGAAGAACGCGGGGGCTGAAGCTAGTTATGTCAATGATACTCTAAAGCTTTTTCTTTGGGACAGTCTACTGACACACTTCAGCCTACCGGAAGACATGACGGAAGGCCAGAAGAAGAAAGTCAAGGAATGGACTCTTATGAGGATGGCCACACAATTCCAGACCTGGAAGAAAAATTTATGGGCCAGATATGCAGATAAAGATCCAGTATTCACTGGAAGTCTAGTGAAGATAAAAGATCACTGGCCCGCATTTAAGAGCTATAAGAAATCTTCTACTGCTGTGTCCCGATCAGTCACAAATACGAAAAATGCTTCAAAGAAAGAACATTTCCATCATTTGGGGTCAGGTGGCTACAAGACTGCCATTCCGAAGTGGAGAGCATTTGAAGCTAAACTGATGGAGGCAGGAATCACTCCACAGACATGGGACTGGCCCGACCGGTCCAAGTTCTGGTTGTTCGCGCATGGGGCAGGGTTGGACCCAAAGACAGGGCAGATCGTTGCAAAGGGAAAATGGAAGGAAAAAGTTAATGCAATCACGACGCAGCTTATAGATGCAATTGAAAAAGTTAGAAAGGGGGAGTACATTCCCGATAGAGAGAATGACGAGCTGACACTCGCTCTTGGGAATGCGGAACACGTTGGACGGATACGAGCCCTCCCAGGTGTCACCATGAAGGAAGCATGGCCGGAGTGCGCTGACACTTATAGAAGCCGTTCGAGAAAGAAGAAGTAGGACTTAGACAGGTTAGCGGAATTGATAAATAGGGTGGAGGTGCTTGAGCAAAATCAGAGGGCACCTGATCAGCCGCTGTTTATACAAGATCCTCAACCCGATGCCGCCCCATCTCAGCGAAGAAGCAGTGTGGGTTCCTCGCATCTTGAATGTGCAGGAAGCTACCCCGTGGATTATGTCACGGAGAAGACAGATTGTGAGCTACATGTGAAAATACGGAACGTGTCCGTTAAGGTGGCGGTCGGCTATGTTTACCCAAATGAAGATGGAGCAACGCACCATCATATGCCCATTCCAACTGGCTGTGTTCGTGTCGGGGTGGATGACGTTGTTCCGGGTTTTGAAACTATGGACCTTGATTTTCCTGGAGGTGACGAAGAGAAGACACTGGCCGATGTCAAGCGCGGTTTCGCCATATGGTCCAAGAAATACATCGTCCTTTTGCCAAGGCCACCGACTCCGCCTGGTAGCAGTCCACATGAGCAGCAAAGTCCACACCTACCGGAGAGGGACCCCAGCGCGAGTCCACCATCTCGAGATCCTCCGCGTAAGACTGCGTTTTTTAAGCGGAACGGTACGCCGCCTAGGAAGAGACCTAGAATGGAGAAACCACTGCCGCCTATCGAGAAGTTACCTTGGGAAAGAACTATCGAGGAATGCAGTGAAATCTCTAAGTCCGAGGTGGCCAAACATTTTGCTAAGAAAGTGCCAGAGATACCTTTTGAGAAGACTCTAGATCCAGTGAAAGTTATGTTGGAATTATGCCCTAGAGGCAATAATAAAGATGTTATTATTATAATTCTTGTTCATAATAATGTTTATATTCCATGCTAGAATTGTATTAAGCGGAAACTTTAATACTTGTGTGGTTTATGAACACCACCGTGTCCCTAGTACGCCTCTTTGGACTAGCTCATTGATTAATGATGGTTAAGGTTTCCTAACCATAGACATGAGTTGTCAATTAATAATGAGATCATATCATTAGGAGAATGATATGATGGACAGACCCAAATAAAGCAGAGCAATTAGATCGTGTCATCGTGTTCATCTTTGCGAAGCTTTTCCTATGTCATGTATTGTATTCCTTAGACCATGAGATAATACAACTCCCTAGTATCGGAAGAAAGCTTTGAAGTCATCAAACGTCATCCTATGTGAGGGTGATAATAAAGGTGTCTCTCAGGTGATCGGAAAGTACTTGTTGGGTTGTATGTATCGAGATGGAATTTGTCCCTCCCAAGTCGGAGAGATATACTTCGGGCCCACTCGGTAATCGATATCAACACCGCTTGCAAGCATGTGGTTAATGAGTTAATCACAAAGTGATATCGGATTACGGAACGAGTAAAGTACTTGCTGTAAACGAGATTGAACTAGGTATGGCGATACCGACGATCAAATCTCGGGCGAGTAAAATATCGTGTGACGAAGGGAATACATATACGGGATTAATTGAATCCTGACATCATGGTTCATTCGATATGATCATCGATGAATATGTGGGAGTCAATATGGGTTTCCAGATCCCGCTGTTGATTATTGATAGAAGATCATGTCTACATATTCTCGAACCCGTAGGGTCACACACTTAACGTGTATCGATGCTAGGATAGATTGGATAATTGGTTTATGAGTTTTAGTTCGGAGTCTCGGATGAGATCCAGGACATCACGAGAGGTTCCGGAATGGTCTGGAGAATAAGATTCATATAAAGGAAAGCAGTTTTTGGATTCCGGAAAGGTTTCGGAGTTTATCGGTATTGTACCGGAAGGTTCTAGAAGGTTCTGGAGTGGGACCAACATGGGCCCACTTGACGGAGGCCTGCGTGGGCCTAAGGGAAAGTGCCCTGGCCGCCCTGGGCCAAGGCCCCTAAGGCCCAGCCGGCCAGCCCAAGGGGAAACCCTAAGGGAGTCTTCAAAGAAGGAAAGGGGGGAAACTTGCCCCCCACTCTTCCTACTCCAAGTCGGCGCCCTAGGGTTTGGGGAGAGGCCAAGCTGGCCGGCCACCCCTCTATATAGAGGGGGGCAAGGGCGCAGCCCTCTCTACCCCTAACCTAAACCCTAGCCGCCAACTGCTGCCCTCCCTCTCTCTCTCTCTCTCGCGACTGCACGTAGGCGAAGCCCTGCTGCAGAAACTCTCCACCATAAGCACCACGCCGTCGTGCTGCTGATCCAATCTATCTCTCCACCATACTTGCTGGACCAAGGAAGGAGGAGACGTCGCTGCACCGCACGTGTGCAACTCTCGGAGGCGCCGCCACTTGCGGCGTAGGATCGGATCGGATCGCGAGGAGGAGACGGCGAGTACGACTACGTCAACCACGTTCTATTGAACGTTTCCGCTGTGCGAATCTTCAAGGGTATGAAGATCTCATCTACCTCTCTCGTTGATTACATCTCCTAGATTAGATCTTGGCTTTCTTGTTCGCATCCGTAAGAATTTTTTTGATTTACTATGCTGCGAAACCCTTCAGTGGTATCAGAGCTAGATCTATGCGTAGATGTGTTTCACGAGTAGAACGCAACATGCTTGTTGCGGGCGTTGATGTTTTCTGTTGCAAACCTCTTGTTGTGTATTTCTTATGGCGCGGTATAGTGAGATTGAAGCGGTCCAGGCCAACTTTACGCGACCGCGTTCGCGAGACCGGCTCCGCACTTGACGTGTGGCTTGTTCCACACATGCGGCTGGTGGATGCCAGTTTCTCTCACTATAGTAGTCATGGGACTTACATCGGATGTTAGCAACCATAATATCACCGTTGTGGCTTTTCGTAGGTAAGAATCGTTCTTAGCTTGCTACTCCCATAAGCCACGTAAAACATGCAACAACAAAGTAGAGGCGTCTAACTTGTTTTTGCAGGGAGTGTTTTGTGATATGGTATGGCCCAAGACATGATGAGTATGAATTGAGTTGTATGCAATGATCATGTTTTGTAATCTTTCACGACTTGCATGTCGATGAGTTCACAACCGGCAGGAGCCATATGGTTGTCTTTATAATTATGTATGACCTGCGTGTCAACTTCTTATACGCCATGTAATAGCTTTACTTTATCGCTAAGTAGTTAGCAATAGTTGTAGTTGCTATTCGTGGTGGAGGCAATCATGGTGGAGTGATGGAGATCATGCCGGCGCGCACAAGATGGAGATCATGGCGCGGAGATTGGCTATACCATGTCACATAAAATTATATGCATGTGATGTTTATCCTTTTATGTATCTTATTTTGCTTAGATCGCGACGGTAGCATTATAAGATGATTCCTCACTTAAAGATCAAGATAAAATTGTGTTCTCCCCTCGTATGCGCCGTTGCGAAAGATCGTCGTTTTCAAGCACCTCGTGATGATCGGGTGCTATAAACTCTACGTTCACATACAACGGGTGCAAGCCAGTTTTGCACACGCGGAAATTACTTGGGTTTGACTTGACGAGCCTAGCATGTACAGACATGGCCTCGGAACACATGAACCGAAAGGTTAATCATGAGTCATATGAATGATATGATCGACACTGAGTTGTCCACCATTGAAACCACATCTCTTCTCGTGAAGATCGGATTAGGTGTGGTGAATTTGGATCGTGTTCACTAAACAACTTGAGGGATGTTGAATTTAGTGGGAGTTCATCTAGTAATTTGATTAAGTTGAACTAGTTATCATGAACATAGTCTAAATTGTACTTGCAATGTTGTAGATCAAATGGCTAAGTCCAACTTCAACTTCAACGTGTTTGCTGAGAAAGAAAAGCTTAAGAACAATGGGTCTAACTTCACCAACTGGTTCCGCAATCTGAGAATCATACTCGCTGGCGGACAAAAAGCCTATGTACTTGACAAAGCGCTAGGTGACACCCCTGCTGCAACTGCGAAAACTGAAGAACTTGCTGACTTCAATGCTCGTAGAGATGATTGTGATGTGATTATGAGTACCATGCTGTTTTCTATGGAACCGGAACTTCAAAATCGTTTTGAGAAGTACCGCGGGCCTTATGAGATACTTGAGGAACTGAAAACCATGTTTCAGACTCAAGCCCGTTCTGAGAGATATGAGATCTCTGAGAAGTTCTTTAACTGCAAGATGGAGGAAGGGAGTTCCGTTAGTGAGCACGCCATTAAGATGTCGGGCTACACTCAACGCCTTGAGCAACTAGACTGCGAGATTCCAGAGGAGCTCAAGATTGACAGAGTTCTGCAATCACTCCCTCCTAGCTACAAAGGCTTTGTAGTTACTCACAATCAAATTGGTTCCACTGATACGATCACTGAGCTCTTCGCAAAGCTGAAAGCTGCGGAGGTGGATATCAAGAAAGACAATCATGTGTTGATGGTCAACAAGACCACTAGCTTTAAGAAAGCTAAGGGTGCAAAGAAATCCTTCAAGAAAGGCAGCGGCAAGCGCGTTGCCCCTGTTGAGAAGAAGCTCAAGTCTGGACCTAAGCCGGACACTGAGTGCTTCTATTGCAAGGTCAAGGGTCACTGGAAGCGCAACTGTCCGAAGTACTTAGCGGACAAGAAGGCTGGCACCATCAAAGGTATATTTGATATACATGTTATTGATGTCTACCTTACTAGCGCTCGTTGTAGTGCCTGGGTATATGATACTGGTTTAGTTGCTAATATTTGTAACTCGAAACAGGAGCTACGGAATAGACGGCGGCTAGCAAGGGATGAGGTGACGATGCGCGTTGGCAATGGATCAAAAGTTGATGTGATGGCCGTCGGCACGCTCTCCTTAGTTTTACCTTCGGGATTAGTTTTAAACCTTAATAAGTGTTATTATGTGCCTGCGTTGAGCATGAACATTATATCTGGATCGTGTTTATTGCAAGACGGTTATTCATTTAAATCTGAGAATAATGGTTGTTCTATTTATATGAATAACATCTTTTATGGTCATGCACCTATTGTGAATGGTTTATTTCTTCTGAATCTCGAAAGCAATGAAACACACATCCATAACATTGAGGCTAAAAGATGCAAAGTAGATAGTGATAATCCAACTTATTTGCGGCACTGCCGTCTAGGTCATATTGGTGTAAAACGCATGAAGAAACTCCATTCTGATGGACTTTTGGAGTCTCTTGATTTTGAATCATTTGACACGTGCGAACCATGCCTCATGGGCAAGATGATCAAAACCCCGTTCTCCGGAATAATGGAGCGAGCAACGGACTTATTGGAAATCATACATACCGATGTGTGCGGACCAATGAGTGTTTCGACGCGCGGTGGATATCGCTATTTTCTCACTTTTACTGATGACTTAAGTAGATATGGGTATATCTATTTGATGAAACATAAATCTGAAACATTTGAAAAGTTCAAAGAATTTCAGAACGAAGTGGAAAACCATCGTAACAGGAAAATTAAATTTCTACGATCCGATCGTGGAGGTGAGTATTTGAGTTATGATTTTCTCACGCATCTTAAAGCAAGCGGAATCATTTCGCAACTCACGCCACCCGGAACACCACAGCGCAATGGTGTGTCTGAACGCCGGAATCGAACTCTATTAGATATGGTGCGATCAATGATGTCTCTTACAGATTTGCCGTTATCATTTTGGGGTTATGCATTAGAAACCGCTGCATTCACTTTAAATAGGGCACCATCTAAATCCGTTGAGACGACACCGTATGAACTATGGTTTGGTGCTAAACCTAAGTTGTCGTTTCTTAAAGTTTGGGGATGCGAAGCTTACGTCAAGAAGTTGATGCCGGACAAGCTCGAACCCAAAGCGGAGAAATGCGTCTTCATAGGATACCCTAAGGAAACGATTGGGTATACCTTCTACCACAGATCCGAAGGCAAAGTGTTTGTTGCTAAGAACGGATCATTTCTTGAGAAGGAGTTTCTCTCGAAAGAAGTGAGTGGGAGGAAGGTAGAGCTAGACAAGGTTATTGAACCTTCTCTCGAGTTGGAGAGTAGCGCAGCACCAGAAATTGTTCCGGCGCCGCCTGCATCAACAAGAGAGGAAGCTAATGATAAAGATCATGAAACTTCGAACGATGCTACTACTGAACTTCGCAGGTCAACAAGGTCACGTACCACTCCTGAATGGTATGGCAACCCTGTCTTAACCGTCTTGTTGTTAGACAACAGCGAACCTGCGAACTATGAGGAAGCAATGATGAGCCCAGACTCTGAGAAATGGCTAGAAGCCATGAAATCCGAATTGGGATCCATGAGTGAAAACCAAGTGTGGACTTTGGTAGACCCTCCTAGCGACCGTAAGGCCGTTGAGTGCAAATGGATTTTCAAGAAGAAAACGGACGCTGATGGTAATGTTACTGTCTATAAAGCTCGGCTTGTCGCAAAAGGTTTTCGGCAAGTTCAAGGTGTTGACTACGATGAGACTTTCTCTCCTGTAGCGATGTTTAAGTCCATTCGGATTTTATTAGCAATTGCTGCATTTCATGATTATGAAATATGGCAGATGGATGTCAAGACTGCGTTCCTCAATGGCAACATTGATGAAGAGTTGTATATGATGCAGCCCGAAGGTTTTGTCGATCCTAAGGATGCTAATAAGGTGTGCAAACTTCAGCGTTCCATTTATGGACTGAAGCAAGCATCTCGGAGTTGGAACCTTCGTTTTGATCAAGTGATCAAGAGTTTTGGATTTGTTCCAAATTGCTATGAAGCTTGTATTTACAAGAAAGTGAGTGGGAGCTCGGTGACATTTTTAGTACTATATGTGGATGACATATTGATTATTGGAAATGACATCGGTATGCTTAACGATGTGAAGAGTTATTTGAATAAATGTTTTTCAATGAAAGACCTAGGGGAAGCTGCTTATATATTAGGCATCAAAATCTATAGAGATAGAGAAAGACGCCTAATAGCTTTAAGCCAAAGTACATACCTGGACAAGGTTCTGAAGAGGTTCAGAATGGATAAAGCAAAGAAAGGTTCATTGCCTATGTTGTCAGGTAAGATATTGAGCAAGGCTCAGTGTCCAGCTACGGTAAAAGATAGAGAAACTATGAGCAAAGTGCCATATGCCTCGGCCATAGGTTCTATCATGTATGCCATGCTGTGTACTAGACCGGATGTGTCCAATGCTCTTAGTTTGACGAGCAGATACCAAAGTGATCCAGGAGTGGAACACTGGACAGCCGTAAAGAACATCCTAAAGTATTTAAATAGGACCAAAGAAATGTTCTTGGTCTATGGAGGTGATGAGGAGCTCGTCGTAAAAGGTTACGTCGACGCTAGCTTCGACACCGACCCGGATGATTCTAAATCTCAGACAGGATACGTTTATATTTTGAATGGTGGAGCTGTGAGCTGGAGAAGCTGCAAGCAAAGCGTGATCGCGGGATCTACAACAGAAGCGGAATACATGGCTGCTTCAGAAGCATCAAGTGAAGGAGTTTGGATCAGAAACTTCATCACTGAGCTTGGTGTGGTTCCAAATGCCTTGGACCCACTGGAGATATTGTGCGACAACACTGGCGCCATAGCACTGGCTAAGGAACCAAGATATCATCCAAAAACCAAGCACATCAACCGCCGTTTCCATATAATTCGAGATTATATAGCAGATGGAGATCTGAAGATTAGCAAAGTACATACAGATCTGAATGTCGCAGATCCATTGACTAAACCTCTTCCACGAGCAAAACATGATCAGCACCTTAATGCCATGGGTGTTAGATTGTTGCCAGATGTAAACTAGATTATTGACTCTAGTGCAAGTGGGAGACTGTTGGAATTATGCCCTAGAGGCAATAATAAAGATGTTATTATTATAATTCTTGTTCATAATAATGTTTATATTCCATGCTAGAATTGTATTAAGCGGAAACTTTAATACTTGTGTGGTTTATGAACAACACCGTGTCCCTAGTACGCCTCTTTGGACTAGCTCATTGATTAATGATGGTTAAGGTTTCCTAACCATAGACATGAGTTGTCAATTAATAATGAGATCATATCATTAGGAGAATGATATGATGGACAGACCCAAATAAAGCAGAGCAATTAGATCGTGTCATCGTGTTCATCTTTGCGAAGCTTTTCCTATGTCATGTATTGTATTCCTTAGACCATGAGATAATACAACTCCCTAGTATCGGAAGAAAGCTTTGAAGTCATCAAACGTCATCCTATGTGAGGGTGATAATAAAGGTGTCTCTCAGGTGATCGGAAAGTACTTGTTGGGTTGTATGTATCGAGATGGAATTTGTCCCTCCCAAGTCGGAGAGATATACTTCGGGCCCACTCGGTAATCGATATCAACACCGCTTGCAAGCATGTGGTTAATGAGTTAATCACAAAGTGATATCGGATTACAGAACGAGTAAAGTACTTGCTGTAAACGAGATTGAACTAGGTATGGCGATACCGACGATCAAATCTCGGGCGAGTAAAATATCGTGTGACGAAGGGAATACATATACGGGATTAATTGAATCCTGACATCGTGGTTCATTCGATATGATCATCGATGAATATGTGGGAGTCAATATGGGTTTCGAGATCCCGCTGTTGATTATTGATAGAAGATCATGTCTACATATTCTCGAACCCGTAGGGTCACACACTTAACGTGTATCGATGCTAGGATAGAATGGATAATTGGTTTATGAGTTTTAGTTCGGAGTCTCGGATGAGATCCAGGACGTCACGAGAGGTTCCGGAATGGTCCGGAGAATAAGATTCATATAAAGGAAAGCAGTTTTTGGATTCCGGAAAGGTTTCGGAGTTTATCGGTATTGTACCGGAAGGTTCTAGAAGGTTCCGGAGTGGGACCAACGTGGGCCCACTTGACGGAGGCCTGCGTGGGCCTAAGGGGAAGTGCCCTGGCCGCCCTGGGCCAAGCGCACAAGGCCCCTAAGGCCCAGCCGGCCAGCCCAAGGGGAAACCCTAAGGGAGTCTTCAAAGAAGGAAAGGGGGGAAACTTGCCCCCCACTCTTCCTACTCCAAGTCGGCGCCCTAGGGTTTGGGGAGAGGCCAAGCTGGCCGGCCACCCCTCTATATATAGGGGGGCAAGGGCGCAGCCCTCTCTACCCCTAACCTAAACCCTAGCCGCCAACTGCTGCCCTCCCTCTCTCTCTCTCTCTCGCGACTGCGCGTAGGCGAAGCCCTGCTGCAGAAACTCTCCACCATAAGCACCACGCCGTCGTGCTGCTGATCCAATCTATCTCTCCACCATACTTGCTGGACCAAGGAAGGAGGAGACGTCGCTGCACCGCACGTGTGCAACTCTCGGAGGCGCCGCCACTTGCGGCGTAGGATCGGATCGGATCGCGAGGAGGAGACGGCGAGTACGACTACATCAACCACGTTCTATTGAACGTTTCCGCTGTGCGAATCTTCAAGGGTATGAAGATCTCATCTACCTCTCTCGTTGATTACATCTCCTAGATTAGATTTTGGCTTTCTTGTTCGCATCCGTAGGAAATTTTTTGATTTACTATGCTGCGAAACCCTTCAAGTTATTCGTACCGTTGAGAATCTATATGACCCTCCACCATCGCCGCCATCTGACTATAGGCGTTCTATTGAAAAGTCGTATGACGCTATGGTGGAGGTGAAAAAACCCGATCAATCGGTGGTCTCGGCGAAAACGAGGAAACAAGTGTACCAGCTCGGAGAACAACCCGTTCAATCGGTCCCCCCTCTCAAGGTGTTTGACGAGAAGGCCGTTGAAAGTTCTCGACAAAACACAATTGATTACCCCATCGCTGAAGTAGTATATCAATTTGTTCAAGGGAAAGATCTGGTCGAGAATATCAGGTCGCTACCAACATGTATGCGTAATTTGAATGCGTGGTACACTAATGCCACAAAGAGAGGGATTGATTGTATCATGGTGCGAGTTAAGGATGAACACTACTTCCAAGAATACTCTGTCAGCGTTGACTTCCTCGAACTTTTCCAGTTATACAATCTTCGGGCCATCGACAAATCTATCATCAGTTGCTATTGTCTGTAAGTGATTTATTAATATAATTTGAGAAGTCTTTAGCTCAGCTCATTCTTTGTCTGCAAATTATCCTCAATTTAATCTTTTGTGCGCTATATTATGCAGATCGAAGAAGCTCGAATGCAAAAGGGATGAAATCACGGACATTGGGTTCATTGACCCAGATACAATGCATGAAAAAACCATAGAAGATCCCATCTTTAACAAGGATACACCAGAGACTTTGCTAAGGTTTTTGAAGCGACAACGTGACAAAAAGATAATACTTTGGCCTTACAACTTCAAGTAAGTGTAACTGTCTTATAACACATTCTATTTTGCTCACCATACGTTAAAATTTTAACTGATGACTTATATCTATGACACTGCATATTTAAACGTGCGCAGGTTCCACTTTATTCTTATCGTCATTAAAATGTACGATGGAGAGGTTGAAGTCTATGACTCACTAACCAAAGAGCCTATACTATACAAGTCGGCTTTTGATATGCTCAAAAGGTAATTTTAATTCTTATCGGTTTTTTCGTTAATTTCCTGATATCAACAAATTAATAACTCTTTTATGCATTTTCTTTTGTCGGGCAGCGTATGGCAAACGTTCATCCAGGAAGATCCGGCCGGTGGATGGAAACCGAAGCTGATATGGCGTGCGAACAAAGTAAGTAGTACTACCTAGGTCCACACACCTTTATCATACTTGATTATTATTTGATTGAATTATATTCTTGTACAGAAATGCTCGAAACAACCTGAGGGGACTAATCTATGTGGATACTATGTTTGCGAGAACATCCATAAGATTGTCAGCGAGAGAACGAATAATCAAAGGAATAGAGAGGTACAAAAACAATATTCACAAATTTATTTTGTTACCATAACTTGTGCTAAGTTTCAGTCATAATTGTTTGATTGTGATTTGATATATATATATATATATATATATATATATACATAGCTCATGTATTCATTTGAATCTCATTCTTTTACAGTTGGCAAGAAAGCGTGACAGGCTCCCAATCGAGCACCGCTTCAAAGCAATTGGCGAGGAATTGGCGGGATTTTTCCTTCGGGACGTCATACCTAACTTCGGAGAGTACCACTATGAATGAAGATCTACATGTAATATATAGTTTGACTCGGAGAGTACCACTATGCTACATGTAATAGATAGTATGCCTCGGAGAGTACCACTATGCATGAAGATCGATCTTCATGCATGTACTACTTAATTTGCGATCTTATGCAATTACATGTGTTATATTATATGCACCAAGTTGATATGCATTACCTTGATCTTCATGTACTCCTAAATCGAAACACGTTTCTGGTGCATCGACGCGATCCTCGTACGATGAAATGGTCCGATACCCCTAAAAACCCCTCCTAATTAAAACCCTAAACCCTAAATTCCTTTGGTACCGGTTCGTGTTACAAACCGGTACCAAAGGTCCCTAGCCTGCACTCCCCTGGGAGCCAACGTGGAGGCCCCTTTAATACCGGTTTGTAATGAACCGGTACTAAAGAGGGGGGGCCTTTTGTCCCGAATCTTTAGTACCGGTTTGTTTTCCGGTACAAAAGGGCCTCTGGAACCGGTACTAAAGCCCTTTTTCCTACCAGTGTACTATCGCTCAAATGTGCTATGTGATGTTGTTGATATGGATGCCAGCCATGTTCTCCTTGGAAGACCTTGGCAATTTGATGTGGATACTACACACAAAGGGAAGGAAAATTCTTACTCTTTCACTTGGAACAAGCGGAAGATCACCATTCTACCCAATCAATCATCTCGTAATAGCTCCAAGGAGAAGGGGAAAAGTGACTCCAAACGGAGGATAAAATCATTCCAAGTTGGTGATAAGACTTGATACTTTATCATCCCGAACAAGCACTCTATGAAGATAACTCGAGGTCGAGTTCTAAACAACCAGGGGAGGATGATGAGGGACAGCAGAGAAAATAAAATAAAATAAAGCATGAGTAAAATCTAGCTAGTACTAGTTTCTACACACTTCTACTATACTCTAGGTAATATGGTCCTTTAGTCACATGTGTGTAGTAGTTTCCAGAGTGTTCTACTATAAGTTGTATCTAGATATTTGTATTTCTTTCCTAGTTCTGAGTAGTATTCTCTAGAGCCTTCTAGTTATGAGTAGAGCTAAGTAGTAAAGGCTTATGTAGCCTATAAATAGAGGTCCTCACCACTAACAATGTAACCAGACTATGTACCCACTACCTATCAATAAGAACTTTGTGTTCTTGTCTAAGATCTTGGATTAGATCTTGTGTTGAGAGCTTTGGACTAAGCTCTTGACAGCCCCCGCCCCTAGAGCGATATCTAGCACAACGCCCCTAGAGCGATATCTAGAGCAGCACGTTGAGGCGGTTCCCTCAATATTTGTGCTGTCCGCATTGTAGCAGCAAGGTGGAGTTGTTCCTCCACAACTTTTTGCTGCATCACTAGCACCTAAGTGACAATGGTATGTTGGTACCCCCTAAACGCAGACATGCCAGCGGTGTATGGAGGAGGCGTATTGCGCATCTTCCTCTGATGTAGGAGGAGCTGGCTGACCCCCTAAACCACCCTAACTCGCCGGATTGGGACTAGTTCTTCCTCGAAGAGAGTGAAAAGGAGCTCACCCACTATGTCAGCCCGGTCAAGCCGATACAGAGGAGCTCCGCTGGGCGCGCGTTGTGTTGGGTGATGGCCGAGCACACATTGGAGGACGTGGTGGCCCTATGTTGCTGCTTTGGGGAGAAACTTTGGGCTCTGCCCACGTCATCACACTCATCATCATCGTCGTCGTCGTCTTCCTCGCTACCCCTCGTACCCAAGCTGGAGCCATGGAAGGAGCGGTAGGGTGGTCATCAACGAGCCGAGGCAGAGCAAGTGATCCCCCGGACTATCGCGTCCCATCATCAATGCGCGACTCCGAAGACCCGCTGGTGTGAACTAGATTCACAGCCGCTATCCGCACATCGCAAGCAGAGGGGCGTACTGGCACTGCAACGATCGGCTGAATGGCTTCACATTGGCGAAGAGGGAGTCGGGGTGGGATGCCAGCATCATCGCCGTATCCAATGACACTGAGTAGATCTTATATTTTAGGGTTTAGTTTTGTTCAAATTTATAAAATATATCCTAAATTTAAATAAATTTTGGGTTTTAACATTAATGTTATAAAGTATTTGAAAAAAAGTATGGCCGTTGCCTATTGGGGCAGCAGCTTCCAATACCCGCATGCTTCCAATAGTTACCATTGGACACTTCCTCTGGAGACGATCTCAATGATTGGAATAGAGTTGTTTGCCGGCGATCGGGTCCGATTCCACACAAGACTTGGAGACATCATTCCAGTCGAAATCTCCATCTATTGAGGTTGAAGCGATCAGACTTTCACGTGGCCTCCGTCCCCATTGGCACCGGCATCGATGTTTAGGTGAGAACCATCAAAATCTGATGCTGCTAGGTTCAGCTCACGGCCGGAGAGTTGACTTCCATCTCGAAACAACCATTTTCTATGTATTTTTTCTGCTAGTGGGGTAAGCATTAACATTGTCGTTGTTCAAAAAGGATAGCATAGAAAATCCTCTTTAAAAAAAAGGATACTCCTGCAATAAGTTGACCAGAATCATGCTTCTAAAATGTCATGACCCTCAACTATGCTACTTTCTAGGACACTCATGAAGATACCATGCTACGGTGTACACAATGTATCAAACCAACTGATGTAAAGGCTCTCAAGTGGGGCACTTGTAATTGATGTGGTTTATGCAAACATACCAACCATGATGTATACAAATAGAATTACCTATGACTATCACACGTGCACAAACATCCACCTTTTCTTTGACGAGATACATAGTTGTTAACTTTTGAATTTCGATCCCAGCGAATGTGGAATCGAAGCTAGCTTTTCTCACCCTCTAATAAGAAAGGAAAACACAATGAGTACAAACAGCACGCGGCAAAGAGCGATCACCTTCTAGTTTATAAGAATGGAGGTAGTATTATTACATCAAAATAATGCATGTTCCACAGTGCTGGCAGTGCACTGATTATTGAATACAAATTTAACGAGGGCCGTAGGGGTACATAAAAGCAACAAATAAAGTTGGAAACGTAACCTCGCAAACAACAAATTGGCTGTAAACAAATAGTACCGCCGGACACCAAAAGCTCATCAGGCATTCTCTGAACATGTTAAGAAAACGAGGCAGTAAGGTAGGGAGAGAAGAAGCACTCATTGAGCCCTGACCTTTGGGGATAGAAGATTTGAACAAGACGTGGAAGTTTGCCTGTAAAATAACCTGGCGCTGTAAGAAAGGAGAGGGAAAAAGAACCAAGTGTTGGCATTAGTGTTTGTTGTTAACAGAATGCATCTCAGGTTCAAGTGGTACGCTAGCTACGTACGCAGTATATTTCAGGTTAAAGTTGCATGATTTCACCCACGCCACTGCTCCTCTCTTCCTCCTCCGTCTCACCCTGCTCCATCTTATGCTGCTTATTTTCTGCCTCAATCTCAAGCGGCGGGGGAGGAGGTGAAGGCAGCCCCGGCGAACGGATATCTTGCCGGTGGCCAGACTATGAAGTATATTTCCTTACGGGGAAGCTCCTGGGCTTCTGTCCTCACGATGTCAACCATTGGGCGGATGCACGGGCTGTCTCGCCCTCGATACCAATTCTCGTTACATTCAAACTCAATCCGAAAAAGGCTCCGGAGGTGGTTGATACCCACAGGGTCTTTATTTGGTGGGCCAAAGTAGAACTGGAACTGGAATGCAAGCCATTGCAGCCTGGGCATGGCTCCTTCCTGGAAGGTGACCCGTGGCACGCGGCTGTCAACTCTGAGGAAATATAGCATCGTGAAGCCTTCACTGCTGATAACTACTGGCTCTCTGGGTACGACTTGGAACCTTAGCGTGAGCCTCTCTAGTTGCCGCATCTCCCGCAGAATCTTGAGTCCTCTCTCCTCTAGTTTGCAGATCGTGATTTCCAGAACTTGAAGGTTGAAGTGCTCTCTGATCCATGGTGGGATGAGCATCTGTTTGGCGCCAACGACTAGGCCTCCCAATAATTGGAAGGAGAGCATCTCCCCAGCTAGTTCAGACAACGCATCACCCTTCTTCAAAGCTTGGCGGATGCACTTAGGAAATTCCACAATTGCTGAAGTGTGACAAACTTCCAATGGTAGTGCTGCAATGCTGCTATCACATTTCAAACTCTTCAACTCCTTCAATCCCCCGATTTCCCTTGGTATCTTCGCCACGTGTGTACCACTGATGAGTAGGTGCTCCAGATGCTGCAGTTTCCCAATCTCTTTTGACAGCATTTTCATCCGTGTACGGCTAATGTCAAGAGTCTTTAACTGCTGCAGGTTCCAAATCTCGTTTGGCAGCTCACTGATCCTTGAAGAGTGCATGTCTAGAGTCTCCAGTTGATGCAGGCTCCCAATCTCCCTAGGCAATTCTGCGATAGACGTATATCTGATTTTCAGGGTGCGCAGTTGCTGCAGGGCCCCGATCTCCCTAGGCAGTTCATCGATTCCATGACCTCTCACATCCAGGGTCTTCAGTTGCTTCAGGTCTCCAATAAAACCGGGTAGTCGTGTGAACCCCTCTCCACTCGCCTCAAATGTCTCCAAACATTGTAGCCTCACTACTTCTGGCGAGGTCTCATTGTTTCCATCCCCATTAAATCCTAACAGGTGCCTCAGACGGACAAGACCACAAATATCCTTCCAATGACGACCCAGTAGATCCGTGGCCCCACAAAGATCCAACACTCGAACCCCTTCCAACTTATCAAAGGGGACTCTATCGATAACTTCATAAATAACAAGGGAACGAACATGATACCAATCCAATGTAGACAAGGGGTCAGCTTGATTCCCTGCATTATCTCTACATGGCGAATTGTAAATACAAAGCCGGCAAATTCTACAGCTATTATTAAATGATGAGGGTGTGATTTCAGAACTATAGGTAAAGAAATTATCTTGACGTGATTTCCATCCAAGGAAATTCCGCAGCATGGGGTGCAATCTCATGTTGCCAGATAATAATGATGTCGGCACAATCAATTCCCTCTTGACAAGGTCTTCAAAGTAAATATTTGCTTCCTCCTCTTCATAAACAAATCCTTCAGAAACCCATCGTCTGACCAAATCTTCCCTTTTAAATATATGACCGTCAGGGTATATACTGCAGTACAACAAGCAAGTCTTGAGCATATGATGAAGAAGATCATCAAAGCCAAGTTGTAAACTCTCTACCAATGGCTCAAATCCTGGGGTATTCTGGATTCCATTTTTCATAACATGTTTCACAATCTCATCTTGCACATCACATGCCTTTGCACCTAGCCCTTGCTGTGCTTGTTTCTCTCGCTCCTGTGTGACTGCTGACAACATACAATGTACAGCCAATGGCATACCACCACACATCTGAACAATAGGATGTTTATAGTCGAAACCTTCTCCGTCAAAATCAGCGTTCATAGCTACTATCCTGGTGGCAATATTATCCTCACCAATTTCGTAGACCCATCCTTTCTCACTGTCCCATTTAGGAAGCATCTTGTGGATCAAAGCATTACGCCTTTTATAATCTTCAAGCCACTTCTCGGCTACATCTTTTACACGAGTTGTTCCCACAATTCTACTGCCCAAATTATTCTCAGGAAGCGACTTCATGATGATTTCCAATTCTCTCAAATTCCATATATTATCAACTACGACTAGGTACCTATCAAGTTGCAAACAGGAGATTGTTAGTTTGATAAATAAGTTACGCAATCCTAGCTAAGTTTGCCACGCTGCACGTGGCTATATATAAATTATCTTTTATTCACAGCCTAAACTTTGGTTAAATTAATGGAAAATATAAAAATACTGCATCTCAAAATGCTATACTCCCTCCGACCCATATTACTTGTTGCTGATTTAGTCCAAAGTTATACTAAATTAGCGACAAGTAATATGGATCAGAGGGAGTACTTAATTTCTCTTGCATGGATGAACTTGAGATTTAGTTATCCCGTTAATCGTCAAATACAAAATGTGGGAACGCTGAAAATAGCATACCACAGTATCAGAATTAATTTTTTGGCAGTTAGCAATGTTTAACCTGGATTTCAGATCCTTATTGCATGCATCCACAATTTTTTGTAACGAAACAGCGCGATGGAACCAGTATTTTTCTATAGTTTCACAACAGATTTCGTATGGAATTCAACTTGTTTTTCGCCAAAACCAGATTTAAATTTGGATCATAATTCAAAAAGTTTTTTTTTGGGGGAATATAGTTTAACTTTTGAAATCACCTTTCTTGAGCATAATTTGGCACATCACACATATAAATGAAAGTTAAATCTAGTTGAGGATATAAATTTGCGCACCTTTTGTCTTTCAGGAAATTTGATATGATGTCGATGAGATGTTCCTCTTCGGTGGCTTCTGCAGTGCCAACAAGTGGTACACTTCTATTAGGTGCTACTTGTTCAAGAATTGTAATGAGAACCCCCCTCATGTTACCACCTGGAGTGACTGAAACAAAAGCCCGGGACTGGAACTTATCTCCAATCGCCTCATACACTAGGTCGGCAAGGGTTGTTTTGCCCATACCGGCCGGTCCATAGATTGAGGCCATTTTGAGCTGCAGCCCTTCTTTTCCGATGAGGTGTCGGATGAGCTTATCCTTTGGTCCGACCATACCCACCAGCTCTAATGCATCCTTGCGGACAAACGGATAAGCTCGAGGCTTGTCTGGAGTACTGGAGTTGTCCATGGCTATTTTTCCACATGAAAATAAGCTTGAGACGGTGGAATTCTTCTTCGCATCCCACTTGCTGCAGCACCTCTCCGACACATCACTGGCTCATTTCTTGAAATCTTGGAAAGGTCTTGCTTTGATATTGGTCTGTACGAGCCGCTTGTTGCTGAGGTTAGGCTCTAAGCTGAGGATGAAGTCAAAGATGGCGTCGTCAACATCGTCAGCAAGATTCAACGCTTCCATCTTCAACGCCTTGGATGGCACATCGAGCTCCTCCCTCTCCCATATGTTCCAAAGGAGGGAGTGCACGGGCTTGAGCTTGGATATGATGAACTTGACGTCTCTCCGAGTACGCCACCGAAGCTTGTACTCACTGCCGAGCAGAGCAGCTAGCTTGGCAATGATGGGCCCTAAGGCCCCCGTAGCTGCAGTCACAGAAGCCTTCTCCATGTCTTCTCTGCTAGGCCCCGGCCAGCAAAGACGAGACTTTCACAGCTAGCGGCTTCATGGCGAGCTCTCTTCCTCCCCCTCACTCATCGCATATATGGTTTATGTTGTGGCTTGAGAGTTGAGCCTGGAAGTGGACTTTCTAACCATCAACTTCCTATGATTAACATAAGCAGGGCTGGTGAGATGGCATCTTCCAGTTGCTTGGTTTAGTGGGTTGGGTTAGATGGCGTCAGTAGTTTAATGCCCTTAATTGATACCTTCTCTTCTACTCATATTTTAACCTTATCCATCCATGTGCAGTCCTCCCACAGTGGGTGTAACATATAGCTGGATGCTATCTTGATTTTGATTCCCTTAACTGCTACCTTGTTCTACTCATATTGTAAACTTGTCCGCCCATGTGCATGCGCTTCTCCTAACGGGGTAACTGTTAGCAATAATCTTGCCTAGTGTTGATACACGGGGAGGGTGCTCAAGTGAATAGCCAACTCTCTTACTCTTTTTACATGAATATTCTCTTCGGTATGTGGCTTCCTAGTATATGAATATGATTTATACATCTAAGCCACGTTACAAGATGAAGTATTGAGTATTATCTCTACCCACAGTACTTGGAGGGGATAACCATTAATAGTTTTTCGTAATACACAGGCCTGATTACTCAAGAATTAGTGGTCAGAGCTTATGTGTGAACAGGAAAAAGTTGAAAGCGGCATGGATTTGGTAGACAGACATTGGCACATTGGATTTATATAGTATACACGCATCAGCTTGAAACAATTACTTGAGACTTCGGAACTTTTAGCCAAAGTTGAAATTTAGCAAGTACTCCAGGAAAGGTGCCAAAAGGCAGTGAAAAAAGGTGCCACAAGGCACTATCTAACAGTGATTCCAGAATCGAATTGTCCAACCTCCAGAATTTCTGAATTGCAACTACTCCCTCCGTTTCAAAATATAAGATATTTTAGCCTATTGTTGACATGCATGTATCTAGACATCTTTTAGTGTGTAGGTTAGAAACAAAAGAGGTGAACCTATATACTAAAGGAAAAATAGCATCTGGATACATGTGTGTCAATAATAGGCTAAAACATCTTATATTTTAGAGCGGAGGGAGTATATGTGAAGTCATGAACTAGCATACAATTCTATGAATCTGAACAGCTGAAAGTATATGATGAAAATAGATAAGCCAAAGAAGCAAACCAAATATAAAAGGATTTTTACCCGAAATCACAGAGACTTGGCCGTCTCCAATACTGCTCGGAGCTCTAGGAGGATCAGGAAATAACAAACAAGTGTTAAGTACATAGAATAGGCATGCACCGAATATGGAATCCAAAATTCAGTTTATCCCTTGCAATTAACAAACAACTCTGGCATATAATAAAGATAAAATGATTAGAAGGCACAGGCCACTGGGGCTCAATTGCACAAGCACGGAATGAGGTATGAAGCTATCCAATATTTGGTAATGCCAAACGCACATAAACAAGGTAACTGAAAGTAAATTCATAGTAGCACTAACAGGGGATGAAAGTATAGAAATCTGCGCCACTTCCATGAAAGGGCACCCTGAAGAGTATGAAGGAGACAATTAAATCTAAACCAAAACATAGTGATCCTCAGTATCATGATTATCCTGTGTAATCACTCCTTCAGATGATCTGCAATGAGCATTTCAGTCCAATACCTATAACTAATTCTATTTGTGAAAGATGTAGCATTGGAAAATTTGGCACCATTACTCAAACCTAACTGATCTTGTCAGCACATATTTATTTCACTATTTTCACATAGCATCTAGAAATACTGCTTGCTCAAGAAGGTGCTCCTCTACGGCCTCATTCTGGTTTTTCACTTCACTGGTGACTCCCATACTGCCACGCAAACCTGTTACCACCCTACCCTGGCATTGCCGTTGTGTACAGTTAATACTTCTGGGCATATATGTAACTGTAACAATGATGAGATGATAGGTGTAAAGATCTTCTTGGTAAGACTACAAGCTTCAATTACTGTTATTTTACACAATGTACCAATGCTCCATGCAAGCATATGCTATCAAAAAGACAAGATGAAGAATATAGACTAAATATTTACCAAGAGAACATTCAATTTCAAATAAAAATAATGTCAGGTAATAAACTCATTATATACCCCAAGAATATTTAGATCCACATAATATAAGAAGCTAGGTAGGAAATTATGTTGCCAGTTCCGGCCGTATTCAGACATAGAGGAAAAATAAGCAATCTGTGGAAAACTATTCATGTAAAATAATAGAAGATTGGCAATAGCTCCATGGACACATAAGGATCCAGGTATTCAATCATCGTACGAACAGTGAGGAGCAGCAGTACAGCCAATACCAAATGGATCTTCTGACCCACAACAATGCCAGTACTGGAGCACTTTGCCTGCACCTGGAGTATCCATGGTCCCACCAACATGGACGCTTTCAAATTTCCTCTTCGTTTCTCCTGGGGTTGCAGAAATCAACAACTTAGTTTTGTGAGCAATACTAGAGAATGTACAGGCTGATGCCTTGAGGAAGAAAGAACAAGATTGCAACGCCTTTCTAACTAAAATGGTAGTGGCGAATTTAGTATACCAGATCAACAAAGTAATCACAATTCACAGTTCACAAGTCAAAGATTTGCACATGAAAAATGCTAGCTATAACAAGAAAATCAAAGGCCACCTAAAGCTGCCCACAGTTGAACAAAACAAGATACGTTTCATGCAAAATGATCCGATCCTGAGCCTTGGGAAAGCAATTTTCACAAAAGAATAAGTAGGCAAAGTTGAAGTAATTCTCGTCCGGATCAGATGTACGGCTACTGATTGCCTGCCAACCATGGTTAGAAATCGACAAGACGGTGAGCAGACAGGGCATGTTTCATAGACGCGTACTCACCGCTAACTACTGGGTCTGAAGATAAGCAGGTAGCTGCAAGAGAGACGATTTCTCACCTCCAAAGTGGGCCGTGTGGTGGCGGCAGGACGATGGGTGATTTGCCGCCGGATCGTACTGCTTCTTGCAATTCTTGCACGTGCGGAGCACGGGCCCGCTCACGCCTCCTTGGACGGCTGCGGCGGTGAAGGACACTGACGGCCGGAGGTGGCGGCGCGGGGGAGCCCGGGAGGTGGGGCAAGCCCGGCTGGTTGCCTGGAGGAGCGGCACACGCGCGAGCGGCGCGGCCATGTGCCGGCGCCGGCGCACGCCGGCGCAAGTGCGTAGCTGTCTAGCGGGGTAGGCTCTAGGGACGGATTGGGCGTGATTGGTAGGCACCAGCCGATCTGGAGGGAGCTCGAGTTCAGTAACTGGCCGTTAACTGCATTTGTTGCTTACTCTTCCTCCTTTTCTCCTTTTCCGTTCTTTCTCCGCCGAATAATACAGTGGCTCAGGGAAATTCCATTCGGCTTGCGTATCAAATTTTTACAAAGTTCTAATAAAAAAATTCGTGTACATCTCCACAATATACGTGAGTACGTATAATTTCACAAAAAAGGAATTTTTTTGATCAATGTAAAAAAACAAAACATATCACACAAAGAGCTTTATTTTTTGCACTGAATTTTGTCTCACTTTAGACAGGCCAAATGATAGGTCAAAGTTTTGTGAAACAACTTTGTGCGAATGTAGCATGTGAAGCTGTACAAGGATATTTTTTACTTAGAATTTTTTACATTTTAAATAACATTAAAGATGCATTTCAAATAAAAGAGAGCATAACATATACATCCAAGAGGCAAAACATCACTCCCGCTGGCTCTATCTTCCTTTCGCCCTCTCCTTTCTTTCTCCCCTCAAGAGGAGCTATTTATCAGAAAACCGTGGAGTATTTGGCCATTTTGGTCTGCTTGGCCGAGATCTCGTGGAGTAGCAAACCATGACGATGTTTGAGCTTGGGAAAGTGAGTTGTCTAACAACACGTACTGGATAAAACTTGTAGAGTGATAAATTAGTTTGTTTTGTGCTTAACATCTTTGTAGTCATTTTGTCTGGATAATTAGGGACTTGCTTTGATTCTCCTAAAATTTGGTGGATCCAAGACATAGTTTACAATTATCTATCTTCTGTTTCTCTTATCTTTTTATTCCAGGCCAATGTGCTTAAGATGCACAAAAAATGCATCTAACCCAACTAAGAAGTAACGTTTTGTTTGCGTTTTAGAAATTCTCGTAATCATTAACTGTTAGATATACTAATCTTTGGATGGCGACATGGCGTGTGTCAATATGAGTTAGACATTTCTTAGGTCAATTTTTTCACCTAAGTGCCCTAGCAAATGATAGTATGGCATATTGCCATTTTTTCTTCTGTAGCAGGGTTCATCCGTCGATCCGTAGATCAGCTGCCCTGAAGAGTCTTTTCTCCGATCTATAGATCGGTTTTTCTTTCCATCGGCCGCTTGGCTGGTTTTTTTTTTGATTTACCGATCATAGATCGAATTGAGTCGCCCACCGCGCTGTCATCACGCGCATCTACTCTGACCTCGGCGTTGACTCTGCACCAGCGGACTCCTCAACGCCGGCCATCACGGCTTACTCGCTGGCGCCAGGGTACTCGGCCGGCAGCTGCGCCTGCCTCGGTCGGTGCGCGGCTGACTCGCCGATGCCGACTCCGCACCGGCTAGCTCGCCTTCACCATCCGCGCAACAAGGACGACACGATGTCTGAGGAACGCCTTGATGCGTTGCTTCCAGCTCCTCTCGTCTGTGCGATATCCATCGCCGGTCCGTCTTCACCATCATCGACTGGGACTTCATCGACAATGGCGCTATCGACTCCGATCTACGCGCCATCATCCACACCGCGTGTACGCGCATGCATCGGTTTGATCAGTCGATCTCGTGTGTGTCGCGCCATGCCCGTCCCTGAGCACACGCCTATCATTAATGGAGCATCGGGTTACCGCTGCATCGCCCCCTCGGGCCGCAGCGCCGCCGCCATTGGTCCCACCTGCCATTTTCTGACACGCATGCCTATGCTTGTATGTCATTGGTGGTTCTCACGCCACCGACTTCTGCCATGCCTTCCCAGGCGGTGGTCTCTAGCCGCTACGCCGACTCACACCTTGTGGCTACACCGCCCCTTTGGGGTGTAGCGTCACTGCACGTGGTCACCTTCGCCGTCCCTGCGCACGGGCATCCCCGGCTACCACCGTGCTGCCTCTCTCAACGCGGGTTGCCAACTTTCGCACATGGTTTTTGTCATGCTGTCGGGTTCTTCCTCGCCTACCTCGAGCACCGCCGCTGCACTTCCACAGGTAACTACATGGCCACTTCTGGTCAGCGCAGTCCCATCGACAATGGCACTATCGACTCCGATCTAAGTGTTGTCATCCACACCGCGTGTACGCGCATGCATCGGGTTTGATCAGTCGATCTCGCGCGTGTCGCGCCATGCCCGTCCCTGAGCACGCGCCTATCACTAATCGAGCATCGGGTTGCCGCTGCATCGCCCCCTCGAGCCGCAGCGCCGTCACCATTGGTCCCAGCTGCGGTTTTCTGACACGCCTTCCTATGCTTGTATGTTGCCAGTGGTTCTTGATACGTCTCAAACGTATCTATAATTTTTGATGCTCCATGCTTGTTTATATACTATTTGCTTTGTGTTTGGTTACACTTCGTGACATTTTTATGCATTTTCCGGAACTAACCTACTAACGAGATGCCACAGTGCCAGTTCCTGTTTTTTGCTGTTTTTGTGTTTCAGAAAAGCTACACAGGAAATATTCTCGGAATTGGACGAAACAAAAGCCGAACTTCCTATTTTTACCGAAGCTTCGCGAAGACCGAAGATGAGACGGAGGGGGGCCAGGGGCCAGCCACACCATAGGGTGGCGCGGCCCAACCCCTGGCTGCGCCACCGGGTGGTGAGGCCACCTGGCCCACCTCCTGACGCTGCCCTTTTGCCTATAAATTCCCCTCAACGGGAAAAACCTAAAGGACGGATCGCTTTTCCTCGAAACATACTGCAAGCCGCCGCCATCGTCAAAGCGAGATCGGGAGGATCCAGGAGCTCTTCCCGGCACCCTACCGGAGAGGGGAATCCCTGCCGGAGGCCTTCTCCACCACCATGGTCGCCTCCAGAGTGATGTGCGTCTACCTTGGACTACGGGTCCATAGCAGTAGCTAGATGGTTGACTTCTCCACCATGTGCTTCATGTTTAGATCTTGTGAGCTGCCCTACATGATCAAGATCATCTTTGTGTAATTCTACATGTTGTATTTGTTGGGATCCGAAGAGTATTGGTACTATGTCAAGTTGATGTGCTGAATTATATATCTTTATGTTATCTCTATGTTGTTTATGATCTTGCATGCTCTCTGTTGCTAGTAGATATCTTGGCCGAGTAGATGCTAGTGACTCCAAGAGGGAGTATTTATGCTCGATAGTTGGGTTCATGCCTCTAGTAATTTGGGGGAGTGACATAAACCTCTAAGGTTGTAGATGTGATGTTGTCACTAGGGAGAAAACAACATTCTTGTGTCCAAGGACATTTGCTTTGTTTACTTTACGCAATTTGCTTAATGCAGTCATCCGTTGTTCGCAACTTAATACCCGATGGTTGCTCGGACGACATCCGGAGGGTGGATTATCAGTCATAGATGCAGTTGGATTACGGTCTATATATTTTGTCGTAATGCCCAGAGTGAATCTCATAGTGATCCTCATGACATATGTACGTTATCTTTATTCTATCAATTGCCCAACTGTAATTTGTTTACTCAGCATGTTGTTATTTATCTTATGGAGAGACACCACTAGTGAATTATGGACCCCGGTCCAATTTCCTTTACATTGCTATATCGTTTACTTTTACTCACACTGTTTACTTTTACTTGCATAATATTACCTTTTACCACTCGATATGCTCAATTCTTTGTTTACAGCAACCCGGTGAGATTGACAACCTCATCGTAAGTTGGGGCAAAGTACTTGGTTGTGTTGTGTGCAGGTTCCACGTTGCTGCTAGTGAAAAGCCACGCACCAGCATTTTCTGGCGCCATTGTCTGGAGCGTCGCGAAGCTAGCAAGCATCACCTTCTGAAGTTTGGCTTTCTCCTACTGGTTCGATAAACCTTGGTTTCACAACTGAGGGAAACTTGCTGCTGTGCTCCTCATACCTTCCTCTTGGGGTTCCCAACTGGGTGCCTACAACGCACCATCAAGCATTTTTCTGGCGCAGTTGCCGGGGAGGAAGAAGATTTCTGCAGGGGGAGTCTCTCACGCTCAATCTTTTATTTTGTTTTTGTTTTGCTTTATTTTATTTTTGCTTGCATCGTTTTATCAAAAATACAAAAAAATTAGTTCCTTTATAGTTGTTACTTTTACTTGCTTGCTTTTAGTTTTGCTAGAATGGGTACTCCTGAGAACACCAAGTTGTGTGACTTTACTAGCACGAAAAACAATGATTTTATCTGCACTCCTATTGCGCCACCTGCTCCTGAGGCAAATTTTTATGAGATCAAACCTGCTTTGTTGAATCTTGTTATGAAAGAGCAATTTTCTGGTGCCAGTTCTGATGATGCTGCAGCTCATCTCAACAATTTTGTTGAGCTATGTGAGATGCAAAAGTATAAGGATGTAGATGGTAATATTATTAAGCTTAAGTTGTTTCCTTTCTCTTTAAGAGGAAGAGCTAAGGATTGGTTGCTATCTTTGCCTAGAAATAGTATTGATTCTTGGAATAAGTGTAAGGATGCTTTTATTGGAAAATACTATCCTCCCGCTAAGATTATAGCTTTGCATAGTGATATTATGAAATTTAGACAGTTTGATAATGAACATGTTGCTCAAGCTTGAGAAAGAACGAAATCTATGATAAAGAATTATCCCACTCATGGACTGACTACTTGGATGATTGTCCAAACCTTTTATGCAGGACTAAATTTTTCTTCAAGAAATATATTGGATTCAGCTGCTGGAGGCACTTTTATGTCCATTTCCTTGGGCGCCGCAACTAAGCTTCTTGACAATATGATGGTAAATTCTTCTGAGTGGCACACCGAGAGAGCTCCACAAGGTAAGAAGGTAAATTCTGTTGAGGAAACCTCTTCCTTAAGTGATAAGATTGATGCTATTATGCTTATGCTTTCTAATGATAGAGCTCATGTTGATCCTAATAATGTTCCTTTGGCCTCTCTGGTTGCTCAAGAAGAGCATGTTGATGTAAACTTAACTAGAAATAATAACTTCAACAACGGTGCTTATAGGAACAATTTTACTAGCAACAATTATAGGTCGTATCCTTCTACCAATGGTAATGGTTATGGTAACTCTTATGGTAATTCCTCCAACAACACTAGGGGCGCGCCCTCTGAGCTTGAAGTCATGCTCAAGGACTTCATCGGTAAGCAAACTGCTTTTAACAAGTCTGTTGAGGAAAAGTTGGGTAAAATTGATATTCTTGCTTCTAAAGTTGATAGCCTTGCTCTTGATGTTGACCTTCTGAAACTAAAATTGTTGCCTAATGATGTGAAGGAAAGCAATACTTTTGCCGCTACTAATGCCATCCAAGTTAGAATTGATGAAAATGTTAGGATGTTAGCAGAATTGCATGCCAGGTGGGAAAGAGAAGATGAGATGGCTAGAAAGATGAAGATATGTACTATTACTACCTCTAATGATGTTGTTTCAAATGCTAGCAATCCTCTTACTTTGATTGGTGTAGAGAAATCTCCTACTCCTTGTGCGAAAAAGCCTAAAACTGCAAAAACTTTTTCTACAAAAAGTGCTAAAAAAATTCGGAGTATGAGAGATGATAGCTCTATTTCTTTTAATGATTTTGATGTTGATGGCTGCAATATATCTGAAGTTATTTTGTTCTTGCAAAAGCTTGCTTTGAGTCCTAATGTTAGTTCTATTAATGTTGCTTTTACAAATCATATTACAAATGCTCTCATGAAAATTAGGGAGGAAAAGTTGAAACAAAAGGCTTATATTCCCAAGAAGTTAGAAGATGGTTTGGAGCCCATCATTGATATGCATGTTAATGGTTTTGATTGCCATGCTTTATGTGATTTGGGTGCTAGTATTTCTATTATGCCTAGAAAGATTTATGATATGCTTAGTTTACCACCGCTTGAAAAATGTTATTTTGATGTTCCACTTGCTGATGTTGCTAAGAAGAAACCTTGGGGAAGGCTTAATGATGTTCTTATTATGGTTAACAATAACCTTGTTCCCATTGATTTTCTTGTTATGGATGTTGAATGCAATGCTTCATGTCCTATTATTTTGGGAAGACCTTTTCTTCCAACTGTAGGTGCCATCATTGATATGAAGGAAGGTGAAAGAGCATTTCCCGCCTAATTGATTTTGGCGTTTGTTAACAATACATTATCTATTAATGTGTGATTATGCTTTGCAGGATTTAATTATGTTCTTGCACAAGATATTGGGTTTCCTATATTATACTTGATATTTATCATTATCCAAAGGAAATTATTGAGGAAATGGTGAAAATAAGCTCTGGGAGAAGTTTCATATAAAGCTGGGCTAGGAAGGCCGGCTTTAGCCGGTCCCAGACCTGCTATAGCCGGACTGCTCGTTTTCGAGAGGGGCTCTGCGCCTCTGGACTCTACCGGCTATTTGTCCGGCTATTTCCGGCTGGGCCGGATATTTCAGGCCGGCTATAGCCGGTCTGAGGCCGGCTTTAGCCGGTGTGGCCGGCTTTAGCCGGTGTGGCCGGCTTTAGCCGGACTTATCTCCGGCTATAGCCGGACTTCCTGGCTGGCAACGGTCAGATATTTTGGGGGGGTATAAATACCCCCCTCTTCTTCTCCAACGGGCAGCTCATCCAAATAGAAGAAGACCACCATTGTTGAGCCACCAATTCAACTAGATCTCCTCCCTCAACCCACCAAAGCTCTTGATCTTTGGAGAATCGAAGGAGAAGACCATCATCTACATCCTCACCGAAGCGATTTGATTTCCCCTCTCATTTGCTTGAGGGCCCTTGTGTCCCAAGACCTTGTTTGTGTATTTGATATATTGCTACTTGTTGTTTGACAGCATTGTGTTGTGCTTGGGAGCCTCCAATTCGGTTGTGGATGCGTGCCCCAAGATTGTAAAGGCCGGTTCCGCCTTGAGGAATCCCTTAGTGGAAAGTGAGCTAGGCCTTTGTGGTGGAAGCTTGCACCGGATAATAGGGTGAGCCTTTGTGGCGTTGGTTAGGCCTTTGTGGCAACCACACCCCTCCAACGTAGACGTACTTCCCCTAAAAAGGAAGGAACTACGGGAATTACATCCGTGACTCCGCGTGCTCCACTCTCGGTTACCTCTATCCTTTATTGCCTTTATATATTGTATCTTGGTTAGCTTGCTAGTTGACATATAGGTAAATTCACCTTAGTTGCATATCTAGAGAATTTACCTTTGTGTCAAGCCTAAATTGAAAAAGAACTAAAATTTGAGTAGCACCTATTCACCCCCCCCTCTAGGTGCCCATACGATCGGTTCAATTGGTATCAGAGCCTCGGCTCTTATTTCGGGCTTAACCGCCTAAGAGTATGGAAACATCACCTAGTGAGGGCTCGGGTCAAGTTTCCATGGGTGAGTTCAAATCTTTGGAATCATCCATGGCTTCCATGACATCTCAAATAAGTGAGTTGCGTGAAATGATGGCGCAACTCATGCAAGCTAAAACTGCTAATGCTTCTCCACCTCCGGAAAAACCCGCTACTCCACAAGTGGAGAATGTGGGGATAGATGAGGAGGGTGCCGACAAAAATGGCGATGCTAAGTCTTCCACCAAGGCCGACGGGAAAGGTGAATACCCGCATTGGTATTCACCCGACCCGCCGGTTCCTCATCCTCATATTAACCATAGAGGTGATCCGCCTAAGCTTGATGCATTAAACTTTGGTCAATGGCAATATCAAATGATCTCTCATATGCGCAGTTCTTGCATCGAGCTTTGGAGGATCGTTGAGGAAGGATTCAAGGCCGTGGATCCCCACAACATGACAAGAAGAGAGACGGTCGATAGCCAACTCAATGCTACCGCTCTTCACATGATTCAAGTCGCCGTGGGATCCAAGGACTTGCCTCACATCCAACACTTCTCCACCGCCAAAGAAGCTTGGCAAGGACTCTCCGACGTCTTTGTTGGCAACGAGAGCATGAAGAAAACAAGATATAGTGCCTTCTCAAATCAAGCGGAGGGTTTCTTCATGATGGATGGTGAGGATCATCAAGAGATGTATAGAAGACTCAAGGCTATTGCTACCACCTTCAAGAACCTCGGTGCTCACCATATTGATGATGAGTGGATCAAGATGAAGTACATTCTTGCTCTCACTCCATATGAGCCCGCGGATGTGAAGAGTGTTCAAGGAAAGCACAACTTCAATGAGATGACCTCCAATCAAGTGATGCAAGAGATTCAAGCCTACAAGGTTTCCGCACAAAATGCGGAAGATGCCCGTGCCCGTGCCATAGGAATGCAAAGAAGCTCTAATCTTGCATTGAAAGCAAGTGTGGTTGAGAAAGAGGTTCCTCTTCAAGCGAATATTGAAGCAAGACTAGAGATGTGTCCCGAGGACATAAGGCATGAGTACAATGAGCACATGCCTTCTATGGAAAAACCTTTTGGGTTGATCCACACAAGGCTAAAGAAGACAATCAAAGAAGAAGCAAGTCAAGTGGCTATCAAAGGAATAACAACAATGGTCAAAGGGTGAGGACTTGCTACAATTGCAATGATAGATTTCACTTTGTTGCCGAGTGCCCTTATGAGAAGAGAGAAGACCATGGTGGAAAGCTCATCTTCAAAAGCAAGACCAAGTCACCATCCAAGAAGCCATTTGTGAAGAAGGGTGGACCAAAGAAGAAGCAACCAAAGTTTGTGTTCTTGACTCAAGAAGAGTACTCCGCAAGTGAGAGTGAAGAAGAAGAAACTACAACTAGTGAGATGGCCGCAATGGCAACCACCTCAACTTCCTCCACATCACTCTTTGAATCCCCCAATGAGGACTCTCTTGTCAAGAACGTCAAGTGCCTTATGGCCAAGTCTTCCGAGGTATCACCCACATCTTTCTCTTCCTCTAAGACAAATGATGATTCCTTGAATGATCTTGCTAGTCTTAGAGTAAAGGAAGAAATTGTTGCTTTTGATGATTATGTGTCTAGTGTAGATGGTGTTCATAAGATTCACTTTGAACGTCTATTGAGCCAATATGGTAAAACTCTTGAAAAACTAGATGAACAAATGAGGCTTGAAAGAGAATATGCTCAAGATATTGCCTCACTAACCGAGTCTCTTGAAGAAGAGCAAGAGGAACGAGCAACTCTTGAAGAGAAGCTCGATTCCATTGAGGAATCTAATAATGAAGTTGTTTCCAAACTCACTAAAGAGCGTGATCATGCTCGTGCTAAAGTAAAAATGCTCAAAAAGGAAAAGGTTGAATTTGGTGTTGGTCATGATATACTTGTTAAGGATTTAGAAGATCTTGACAAGGCTCACAAGGCCTTGAAAAGTGAACACTCTATTCTTACCAAGTCACATGAACAACTTCAAATTCAATTGACTAAGAATAATGTGCCTAGTTCTTCTACTTCTACTTGTGATCATGCAAATGTTATTGAAGAAAATGCTAGGTTGAAAGATGAGCTTGCCAAGTCCTCCATTCCCATAGGTGAGAAAAACTTGAATGACCTTTTGAGTAAGCAAAAGGCATTTGGTGATAAAACGGGGATTGGCTATGTCTCAAAGAAGAAGAAGAAGAACAACAAGAAGAAGAAGGCCAAGCCCGCTCAAGCAAAGAAGGATCCTATTGTGAGTGGCAAAGCCACTCATGATGATCATGCGGGAATTGCTAACCCTCACTATGTTTTATTTCGTGATTATTATGGTGATGTTTATGCAAAATATGTTGGTCCAAATGATGGTTATGTTGCTTGGTCTATTTGGGTTCCAAAGACCCTTGTTGCTAACAAAAGAGGACCCATTGAAAAATGGGGACCTAAAACCAAGCAATGATCTCTTGTAGGACTATGCTTCCGGTGGATCAAAATGGGTGCTTGATAGTGGATGCACAAGTCATATGACCGGAAGCAAGAAGATTATGACGGAGATAAGGCCTAATGACAATCATATAACCGTCACTTATGGAGACATGTCACAATCCGAGGTATTGGGTCTTGGCAAGGTGGTGGTCGCACCGGATATTTCCCTTGTGGACGTCATGCTTGTTGAGACCCTAGGTTACAATTTACTTTCAGTTCGTGCACTTGGTAAGATGGGCTTTGCCGTCTTCATTGATAATGACATTGTGGTACTCTTGTGGAGCAAGTCTCTAAAGGTCGCTTTCGTTGGACACATTGAAAATAACTTGTATGTGGTGGACTTTTCGGGGAAAACCACTACAAGTGCAATGTGTTTATTTGGAAAGGCCGATGTGGGTTGGCTTTGGCATCGCCGACTAGCCCATGTCAATATGAGAACTTTGCAAAGCCTTCACAAGGGTGGCCACATACTCGGACTAAAAGTGAATGTTTCTTTTGCCAAAGATCGTGTTTGCAGGGCTTGCGTTCTAGGAAAAATGCATGATTCTCCCCACCCAAGCAAGACTATCATTTCTTCCAAGAGGATCTTGGAGCTCCTTCATGTGGATCTTTTTGGTCCTCCCTCTCATGCAAGTCTTGGTGGGAAGAAATATTGTTTGGTGATTGTTGATGACTATTCAAGATATACTTGGGTTTACTTCTTCAAGCATAAGAGTGAGACTCAACAAACCGTCATCGACTTTGCCAAGGAAGTTGAACGTCAACATGGGCAAACTATTTTGGCAATTAGAAGTGACAATGGCTCGGAGTTCAAGAACTACACCTTAAATGGATTTCTTAGTGATGAGGGGATTCGTCATCAATATTCCGCTGCATACACCCCTCAACAAAATGGTGTAGCCGAAAGGAAGAACCGGACTCTTATGGATATGGCTAGGTCCATGTTGGCGGAGTTTAAGTCTCCATACAACTTTTGGGCCGAAGCTATCTCTACGGCTTGTCACTCATCAAACCGGCTCTTCCTCCGCAAAGGCCTAAACAAGACTCCATATGAAATACTCACCGGAAGCAAGCCCAACATCTCCTACTACCGGGTTTTCGGGTGTAAGTGTTTCTTTAAAAGAAAAGGAGTTCGTTTAGGTAAATTTGATCCAAAAGCAATAGAAGGTATTTTTGTTGGTTATGGTGCCGAATCCCACACTTATAGAGTCTTCAACAAGTCCACCGGACATGTTGAAGAATCTTGTAGTGTGGTATTCGAAGAGAATGACGGCTCCCAAGGGGGGCGAGATGTTGTTTCTTGTGATGTAGATGATGAAATACCTTGAGAAGCCATAGGAAGAATGGGCGTGGGATTTTTCCGCCCCATTGAGGGACACCTTGTGGCCGACCGGGAAGGACTATGCTCTACTCAAGTGGAGCCTTCATCTTCACAAGCACAACAAGCCTCTCCCAAGGAAGCAACTAATGCACCAACCGAAGAACAAGACAAGGACCTTCATGAAGAAGAAGGGGCACCACCATCCTCTCCGGTTATCTCAACCGCCCCCAATTCTTCACAAGACCAAGATCAACCTACTCATGAAGATAATGATGATCAAGGTCAATTTGATGGTCAAGACGGGGACCAAAATGATCAAGATGATCAAGTGACTCCTCCAAGGTCTAATGAGGAGATCGAAGCCCGTCGCAAGAAAAGAGTTGAAAGGGATTTGGAACTTAAAGGTCATACCCTTGAGAGGGTTATTGGAGATTTAAGAAGCAAAGTGTCAACCCGGCGTCAACTGGCACAATTTAGCTCTCATCATGCTTATATCTCCATGGTTGAACCCAAGAAAGTATTTGAAGCTCTTGAAGATCCGGATTGGTTGGATGCTATGCATGAAGAACTCAACAACTTCAAGCGCAATAATGTATGGGTGTTAGTAGAGAAGCCAAAGGAGTGCCGCAATGTGATTGGCACAAAGTGGATATTCAAGAACAAGCAAGATGAGCATGGAATTGTTGTGAGGAACAAGGCAAGATTGGTTGCTCAAGGTTTCTCTCAAGTTGAAGGCATTGACTTTGGAGAAACTTATGCTCCCGTGGCTCGTCTTGAGTCCATCTGTATCCTTCTTGCATATGCCACTCATCATAATTTTAAGTTGCAACAAATGGATGTTAAGAGTGCATTTCTTAATGGTCCATTGAAAGAGGAAGTGTATGTTAAGCAACCCCCGGGGTTTGAGGATCTCAACTTTCCTAACCATGTCTACAAACTCCATAAGGCACTCTATGGCCTTAAACAAGCCCCACGTGCGTGGTATGAGCACCTTAGGGAGTTGTTGGTAGACCGTTGGTTTGAAGTTGGGCAAATCGATCCTACTCTTTTTACTAAGAGGGTCAATGGGGAGCTTTTCGTATGCCAACTATATGTTGATGATATTATCTTTGGCTCTACTAACAAAGCTTTTAATGATGATTTTTCAAAGCTTATGACCGATAGGTTCGAGATGTCTATGATGGGCGAAATGAAGTTCTTTCTTGGTTTTGAAATCAAGCAATTGAAAGAAGGGACTTTCATTTATCAAGCCAAATATGTCCAAGACATGCTCAAGAGGTTCAAGATGAAGGAACTAAATGGGGCCGCCACACCAATGGCCACAAAATGTCATCTTGAGCTTGATCCCAATGGTAAAGATGTGGATCAAAAGGTATACCGTTCTATGATCGGTTCTTTGCTTTACCTTTGCGCATCTAGACCCGATATTGTGTTGAGTGTAGGTGTGTGTGCAAGGTATCAAGCCGCTCCTAAAGAAAGCCACCTTATGGCGGTTAAGAGAATCTTTCGATATTTGGTTCATACCCCAACTTATGGGCTTTGGTATCCCAAAGGCTCGGATTTCTCTCTTTGTGGCTTCACGGATTCGGATTGGGCCGGTGACAAGGATGATAGGAAATCAACCTCCGGAGCTTGCCAATTTCTTGGTAGGTCTTTGGTGTGTTGGTCTTCTAAGAAGCAAAATTGTATATCTCTCTCCACCGCCGAAGCCGAATATATTTCCGCCGCAAGTGGATGCACTCAATTGTTATGGATGAGGCAAACTTTAAAGGAATATGGTGTCAATTGTGACAAAGTGCCTCTTTTATGTGACAATGAGAGTGCTATCAAGATAGCCTATAATCCGGTGCAACATTCAAGAACCAAGCATATTGAGATCTGGAATCATTTTATTAGAGATCATGTTGCCCGTGGTGATATTGAGCTTGCATATGTAAGCACCAAGGATCAACTTGCCGACATATTCACGAAGCCCCTTGATGAAGCAAGATTTGGATATTTGAGGAATGAGCTAAATATCATTGATTCAAGGAGTGTGGCTTGAGCATCTTGCAAATACACCTATTTTTCAATACTTGTTTGGTTTAGGTGTAGGCATGGAGATAGGGGGAGTGCGGTCCTAATTAATTGGGCTATCCCTCCCCCCATAATGCCAATAGTGACAAAATTGTTCTCTTTCTATCATTTTGTGATATATGAGTTTCAATGACGAGTATTGGTTATGGACCCAAGATATATCTTCGCGGTCCAATGCCATAACACTCATACATGGTGGCCTCGGCCACCGACCTCTTCTTTTCGAAGAGTTGATTCCTTGCAAATCTTATTTGAGTTTTATTGAGCTTGTTCGTCATTATCTCTATCCGTGAAATGGGAAGGCACTCGCATTGGATTTTCAAAGTTTTCTTGTGTTTTGCAATGCCAAGTGCCGAGAACCACTCCATGCTTGTTTTCTGTCCTAAGCCCACTTATCTAAAGCCAAATCATCCTCTCTTGCATGCCCAGAATTTCCAGAAATCAGTGTCATCAGTTTGTGCCATCTAGACCGGCTATAGCCGGTCCTCCACCGGAAATAGCCGGGGTGCGGCTTTAGCCGGCCCACCCGGCTATAGCCGGCCTGGGGATTTCGAGCCCATCACTTTAGGCCGTGGGGGTGAGGGTTTCCTCAGTTACCCCCCCCACGCCTATCTTCCTCGCTCGAGCCCCTCCCTTGGCCGCCGCCGCCATCAATCGCCTCCACTCCGGCCGCCGGAGCTCCTTCTTCGGCCGGCCCTCCTCTCCGGCGTCCTCCCCTATGGATCAGGGTACCCTCCCCTACCTTCACCTCTCTCTCTCTCCCTAGTTCTCTCTAGGGTTAGGGTTAGTTGAATTTTTGGGTACCTTGTTCATCTGAGAATGTTTGGTCTCATGATTTCCTTCCTGCATTGCATAAATTGAAAGTACTAGACTTGTTTTGGTGGCCTACTCCTGTGATTTCGCAGCCTGTTCATCTGGTCCGGCTTTTGCCGGTGTCAGACCGGCTAAAGCCGGCCTAAGGCCGGAAATAGCCGGTGTAGATCACCGTTTATAGTCCTGTTTTTTCCTTTTATGCTATTGCTCCTTGATCCTCTGGCATGCATGCTTATCCTATATGCTCTCTTCATATGTGCTGTATGCAGGTGGTTCTCGACCCAAGCGGTCAAGATATGTTGATCCCTCGCTTGCCCGCCGTCAAGAGCATCAAGATGCTTGTGTGACAGCTGCTACGAAGAAGAAGCGGTTGGAAGAACGGAAGAAGAAATCTCTGTTTGCCAACGTTAGTGATCTCAAGAAGCTGTCCAAGCAAGAGTACCGGGAGTTCCGTGGGCAGAAATTCTACACCATGCCTAGGGACATTGACAGTGGGTCCTTCTACCGGTCAGAGCATCAGCGGATATATGAGCAGATTTATGTGACCATGAGCACAAAGGTTTGCCCCATGAAGGTCACCAACATTGCATCGCTGTCCAGGGATGAGTACTTTGCCGATGCTCTTTGGGTCACCGAGAAGCTAGGGTTGCACAAGTTGATGGTCTTCAAGCAAGACTACAATCCTCATCTGATTCAGCAGTTCTTTGCCACATTGGAGTTTGATACTCGAGATGAGGTTGGTTTCACTTGGATGTCAGGAGAAGTAAGGAAGTACTCGACCATGTCTCGCTTTGGGAAGCTTTTGGGCTATAGGTTTGATGGCATTCATCGACCTAGAGGTGCCCGCTTGCATCTCGACACCACCGAGTACAACAAGGGGAAGATCCAGTGTTTGTATGGTCCAGGGGGCAAAGCAGGAGAGACTGCAAATCTCCTTCCCCTCTATGATATTCTGCTTCGGATATTCCGTGCCAACATTGCTCCAAGTGGGGGCAACAATGATTCTATCAGAGGTGGTCTTGTGCATTTGCTCCACCATGCCCGGCTTGTCTTCGAGGCCGGAAGAGATTGTGAAGGGATGGAGCTCGATGTGATGTACTTCATCTTCATGGAGATGAAGATTGCTATGCTTGATAGGAAGATCCCTCCTTATGCTCCTTTCATCATGAGGCTCATCATTGACAGAGGCATTGAAGGAGACTTTGAGATTGAGGAAGCTTTGCTTGATGAAGAGTTGGAAGTGCACAAGCCCAACAAGCTCTACAAGAAGATCGCTCATTTGGTGTCTAGCACCTCAAGTGCTTATCCCTCTTCGAGTGATGTGTTGGGTGGCAACATCTATGCTACCAGTTCTAGGAGGAAGAATGCGGATCCACCAAGTGGTGGAATGGCTCAAGAGATGAAGAAGCTCAAGTGGTGGCAAAGGGCTTTGTTTTGCATGAACAATGATGTGCGTCACACTCAATACAAGGACTATGTGGACCGCAAGCACATCCACAAGAAGCAAAGGGATTTGGATGCTCGTTTGAGGGCTGTGGAGAAGGGCAAAGGAGCTAGCCATGAAGAAGAGTCCCAAGAGCAAGATCGATCCGAGGACACTTTTTCTTTTGGCAAGTGGAATGAAGGCTCAACTTTTGATTGGAAGGAGCTATCCGAAGTCACCTCCAAGGGCAAGGAAGCAATTGATGATGAAGATGAGGAAGAAGATGGAGATGATGATGAAGAGGAAGAAGACGATGATCAAGAAGATGATGAGGATGATGAGGACTTCGATGATGTTGATGAGTGATCTCATGTTGTGGTCTCCCTTTTTGGCGTCTTGATGCCAAAGGGGGAGAAAGTCCCATTTGCATGTGTTTCCATTTGGATTTGGTTTTCCATTTGGATTTGGTTGGGTCACAAGCCCTTATGTCGTGTGCTTGCTCGCTTGTGTCCCATGGTTGAACTTATCGTTATCTACTATGTGTTGAACTATATGCTTATTGTGTAGTAGAACTTATGTTTATCATTATTAATCCTACTTGCTATATCTTGTCATATTATATGTTTGTTGATTATGTGCTATTGAATTATGATATATATCTTGTGCATATATGGATCACATTATAAAATCTAGGGGGAGTTCTTATTGTTGATGTGTCTTTGTATTCAAATACAAATTTAAAATAAGGCACATAGCAAGGGGGAGCTCCGTCTATATTTTATATAGTTTGAAACATGCAAAATTATGTATTGTCATCAAACACCAAAAAGGGGGAGATTGAAAGAGCATTTCCCGCCTAATTGATTTTGGCGTTTGTTAACAATACATTATCTATTAATGTGTGATTATGCTTTGCAGGATTTAATTATGTTCTTGCACAAGATATTGGGTTTCCTATATTATACTTGATATTTATCATTATCCAAAGGAAATTATTGAGGAAATGGTGAAAATAAGCTCTGGGAGAAGTTTCATATAAAGCTGGGCCAGGAAGGCCGGCTTTAGCCGGTCCCAGACCGGCTATAGCCGGACTGCTCGTTTTCGAGAGGGGCTCTGCGCCTCTGGACTCTACCGGCTATTTGTCCGGCTATTTCCGGCTGGGCCGGATATTTCAGGCCGGCTATAGCCGGTCTGAGGCCGGCTTTAGCCGGTGTGGCCGGCTTTAGCCGGACTTATCTCCGGCTATAGCCAGACTTCCTGGCTGGCAACGGTCAGATATTTTGGGGGGGTATAAATACCCCCCTCTTCTTCTCCAACGGGCAGCTCATCCAAATAGAAGAAGACCACCATTGTTGAGCCACCAATTCAACTAGATCTCCTCCCTCAACCCACCAAAGCTCTTGATCTTTGGAGAATCGAAGGAGAAGACCATCATCTACATCCTCACCGAAGCGATTTGATTTCCCCTCTCATTTGCTTGAGGGCCCTTGTGTCTTGGGTTTCCTTGTGTCCCAAGACCTTGTTTGTGTATTTGATATATTGCTACTTGTTGTTTGACAGCATTGTGTTGTGCTTGGGAGCCTCCAATTCGGTTGTGGATGCGTGCCCCAAGATTGTAAAGGCCGGTTCCGCCTTGAGGAATCCCTTAGTGGAAAGTGAGCTAGGCCTTTGTGGCGGAAGCTTGCACCGGAGAATAGGGTGAGCCTTTGTGGCGTTGGTTAGGCCTTTGTGGCAACCACACCCCTCCAACGTAGACGTACTTCCCCTAAAAATGAAGGAACTACGGGAATTACATCCGTGTCTCCGCGTGCTCCACTCTTGGTTACCTCTATCCTTTATTGCCTTTATATATTGTATCTTGGTTAGCTTGCTAGTTGACATATAGGTAAATTCACCTTAGTTGCATATCTAGAGAATTTACCTTTGTGTCAAGCCTAAATTGAAAAAGAACTAAAATTTGAGTAGCACCTATTCACCCCCCCCCTCTAGGTGCCCATACGATCCGTTCAGAAGGCACCATTAAATATCAATTCCCACTCAAGAAAGGTATGGAACACTTCCCTAGAAAGAGGAAGAAATTACTTTTTGACTCTATTCTTAGAGCAAATTATGAACTTGATGCTTCATCACTTGATATTACTTGATTTCCACCTTTCTGCGCCTAGCTCAAAGGCGTTAAAAAAAGCACTCTTGGGAGATAACCCAATGTTTTCTTTTCTACTTTTTCTTTTATTTGAATCTTGGAAGTTATTACTACAGTAATGACCTCTCCATATCATTTTTATTTCGTTGTTGTGCCCAGTAGAACCTCTAATTTGAGCGAGGTAAGATTTGGGGAAGTTACTGTCCTGAAACAGATTTTTGCGCTGCACCGTACAAATTCGTGAAACTTCTCAGAATATATTTTTGATCTGAAATTTCTTGAACATATGCCCCAGGTTATATCCAAACTTTCATTAGTTTTGCACTTTTTGATTTGAGCAACAGAAGGTACGCGAAAAAATCGACCTTTGTCAGCTGTTCTATTTTGACAGATTTCTGCCACTATTTGTGTTTACCTCTCGATCGCTTTCTTTTTGAGTTCTTTTGATCACGAAATTTTTGAGGAAGTTGATACAGTAGTATATGCTTTATATGTGGTGTTTTTGAGTTTGAAACTGAACCAAAAGGGTTGATTTACTATTATATTTATGCTAACGTTGCTAATAGAATTGTGTGAAGTTTTGTATGAAGGACGTTTTCAAGTGTAGGGAATGGAGAGTGATGAGATGAAGTATGGACAAAAGCTCAAGCTTGGGGATGCTCATGTTATCCCAAGAAATATCCAAGAGGTACAAGCGTCAAAGCTTGGGGATGCCACCGAGGCACCCCTTCTTCATCGGCAAAAAATCAGGTCACCTTTCAACACACTATATTTTATTGCTTCATATTCTATGCGTTTTTCTTGGAGCGTCTTTACTTTTGCTTTCAGTTTTCTTTTGTTTTGTTTGCTGCAATAAATGGTTGTACCCCAACAAATTTCTTTTGGAGGAGATGTACTTCGTTTTTCATTTGCCAAGAACACTCTAGTTTTCACTCTTATCGTTCAACGAGTGTTCTCTTTTTCTAGAACTGCGTTTAGTTTTTGTTTTTTGCCTTGATTTTTGTTCAGATCTTGTTATATCTTTGCATTAAGGTGTATTTAGACTACTGGTCTATGTTCGTTTTCATCAAAAGATTTGTTTCAAAAAGGTTTGAATGGTGTTGGAAAAGAGAAAAAAGTTTCATGCAAAAAGTGGTACAAAAAGGAGCTTGTTTAGACTGCGGCTTAGACTTTTACATGCCATGCTTGATATCGTTTTTTTAGTATGCTTAGTAATTTTTGTTGTAGCATGACTTGTCTCAAATGACTGAGATTGCTTAATAAGCCTTTGAAAAAATCATGCGTTGTTTTTATTATATGGAAGCATTTATTTGGTTTTCTCCTTGATGCTTTATTTGGGTTGACTTGGCGCATGCTTACAACATGTTTGACTCTGACAAAGTCGCCATAAGCCTCTATGATCATTTGGTTTTGACTTGTGATGCCACTTTGTACTTCTTTTAATGATGTTTCGTCGCTATGCATGATTATAGCCATTATTGCTCTCTTAGTTGGTCGCTCACAGTCTTTTGCTAGCCTTCGTTTTGTACTGAGTATGAGATCTACTCGTGCATCCAACTCCCAAAAACTAAGTTATTCCAATGTATCCACCATACATACCTATTAGCAATTTGCTATTCTAAGTACATTTGACTTGCTTTTATCTATCCTTCAAATTAAACTCTTTTTGGTGTTATGTGAAAATTAGTCAGTAAAGCTCTCACGAACCTGACGGCACACTTTACTTTTCTCGCTTTTAAATTTTGACATTGTGGCTCTCTTATGTTGATGTTATGCTTGCAAGTTGTAAGTTGGAAATTAGCCCAGCCATGCCGTCATGGGGCAATCTTTCAATATTGCACTTTCTCTCATTTGAGTTGATATCATGATCTTTTGTTTATGGATACTCACGATGTGAAATAAGTTGGGATCTTGCGAGATCATGGAGTTTGTATATATGTTAGAGAAACGCCTAGGCCGCTAATCTAAGCCATGCATCATACATGGTGGAAATTTACAGCATGCCCATAGTGGACATTCGACGACGCATCTCACAATAAAAAGCTATACCAATGGTAAATAAAAGAGATGCCGAGGTGTTCATTATCTGTTTGTCTTGTCATTTTGATGTGGGCTTGTTCCATGTCATCGAGCAGGAGGTACCCCGTTGGCGGTTCTCGATGATACGTGTATACTTACAATGACAAGAGCTTGCTTGGGACCTAAGTCGAGTAGCATGAGTTTTGGGTATTCGTACTTCACGGGACACGAGGTTTTAAACTTATGATTTGTTAAGCATATGCTCATAATTGTACTCGCATTAACCTAAGTCGATTAGCATTGTTTAAGTACTCGTACTCACGGGACATGAGATTTTCAACTTATGATTTGTCAAGCATATGCCTCATATTTGTACTCGCATTAACCTTAACCATTCAAGATGCCTATGATGGGGGCAATAAGAGCTCAAAGCTAGTAAGTACCATAATTTTTGAAGCTAGTAACAAGCAAAAAGGAGCTCACTGCTTCCCCCTGCGAAGGGCCTTTCTTTTACTTTTATGTTGAGTCTCCACCTTCTATCTTTATGCACCGTCTAAGAGAGCATAGTTGCCATTCTAAGTTTAATGTGCATAGTCCCAAAGTTTATCATTGATTGATTCATAATTATGGTTTTGCTTGTTCTTAAATTATTTGTATCTAGTCGCTCTCTTAAACTTGAAGGTGTCCTATGCATTTATGTTTTGCTATTCCATGAAGGACAAGCTGAAAACCACTTTTATATGTTTTTCCATATGATTTGAACACACGTTTGACTTTCAATGTTTCATTACTCATGATCTTTCGTTTGTGTTTATTTTAATGTTATAACATGGTTGCTAAGTTTTATTGTCAAGATTATGTCTTGTATGCCCATGTTTTTAGTTCTTTGATCCCAGCACTCAATGCTTTACATCGTTGATCAAGATTGTGATGGTGCATGTCACCTTAAAAATTATTCTTTTGTTATCACTTACCTACTCGAGGATGAGCAGGAGTTAAGCTTGGGGATGCTTGATACATCTCGAACGTATCTATAATTTTTGATGCTCCATGCTTGTTTATACACCATTTGCTTTGTGTTTTGTTACACTTTGTGGCATTTTTATGCATTTTCCGGAACTAACCTACTAACGAGATGCCACAGTGCTAGTTCCTATTTTTTTGCTGTTTTTGTGTTTCAGAAAAGCTACACAGGAAATATTCTCGGAATTGGACAAAACAAAAGCCAAACTTCCTATTTTTACTGAAGCTTCGCGAAGACCGAAGATGAGACGGAGGGGGGCCAGGGGCCAGCCACACCATAGGGTGGCGCAGCCCAGCCCCTGGCCGCGCCACCGGGTGGTGAGGCCACCTGGCCCACCTCCTGACGCTGCCCTTTCGCCTATAAATTCCCCTCGACGGGAAAAACCTAAAGGACAGATCGCTTTTCCTCGAAACATACTGCAAGCCGCCGCCATCGTCGAAGCGAGATCGGGAGGATCCAGGAGCTCTTCCCGGCACCCTACCGGAGAGGGGAATCCCTGCCGGAGGCCTTCTCCACCACCATGGTCGCCTCCGGAGTGATGTGTGAGTAGTCTACCTTGGACTACGGGTCCATAGCAGTAGCTAGATGGTTGTCTTCTCCACCATGTGCTTCATGTTTAGATCTTGTGAGCTGCCCTACATGATCAAGATCATCTTTGTGTAATTCTACATATTGTATTTGTTGGGATCCGAAGAGTATTGGTACTATGTCAAGTTGATGTGCTGAATTATATATCTTTATGTTATCTCTATGTTGTTTATGATCTTGCATGCTCTCTGTTGCTAGTAGATATCTTGGCCGAGTAGATGCTAGTGACTCCAAGAGGGAGTATTTATGCTCGGTAGCTGGGTTCATGCCTCTAGTAATTTGGGGGAGTGACATAAACCTCTAAGGTTGTAGATGTGATGTTGTCACTAGGGAGAAAACAACATTCTTGTGTCCAAGGACATTTGCTTTGCTTACTTTACGCAATTTGCTTAATGCAGTTATCCGTTGTTCGCAACTTAATACCCGATGGTTGCTCGGATGACATCCGGAGGGTGGATTATCAGTCATAGATGCAGTTGGATTACGGTCTATATATTTTGTCGTAATGCCCAGAGTGAATCTCATAGTGATCCTCATGACATATGTACGTTATCTTTATTCTATCAATTGCCCAACTGTAATTTGTTTACCCAGCATGTTGTTATTTATCTTATGGAGAGACACCACTAGTGAATTGTGGACCCCGGTCCAATTTCCTTTACATTGCTATATCATTTACTTTTACTCGCACTGTTTACTTTTACTTGCATAATATTACCTTTTACCACTCGATATGCTCAATCCTTTGTTTACAGCAACCCGGTGAGATTGACAACCTAATCGTAAGTTGGGGCAAAGTACTTGGTTGTGTTGTGTGCAGGTTCCACGTTGCTGCTAGTGAAAAGCCACGCACCAGCATTTTCTGGCGCCATTGTCTGGAGCGTCGCGAAGCTAGCAAGCATCACCTTCTGAAGTTTGGCTTTCTCCTACTGGTTCGATAAACCTTGGTTTCACAACTGAGGGAAACTTACTGCTGTGCTCCTCATACCTTCCTCTTGGGGTTCCCAACTGGGTGCCTACAACGCACCATCAAGCATTAGTCTGGGTGCTTACAACTGCTGTGCTCAATCTTTTATTTTGTTTTTGTTTTGCTTTATTTTATTTTTGCTTGCATCATTTTATCAAAAATACAAAAAAAATAGTTCCTTTATAGTTGTTACTTTTACTTGCTTGCTTTTAGTTTTGCTAGAATGGGTACTTCTGAGAATACCAAGTTGTGTGACTTTACTAGCACCAAAAACAATGATTTTATCTGCACTCCTATTGCGCCACCTGCTCCTGAGGCAAATTTTTATGAGATCAAACCTGCTTTGTTGAATCTTGTTATGAAAGAGCAATTTTTTGGTGCCAGTTCTGATGATGCTGCAGCTCATCTCAACAATTTTGTTGAGCTATGTGAGATGCAAAAGTATAAGGATGTAGATGGTAATATTATTAAGCTTAAGTTGTTTCCTTTCTCTTTAAGAGGAAGAGCTAAGGATTGGTTGCTATCTTTGCCTAGAAATAGTATTGATTCTTGGAATAAGTGTAAGGATGCTTTTATTGGAAAATACTATCCTCCCGCTAAGATTATAGCTTTGCATAGTGATATTATGAAGTTTAGACAGTTTGATAATGAACATGTTACTCAAGCTTGAGAAAGAATGAAATCTATGATAAAGAATTATCCCACTCATGGACTGACTACTTGGATGATTGTCCAAACCTTTTATGCAGGACTGAATTTTTCTTCAAGAAATATATTGGATTCAGCTGCTGGAGGCACTTTTATGTCCCTTACCTTGGGCGCCGCAACTAAGCTTCTTGACAATATGATGGTAAATTATTCTGAGTGGCACACCGAGAGAGCTCCACAAGGTAAGAAGGTAAATTCTGTTGAGAAAACCTCTTCCTTAAGTGATAAGATTGATGCTATTATGCTTATGCTTTCTAATGATAGAGCTCATGTTGATCCTAATAATGTTCCTTTGGCCTCTCTGGTTGCTCAAGAAGAGCATGTTGATGTAAACTTAACTAGAAATAATAACTTCAACAACGGTGCTTATAGGAACAATTTTACTAGCAACAATTATAGGTCGTATCCTTCTACCAATGGTAATGGTTATGGTAACTCTTATGGTAATTCCTCCAACAACACTAGGGGCGCGCCCTCTGAGCTTGAAGTCATGCTCAAGGACTTCATCGGTAAGCAAACTGCTTTTAACAAGTCTGTTGAGGAAAAATTGGGTAAAATTGATATTCTTGCTTCTAAAGTTGATAGCCTTGCTCTTGATGTTGACCTTCTGAAACTAAAAGTGTTGCCTAATGATGTGAAGGAAAGCAATACTTTTGCCGCTACTAATGCCATCCAAGTTAGAATTGATGAAAATATTAGGATGTTAGCAGAATTGCATGCCAGGTGGGAAAGAGAAGATGAGATGGCTAGAAAGATGAAGGTATATACTATTACTACCTCTAATGATGTTGTTTCAAATGCTAGCAATCCTCTTACTTTGATTGGTGTAGAGAAATCTCCTACTCCTTGTGCAAAAAGGCCTAAAACTGCAAAAACTTTTTCTATAAAAAGTGCTAAAAAAATTCGGAGTATGAGAGATGATAGCTCTATTTCTTTTAATGATTTTGATGTTGATGGCTGCAATATATCTGAAGTTATTTTGTTCTTGCAAAAGCTTGCTTTGAGTCCTAATGTTAGTTCTATTAATGTTGCTTTTACAAATCATATTACAAATGCTCTTATGAAAATTAGGGAGGAATAGTTGAAACAAAAGGCTTCTATTCCTAAGAAGTTAGAAGATGGTTGGGAGCCCATCATTGATATGCATGTTAATGGTTTTGATTTCCATGCTTTATGTGATTTGGGTGCTAGTATTTCTATTATGCCTAGAAAGATTTATGATATGCTTAGTTTACCACCGCTTGAAAAATGTTATTTTGATGTTCCTCTTGCTGATGTTGCTAAGAAGAAATCTTGGGGAAGGCTTCATGATGTTCTTATTATGGTTAACAATAACCTTGTTCCCGTTGATTTTCTTGTTATGGATGTTGAATGCAATGCTTCATGTCCTATTATTTTGGGAAGACCTTTTCTTCCAACTGTAGGTGCCATCATTGATATGAAGGAAGGCACCATTAAATATCAATTCCCACTCAAGAAAGGTATGGAACACTTCCCTAGAAAGAGGAAGAAATTACTTTTTGACTCTATTCTTAGAGCAAATTATGAACTTGATGCTTCATCGCTTGATATTACTTGATTTCCACCTTTCTGCGCCTAGCTCAAAGGCGTTAAAGAAAAGCACTCTTGGGAGATAACCCAATGTTTTCTTTTCTACTTTCTCTTTTATTTGAGTCTTGGAAGTTATTACTACTATAATGACCTCTCCATATCATTTTTATTTCGTTGTTGTGCCAAGTAGAACCTCTAATTTGAGTGAGGTAAGATTTGGGGAAGTTACTGTCCTGAAACAGATTTTTGCGCTGCACCGTAAAAATTCGTGAAACTTCTCAGAATATATTTTTGATCTGAAATTTCTTGAACATATGCCCCAGGTTATATCCAAACTTTCATTAGTTTTGCACTTTTTTATTTGAGCAACAGAAGGTACGCAAAAAAATCGACCTTTGTCAGCTGTTCTGTTTTGACAGATTTCTGCCACTATTTGTGTTTGCCTCTCGATCGCTTTCTTTTTGAGTTCTTTTGATCACAGAATTTTTGAGGAAGTTGCTACAGTAGTATATGCTTTATATGTGGTGTTTTTGAGTTTGAAACTGAACCAATAGGGTTGATTTACTATTATGTTTATGCTAACGTTGCTAATAGAATTGTGTGAAGTTTTGTATAAAGGAAGTTTTCAAGTGTAGGGAATGGAGAGTGATGAGATGAAGTATGGACAAAAGCTCAAGCTTGGGGATGCTCATGTCATCCCAAGAAATATCCAAGAGGTACAAGCGTCAAAGCTTGGGGATGCCACCGAGGCACCGCTTCTTCATCGGCAAAAATCAGGTCACCTTTCAACACACTATATTTTATTGCTTCATATTCTATGCGTTTTTCTTGGAGCATCTTTACTTTTGCTTTCATTTTTATTTTGTTTTGTTTGCTGCAATAAATGGTTGTACCCCAACAAATTTCTTTTGGAGGAGATGTACTTTATTTTTCATTTGCCAAGAACACTCTAGTTTTCACTCTTATCGTTCAACGAGTGTTCTCTTTTTCTAGAACTACGTTTAGCTTTTGTTTTTTGCCTTGATTTTTGTTCAGATCTTATTATATCTTTGCATCAAGGTGTATTTAGACTACTGGTCTATGTTCGTTTTCATCAAAAGATTTGTTTCAAAAAGGTTTGAATGGTGTTGGAAAAGAGAAAAAAGTTTCATGCAAAAAGTGGTACAAAAAGGAGCTTGTTTAGACTGCGGCTTAGACTTTTACATGCCATGCTTGATATCGTTTTTTTAGTATGCTTAGTAATTTTTGTTGTAGCATGACTTGTCTCAAATGACTGAGATTTCTTAATAAGCCTTTGAAAAAATCATGCGTTGTTTTTATTATATGGAAGCATTTATTTGGTTTTCTCCTTAATGCTTTATTTGGGTTGACTTGGCGCATGCTTACAACATATTTGACTCTTACAAAGTCGCCATAAGCCTCTATGATCATTTGGTTTTGACTTGTGATGCCACTTTATGCTTCTTTTAATGATGTTTTGTCGCTATGCATGATTATAGCCATTATTGCTCTCTTAGTTGGTCGCTCACAGTCTTTTGCTAGCCTTCGTTTTGTACTGAGTATGAGATCTACTCATGCATCCAACTCCCAAAAACCAAGTTATTCCAATGTGTCCACCATACATACCTATTAGCAATTTGCTATTCCAAGTACATTTGACTTGCTTTTATCTATCCTTCAAATTAAACTCTTTTTGGTGTTATGTGAAAATTAGTCAGTAAAGCTCTCATGAACCTAACGGCACACTTTACTTTTCTCGCTTTTAAATTTTGACATTGTGGCTCTCTTATGTTGATGTTATGCTTGCAAGTTCTAAGTTGGAAATTAGCCCAGCCATGCCGTCATGGGGCAATCTTTCAACATTGCACTTTCTCTCATTTGAGTTGATATCGTGATCTTTTGTTTATGGATACTCGCGATGTGAAATAAGTTGGGATCTTGCGAGATCATGGATTTGTATATATGTTAGAGAAACGCCTAGGCCGCTAATCTAAGCCATGCATCATACATGGTGGAAATTTACAGCATGCCCATAGTGGACATTCGACGACGCATCTCACAATAAAAAGCTATACCAATGGTAAATAAAAGAGATGCCGAGGTGTTCATTATTTGTTTGTCTTGTTATTTTGATGTGGGCTTGTTCCATGTCATCGGGCAGGAGGTACCCCGTTGGCGGTTCTCGATGATACGTGTATACTTACAATGACAAGAGCTTGCTTGGGACCTAAGTCGAGTAGCATGAGATTTGGGTATTCGTACTTCACGGGACACGAGGTTTTAAACTTATGATTTGTTAAGCATATGCTCATAACTGTACTCGCATTAACCTAAGTCGATTAGCATTGTTTAAGTACTCGTACTCACGGGACATGAGATTTTCAACTTATGATTTGTCAAGCATATGCCTCATATTTGTACTCGCATTAACCTTAGCCATTCAAGATGCCTATGATGGGGGCAATAAGAGCTCAAAGCTAGTAAGTACCATAATTTTTGAAGCTAGTAACAAGCGAAAAGGAACTCACTGCTTCCCTCTGCGAAGGGCCTTTCTTTTACTTTTATGTTGAGTCTCCACCTTCTATCTTTATGCACCGTCTAAGAGAGCATAGTTGCCATTCTAAGTTTAATGTGCATAGTCCCAAAGTTTATCATTGATTGATTCATAATTATGGTTTTGCTTGTTCTTAAATTATTTGTATCTAGTCGCCCTCTTAAACTTGAAGGTGTCCTATGCATTTATGTTTTGCAATTCCATGAAGGACAAGTTGAAAACCACTTTTATATGTTTTTCCATATGATTTGAACACACGTTTGACTTTCAATGTTTCATTACTCATGATCTTTCGTTTGTGTTTATTTTAATGTTATAACATGGTTGCTAAGTTTTATTGTCAAGATTATGTCTCGTATGCCCATGTTTTAAGTTCTTTGATCCCAACACTCAATGCTTTACATCGTTGATCAAGATTGTGATGATGCATGTCACCTCAAAAATTATTCTTTTGTTATCACTTACCTACTCGAGGACGAGCAGGAGTTAAGCTTGGGGATGCTTGATACGTCTCAAACGTATCTATAATTTTTGATGCTCCATGCTTGTTTATACACCATTTGCTTTGTGTTTTGTTACATTTCGTGGCATTTTTATGCATTTTCCGGAACTAACCTACTAACGAGATGCCATAATGCCAGTTCCTGTTTTTTTGCTGTTTTTGTGTTTCAGAAAAGCTACACAGGAAATATTCTCGGAATTGGACGAAACAAAAGCCGAACTTCCTATTTTTACCGAAGCTTTGCGAAGACCGAAGATGAGACGGAGGGGGCCAGGGGCCAGCCACACCATAGGGTGGCGCGGCCCAGCCCCTGGCCGCGCCACCGGGTGGTGAGGCCACCTGGCCCACCTCCTGACGCTGCCCTTTCGCCTATAAATTCCCCTCAACGGGAAAAACCTAAAGGACGGATCGCTTTTCCTCAAAACATACTGCAAGCCGCCGCCATCATCGAAGCGAGATCGGGAGGATCCAGGAGCTCTTCCCGGCACCCTGCCGGAGAGGGGAATCCCTGCCGGAGGCCTTCTCCACCACCATGGTCGCCTCCGGAGTGATGTGTGAGTAGTCTACCTTGGACTACGGGTCCATAGCAGTAGCTAGATGGTTGTCTTCTCCACCATGTGCTTCATGTTTAGATCTTGTGAGCTGCCCTACATGATCAAGATCATCTTTGTGTAATTCTACATGTTGTATTTGTTGGGATCCGAAGAGTATTGGTACTATATCAAGTTGATGTGCTGAATTATATATCTTTATGTTATCTCTAAGTTGTTTATGATCTTGCATGCTCTCTGTTGCTAGTAGATATCTTGGCCGAGTAGGTGCTAGTGACTGCAAGAGGGAGTATTTATGCTCGATAGTTGGGTTCATGCCTCTACTAATTTGGGGGAGTGACATAAACCTCTAAGGTTGTAGATGTGATGTTGCCACTAGGGAGAAAACAACATTCTTGTGTCTGAGGACATTTGCTTTGTTTACTTTACGCAATTTGCTTAATGCAGTTATCCGTTGTTCGCAACTTAATACCCGATGGTTGCTCGGACGATATCCGGAGGGTGGATTATCAGTCATAGATGCAGTTGGATTACGGTCTATATATTTTGTCGTAATGCCCAGAGTGAATCTCATAGTGATCCTCATGATATATATACGTTATCTTTATTCTATCAATTGCCCAACTGTAATTTGTTTTCCCAGCATGTTGTTATTTATCTTATGGAGAGACACCACTAGTGAATTATGGACCCCGGTCCAATTTCCTTTACATTGCTATATCGTTTACTTTTACTCACACTGTTTACTTTTACTTGCATAATATTACCTTTTACCACTCGATATGCTCAATTCTTTGTTTACAGCAACCCGGTGAGATTGACAACCTCATCGTAAGTTGGGGCAAAGTACTTGGTTGTGTTGTGTGCAGGTTCCACGTTGCTGCTAGTGAAAAGCCACGCACCAGCATTTTCTGGCGCCATTGTCTGGAGCGTCGCGAAGCTAGTAAGCATCACCTTCTGAAGTTTGGCTTTCTCCTACTGGTTCGATAAACCTTGGTTTCACAACTGAGGGAAACTTGCTGTTGTGCTCCTCATACCTTCCTCTTGGGGTTCCCAACTGGGTGCCTACAACGCACCATCAGTTCTCACGCCATCGACTTCTGACATGCCTTCTCAGGCGGTGGTCTCCAGCCGCAACGCCGACTCGCGCCTTGTGGCTACACCACCCCTTTGGGGTGTAGCGTCACTGCATGTGTTCACCTTCGCCGTCCCTGCGCACGGGCATCCCCTGCTACCACTGCGCTGCCTCTCTCAACACGGGTCGCCAACTTCCGCACATGGTCTTTGTCACGCTACCGGGTTCTTCCTCGCCTACCTCGAGCACCGCCGCTGCACTTCCACAGGTAACCTACATGGCAACTTCTGGTCAGCGTAGTCCCACCGACTACCCCTACGACAGTCTAGGCGTCCAGCATGACCCTTCTAGGTCACTGCCAGTTTCGTCGCCCTCTACGTCTTCGTCCATCACAACTTTGCCGCCAACATCATTGCATCTTCCTCGACTACAACGACAACCCTGAACTGCATCGGCACCTCTCTCTTTGTCGCTCTGCGCCTTGCAACCATCATTGAGCCATTCTCCGCTAGTCTCTCTGACATGGCGCAAGGTTCATGATGGTCCATGCCCTCTCATGCCCGGTACCGGTACATGCTTTCGTCCCTGACACATTCCCGAGTCTGGCAAGCTCGGCGCAGCGCCTCGTCTTCATCGACTTCAACAATGTCTTCATCGGCATTGCCTACTTCTCTACGTATGTGTCGACCGCGTCACCGACTTCGTCTTTGCATACTCAATTCTTGCAAAACCAGAGTATGCATTTATCTCTGTTCTAGCAAAACTAGGGCCGCACCTCGTCCTCGATGGCAAAACTAAGACCTATCCCTATTCAAAAATAAACTTAGCAATTACCTTGATTAATCGTCATGGCCCAAATTATCATGACAAAAATGAAATCGGCAGTCACTCACATATTAGAACTACTAGTTAAATGCTCGTGTGTTGCTATGGTCTCTCATGTTTTATCTTTTCTCCATATGTAACTATAGGCATATTTATTTTAACCAGCGGAGGAAAAGAGCATGCAGTTTCGGTTACTCTAACCACATTGCGTTGCCATGAAACAATATAAGCAAAATATGCGCAGGTTATTATATTTTGTAAAATGTTGATCAAATTTTTTAATTAGTTTTCACCATATATATAGATATATGATTCTATCTCTTTGACATTCTGGCCACACAATCCTTGGTACTTTTAAGGGTAAAAACTTGTATTAAGCATCAGGATACATATTTTACATGGTCTTTACAACTAAGATCAGTGATAAAATGTAGGACATGCCTGGCCAGAAATTACTCAATCTAGTCTCTTGGAAAATTTTAGCTAACTCACGAGCCAAACTATTGAATGTCTCTGTCAAGAGACCAAAAATTATAACAAACCCAAAACTATAGCCAATGAGCCGACTACTATTATTCGTGATATCTTTGAAAATAGGGAAAATTTGCTACAGGACTGTTATTTTCTGTCATTTGCCAAAACATACTACTCAATTGTGGCTTTGCCAGAACACACTATATCGCCCAAAATGGAAAATTCGTTGAAAACCGTTCCTAGGATAGTCATCCCAAGCAAATTGTTAAACTTTTTTTTTTGCAATGCACTGGCAAATGTGATACAAAATTGTAATTGTACTCGGCAAAGCCACAATTAAGCAGTGTGTTTCAGCAAATGACAGAAAATAACAATGTTCTGTAGCAAATTTTCTCTTAAAAATATGACAACTCTACACTTCTAAAGCGAGAAAAAATAGGGTTATAAACATTTTTTGTAACCGTAGTACTGTCAACTCGGAAATGATTGGAGTATTGCAGTGAATCAGCCAAAATGATTGGAATATTGCAATGACCCAACACTAAGCGGCTAACTGAATGGCAAATCACAGGGTGCATGCTTTAGCATTAAAAGAATTATCCAGGACCCGTCGACCCGATTCAACATTTTCTCCGACTTTTGCGGTTTCTGGCCGGGGATGCAACGTGAACCCATATGTTAAACAGATTGCTTGCCTTTGCTTTTTTCCATTCCCATCCATGAGTTAACTTCCTGGCATTTCTGATCATGAATAGCTGGAAAAACTTATAGAACAGATCATTTGCTTCAAAAAATTACATGCAACAGAAACTGTTCTCATGCATTGAGGTATGAATAATAAAAACATGGAAGAAACTGGAACACTCCATACATGGAATACCTTGCAACAGAAGTTCCTGTTCGGCTGTTCCCATAGAAGAGAAGTAAAAAACCATGAAGAAATTTGAAGAGAAATAAGCATACAGTAGTTGCTATCGTTTGCGCATTACAGGCTCGACAATTCAGTCCGGCCAGAAATCAACCACATGTGCAATGTTGGAACGCAATGTGCATACGCAGTCACGAGGCCCAGGTTCGGCTGTTCATGGGCATGCAACATAGCGGTTTCAGGCTATGGACACTGTCGGCGTCAGAGGTGTGGCTCTTTAGGGCATCTCTAACGGCATTATCTATCTCGTTTTGGACGGTCTGAAATGGTTCGACTGGACAAACGGGCAAATCGTGCATGCTCTAGCGATGTAACTTATCTAGACAAACTATCTGCGCGACTTATCCTGAACGCAAATTTAGTGGAGCTCTGCGTCGAACAGACAGGTCCGTGCGTTCGTGTGGATGTGGCAGCCATATGGGCCAAACAATCCATTGCGAGAATCTTATTTTTAGATAAAACGTATTTTTTTGAATTGAAAATGTATTTTGTACCGCTATGGATCAGTCTGCTTCCAATCTTATTGATAGAGAAGATATAACAGATGATACAAAAAGAAACACTGATACAAATCATAGTACTCCCTCCGATTGGAACCGACATTTATTTCTGACTGACACTTATTTTCGATCGGAGGGAGTACTAGTTTGATCACATCACATCGGTATGCTGACGGCGTCCATGAACTCCTCATGGGCGACAAGCCTCTGCACTACCGGAGAACAGTGCTTTGCCGTGCGGGCATATCGCACGGCAAAGGCATCAAAATGCACGGCAACGACGTTGCCGTGCGTCGACGCACGGCAAAGGAGGCACGGCAAAGTAGTGCCCGGCAACAAAGACTTTGCCGTGCGTCTCGCGTAGAAGCCTCGGCAAAGAGCTTTGCCGTGCGGTCAAGACATTGCCGTGCGTCCTGGGTGTTTGCCGTGCCAAGCTTCTCTGCCGTGCGTCCCGGCCCGTTGCCGTGCGCAGGCTCGCTGCCGTGCGTTGAGTTCGCTGCCGTGCCGGCGAGCGCTGCCGTGCGTTGTTCTCGTTGCCGTGCGGGCGGGCGCTGCCGTGCGTTGTCCTCGTTGCCGTGCGGGCACGTTGCCGTGCGTCGTAACTCCCTCTTTGCCGTGCGCCGTGCACCAGCACGCACGGCAAAGACCCTGACTGGCAAACCATCCAGCCACCCCGACGCACAGGTAAGCGCCACGTGGAGTCTTTGCCGTGTGTATGCACACGGCAAAGTGACCAAATGGTCCTTTGCCGTGTGCATACACACGGCAAAGACTCCGCAGTATTTTTTGTTTTTTCTGTTTTTCTTTAATTCCCTGCATTTCAAAATTGCAAATACACATATATGCATATATATAACCTCAAACACATCCAATACATGCATATATCCACAAATACATCAAACATATCAAATAGATGCATACATGCATGCATATAACATCAAATACATCAAACATATCAAATAGATGCATACATGCATGCATATAACATGAAATACATCGACCACACCACAAATAGGTCCAAATGTTCATAGAGTCCACATAACAAGTTAAACATGTAATCTTATTACAAGTTCACGTGCACACACTCCATACAAACAAGTGATGAACATATAGGATACAAGTGCATAATGCCATCAACCTTGTTCTTCTCCATTGCTTGGTCCTTCTCCTACATTTTCAACAAGTATTAGCATTCTTAACAAGTGATGAGCATATAGGATACAAATTGACATATTGACATAGAATTGACAAGTGATGGCATTCTACAACCTAGAAGCTTGTTGGGGACAAGTGATGACATTCTACAAATTTGCATATTGAAAAGTGATGAGCATATAGGCTACAAGTATTAGCATTCTTATCAAGTGATGAGCATATATGATACAAATTGGCATATTGACATAGATTTGATAAGTGATGGCATTCTACAACCTAGAAGCTCGTTGGGGACAAGTGATGGCACTCTACAAATTTGCATATTGACAAGTGATGAGCATATAGGCTACATTTTCATATTGATGAGCATATAGGCCACAAATTTGCATATTGATATAGAATTGAACATGGTGGTATGGAATGGCTAAATTGGCACAAGTGTCATGGCATTCTACAACCTAGAAGCTCGTTGGGCACAAGTGAAGGAGAACTCACCTAGAAATGGAAACTGCGTCAGGTTCCGGATGATGTTGGGATTGTTGACGGTGTGAGGTGTCGTCGGGCTCTGCTCGGGCGGTGGCGGTGGCTGGATGAGCGGCATGTTTGGCATGTTCATCTGTTGTTGCTGCATTTGATGTGTGGATTAGACCTAAGACAAGAGAAAATAAGATGGAGATATTAAGTTAACCACTTACCCACGAGAAGGCGAAAGGAGGAGTAGGAAAACTCCCCGGTGGAGAACCTAGAACGGACTGGTTCATAATCCAGTTCATCATCTGCTGTTGCTGGGCCATCTGCTGCGTCGCCTGCAGCTGCTGACTAAGCTGCTGCTCTAGAATCGCCTGCCGCTGCTGGGCCTCCTCTTCCCGCTGTCGGGCCTGCTCTTACATCTCCACCTACGTTGTGTTGTCGCGAAGTCATTAACATTGCAATGGAAAGCATGTAAAGAAGCATAGAGGAACCGAGAAAGAACATACCCGTAACCGCTCGACCGCTAGATCCGAAGCCCGTGGACGTGTCTCTACCTGAGGCTGGTCGCTCGTACGCCCACGACGGACCTGGCGGAGACCTGGAATGATCCTTGGGTCGACGACCCCGTCACCAATCCATAGGCGTCCATGCTTCATGCCTTCTCCCGCAAGCACCGCAGCCTCAACGTCAAAGTCCTCGGTCTCTGGCTGGGAGCTCTCGCCGTGTATCTGCTTGAACTTTGAGACATACGCGTTACACTGGGTCTCGGTTTGCTCATTGATCCACATGGACCCCGTATCAGGATGCGGCATCTTCCTGGTCTTCATCTTTCGAATGAAGGCAAATTTGTTTGGCGTCACTCCTGTCTTTGTTTCCTGCAAAAGAGAACATGCAATTAAGTTAAGTGGGAAACCCTTGTGGAGTTAACAATGTATAACGTAAAACCAAAGAATGAAGGAACCATTTGCTCACCTCTTCCTGGAGGTGAAGGGCGAGGGAGAGGCTGCCTAGGACATGTGATCCACCTCGCATCTCTGCCCGCGACAGCTTGCCCTTCTCGTGCTTCTGGAGGTACTGGGGGCATGTCCACCACATGACCATCGCCAGAAAGCACGCTTCGTCGTTGCTGACGTACTGAGGAGGGTTCTACATACATAAGATAGACCCACGCATTATTACAACATTAACTATATGGTGATAAAGAAATCAAAAACACATAAATGCAAATACCTGTCGGTACTGCCACGGCTGCATGTGCGTCACCCGAGCGTCGTCCTTAGACATCCAAATTTTGCGGTCGGCGTGCCAGTTGCGGACGCACTGAACACGTGCCTCGTAGTGCATCCCAGTCACCCTACTCGTAGCCAGCGTGTGTAAGGTACGATCGCACGCACATTCCTCACCCTCAGCCCTCTTGAAGTATTGCTGCAACCATGCACATAGATAAAACAAGGGGCATTAGTGCAACTATTGTCAACTAAGGAGTGTTTGAATGCTAAAAAGTCAGAAGTCACATACCCAGAACCTGTATACAACCACCTCCTGCATGTTCTCGTACTTGCCATGAGGATCTGGCGTGTAGCTGTAGTGCCGCCAAGTCCAAGCTACGTCGCGGCAACCACTAGGGAGATTGACAAGCCCGGGGAAATACTTCCTAAATAGGCCTCCAAGGATGTTGGCGTAGCCACGTGCCGGCTTCCTTGTCGGGTCGGCAAACTTGAACGACCTGCACAATGAAAGGGCAAAATCAGTATGTATGTCATAAAAATTTCGATAATGATAAAATTGCGATAACGAAATGTCAAAAGTAGCATGTACCTCCTTCCAGTGGGCACTAGAACAACATCGCTGCTGGACCACGTTTTTAGCTTCGGGAGCTGCATTTTCCCACGCTGATACGGCTTCCTGTCACGTGGCTGTAGCCTCTCCTCACGTGCAACGTACCCCTCATCCTCCGGCGATTCCCAAACTAGGTTTGGGTCAGGCTCAAATGGTAAGCCCCCCAACCCCTCATCCTCCGAGAGGTCCTCCTCGTCCTCCCCACCACCGTCCTCCTCGTCCTCCCCACCACCGTGCTCCTCGTCCTCCCCACCACCGTGCTCCTCGTCCTCCCCACCACCGTGCTCCTCGTCCTCCTCCTCGGCTGCGGGAGGGCTAGGAGGAGTGGGGCTAGCTTCCCGCGTCGCATTCTTCCTACGTGCTCCACGACGCTCAGGAGGGGGGCTAGGAGGTGCCCGCCTCGAAGAACTCGAAGGCCTCGAAGACCTCGAAGGCCTCACAGCGTCAGCCAAGTCCTGGAGCTTCTTTACAAAACCGCCCTTTTTTTGGCATGTTTCAATCACCTGCAAACACAATGAAGAGAGTGGTTTATTAGTACGCAATATAAAAAGATGAATAATACTGAAAGCAAAATAGATTATAAGTAGATGAATATTACTGAAAGCATGGAGGATAAGATACATTAGTAAAAGCAACAAATAGCATATAGAGTTCTCACAAACATAGCACGGAGTTCATACAAATAAACTAGCTCGAAAATCACTATTACACAGAGTTATTACAAATAGTCTAGCCTCACAATTACTACTACATAGATCAGTAGCCATCAGGCTCGACATCCATAATTGGACCACATGTTTCATCATCGCCATCAGGCTCAGCGAACCAATAATCATCAATGAAACCTGGAGGTGGTCCATTTGCACCGAGGTCAAGGCCTGCTTTGAACGCCTCGAGCAAACTCAAGTCTTCGGGGGCACAAACATCCTCAGCTTCATCTTCTGCATTGTCTTCCTCCATGCCTGCATCTTCTTGTTCATCGTCTACGACCATGTCATCAACAGCCGGCAAGCCGATAGTGAAATGACCGGGGAGCCCTTCTTCCTGATAAAAGTCGACATTCGATGTTGAGGGGTCTACGCGGCGGTAATCGTCCTTGTTTGGCGGGGGCGGCCTATTGCATGAAGGTACCGTCAACACAACATCCCATCCCTGTAGACGTTTCGCCGGGTTTTTGCACGCGTACGGGAGATAGAATACTTGAAAGGCCTGGGTAGCCAAAATATACACATCCTCTCCCTTATAAACAGAGCTTCTTTCAACCTCGACCAACCCAATTTCAGGATCCCGTCTCACCCGACGTGGGTCGAACCAATGGCATTTGAATACGACGGGATTTAGCCCTTTGTCAAACCCGTAATTCAGCTCGTATATACCCTCGACTCTTCCATTGTAATGGAGTCTATCATCACCTTGACATACCACCCCGCTATTTATTGTCTTCGCGTTGGGCCGGCTTGTTGTGTATTTATGGGTCTGAAAGCGATACCCGTTCACGTCATAAGAGTTGAACGTGTAGACGGAATGGTTAAAGCCCCTAGCAATTTTTCTTAGCTCTGGCTTCATCTCTTTGTCAGTTCTTGCCTACAAGTTTAGCACGAGAAGTTTAGAACGAGAAATGCCCGATAAATGTCGGCGGCGCAAGGAAATTAGGATAGAATAGTACCAAAGCACAGAACCAGCTACTGAAACCGAAACCGCCGCCCTTATCGAAAATATGCTTGGATTCTTCCGGGGTAGGCTCCCTGTGGGTATACCTCCAATGGATATCCGTGAATTGTCTATACCGATGAAAAGAGGAAGAGTTAGCAACAAACACACGAGTGCATGTTCAAGGCCGTGCATGTTTGCGAATAACTAAATGGTTAGCACTTACTTGATGTACGGCTTCACTTCCACCATGGTGTTCAAGACATACGAGTGGATCAAGGCCCGCTCATGTTGGTTCGTTTGGTACGGCTTCGTGCCACTTGACTTGCCACCAAGCCCTATGAAGATGCTAAGCTTGGGTACATCTTCATTGCTGGCGGCATTGTAACGGAGGACCGGGTTGTGCTTTGTGGGAATGTTGGGATCATAGTGCTTAGTGGTGAAGTTTGCCACCTCCACGTTAAGGACTGCCGCGGATATGGATGCTTCGATCTTGCATTTATTGCCTATCATTTGACGAAGCTTTTGTGTTTCCCTCTCGGGCGGATACTGCCAACGGGCCCAATTCGCCCCCCCCCCCTTTAAACATTCGGCCGCGAGGTGCAAGATCATATGTTGCATCGGATTAAAGAACCCTGGAGGAAAGATCTTCTCTAGATCGCAAAGCAAAATGGGTGCCTCTTTATCCAGCTTCTCAATCACTTTAGTGTCTAACTCCCTAGCACAAATCTGGCGGAAGAAAAAGCTCAACCTCGACAGCACTCGCCAAGTCTGCTCAGGGACAAAGCCTCGAATCATCACTGGCATTATCCGCTCAAGCCATATGTGGTAGTCATGACTCTTGAGTCCTTGTACTCGCAACGTTTCCATGTTCACACCCCTCATCCAGTTGGCTGCGAACCCATCAGGGAAAAACAAAGAGTCCTTCATCCACATGAATACCTCTCTTCTTTGGGCCTTTGTAAGGCAGAACGGAGCTTGCCGCTTAGTCCAAGTTTTTTTAGCACCATGAGGTGGCTGCATGTTCAAATTTGACCTATCGCACCATTTCTCTTGATCAATTCGAGCCTTTATGTTATCCTTCGTCTTCTCAGTGTCCATCATGGTGCTCCAAATGGCATCGCTGATATTCTTCTCGGTGTGCATTGTATCAATGTTATGCGGGAGCTCGAGATCCTCAAAGTAAGGGAGCTTCCATAAGCACGGCTTGTGAGTCCACTGGTGTGTCTCCCCATATCCCAAGAAACCATTCCCATCAGGCCTAGGCTGAAGAGCATCTAACTCGGCCTTGATTTCCGTTCCAGACTTCATAATTGGCTTCGGGTCATGCACAACACGGCCTTTCTTGAAACTCTTTACATCACTCCTGTATTCATGACTCTGCTCAAGGAACTGTCGAGCTTCATCAAAACAGGAATACTTGCCTCCCTTGTCGAGCCAGAAGAAAGTCATAGCCTGCCTGCACTCTGGGCAAGGCCACTTCCCATGTGTACACCACCCGCAGAACAAAGCACGTGCTGGCAGGTCATGCATGGACGTGTGGTACCAAACATACATATCGAAGTACTCCTTCTTTGATGCGTCATATGTTCGGATCCCGCGACCTTCCCAGCCACGAAGCAAGTCATCCACCAGCGGTTCCAGGTACACATTCATGTTCTTACCCGGGTATTTCGGCCCTGGGATTATCATCGACACAAACATGTTCTCTGATCTCATGCAGACACCAGGGGGGAGGTTCAGGGGAATAACAAACACTGGCCAACAACTGTATACTGCAGCCGACATGCCATATGGATTGAACCCATCGGTTGATATCGCAACTGCTACGCTCCTCGGGTCACCGGCTTTTAGCGGATATTTCGTGACAAAGTTCTTCCATGCACTACCATCCGACGGATGTATCATCTTGTCGGTGTATCTATTTCCTTCTACGGCCCACCTCATCTGCTGGGCAGTATCCTCGGTCATGAAGAGCCGCTGGATCCTCGGTAGAACTGGAAGATAGCGGAGGATATTCTTGGCAATCCTGGTCTGCCTCTTCTGACCATCACCATTGGGGTCAACCTCAAAGTACCTAGAGGATTTGCATTTTATGCAATAATTTGTGTCTGCATGCTCCCCTCTGAATAGCATGCATCCCTTTGGACAAGCGTGTATCTGCTGACATGACATCTTAAGGTCACTGAGCAATTTGGTCGAATAGTAGAAGTTTTTCGGCAAAAGGTGCCCTTTCGGCAGAATGCTGCCAATGATGACCAGAAGTTCATCGAACCCATCTCTGCACAAGTTCCTGTGGCACTTAAAGGCCATAAGGCGAGCGATGGCATCTAGTTGGGTAACCTCTGTATTTTCATGCAGGGGTTTCTGCGAAGCAAACAGAGCCTCATAATACTGCTTTGTGTTTTCCTCCGGCTCCTCAGCTGTCTCTGCATCCTGAGGTGTCTCCGCCTCTACATGAGGGCTTTCAGGCACATTACCATTAGCTAAGTTTTCTAAGCACCGATCAAAGCCAGTATCATATTATCCTCTGGGTTCAATCTGTCGCACCTCCTTCCTAGCACGTTTCTTTGCCTTTTCTCCATGGAAAGTCCAAGTCTTGTAGGACGATGTGAACCCAAACTTGAGCAGGTGAGTACTCATAGTTTCCTTGTCCTGTGACTTTCCGTTAGCGCACTTACTACAAGGGCACCGAACTGTTCTAGGTCTGCTAGGGATGTCAAACACCCTGTCGACAAACTGCTTGGTCTTTTGTCCCCATTCCTCAGTATAATCCCACTGACTGATTCTGCCATCGTACATCCAGTCACGATTATCCATCCTCTAATCAGCACCAAAACAGACGAAACATAGCATTTATATCAATTTAGAATTAAATGCATCATATTTTTATTTTTTACGCATGCATCAACCTGAATCTCTACTAGGTGGGCTCCTAGCAGCCGCCGGATCCGTAGATTGAGTACGTTCTCCCTGCTCTACCCTGATCCGAGACAGAATTTCGGCAGCACCTCCCCGCTGTTCTCCCGATACACGTCTCAGCAAATAGCCGAGAGGGATGTGCATCCGGAGAACAACGAGGAGGTGCTGCCGAAATCCTGTCTCGGAACGGAGTAGAACAAGGAAAACGTACTCAACTACGCATCCGCCGGCTGTCCCGATAAATGCCGTAAGAGTTACGGTTCATAATATGCGAGACCACTAATGCATATTTATCCGCGTAACTCTTACGGTCGGGAAGAGACGCCTAGGTAACGCGACATACTCGGTGATCTAGACACAAAAATAAAACCTAGGTACATGTGAGAGAAATAATTATACCCTAGACGCGTGAGAGAGTCGTCGAAGAAGCTCCGCCCCCGCGACGCCGCCCCGTCAAACACCCCAACGACGCCGCCCCGTCAAACACCCCCGCGACGACGTCCCCCGTGTCCACCTCGAAGCATCTCCTGCATAGCGACAAAATCTGTTAGTCATGCAAGTGAACACAAATTTTTAACAATAGTGGTATAACAATATTATTCACCATAAAGAACTAAAGTGCAAAAAAAAATAACCTACACTAACTAACTAACCTACACTAACTAACTAACTAACTAACCTACACTAACTAACTAACCTACACTAACTAACTAATTATACTAATTAACCTAGCTACTAACTAACCTAGCTACTAACTAACTTAACTAACCTACACTAACTAACCTAACTAACCTAACCAACCTACACTAATTACTACACTATAACTAACTTTTACCTTGCAGGGACGCGGGAGCTGGCCGGGGGCGACGCACGCGCGCGCGGCTGAGGCGAGCTGGACGCGGGCAGGGGCGGCGGTGGCGGGCTCGAGCTGGGCGGCGGCGGCGGCGTGGCGCGCAGGAGCAGAGGAGGGCGTGGCGGCGCGGCGTGACTCGAGCTGGGCGGCGGTGGCGGGCTCGAGCTGGCCGGCTGGGCGGCGACGAGCTGGCCGGCTGGGCTGCTGGGCTGCTGGGCGGCGGGAGCTGGGCGGCTGGGCTGCTGGGCGGCTGGGCGGCTAGGCTGCTGGGCGGCAGGAGCTGGGCAGCTGGGCTGCTGGGCGGCGGGAGCTGGCCGGCTGGGCGGCGGCGGCGGCGTGGCGCAGAGGATGAGGGCGACGGCGCGCACGGAGAGCAAGCAGAGAGCTAGCAGAGAGTGTGAGAGGGGATAGGGTTTGAGCGGCTGGGCGTGTGCATTGTGCCAATGATTAGGTCTTTGCCGTGTGTAACATCTTTGCCGTGCGCATCACGGCTTTGCCGTGCGTTCATGGGCTTTGTCGTGCGCCCGCGCACGGCAAAGACCCTTTGCCGTGCCTATTTCCCTTTGCCGTGTGCCAGAGCATAGCAAAGCTTCTTTGCCATGTGTTATTGCACGACAAAGACCCTTGTATGAAAACCTAGCGCGACCACCGGAGCGAGCCTGACCCCCACGGGAACATCGGCCGGGGACGCGCCCCAAGCTTGGCCACCGAGGTTGAAGAAGATAGCAGGTACACGATCTGGAAGACCAACTGAGGAAGAACAAACTTCCACTGGCTCCACGTTGACGCCAAAGACGCCTCGGTGGCAGGGAAGGAGCCGAGAAGACTTATTTCTAAGCAATGGTGTCTCCAATGTCATGGCACCGCTGCCTGCACATAAGAAACACTACAACAGGACAGAGCTTTGGTAACACAGTGTTGTGTTACTACAGGTCCAAAACACTGTTACTATGCCATTTAATAACACCTTTTGACATGTGTTCCATTAGGCCGTGTTACTAAGTGGTGTGCACAGGCACACATAATAATTGTTACCATATGCTAAAAATTGTGTTACCATTTATATTGTTGTAACACGCTCATTACGTGTTACTGAATGTACCGGTAACACATTTTTATACCTATAGTAACACCAGTGGTAACATATTTTGGTAGACGTGGAACTATGATGGTAACATATTTTGTAATCATAGTAACATACTTAGTAACAATTATTTTAGCTGGAGGACCCTATTAGTAACATAGTAGTCAAGTGTTGTAACACTATTATTCATAGTTATCAATTACCTTGGTAACACATTTTGAAGTACGGTAACACCATTAGTAACACTATATTTAATGTATTTCTTTTTAATTAGTCAAAAAAAATTGTTCCTATTTTATGGATTTTACATTTATTTAATAAATCGCTGCACACACTAAAATAATTCATTCATTATTTTAGTATGATACATCCACATATTGAAAGTATGAAAATATTGATTACGAATGTAGAATTGTGTATAACAAAATTAGGAAGATATTTGCACAACATCACACTCATATTAATTTGATAAATCATAGTGAAGAATATTACACCATAGTGTTTGCATCATCCGACTAAATAAAAAGATCTTGTGAACGATAGTACATTTTACAACCTATCAATGTAAACTAATTATTGCTAAACAAACTCTTCAAAATTTATTTGATTCTTGATCCAACCAGAGACTTCAGGTGCAGCTCAGTCATCCTTCTTTCGAATCTGTAAAATAGAATTGGACCATTCAGTTACATTATTAAATATGCACAAAACATGACTAAAGAATCCTTCATCAACAGCATCACCAATTCAGCACCTAACTCGATATACTTCCCTTACCAACTCCTCGTTATCTAAAATAGGTTGATCTATGTGCACAAGAGGAAATTCAACACCTAACTCGATACCAGCTGCCTTAGTTGCAGGATCAAAACTCTGAATAGTAGCATATGCAACGTTCTTCTAGTTTGGATAGGTTGACGTCTTCAAAATTACCTTGGAACCAACACATATCATGATCAATATTAGAATTGGATGACAATGATAATCTTTTCAGGTAACAGGATCATTGCAAGGAAATACCAAATCAGAATGAGGTATATTGTTGTTGTAGTTGCACCTTCAGATAAAAAGAAACTCTAGTAATGACGTTAACTGCATGATCTTTCATGAGTTAAAAGCTGCATAGATGCTTTGGAGCCTAAGATGCCATTTAACCTTTGCTATTGGTCAGACAAGCTCAGCATATACAGACTTACACAAAAGAAAAGATCAATTAGCTACCACTTTATTCAGCCGTAGTCCAGGCGATATTGGTTCAGACTACTGTTGCCTCTCTACCATGAACTGTAGTATGCTTCTTGCACATATCTGATCAAAATTACAACCATCTAATCATCACAAAAAACATCAAAGCTATTCCTGGTTTATCTCACAAAACATAGTGACAACCTGTGGTTTTGGGAAGTGGTTCATACTCTCCCAGATATGTGCATAACGTGGTTTTTCCAAAATTCTCTTAGTCACCTTCTGCTAGCAGTAGACATCCAGTAAACCTCCATGGAAAATCCAAGAAACAGAACACAAGTAAATCCAAGGAACGGTTATATAGGAATCACTTAGTGAGCTGACTTCACAAGTTCTTAACTCTAGTTATGCATTTAGGAACCAGGAACGTGAGATCTAGCACCTCATACTCTACTAGTACTCGCATAGAAAAAGAGATATAGTACCAAGTATTGTTGGCCGATCTGATTGAAGAAATGATTGCCGGATGAAATCAAAACAAGATGCTAAGAACGAACCAGATTTTGGATGCCTGAAGTTGCAGCTGTGTGATCCCGCTCATACAGAGAGCCTTGGTGGTAGAAGACAGTGGCTGCAGCTATGCCCCTAGCCGCACGGCCGGCTCCGACGGCACAAAAGAAGTAAGAGCGATGGTGGTGCAAGCCTATACGGCAGCAGATGGGAATTAGGTAATGGAATAAGAGTTAAATTCATCTGATCTTCGATTCCAGCAAATAAATAGTGGTTTTCATTCAACATGACACGAACTCAACCAAAGTGAACATGTGACAGGGTTGTACTATGACCTTATAAACTTACTCTGTCTGGCTAGCCAGTTTAGCTTATGGGAAGGAATCAAATAATGATTTGGTGAATCTCACTGTTGAGAAAAGCACCATGATTAGCACAAAGAACTAATAACCTAGAGCAGCCATTTACCTTGACTGAACAAGTACGCCTTCTATTTGAGGGAACTGAGTGTGGGCGTTTATTTCTAGTGCCATGCTGGTCTGATCTTGCCACAGATTTAACCCGTCTAATCTCTCATTTCCCTCACCTATAAACAGACAATATTAGCACATGGAGAGATATTCATATCCTGTAGCTATAGAAAGCTGCAACTTCAAAACACAAAAGCACACAAATATTACCTTTGGCATGGAATCAATAATACAATATTGCAGCGATGATGATTTTTGTTGAATCAGTAGACAACTGGCATTATCATGCTCGCCATCCTGGTTCTTGGCATTACCAATACTGTTTTGACAGATTTTCTGTCTAAGTAAAGCTAAGCCTGCAATCGCCATTCTTGCAACCTATGTCCGCGTAGTATGCAAAACCAAATCTTTTTTAGCATAGCTGACACACACTAGCATAATTCATCCCACACAAGTAGAGCTTTTAACATTCTCATCCAGATGTTGGTCAGCACGGTATTTTAATTTTCATGTAATCAAACATCTGTTTGCATCAGTCAAATTTAATCCTTTTATGATTTGAATTGTGCATGTATGAGAGAACTAACTTATATGGTCCTTCATTCGGTACTATCCATATGCCAATGTGCCATGTTCTCACAAGATCTGTTACGCTGCAGCATCATATAGTCATATACATGAGCGTGCAACACCATGGTAGTACCAAGCGACCAAGCAATACAATGAGTGAATTCATAGTAGATAAATGAGGGAAGGCGAAAGGAGAATAAACCTAGTACAAGTCTGTAGTCTTGGACAGGGTAATCAATCGGAACAGGTTGTGGGTGTGGCCTCTGCAACAAGGATCGCAGAACCGAACGATCCTACAAAAAAAACATGTGAGTGCATGCTATTTCCCAATGTATAGACTGCAGAATTAAGGCAATATCATACAAGTCAGCGATGGCTTACTGCAGGAACTGAAGACGCATGAACACACGTCTGCACTCACATGGGATGCGGGGGCCTGACAAATGCCTGCGGTGGCTGAGCTTTGGTGTGCAACCAGAAAGAGGGAAATGGAGTTCCAGATGCGTCGGGAGGAGGGCGTAGTGGCGGGTGTCTTGGAGGTGGCGGGGCGGAGTGGTTGTGGGCAGTGTGGGGCGGCGCGGTGGTGTGTGTCTCGGAGGTGGAGGGTGGTGCGGTGGAGGACGGCGGTGGTGGCCGTCGGGGAGGAGGGCGTACTGGTGGGCGGCGCGGTGGTGGCCATCGGGGGCTACTTTGTCTGTGTAGATGAGGTTTTTTAGGGAGGAGATTGATTTGGGGAAGAGTTAATTAGAGGGTCAATTTTTAGGTGTTGTCAATAGAGGTAAAATTATATATTAGCGGGAACGATTAAAATTTTCCCTCCACTCGTTTTCCTCTCGACCAAAATAACCAGATTGACAGACAAAAAAGATTTATTTATTTTTGTGAAAAAATCAAACTAGCAAAATAGTCACCCCTAAAAATCAAAGAAACAACGTCAAGATCTCCTTTTAGAGGACTAAAACGCGAAGGGAGCCTGGATGAGGGGTGACGGCGCGGCATGTCCGTAAACTCATGATATGTAGAGGGAAATGATTTGAATTGAATGAAATTAAGATAAAGTACAAAACATTTTTTGTTTAATTAAGACAAATACAAGAAAGTAAACATCTATATTAAAAGGGATTTTTATTTTCGTGTCCACCGACAGAGAGAGAGGGGTGGCCACGAAAAGAGAGAGAGGGGTGGCCACGAAGAGACGGAGAGGGGTATACTGCCCGTTAGATCAGTGGATCAACGGTTGGTGGAGTCGATCCGTGTGACAATGGCTCAACCAATCAGGATAAGTTTGGGCTTTTGTGAGCATTTGTGACAGTACTTGAGGGCAAAACTGAATAGTACTAAGAAACCAAGCGCACGTAAATAGTAAATAGACTAAGGGATTCAAACAAAAGAATTACAAAATGAAAAATACGTGTTTTGTACAATATAATTCATATTGGGCTACATCAAATTATTTGCAATTCAAATATACACGAGTGTGATAATTATGGCCTCATTTAGACAAACTATGTTTTGGAGAAGATATTTTGCAAAGGGGTTTGAGTGGAAAACCATGCATCTTCATAGCTACTAGTAATTCTGAGAAGTGGCAATTTGTGGTAAACCCTTGATTTATCTATGTTTGTTAAGGTTTTCTAGGTGGCAGGTTGTGTAGAAAAACTTCATGAGTAGGTGCCACTATGTTTTTATTTTTTTTGGATTTTTTTGCGCATGAAATGACTCAATTAGCTATGTTAATCTCATTTATTGACTCTCTGTTGACCAGCTACTTGAGGGTAGAACTAAGTATATTGCACTTGTCAGTCTAATTACTCGAGGGAAAAACTAAGTACAGATAAAATTTCTGTATAAGGCCCGAGGTTAGAACTGAGTACACCAAACGTCCCAGGGTTAGCCTCGTGTCGCGGTGCACGCTGTAGCCGTGCATAGCGGACGCGTGTTGCGGTACACGCCATCTTCGTCTTTATAGAGCCTCTCTTTCTCTCCCTCGATGCTCGCCCAGTCTCTCATTCTCACTGCAACCGCCTCTCCTGTCCCATCATCTTCTCCACAATCGAAGAAAAAACCCCGGCGATGGAGAAGAATGAGATGCCCATTATCGGCGCTTCCGACGTAGCCGCCGGCGCATCGGCCGCCGCCCCCATCTAGGCCCCCGTCGCTGCTTCCAACGTAACCGCTGGCGCATCAGCCGCCGGCGCATCGGCCGCCGCCCCCCGTCCAGGCCCCCGTTGCTGCTTCCGACGTAGGCGCCGGCGCATCAGCCGCCGGCGCATCGGCCGCCGCCCCCCGTCCAGGCCCCTGTCACTGCTTCCGACGTAGGCGCCGACGCATTAGCCGCCGGCACATCGGCCGCCGCCCCCGTCGATTGGGACCAGTACGAAGACCCGTACGAACCAGTGTCATACGTCGCGTTGGAGAACCCCTACGACACCAGCATCGTCGACGACGAGCCGGAGGTAACCCTTTGTTCCCTTGTTCTTATCTCATTTCAATCCTTTTGTGTTAGATCTTGCGTTATTCGGGTTCATCTGTTCCTAGTTCAATCCTTTTGTGTTAGATCTTGCGTTATTAGGGTTCGTCTGTTTCAAATATTATTTTATAAAGTATTTACTCTTATTTCAAATATTATTTTATAGAGTGTAGAGTGAGTCATATATGTGCTGGATGCACCTCATCCTTGCTTCATTGCTGTGTAAATGCAAAACTATTTCAGTTTTTAAAACAGTCATTGCATTTGCTGATTAGTAGTTTAGAAATTTGGAAGGTGAAAATGGTCTTGCACAAGAAATTGAGTAGCAATGTAGAAATACCATGTCTGGCCTTAATCTCTGTGCTTTCCTTTACAGTATACATATAACTGAATTGAGCATCATAGATTGCTTCTGTACTGAATATTTCCCATTTTAATCTTTGCATCATCATATTATTCTAGAATATTTTGACCAACGACCATGATTTAGATGTTCGAGTAAAACACACAATTTTTGGGAAAGCATGCACATGAATGGACGTGGTCAAGTGTGTTGGAAGTATTCAGACGGTCAAAACCTTAGTAGGTAAAACATTTGAATTATATCTCATAGCTTAATACGACTGTGCCTTATGGATTGCCTGTAATTTATCCGGAAGAGAGCTTCTATTTCTAGAAAATGTAGTATATAGCAAGCTTCATTGGACCCAAGGTTTTGCCAAGACCGTTGTTTCACAGCTGTTCACACATTGTACAGGTTGCCTTGGGCTAATACTCTCCTATTGCAAGACTCCCATGCTTCTAGTTTGCTTTTCTTATACTCTTCATGCAAGTAACAAGATGAATGGTACATTATTATACTTTAGGAAGCCATATACCTGAGCTCCATGAGCTTATTAGCCTTTCTAGGAATTTTTTTTGTTATGAAATGATTGTAAACTCAAAAGTTGCTTTGTGTTTTCTGTATTAGTTATTATAAATAGCTTCTCAAATTACTTTGGCGATGTTAGTGGGCATCATCTGATGCATGTCTCTGTAAAATAGTCAAACTTAAAGGTTACATTGAGTTAGGGCTAGATTCTTTCTTACTTTAGTTTTCTGTAAATAATCCAGCTGAACAGTAAGTGGAACCTGGTCAACCGGTGCAGTATCCAGGAACAAGTCTTCAGGTTCTGCAGCTAATTGCAAACAAGTTATCTCATACATAGTAGAAGGTACAGGGGCGCAATATGCATCAAGTGTGAGAGAAATCTCGATTGTCAGATCAGATTTTGATGAGCTTGTGTTTAAGTTTGAAGTTACAAATTGAAATATTGAGCCTCATAATCTAGCTCAATTTGCTTTATCTTTAGAACAGGGGCGCCACCTGTGGCTTATTTGAACCCCACCCGTGATACTGTTTCAATCCTTGTAACTCTGGACTTTGATCAATAAAAGCGTGCAAGTTATTCTAGAAAAATGCTGGTCAGACAGTTAACATTCTTTCGTGTTTGCACCGCTCAAATTAACCGTGTTCATCCATTTGCTGCTTTCATACTACTGATTTTAAAAAATGCGTCTTCCTTGCACCTATCAAGAGGCATTCTTAGTAACTTACATTCCAAGTCAACTAAACAAACACCCTCTGCTATATAAATTAATTATTTTTTGGTCATTAGTAATTCAATCATAATTAAACCTATCAAGAGGCATTCTTACTACGCTACATTCCAAAGAAAAATCCCAACCAATTTGAAACCACAGCTGTATAAGAAATGGATTCTCCCATCTTTACACTACTACCTCTGTTCATATGAATAAGACTCATTTTGAAACAAACCTTGATCAAAAGGTTTAAGAAATGATATCTTGATTATATACTACAATTTAAATCAAATATTTCTTTCTTATATACATGCATTAATTTTGGTTAAAGACAAATCTTAAAAGCGTGTGCGCCTTATCCATTGAAATGCATGGAGTAAAACATTTGAACTCTTTCCACGTACTTGTACTTACAGTTATGATATTATTGCAATGAAAGTAGAAGTACTACTTCAGCTTATTTTGAGTCACATGTTGAACCACCACATATGAGGTCCACATGCCATCAATTCAAATCAATCTACAGTTAGCAACCCTAAAATCGGTGAATCTCAAGCGCGTAAAGCGACATGCTTGGCAGCAAAGGGCATAAAATTTATGCCTTAATTTTTTCCGATTCCCTCTAGTGGAGCAACGGGTCATCTAGTAGTCAAAAAAATGAGCTAATCACATAGGAAGTTCTTCCTCCCCCACCTACATACGTAATTTTTTTCACATTACAAAGTTTGGCAAAATTTCAAATTTCAGAAATACATATAATCTATATTGAGTTACATATATCCAATACTCCCTCCGATTGGAAATAAGTGTCGGTGACTTAGTATAAAATTTATACTAAGTTAGTACAAAATCACCGATACTTATTTTCGATTGGAGAAAATACTATTTTGATGCATAAATATTAAGTGTCTCCTGGTTCTAATTTCACCACTGCTCCCCCCCTAAAAAAACTTAGGACCGGCCCAATAATAGAGCTTGTAACACTATGGATCAACATATGATTATATGTTACTCACACTAATCTTTGTAACACACTCCCGCCAACTCATATCTATGTGTTACAATGTCAATATACTTGTATCACATAACATCTCACACATAATCATATGTTACTGTGTTGATATATTTGTAACACAATTTTAGACCTTATATAGTTTGTGTTACTAGCGGTCTTTGGCACACAAATTATGTGTTACTATAATTTTCCCTGTAACATATATTACTATGTGTTACATGATTGAGTTACCAAAGCTCTGTTCTCCTGTAGTGAAAGAAGACAACACGGATACTACGACTAAGAAAGAAAAGGGTCCCCCCGCCAGCCGACCCCTTAATCACCATTATAAGGTGTACGCATGGGGGTGAGGCTCGCGGGGGTGGTCGCGCTAGGTTTTCACCATAGATTGGGTAGGTAGATAGATGGTAGAGCTATCTAAGGGGTGTGTAAATCGCGATAACACTTTGAAAAATATATAGGGGGTAGACCGCGATGGGTGCAGTGGGCTAGGGTTTCGCCGTACATCGCGCTTCGGGAGTAGCAATCCCCTCTATAGCTATCATGTGACCATAATATATGTAGATAGGTGTGGTAGAGCTATCTCAGAGGTATGACCACCCCGTTGGCACACATGCGATAACACTTTAAAAAATCAAGGGGGTAGACCGCGACAGGCTAGGGTTTCGCAGTAGACCGGGCTTCGGGGGCTATGCATATCAAAACCTTTGCTTTACACATACATATGACCTAACCAAAGCCAAATAAACACACACTAGCCCACCGACGCGATGCCGTCCAGAAAAATCTAGGGGGGTAGACCGTGCGGGTGCAGCGGGCTAGGGTTTTGCCGTACACCGCGCTTCGGGGGTAGCAACCCCCTCCAAAGCTATCATGTGGGCATAATATATAGAGATAGGTGTGGTAGAGCTATCTGAGAGGTGTGACCACCCCATTGGCACACATGCGATAACACTTTGAAAAATCAAGGGGGTAGACCGCGACCGGCTAGGGTTTCTCTGTAACCAGGCTTCGGGGGCTATGCATGTCAAAAACTTTGCTTTACACATACATATGACCTAACCAAAGCCAAAGGAACACGCCAGCCCACCGGCGCGATGCCGTCCAGAAAAATCTTGGGGGGTAGACCGCGCGGGTGCAGCGGGCTAGGGTTTCGCCGTACACCGCGCTTCGGGGGTAGCAACCCCCTCCAAAGCTAACATGTGGCCATGATATATGGAGATAGGTGTGGTAGAGCTATCTGAGAGGTGTGACCACCCCATTGGCACACATGCGATAACACTTTGAAAAATCGAGGGGGGTAGACCGCGACGGGCTAGGGTTTCTCTGTAACCGGGCTTCAGGGGCTATGCTTGTCAAAACCTTTGCTTTACACATACATATGACCTAACCAAAGCCAAAGGAACACACTAGCCCACCGCCGCGATGCCGTCCGGAATAACCTAGGGGGGTAGACCGCGCGGGTGCAGCGGGCTAGGGTTTCGCCGTACATCGCGCTTCGGGGGTAGCAACCCCCTCCAAAGCTATCATGTGGCCATAATATATGGAGCTATCATGTGGCCATAATATATGGAGATAGGTGTGGTAGATCGCTATCAGTGGTATGATCACCCTGTTCACACACATGCGATAACACTTTGAAAAATCTAGGGGTAGGCCGCGAGCGGGAGTTTTTATGCGCCGTCATTTCATGTGGGTCCCGAATCGAGCGTAACTAATTCAAAAAAAAAACAAAAAATGGCAAAACCTTCGCGTGACGTCATTTTATGTGATTTACAAGCAGGAAAAAAATTCAAACCTAGAGAAAAATAGTTTACCAGAAAGTCCCTTCACAGAAATGACCTATCATGTTCGAGGTTGCATGACTTCTAGGTTGAATGAGCTAGATTCGGCCATGAGCACGGCATAGTTTGTCGGAACGAGGCCAGATCGGACACGTGTGTGTCCCTTGGGATGTAAAGGAATGCCACAGAGGCCGATTTTCATTTCGTCCCACAAAAAGTGCTTTTTCCATTTTCAGAGTGCCGAAATAGGGTTTTTTTGTGAAGCGGCTACCGAAACGCGATATCGAAAGCTAGCAAAAACACCCGAGATAAATAGTAGACACCCTGGGGATACACATATCAGCTCTTGTTTTGTTGCGCAGCCTTTGGAGTTATTTTTTAAATTTTGCACAAGTTCCTGCCGATTTTGTTGGAACATGGTTGGTTTTGCACTTTAGTGCTAAAAAGTAAACCTCCTGATTTTTTGTAAAAATCATTTTTGGATCCGCAACATGTCATTTCTTCACGAAACGTCAGGGAAAAAAGGGGGACTCCGCACCACCTGGCCGCGAGCGGGAGTTTTCATGCGTCGTCATTTCATGCGAGTCCCAAATCGGGCGTAACTATTTCCAAAAAAATCGAAAAAATGCAAAACCTTTGCGTGACGTCATTTTATGTGACCTACAAGTGGGGAAAAAAATCAAACCTAGAGAAAAATTGTTTACCAGAAAGTCCCTTCACAGAAATGACCTATCATGTCCGAGGTTGCATGACTTCTAGGTTGAATGAGCTAGATTCAGCCATGAGCATGGCATAGTTTGTCGGAACGAGGCCATATCGGACACGTGCGTGTCCCTTGGGATGTAAAGGAACGCCACAGAGGCCGATTTTCATTTTGTCCCACAAAAAGTGCTTTTTCCATTTTCAGAGTGCCGAAATAGGGTTTTTTTGTGAAGCGGCTACCGAAACGCGATATCGAAAGCTGGGAAAAACACCCCACATAAATAGTAGACACCCTGGGGATACACATATCAGCTCTCGTTTTGTTGCGCAGCCTTTGGAGGTATTTTTTGAATTTCGCGCAAGTTCCTGCCGATTTCGCTGGAACAGGGGTGGTTTTGCACTTTAGCGCTAAAAAGTAAACCTCCTGATTTTTTGTAAAAATCATTTTTAGATCCGCAATATGTAATTTCTTCACTAAACATCAGGGTAAAAAGGGGGACTCCGCACCGCCTGGCCGCGAGCGGGAGTTTTCGTGCACCGTCATTTCATGCGGATCCCGAATCGGGCATAACTAATTCAAAAAAAATTGAAAAAATGCAAAACCTTCGCGCAACGTCATTTTATATGACCTACAAGCGGGAAAAAAATTCAAACCTAGAGAAAAATTGTTTACCATCGACGCGATGCCGTTCGGGAAAATATAGGGGGGGTAGACCGCGCGGGTGCAGCGGGCTAGGGTTTCACCGTACATCGCGCTTCGAGGGCTATGCATGTCAAAACCTTTGCTTTCCACATACATATGACCTAACCAAAGCCAAAGGAACACACTAGCCCACCGATGCGATGTTGTCTACAATAATCTCGGGGGGAAGACCGCGCGGGTGCAGCGGGCTAGGGTTTCACCGTACATCGCGCTTCGGGGGTAGCAAACCCCTCCAAAGCTATCATGTGGCCATAATATATGGAGATAGGTGTGGCAGAGCTATCTGAGAGGTGTGACCACCCCGTTGGCACACATGCGATAACACTTTGAAAAATCGAGGGGGTAGACCGCGACGGGCTAGGGTTTCTCTGTAACCGGGCTTCGGGGGCTATGCATGTCAAAACCTTTGCTTTACACATACATATGACCTAACCAAAGCCAAAGGAACACACTAGTCCACCGATGCGACGTCGTGTGGAATAATCTAGGGGGGTAGACCGCGCGGGTGCAGCGGGCTAGGTTTTGGTCGTACATCGCGCTTCGGGGGTAGCAGACCCTCCAAAGCTATCATGTGGCCATAATATATGGAGATAGGTGTGGCAGAGCTATCTGAGAGGTGTGACCACCCCGTGGCACACATGTGATAACACTTTGAAAAATCGAGGGGGGTAGACCGCGACGGGCTAGGGTTTCTCCGTAACCGGGCTTCGAGGGCTATGCATGTCAAAACCTTTGCTTTACACATACATATGACCTAACCAAAGCCAAAGGAACACACTAGCCCACCGATGCGACGTCGTGTGGAATAATCTAGGGGGGTAGACCGCGCGGGTGCAGCGGGCTAGGTTTTGGCCGTACATCGCGCTTCGGGGGTAGCAAATCCCTCCAAAGCTATCATGTGGCCATAATATATGGAGATAGGTGTGGCAGAGCTATCTGAGAGGTGTGACCACCCCGTTGGCACACATGCGATAACACTTTGAAAAATCGAGGGGGGTAGACTGCGACGGGCTAGGGTTTCTCCGTAGACCGGGCTTCGAGGGCTATGCATGTCAAAACCTTTGCTTTACACATACATATGACCTAACCAAAGCCAAAGGAACACACTAGCCCACCGATGCGATGTCGTCTGGAAAAATCTTGGGGGGTAGACCGCGCGGGTGCAGCGGGCTAGGTTTTGGTCGTACATCGCGCTTCGGGGGTAGCAACCCCCTCCAAAGCTATCATGTGGGCATAATATATGGAGATAGGTGTGGTAGAGCTATCTGAGAGGCGTGACCACCCCGTTGGCACACATGCGATAACACTTTAAAAAATCAGGGGGTAGACCACGACGGGCTAGGGTTTCTCTGTATATCGCGCTTCGGGGGCTATGCATGTCAAAACCTTTGCTTTACACATACATAAGACCTAACCAAAGCCAAAGGAACACACTAGCCCACCGACGCGTTGTCGTCCAGAATAATCTAGGGGGGTAGACCGCGCGGGTGCAGCGGGCTAGGGTTTCGCCGTACATCGCGCTTCAGAGGTAGCAACCCCCTCCAAAGCTATCATGTGGGCATAATATATGGAGATAGGTGTGGTAGAGCTATCTGAGAGGCGTGACCACCCCGTTGGCACACATGCGATAACACTTTAAAAAATCAGGGGGTAGACCACGACGGGCTAGGGTTTCTCTGTACATCGCGCTTTGGGGGCTATGCATGTCAAAACCTTTGCTTTACACATACATATGACCTAACCAAAGCCAAAGGAACACACTAGCCCACCGACGCGATGTCGTCCGAAATAATCTAGAGGGGTAGACCGCGCGGGTGCAGCGGGCTAGGGTTTCACCGTACATCGCGCTTCGGGAGGTAGCAACCCCCTCCAAAGCTATCATGTGGGCATAATATATGGAGATAGGTGTGGTAGGGCTATCTGAGAGGCGTGACCACCCCGTTGGCACACATGCGATAACACTTTAAAAAATCGGGGGGTAGACCACAACGGGCTAGGGTTTCTCTGTACATCACGCTTCGGGGGCTATGCATGTCAAAACCTTTGCTTTACACATACATATGACCTAACCAAAGCCAAAGGAACACACTAGCCCACCAACGCGATGTCGTCCGGAATAATCTAGATGGGTAGACCGCGCGGGTGCAGCGGGCTAGGGTTTTGCCGTACATCGCGCTTCGGGGGTAGCAACCCTCTCCAAAGCTATCATGTGGGCATAATATATGGAGACAGGTGTGGTAGAGCTATCTGAGAGGTGTGACCACCCCGTTGGCACACATGCGATAACACTTTAAAAAATCAGGGGGTAGACCACGACGGGCTAGGGTTTCTCTGTACATCATGGTTCGGGGGCTATGCATGTCGAAACCTTTGCTTTACACATACATATGACCTAACCAAAGCCAAAGGAACACACTAGCCCACCGACGCGATGTCGTCCGGAATAATCTAGGGGAGACCGCGCGGGTGCATCGGGCTAGTGTTTCGCCGTACATCGCGCTTCAGAGGTAGCAACCCCCTCCAAAGCTATCATGTGGGCATAATATATGGAGACAGGTGTGGTAGAGCTATCTTAGAGGCGTGACCACCCCGTTGGCACACATGCGATAACACTTTAAAAAATCGAGGGGGGTAGACCGCGATGGGCTAGGGTTTCTATGTATATCGCGCTTCGGGGGCTATGCATGTCGAAACCTTTGCTTTACACATACATATGACCTAACCAAATCCAAAGGAACACACTAGCCCACCGACGCGATGTCGTCCGGAATAATCTAGGGGGGTAGACCGCGCGGGTGCAGCGGGCTAGGGTTTCACCGTACATCGCGCTTCGGGGGTAGCAATCCCCTCCAAAGCTATCATGTGTCCATAATATATGGAGACAGGTGTGGTAGAGCTATCTTAGAGGCGTGACCAGCCCGTTGGCACACATGCGATAACACTTTGAAAATCGAGGGGGGTAGACCGCGACGGGCTAGGGTTTCTCTATACATCACGCTTCGGGGGCTATGCATGTCAAAACCTTTGCTTTCGACATACATATGACCTAACTAAAGTCAAAGGAACACACTAGCCCACCGATGCGATGTCGTCCGGAATAATCTAGGGGGGTAGACCGCGCGGGTGCAGCGGGCTAGGGTTTCGCCGTACATCGCGCTTCGGAGGTAGCAACCCCCTCCAAAGCTATCATGTGTCCATAATATATGGAGACAGGTGTGGTAGAGCTATCTTAGAGGCGTGACCACCCCGTTGGCACACATGCGATAACACTTTGAAAAAAGAGCGGGGTAGACCGCGACGGGCTAGGGTTTCTCCGTAGACCGGGCTTCGGGGGCTATGCATGTCAAAACCTTTGCTTTACACATACATATAACCTAACCAAAGCCAAAGGAATAAACTAGCCCACCAACGCGATGTCGTCCAGAATAATCTAGGGGGGTAGACCGCGCGGGTGCAGTGGGCTAGGGTTTCGCCGTACATCGCGCTTCGGGGGTAGCAACCCCCTCTAAAGCTATCATGTTGCCATAATATATGGAGATAGGTGTGGTAGAGCTATCTTAGAGGCGTGACCACCCCGTTGGCACACATGCGATAACACTTTAAAAAATTAGGGGGGTAGACCGCGACGGGCTAGGGTTTCTCTGTAGATCGAGCTTCGGGGGCTATGCATGTCAAAACCTTTGCTTTACACATACATATGACCTAACCAAAGCCAAACTAACACACTAGCCCACCAACGCGATGTCGTCCAGAATAATCTGGGGGGGTAGACCGCGCGGGTGCAGCGGGCTAGGGTTTCGCCGTACATCGCGCTTCGGGGGTAGCAACCCCCTCTAAAGCTATCATGTGTCCATAATATATGGAGATATGTGTGGTAGAGCTATCTCAGAGGTGTGACAACCCCGTTGGCACACATGCGATAACACTTTGAAAAATCGAGGGGGTAGACCGCGGGAGCTACGAAACCCTGATACATGTGGGAGGGGATGAAGATGTAGAGTAGGTTGTATGCAAGCATGTATATATACACATCTTCTTAAGTAACACTAATAAATAGTCAACAAAATATAAAACTAATTGAAAAAATAAATATAAGTATTAAAAAGAATAAAATAGAAAGGAAATTAGAAAAAATCATTTTTTGCACAGGGCAAAGAACTCGACGCATGGCAAAGGCTCCTTTGCCGTGTTTTGTGCCATGACGCACGGCAAAGGGCGTGCACTAAGCCATGCCGCACGGCAAAGTGTGCGCCACGGCAGCGCAATGCCTCCTTTGCCGTGCTTCATCTCTTTGCCGTGCGCCTGGATGTATTTTTGCCGTGCGTTTCCCGCGCCCTTTGCCATGCGTGTTTCTTTGCCGTGCGTTTTTCCGAGTCTATGCCATGCGTGAGAGGATGCCGTGCATCGTGGTGTCCGCGCACGGCAAAGAATTCTTTGCCGTGCGGCAGCGCACGGCAGAGTGAGGCAGCACGGCACCCCACGTTTTTCTGGTAGTGCTGCAGCGCGTCTGGCGCCATGCACACCTCTAGCGATATGCTCACTCCACGCTCGGCCCCCTCAAACACCGTCACCTTCCCGTCTATCTTGTTGCCGGAGCCGCTCCTCACGGCCACCGGTTTCCCCTACCCGAAGTTGTTCCCAAACACATTGAAACGTGGTGAACTGCCGGTAAAGACCGATGAACCTCCGAACGATTTGCCCCCCGTGTTGGCGTAATCCGGCTCCCGGGTCCATCGATCCAGCCAGTCTACAACGGCGGCCTCGTCGAACGACGCCACCCCGCGGTTCAGCTGCCACGCCGTCCAACCTAGCCCCTTGTCTAGGATCTCGCCGACGGTGGATCTCGCCGTGGCACCCACAACGGCGTTGCCCATGTAACCTTGTGGTATGCCCTTCACACGTCCCCGGCATCCGATGAGCAGAATATAAGACGTCTCTTGCTCCGGCGCGAGGCGCCGAGCACGGGACACCGCCCGCCAGACGTGCGCGAGCAGGGCCTGGAGCGAGGAGATTGCGACGGTGGCGGGCGTTTCGCTGTTCGCCCTGGCCTTGAGCTTCTGGATGCTCGCCGCCGAGAAGGTGAAGAAGCACTCCTCCACCGTCGGGCGCTCGAACCGGCGGACGACGTCCCGCAGTGTGCTGAACGGCAGGCGGATCGGCACGGGGCTGGTGTCGATGAAAAACCTCTGGTGGTGCACCGGCGGTGCGAGCGTCGATACCTCGTGCAGGTCGACGCCACCTCCTCGGTTGATATCTGACCAAGTGTTGAAGAACTCCCAGAAGGCGGTGCCGTCGCCGACGGAGTGGCTCAGGGACATGCCGATGAAGACGCCGTCAGCGAGAAGATTCCTAGAGGCCTGCGGCGACGGTGGTGAGATGCCGCTGAAGCCAGCTATGCCGGCGGCGTACTCCATGCGAGGTGGAGGACAGCGCGAGGTGAAGCTCGTTGGCGGTGTGATGCCGCTAGCTAGGAGGAGATGGTGGTGTGATACTGCTGTGTGAAGTCGACGGCGTGACGCCGTTACAAGGAGATGACGGCCATGATGGGCCGACTCTTCTCTGAAGCTGCAAGAAGAATTGAGAATCAAGATTAGGGGGTGATTGTTAGCACTTAATCTTGATTGTATCTGCATATTAGTTTGCTTTTTCTAGTTTTTGCCGCATATAGTTCAGATAGCTAGTAAGCTGTAGGCCGGTGAAGCTTCAGTTCAGACGCAGATGGCGAGATGCCGAGCTGATGTGGTGGCAAGGCGTGATGCTGTGGTACTGTGTGATGCAGACCGCGCGAGAAGCGGCAAGACGCGTGCTGAGAAGTGTGATGGCCTGCATGCTCCAGTGGAGCCGGGTGATCCGGCGAGTTAGTCATGCATGGGTTGTTAAGCTAGCTGCATATCCGCATGTGTGCCTGGCCGTTTGTAGCTAGAGCGATTCTAGGAGATTGATTAGGTCAGCGAGTGCGTGCATGCATAGTTAGTTGAGTTAGTGGCCAGAGTGGTGTGCGTGCATCAGGTAGTGGAGGATGTGGTGCCTCAGCTGTGCGTGTGTATCAGTACTTAAGGCCATGTATCATGTTTGATAGAGAGGTCAAGAGGAATAGAGAAGAGGAAAACGTTGGCTGTGTGAGGCAGCGCAACACCAAAATTCTCTTGTCTTCATTGTTTTCATGTGTGAGTTCAGTAGTAGCCAGAGGTAGAAGAAGAGGGGCTGCGAGAGCAGCTCCAACAATTGGTATCAGAGCCCGAAGATCCTAGGCGGTGGCAGCAGCTCGGTGGACTTCGTGCGAGATGGAGGCCGGTGGCGCAAGGAGGAGGCTGCTTGTGGCGCGATGCCGCTAGCACCCGGTTACGGTGTGAAGCCGCAAGGAGGAGGCGGCGGTGTGATGCTGCCACGAGAAGATGATGGTGTGATGCCGTCATGAGAAGCCGACGGTGTGATGCCGTCACGAGGCGGCGGCGGTGCGATGCCGCTGGGTGCCGACGGCGGTGGTGCGAAGCCATCGTCATCAAGAAGAGTTGGTGCGAAGCCAACAAAACCTGCAGTGTGATGCCGCGGCAAGATGGCATGATAAAGACGATATGAGGGCGTCATCCATGGCAAGATCAAGTCACCGTGGGTGGCATGGTGGCGTGCAGTTTGGTGCTGTGAAGGCATCGTCCAAGTGAAGTTGTGATCTGCATGGAAGATTCGTGAGTTAGCATGTCAAGATTATAGGAGGGAAAATGTTAGCAATAATCTTGACATGAGTCTGTTAGTAGATGGGTCAATGCATGTGTGAATAGATTAGGTAATTAGTGCATGCATTACACGGCCAAGTTGTTAGTTAGCTGGAGGATTAGCTGCATGTGCATGCTATGACCGGCTCATGTGTGGCGCCTAGAGAGATTCTAGGAGTAGATCAAGTCAGCCATTAGCAGCTTAATGCATGGATAAGTGGCCATGTCTAGCTAGTGCATGGAGTTAGTGGTTAGTGGGATAGGTACGTGAGGCGTGAGGTCCTTATCCTGTACTGGCTATTTAAGTGGATCAAATGAATAAGAAAGGAAGCCGTGAGGGCGTCACCACAGATGTAGCCTCTCGTGTGACCAAGGAGAATTTCCTCTTCGCAAAGCTTGTTGGATTTCTTTCTTGGTCCATGTGTGTGTGTGTTCTGGCTGTGTGTGAGACACAAGTGAGATTTGAGAGAGTTAGAGTTGAAGAAGAAGAGGCGCTGCGAGGTTGCAGCGCCAACATCGGTGACCTGCGCTGACAGCACAGGAAGCGACTCCGTGGCGGCGCCGCGCCGAGCACATGGTTGAGCGGGAAGAATGCCCACACAACCGGCGGGATGCGTATCGACCCGACGATGTCCGCCACGGCGACGCCGGGAGCCACCGCGTGGACGAACTCGGCGCCTTCTCCTGTGCACCGCAACAGGACGGCGACGGTCCCGCCGTCGTGAGGCTCCTCGACGAGCCGGCCGGCGAAGGGGTAGAACTTGGCCAAAGAGCGCTCGAAAGAGGAAGCGAGGGTGTCGACGAGCCGCTCTCCAGCTCCGTCGGCGGGAGGCTTGGGCAGGAGAATCCCTTTCTGGATGTAGCCACCGGTGATGATTTGGAGGTCCCAGGGCGTGAGGTGGATGTTGACAGCCTCCCCCGAGTCCGACGGCGGCGGCTTGATCATGCGCCGAGATATGACCTGGACAGGGTCCGCGGCGCCTGCTCCCGTCTGCTCATTGCTGCCCATCTGGATCTGCTTTCTTGGAAGCCGTATGAGCAGAGCTGCTCCTCAAATGAAGACGATAGTCGTTATTTTGAGCACTGCTCGGGTACCATCCATTCACGGTGGGGGAGCTAGACATGTGCGCTGCCCCATGACAAGGATTTGCAGACCGACGATACTGTTCGAGCCCAGTGCCGGAGTGCCCACATGCACGAACAACATCAGCTACATGGTGCCGTACGTAGCTACAGATGAATCACTGAATCATTGGTGAATGGGAATTGAGAGAAAGAAAGGGGGTCGTGGATTGAGTGCGTCGTTTTGGCACACGGGCTTCATGGAGCTTTTTTTGAATTTAAAGAAATCAAATATAAATGTTTTAAAATTTTGAGAAAAAAATATCTGGATGAAGACAACAGTATACACTACCGTTGTGCAAAATTGCATTATGGATTTCTTATATTCTGTCCCCGACAAAAATAACAAAAAAGTAGATTTGGGAGCATGAACAATGTCGCTTTTTTTTCTTTCAAAATTTAGCTAACTTGTCTTTTTCCTGAACCTACACAACAAGGTATTTCGTATTGAAAATTTGCAAGATCGCAGTGTATACATTTGGCTACCTCTATTTTTTTTTTTGAAACTTTGAAATTGGATTTTTTTTCAAAGTTTTAAAAACAGGGCACCAAGTAGCCCGGGAGCTAAAAGCATTTTTCGGTCGTGATCCCCGAAAACAAAGGCATGTATGAGGGATGTGTTCAGTTTTAGAACCAGGTGAAACGGAATAAACGGTTCCATTCCAGCGTTATGGAACAGTTTCATGCTAGTGTTCAGTTCGGACAAAAATGAGAAATTGAATGGTTCCGTATTTTGTTAGGTTCTGGAATTGCATGACGTAACCGAACAGCCTAAACATGATTTTTGTCTCCAAATCAAAATCAACAGACGCAAAAAGAGCAGCACATGTTCTCCGCCATGGTGCTCCCTATGGTGGTTAGGCGGGTTGTCGCCTCTGCTGGCCAGGCGGGCCCTGCTGCACCACCGCCCCTGCTGGTCGCCGCCGTCACACCACCCATGTTGGCTCTACTGCTCTGCTAGCCAGGTGGGCCACCGCCGCCGCCCTTACTAGCCAGGCAGGCCACCGCCGCCACTGCCGGTCGCCGCCATGGCTGGGAGAGTACGGGAGGGGAGAGAAGCAGAAGAAGGTGTAGCATGTTTTTTTGGTGGTTAACGAGGGGCGGTTAGCGAGCGGTTCTCCCACATTACACCGATTCGGTGGAACCAGTTGGTTCCGAATATAGAGGAAATATTCCTGTTTGTGGAACCAGTTTGTTCTGTACCACTGGAATTGCCTCTAGGTGCGGAACGGTTTCATTCATTCCACCTTATTCTAGAACCGAACACAACCTAAGTGAAGAGGCAAGAAGAGAAGGCAAAAGCAGGTAGCACGAGAAATTAAATCGGAGAAGATAACAAGCCAGCCTGTGAAGGTGAAATCAACTCTTTTCCTGAAATACGCAAGCAGCTGAAACGTATAATCATAAGCTGTAGCGCTCCAAGCGCCTTCCCCCTATCTCATATTTGGCTACTTTGAGATGAAAGCTCTTATCACCACATCATTACAAATTAAAGACATATAGTGCAGATACATAAGCATGCATCAAGCTCCATTATACATGATGTTTGCAAAACCGAAATGTTCATTTTCCTTTTTTTTATTGAAATGGGAGCAAAAGCCTCAGCCTCTGCATCGAGGGATGCACTCAGCTTTCTTTATTACTTAGTTCAAAGTATTAAGAGTATTACATCCAAAGATCGCTAAGGGTTGAGACATGTATCAACCATTGAAAAATAAGAAGCAACAAAAAGCTATTCATTTTGAATTCTATTAATATGCCGCCATCCAGTAGCCTGGAAAAAGAAGTCCCGAGCAACCATCAAAAACCGATTGCAACCAATAACCATATGCTCCCGCTGATCCATCGGGAGGATGTAGGACCAGTGATGTATCCAATACGCGGCCAGTCGAATAACCAGCATAAAACGTGTACCGTTTTGTTTGTTAAAGATAATAGTGTTTGGCCATGTCCATATTGCCCAACACAAAGCAGAAATTCCAATGCGAATTCTAGTTTACTATCCGTATCGATCCCATTTAGCCAATTACCAAATATATTAGTAATATTTGAAGCTGGGGAAATATTATATGTGAAGTAGATCATATGCCAGATAATGCGAACAAATGGACACGAAATAAACAAGTGGTACCATCTCCATTGAGTCACAAAAACAACATTTGCTACATCCATTCAATTTTCGTTTGACTAGGTCATATTTTTTTAACAATACTTTACCACAAAGGAACCACATAAAAATCCTAATCTTAAGAGGATTTTCAATTTTCAAATATATTTATGTAAAAATTGTGCCTTCTTCGGATCCTACGCAAAGCGAGAGCTTCATGCACCGGGGCTGCCCTTTTATTTATGTAAAAACCGTGCCTCCTCGTTCATTAAATAGAGATACATAGACTTGATAGTAAATATACCATTTTTAGTGATTTTTCAAACAAATCTATCCGATTCATCTGCAAGGTGAGCTGCCATCAACTGTTGGCACAAATGCATCCATTTATTGCCAGTCAACGCCCTTCTGAACTCAATATTCAATGGGTTATATGACAGTATATTTGCAACCAGGACATGTTTTCTTTGTGCGATGATATATAATGCCAGATATTGATTAGCAAGCGATGTATCACCTAGCCAAACATCTTCCCAAAACGTATTGTCACCCCATTACCAATTTTAAAGAAACCTCTATCAAAAAAGTCATGCTTAACCCGTAGCAAATCTTTTTAAAAAAAAGGAGAATTTGTAGTTTTTTCTTCCATTTGCGACAACGTTTTATCTTTCAGATACTTGTTGTGTAGCAATTCTTGCCACATTCCTCTTCAGATAGAAGTTTAAATAGCCATTTGCTAATAACCATTTGTTTTTTTTTAATTCAAGGACCTCAACACTAGACCTCCTTGGTCCGTTCGGCGACATATGATACTCCATACGATACTCCATTTAGTTAATCTATACTTCTTTTTAGAATCGTGAGATTGCAAAAAAAAAATTCTTGACTGGAGGAAATCTAACTGTTGTCTTACCCCTTTAGGTATTTCAAGAAATAAAAGCATAAACACAGGTAAACTGATCAGAACTGAGTTTATAAGTACCAAGCGGTCACAATAAGAGAGTAATTTGTTTTGCCAACATCCTAGCTTTGAAACAAATTGGCTCTCTACTGGCTTCCATTCAGCGTTACAATTTTTCCTATGATGAATAGGTATCTCAAGATACTGGACAGGTAAGGATCCAGACTCGCATCCCAAAATATATCTCTACTAGTGTTCCTCATCTTTCGCATTTCCAAAACAAGAAATTTTGCTCTTACAAAAATTAATTGTAAACCAGACAACTGCTAAAAATACAGAAGATTAGCTTCATATTTACAACCTTTTCTAAATCATGCTGCATTAAAAAGTATGGTATGATCAACATATTGTAAATTAGGGTGGGCCGTGACCCCTCCCCCCTCTACCAAATGAGGCATTAGGTTTCCCCCCTCTATCAAGATTGCGAACATATCAACAACAATGTTGAAGAGCATGGGAGACAAACGGGCGCCGTGTCAGAGCCCCTTTCTTGTTTGGAAATAATAACCAATGTCATCATTTACCCTTATCCCAACAGAGCCACCTTGCACAGAAGTCTTAGTTCATTCACACCATTTAGGATCAAAACCTTTCTTACGAAAGACTTGTTGTAGAAAATGTCATTTAACCTTATCGTAAGCTTTTTTAAAATCAATTTTGAAAAGTACTTCGTCAAGTTTCTTATGATGCAATTCACGCAAAACCACCACACACTCAAGTATGTGTGGACATGGCATAAATGCCGCCTGAGTAGGTCTAATCACCTTTTTGGTAATGCGCTTAGTCGCTACCTTTGTACAAAATGTTAGCTAACATTACGAGGACATATTTGTCTATATTTATGTATTTGGACCGGCATTTAGTATAGACATATGAGAATATAGAAATCTCTAGGAGTGCACACAACTATATCTCATACAAGACCATGGAGGTGTGCTTTGTCGTCCATCCTTCTCGAGAGAAAGAGAGTAAAATGTTTAGGAAAAACCGGACAACACATATATCTAGTCCCTCCATTCCATATTTATTATCGTTAATTTAGATCAATTTTATATTAAATCAGTGTCAACTAATATGGGACATATGGATTATGAACAAATGAATTACAGTGCCTCACTTTGTAGAATAGTACAAATTCAAAATATCCATATACAGGGGCACTTTAGTTTTGTGGAAAGTCAGCTTGCCAGAAATTTAACTAGCAGAAACTCCATTTCATTGTAAAACTGGCTAGATACTTTGTAATTTAACTAGCAGAAACTCCATTTCCATTGTACATATCCTCTAATTTTTATAAAAATGAAAATGACACAGTAGGGGTCTGTATTTGCGTAAAAAAAAGCTTGCAAGAAATTACAAATCCTTTGTAGATCCATAAGATAAAAGCCAGATAAGAAAAACCATGAAATGATCATGAGAGACAACCATAAGCTCTGAAGTGGACAAATGATATAGAATATTCGATTCAAATATAAACACCAGTAGATCTAAATATATAATTTGAAGTAAAACTACACCTGCCGAATTGGATGACGCCATTCTACCCGCCGCCGCTGCATCCAAGATCCAATCGCTATCACCGACGTTTGAGTACAAATCCCAGTTTGCTGACCGGAGCCTTGCCGGAGCGACGCCGTCCCGAAATCACAGCACGCCAGAGGTGCTGCTTCTGCATCGATCGGTTTTGTACTTTTGCCTCCTTCAGATGGTCATGTAGTCCTGTTCATGTAGTCTTTTTAATTCTTTTCGTTAAGCATTGAGTAGTTCTGTTCGTTCGTAGCAATACTGGTATTTCGCTTCAGTCCTAGCAATGCAGTACATCTCGATCTAGCGGCAGTTTGGTCAGAGGGCAAATTCGAATTAAAGGAATCTGATGTCCTTCAAAGACGTGTGGTTCTATTAAATACTGACGGTCTTTGTTCTACAAATCTGAATAGTAATTGATGCTATAAAGTTATATTCAACAATTGTCTCTAATTTATGGATCGGGTAGTTTGCACATTTTGGCTTCCGGTGATTGTCTCATCTAGGAACTTGGTACAACCGCATATGGCTTGGACCTTGGACTAGGCATACTTGTTATAGTATTGCATCGTTGTTGCTCATGGAAGCCACTCTTTGAATCAGAATATGGGCATGCATCCTGATGGCCAACTCACATTAGAACGACAAGAATGTTCGATCTAGGAGTATTGCTGGTACCTTATCTGAGTAGTATTTCTGAGTGTGGTTTCATCCACAGATGTGAGGATTTCTGGTGCTGATATTTAATTCTCTCCTTGGATGTCGAGGTTAAGGCAAGTGTATGACGAACCCCTATTTCCATATGATTGTCCATTGTGTGATTGTTCTCATTTGATTTGAGATTCCAGTTTTCAATCTGGTTCACTTGTTTGATTTTTTGTATTTGATTCACCTCTTCATGTTTAGAAATTTCACCCGTTCTTATTTTCATAGTTAAATCGGTGAGAAACTGTTCACAAGCGGCTAATTCTAAATTAAGTTCGGTGAGAACCGTTTGTGAGCCAATCTTTTCTGTTAGTCCGGTGAGAGACTGTTCCGAGCGGCTAGTTCTGAACTAAGTTCGACGACCGGACGATATATTCAGATTTTTTTGTTTCAGTCTTCACTTTGACATTGAGATTTTTAGTATTCTGTCGTGGTTAACTATTCGTCATTGCTCTTATAGTTCCAGTTATACTTGCTGAGCATTTTTGTGCTCACCTTTACGTTTTATTTGATTTTTTGGTACAAAATAAATGACATATGCAAAGGGAGATGGCCCTCATACTTACCATATCACTTTATCTCATAGATATAAACAATGCCTAGCGGACTATCTAGTTCTAACCTCTTAGTTACTTGTCTAATACTGCCTATTTGTGCATTTTTTAAATTACCTTAGTGTGGATTGCTTGATCGATGGATCTTAATCTTCAGGTTAAGTTGTGAACTAAAGTTGCTTGCTTGTGAGCGTACTATTGGTACTATTTTTTAATTAATATCAATAACTTATTATTTAATTTTCCACTACTCTGAAACTATTTCTGGAACCCTCCGAACGACTTTTGGACTACATCAAAACTTTTTCGTCTCTCTTCTGTCAACACTATGATGTTTCCGAATATTACCAAAACTATCTTAAAACATCATTGATCCCTTAAGCATGTTACAGTTCGAGAACACTCCAGACATTACCGAGATCCCTCTCCGATAAATGATCATCAGGGGACCTGGAGGACCATAATGATTCCTATGCATTTTACGAAGGTCTTTTGTCATTGAACCGTAAAGGTCGATGTCCTATCCCTTTCTTTCTTTGATACTAGCAATGTCTGCGATCTGATCGTCGGTATCACCATACCTCGTTTGATCTTATTACGATATCTGATAATTAACTCATTCCCGTGATATTCCATCCCCATGATCTAGTCACATGCTGCGTAGCTTCAGATATAATCTCACCGAGTGGGCCCAGAGTATCTTTTTCTTTCACGCGGAAGAACAAATCCCGCTCTTGGTGCATACGCCTCAACATACTCCATCGGAATACCCGAAGACACATTTTCAGTCACCCTTTCACGAAATGGCGGTTGATGCAATCAAAGCAGCCTCTGGATGTAGTGATTAGATATGACCTCATGGTCTAAGGATTAGGTTACAACACTTTATTATTATTGTAACATGAACATCGTGACACGGTCGTGTTACGATATTAATATTGGGTATATCCACCATAGCATTCTCCTAATAGCATGATCTCATTGTCAATTGGCATAAATGCTCCATGATCTGGAAATCTCTCGATCATCTGTTGCCCAATGAACTAGTAACTAGAGATTTACTAGGGACTGTGGTTTGTCACATCTAGGTTTAGTGACATGATATATAAACAATTGACATGGTTTAAGGCTTAAAAGGTATGAAATGAAACTCTTCATGTGTCCCATCAATAATATTAAATGGTATGAAAACAATTGACATGGTTTTACGCTAAAAAGGTATGAAATGAAACTCCTCCTACGTTGTGTCAATCATGTTAATGATCTATAAATAATCGATGTGGTTTAAGGTATAAAAGGTACAAAATGAAACTTTTCCTCCAACCCTCTATTATATTAAACCTTTTACACACAATCGATGCTGTTTAAGGCTTAGAAAGGTATGAAATAAACCTCTTCCTATGTCTCATCAATCATATTACATAAAAGGTATAAAATAAAAGGTAAAAATTTAATATCATTCCTATTCTTGTTCCCGCATCGCCCTATATATACCACAGCCACCCAACCCCAGTCACCACCATTCGTACTCCTGTCCACGACTGCCCTCCTTCTCTCATCGCTTAGTTTCCTCCTTGCTAGATCCCAGTCCTCGCTTCAGGTAGCCATGGCCGCCATGATGCATCTAAATAGCCTCTTGTCCAACATGTTCGCGACGGTGAGCGCTTTACTATTTCAGTATGTGGAATTTAGTTTCTCAGAGGTGGATGGGTAATCAGTTTTTTTGGGGGGTCTGATGTTTTGCTTTTGTTTATTCTATGGGTTAGGGTTTGTTGGATGGTCAATTTCGGCAGCTGCAGATGCTCAACGTTGGGAGCGCCCCAAACATTGCTTCTGAGATTGTCACGCTATTCTGTGAGGAAAATGAGTGGATCATTGGAGAGCTCGCTAACTTTTTGTAAGTGTGCTTCCTCTGCTTTCGCTTCTCATGTTCTGTGTGATCAAATTTTTGACTCTTCGCTTGGGAACGGTTGATGTGAGTGCAGGGACCAGCCTTGTGTGGACTTTGAAAAGGTAGATGCTTTTGTGCAACGTCTCAATGGAAGCAGCTCATGGTGAGCTATTTTCTTCTTCTTTTTCATGTCTTATATATGTATTTCTGTAATAGTATAGGAGACATGGTTGTTTTCGGCAGGGGAAATTGGATATTAGATTCCCATAAGAGAAGGAGTTAGATTCATTGTAAGCCGAGTGGTCATCTTGTGGAGAATTATCCCCCGTTGCTCGTTGTAGTGTTTTATGAAGTAGATGCGACAACACGACCAATTATTCGCATATGAAGTAGATCTGACAAACGCGATCAATTCCATGCATTCATTGCATGTCCCAAAAGAGTATAGAGGCCCATTGTTGCATTACGAGTGGCACTTTCGATCAATATGAGGTGCGAGCCATTTGTCCCATATGGTGATTTATTAGGTAGGTCAGACAACTTTTATCCATTTCGTACAAATCAACGACGCCTTGCATTAATTTTGGGACGCTAAGATCCGTTTGAAATATGTACTATTACCTAGATCTAACAAATCATTTTGTTGTTGTATGTTTTGACATTTAGATCTGACAAACCATTTGACCGATGATTGCTTTGTGATATAGATCTCATTTTGTCATTTTGTTGTTTTATGATTTAGAGTTGACAAACTATTTGTCCGTTTGCATGGTTTACTTGCTTAGATCGTACCAACCTTCTAGTCATTGTGGATCCCACAAACCGTTTGGCTGTTCTACAGTTCTATGGTTTAGATTTAACAAATTATTTGGTTGTGTTCTTTGGTTTAGATCTAACAAATCATTTAGCCACTGTGTTAGTGCTTGCTTTAGGCTTGACATATATGAGCCACTTCTCGGATGGCTCAAGGATTTGCACTCTAGCTTCTTCGATGTTAAGTTGTTCTTCCAATTAATTTTGGAGGAGTTGACATTGGTTCTGCCACTATAGTGTTTCATACTAGGTAGGATAGTTTGGCATGTTCCGCCTTAGTTTGCAACAAAAATATCAAACAATGTCTTGGATTTTTGGAGTTTGTTGTGGAGGTATAGGTTTTTTAAGTTTCATGCAGAAGATTTGCTAGATTAAGCATTAAATATTTGTGGAAATAAAATTATTGTAGTAACTAAATATATTGTGCTTAGAAGCTAATATTATTGTCCTTATGAATTGTGCACAACCATGCTATTGCCTAATAAATTTAGTTCAGTTATGTTTGTGGTATCCATGTAAGAAACTAAACCCTAATTACTGAAAAGTAGATAAAAGTAAACGACAATATTCTTCTCCATTGATTTTGATGTCCCTTATATAGGAGGACTTACTTGTCTCCTAAGTAATAATCTAAAGGATACAGATCCAATCTATTAACTCTTAAGTATCTCTTTCTTATTTAAATATCATCCATATATCTCAATATATCATAATCCTATATTCCTACACATAACAACTACCGACCCCTTGACAAACTGCTCGCCCTCGAGCTGCTCAGGCGGTGGCCATGTTTGCCGCCCAAGGTAGCCCCATATGGATGAAGTGTAACGCCAGCTCCGAGATGTGCTGAAGAGAACTTCCTCGCCCCCAAGAAGCAGAAGCCCGTGTGGCTTAGTTATGGGATAAGGCCCAAACACATCAACCTATCTGGGTTAGGTGAAGGTTGGGGTGCATGGAACTTCTACCAGCGCCGCAGCAACCTTCCTGGATCTTGATACAATCCCTAACTGCACCACCCAGGCTTTTAGCTGTGTCTCCATCACTAGCAACAATGTTGCTGCGTGCACCACTGCTAGAGACGGCACTACTTCTGCTCCTTCTTATGGTTTCTCTACCTCCACGGCTCCATGATGCAGCCCTTCTGGTGAGGGGGATAGCTGCACCATCTGCTGGTAGGTAGCGTCATGGGTGGCTATTGCACCCGCGAAATCTGGCGGCAGGGGCACGGCTGGCAGCCGTTGCTAGATTGCCGTCAAGCGCTACTCCAGACTAGCGAGGAGCACCTGGTCCTCCTCCCATTGGCGCTTGATATTCTTCAACTGATTTGCGATGATCTTCATGCTCCACAACCTTGATCTTGATTTCTTTACCCGCCATTGTAGATGTCTCTGATACCAAATTGTAAGAAACTAAACCCTAATTACTGAAAAGTAGATAAAAGTAAACGACAATATTCTTCTTCATTGATTCCTAATCGATACATCCGATGACCCGTATATAGGACTTACTTGGCCCCTAAGTAATAATCTAAAGGATACGGATCAGGTCTCTTAACTCCAAATTATCTCTTTCCTATTTAGATAACTTCCATATATCTCAATATATCATAATCCTATATTCCTACACATAACAATCCATGTGTCTTCTATGGGACCAATGTTTGAGTCTATAATTTTTTTTCTTATGCTGGATTTTCTTAGTTGTATTTAACTGACCTTTTTAACTTATATATGGATAATCGTAGTTCTATATTCGTATTCAATTAGGATGCATAAGTGAAAAGAAAGAACTAAAATGCGTTTTTTGATTCATTAAAGCAATTTGGTGCTATTTTCATGTTGCAGTGTTGGTGCTCAGAGAGTGAAGAACGCCTGCATTCAGCTACATGAGTTTGTTCAGGAGAAGAGCAAAGATGGGTTAGTACCTTGTATCATTATGTCACACTATTGTACTTCTTACCGTCGTTTTTTTTGAATTGTTCATTGTGAATGTGACTTACTGTACTGTACTCATTAACTCTAACTAGTGTTCAAAAAATTGCCTGATATGCCGATTAATCTCCCGACTAATCGTGAATCGTTGGGTGAGCGATAAGATAACAGCTTATCGGTCTGATTTATTGCCTAGACCGATATATCGATAGCTGATATTTTGGCCGATATATCCTGGATTTTGCCACTTACAATGATTTGGCAGCCAATTTATTGGTCTAGGAGACAATTTTTTGGCCAATAGTCTTATAGAAGTATACATTAGCTCAATTTTTGCTATTTTTGTTGATTGAAATCCTACGAATCAAGGTAACACTTTTGTCCAATAATCTAATGTTGTTTTTGTATTGCATATTTTTGAACTTTTAGTGCCAAAACTTGGGAATTATGAAAAAACTAGCCGATAAATAGCCAACCGATAAAATCGATTAATCAGCCGATAAACGATTAATCTTAAAACTTAGGCCAACCGAGAAGTTAACGATAAACGATTTCTTGAACATTGCACATCTCTTTATTATTAGAGTTGTATCAGAGTACTTATTGATGCAATATATTCAGTCTTTATAGAAAAAAAGAATTGGTTGGCTCTACTGAGCTTGTTGATTGCCCCGAATTAGATGTGGCGGATTTTTCTAGATTCACATGTTTTTATATACTAAAATGCGTCTAGATACACGCTTATCCACGATAAGTAATTTGGAATAAAGTGAGTAGTTTTCTGTTTAATTGTATATTTCAATAATGGTATTTTTATTAAATGTAGGAAACTATGTCATGCATGTTTACAAATTACAATCAAAATGAAACAGTTGGGTCTTCTTTACAACATTCATTATAGCATTCAGATCTTCAGAAGGGAACTAAGTGTCGTCTTTTTGGAATATTGCGCAAAATATCCAGTAAATGAACTTATAAATTGTTGATGTTTCAATCTGCTAATTGATGTTACCTTTTTACATGAAACTTTCAGAAACAGATGTATTTTTTCGTTTACAGTTACACTCGACTCTGTTAGATTATTTTCAGTGGATGTATGTTTCTTTAGGAAGTATATATTATCCAACAGCTGCTAATGGGAAGGGGCTTCACAACTTACTGAACCGCTTTCCTTGTCAGGTGCCTGATGACACTGGATGTTGTGAGGAATGCTTTCTATGATGTGCGCAGCAAGTTCCAGACCATGCTTCAGGTATCTACCTTTTTTTTTCTTCTAAAACTCAATATCAAACTCTCAGTTATTTAGGGTCGACCATAGATCTCATGCAACTGACCTACTGTTCGGTCTGTTTTCCAATGCAGCTGGAGCAGCAGGTCCGGGCCTTCTATCCTAAACAGTAAGCTGGTGCAGCAAAGTGGGAGCTGCATGTTCTGAAGGCACAGCTGCCTTTGAAGTCGTAGAACATGTTTAGCTTAGTGTTTATCTTGGCGTCGTTTGCTTTGTGAGGTCTGTTGCCGCTTAGTGGCAAGCTGGTCATTTGGGTGTGTTCGGTTCGGGAACGAAGTGGAATGGAATGTCATGGTTCCGTTCCAGAGGAATGGAATGGTTCCGTTCCTGTGTTCAGTTGGGACCAAAAAATAGAATGGAACGGTTCTATCAGGTGTTCGGTTGAGACTAGAAACTAGAATGGAACGGTTCTTAAATCATACTTAACAGTGGCAAATTGTAATTATTCCTCAAAATCGAAATTAGCATTGGCATGGTTGCTCCCTGCCGCCGTTCAGGCTGCCGGCATGCTTGCTCCCTGCCGCCGCCGCCGTGCGTGCTCCCCGCAGCTGGGCGAGCTCCCCGCCGCCGTGCGTGCTCCCGCCGCCGCGCAGGCTCCCGCCGCCGCCGCCGCGCGTGCAGGCTCCCGCCGCCGCGCGTGCTCCCGCCGCCGTGCAGGCTCCCGCCGCCGCGCGTGCTCCCGCCGCCGTGCAGGCTCCCGCCGCCGCGCGTGCTCCCCGCAGCTGGGCGAGCTCCCCGCCGCCGTGCGTGCTCCCGCCGCCGCGCAGGCTCCCGCCGCCGCCGCCGCGCGTGCAGGCTCCCGCCGCCGCGCGTGCTCCCGCCGCCGTGCGTGCCCCCGCCGCCGCGCATGCAAGCTCCCGTCGCCGCGCGTGCAGGCTCCCGCCGCCGCCGCCGCGCGTGCAGGCTCCCGCCGCCGCCGCCGCGCGTGCAGGCTCCCGCCGCCGCCGCCGCGCGTGCAGGCTCCCGTCGCCGCGCGTGCAGGCTCTCGACCTCCGCCATCGGCCGGTTTCCTCCGTGCGTCGCCAGGAGCGAGTGGGTGAGGAAGACGACGGAGTAGGATTAGCTCGGAGCGATTAGCAACGAGAAACCGGCACATTCCACCGATTTGGAGGAACGGCCTCATTCCGCATCTACAAGGAATATTCGGTTTTGAGGAACCATTCCATTCCATTTTATGGCTCAACCGAACACAAGAATGCATACTAGGTGCGGAACGGTTCCGTTACGTTCCACTTGGTTCCACCAACTGAACACACCAGTGTCACCGATGTCTGTTACTGTCGGTAGTGTCGTTTTAAATTCTCAGTGGTCATCCGCCGTCGTTTTGCGGATCGTCAGTGGTTACTATGGTTGCTCAGTTCCAGTTTCTAGGTCGTACGAATGAAGAAACAGTGTAATCTCGAGAGAGTCGTGCCTCGTCGGTCAGTTGGTCGACAGTGGTTGTATGTTGTGGAGAGCATTGTGATGACATTCTAATATCAAGTTTTGTTTCTTGTGTTGAAGAATGTGCGTACCATGACATAGCTATACAATTTCTCGGGTAAGTTATTTTCTTTTCAGTCTCAAGTGTGGTTTCACATATTCCAGTTTCGTGTCTTCGGACTCTTCGGCTGCATAAATATTTTGTTTTTGCTATGCGAAAACAGTTAGATACATGACGAGGTTTATCCCCGGCAATGCCCATGTCGAAGGGCTTTCGATCTAGGAAGCGTGTTGGGGACCTGGCGAACTCGACGGCGATCAGACGAAAGCAGAGGGACACGAGGATTTACCCAGGTTCAGCCCCCTCGAAAGGTAAAAGGCCTACGTCCTGCTTGTCTGACTTTGTATTGATGGAGTGGTTGTGATGATGGTGTTACAATGGCGGCGTAGATTGGATCTAGCCAAGGCAGAGGGCTCTGAGTTGTCGAGCACTCTAGCGTGAGGTGGGTGGAAAGGCGTCTAGGGTTTCAAGACCTCCCTCCCAGCCTTTTATAAGCCAAGGCTAGGTCTCGGGAGTGTCTCTCAAGCCAAGTACAGATCGGATCAACCGAGGACTAGCCTAACTTGGACTCCTCGAAATCTTGCTTGTGCACCAAGTATTGCTCCTAGGCCGTGCCAGGCCACTGCCTTGTTGGGCCTCGAAAGCCTTTCATGAGACACCCTTCCTGGACCGAAAACCAGGTAGGCGAATATCGGGGGCCCGTTTGTCATTCCTTCGTCAATACAATTCTCCACAACTTGTGGTGGATGCAACGAGACATCGAGCAGACCGAAAATCCGGGATGCTTTCTTTGCAAACCTTTCTACTCCTCAGCTTCTTCAGCTCGTCATATCTTATTCTCCATCCTCTCATGTGCCACCCTGACACATTCGGGAAGTCAGGAATGGTTTGAGACTCAGAGATATTCTCCCGGTCAAAAGATGCATGAACACAGAACCTGTACTCGTTTATACAGACCACAGTTTGTCGGTAAGTGATGGGCAGGTTGGAAGACCGAGATCAAACTGCTGACCTGGTGAAGAAGATTTTGATGTTGTATCTTTCTCTGATGTCTCTTGCATCCCTTCTCAATTTCTGGAACTGGAATGTTTATGTAGGGTCCGCTCAACCATCTTATTTCGTCTCATCGAAATTTTTGGAACTTTCTTGGTGTTTTGGATTTCGCAGCAGTAGTATGAAAGTGAGGGCGACAGTACAGGTGAAGTTCAGAGTCTTACCTTTCAGGGTGAAAATCCAAGGTCTGACCTTAACTGATTGTGCCTGGCAATGGCCTTATTAAAGGCATTGTTTTGAAAGCGGGGATTATCTTCAAGGTGAAAACCTAAGATCGTTGATCGGGGACAACAGCGCTTGTGCACTGTTTCCTTTTTGGAGGCGTCGCTTTTGAAGAGTCTGGAGTTCAAGTGTTGTATTGGTGGTGGTTGTATTGTTGCTGCTAGAGCTGGAACACCGTAGCGGGTCTTTTTTTTCCTTAGTTTTTGTTCTCTTATTTCTAGGCTGTGTGCATCCGTATTACCATTAGAGTATTGCGTTGTTGCAGAGGCTGAGTGTAATTGGTATCATTTTGATATTAATATATATTCTTTATCAAAAAAACGTTTACCTCTATCATCTCAGCTGCAGGTGTTCAATTACTAGCCCCTCGTGCCGTTTTTCTTCCGAGAATAGCAGGGCAGCTTCTAAGATTAATAAAGAAGCCTAAGTGATCGCGGGAGCGAAGCACTTGGGTGAAATCATGCCAGGGGAGTAGGCTTTAGTAAGAACCATTCATACTTTCTTGTAAGCTCCTTAATTAATCGGTTGGGTCCCGATTGGATCGCCATTTCAATTTCCAGCGCGCGCCGGATTTTTCGGTCCTCGTCATTTTTTCCTGTGACCTCCACAGGTCCGTAGAAATTTCCCTCCGGTTTACCTAAAATATAGGAAACCAAACGGGCCCTTGGGATAAAACTTTTACCCCTGTATCAAAAAAGCAATAGAGAAATAGAAACTTCCAGGGGCATGCATCCTCCTTCTCAGCATTAATACAAGCCCAAACCATTCAAGAAAATATCGCGGTCTCAGCCAACCTCATAAATCAGGAAGCAGCCTAGTGGAAAACTTATTTCTGTTGTGGAGAATGCCTCTGCTTTTGGTCACGCAGAGGCAGTTAACCAAGCCGAAGAACGGCCCAGATGCATCGCTGACAAATGTGGACATGGAGTGTGGATTTTGTGAGCTCGAGTTCCATGTAGCTTTTTAAAATAAAATCAAAACCATGGTTTAAAGCTTCAAAAAAATCTAGGAAAAAATGATAAACTGTAGATCTAGTATAATGAACAGTACACATTTTAAATCTCTCAAAATTTGTCTTTTTTGCGTAGCACATAGTATAAGGTATTTTGCATTGAAATTTCACACGACTCTAGGATACATCCTTATGTACATTCATATTATTTTTAACACCACTTACTTTCACAGAGTGGCAAATGGTAGGAAAAAAGAAAAAATACAATGTTCTCCTTGAAAAATAATGATATGATCATTGAGGGGACTGAAAATTTGTTAAAACATGCTACTGACTTATTATTAAAAAAATTGGGCCGACTGCTGGTAACCTAATTCCTTTTATCACTGAGATGTGGAGACCTCATGAAAAGTTATCTCCTCAGGAGAATGTGCATATTTGTCGCCCTTTCACACTAGAGGAAGTTAAAACAGCTCTTGACTATGGCATCTAATAAAGCTGCTGGCCCAGCTGTGGAATTCTATCATCACTATTGGGACACTGTTAAATGGGATGTTATGAAACTTTTTCATGCTTTCCATGCTAGCACTCTTGATGTACACAGATTGAACTATGGAGTCATTACTCTTATCCAAAAAATTGTTGGGGCTAACAAGATAAGGCAATATAGACCTATTTGCTTGTTGAGATGTATTTACAAGCTTATCACCAAAACCTTAACTGTTAGGTTAGAACCTTACATTAAGAAAACTATTGGGATGAATCAAAATGATTTTATGAATAAAAGGTCCATTGTAGATGGTATTATTTCTTTACATGAGATTTTGCACCATACTCATGTTAAGAAACAAGTTGGCATTGTTCTGAAACTGGATTTTGAAAAGGCCTTGATAAGGTAAACTGGAACTTTCTCCTTGATTGTCTAAGTGCTATTGGGTTCTCTGACACTCTTTGTGGTTGGATCAAAAAGATCCTCTATGATGGAACTATCTCTGTCAGAATTAACAATGTGTTAGGATCCTATTTTAAGAGTGCTAAAGGGGTTAGGCATGGAGACCCTTTTATCCCCTTTCCTTTTTAACGTTGTGATTCAATGCTTAGCAAAAATGGTTATGGAAGCTCAGGACAATCATCTCCTTACTGTCTTGATTCCTAGTCTTATTGACAAAGGAGCGGCTATTATGCAGCATGCTGATGATACAGTCATTTGTATCACTCATGATCCTGAAAAAGCTACTAACTTGAAACTTCTGCTCTACCTTTTTAAGCTGGTGTCTAGACTTAAAATCAATTATTGTAAAAGTGAGATTTATCTAATTGGAGTGATAATCTCATTGCTAACACTTACTCTTCCTTGTTTGGCTGCCAAGTGGGGGCTTTGCCTATGAAATACTTAGGTGTTCCTGTGACTCAGAGAACTTTGAGAATCTCTGATTTAGATCCTTTGGATGCCAAATTCATTAAAAAGTTAGATGCTTGGGTTGGGGGTTCTAATTCTTCTGGTGGCAGGCTGACTTTGATGAATGCTAGCCTCTCCAGCCTCCCTTCTTATTTCATGTCCTTGTTCCTTTTGAGTAAGAATTTTTTGGAGAAAATGGACAATCATAGATGTCGGTTCTTCTGGCATGGAAAGAAACTTAAGGAAGATTACTATATGGTGAAGTGGTGTAAGGTGTGTAGATCTAAAAAGAAAGGAGGATTGGGTGTCCTTGACTTAAGAAAAAAATATTAGTCTCCTTTGTAAATGGTGGTGGAATCTCGATACCCAGAAGTATTATGGCAAGATATTGTGAAAGCCAAATACTTAAGAAATAAAACTGTGACTTCAGTTCAAAGCAGATTCAATGATTCCCCTTGTTGGAAGGCTCTGCTTAAGGTCAAATATACTTATATGATTGGTATGAAAGTTGTTTTGGGAAATGGAGACACTTGTAGGTTATGGAAAGATCCTTTTTTAGACAGCATTCCCCTATGTGAAAATTTTCCTAATTTGTCTGATCTGTGTCAAACTCCAACTCCAGATGTTTCTCTTAATGCCTTGGATGAGAATTTCGCTATCCCTTTCAAGAGAAACCCGCGTGGTGAAAATTTTGAGCATTGGACTAACATCAAAATGCAACTTCTAGACCCGGAACTCTCAACTTCTTCTGATTCTATTCAATGGCTGTTGAATCAGAATAAGCTTTTTTTCAACTAAATCTGTTTACGTTTGGTTGGAAAGAAATCTTGCTGGTTCTCATAATAGGTGGATTTGGAAAGCCACGATTCCACTTAAAATCAAAGTGTTTCTTCGGTAGTTATGTCAGGATGATGTTCTTACCACAGAAAATATGAAAAAGAGGCAGTGGCCTGATTCCCCCTTATGTTCGTTATGCACTTAGCATTAAACAAATGATCATCTTTTCTTCACCTGCTCCATCTCCAGGGTTGTCTGGGGGGTTTAGGCAAGGCACTGGGTACTGATTTTGTGCATAATTCCTTTTGGCAAGCCATGGCCTGGTTCCACAATTTCATACCCATCTAGAGAAGTTCCATATAGTGATCATGGGTTCTGTTTGTTGGGCTATCTGGAATACGCGTAACAGAGGGTGCCCACCGGCCTTTATACAAACTTCAACAAGAGCTCCGTCGTTCCCATTAGGTGCCATAACATTGACCTTGACGATGTGCTTGAGGGTATCTCCGCAACTCGGGCATCCTTCCCCTTGAGGTATCTTGGCCTCCCGCTTTCGGTTTGGTGTCTCCGGCGTAGAGACTTCCAACACCTCGAGGACAAGTGTGCCACAAGGATTCCAACTTGGAATGGGAAATATGTCACCTTGGCCGGCCGCACGGCCCTTGTGAAGTCGGTCATTGCTTCTCAAGCCATCTACCACCTAACGCCGCTTTCCATTCCGCCGGGAACTCTAAAGTTCATCAACAAGTTGGAGAGAGCCTTTCTTTGGGCGGCCAAAGATTCCACCACCGGTGCCAAGTGCAAAGTCAATTGGGATGTTGTATGTCGTCCTAAGAAATATGGTGGTCTTGGGGTGTTAAATTTGGAGAAATTTGTGGTGGCTCTTAGATTGCGTTGGCCATGGCTCGAATGGACGTGCCCCGATAAGATTTGGGTTGGATCGGGAAACCCATGCGGAAAGAAGGACTTGGATATTTTTTATGCGGCCACCACCATCACGGTGGGAAACGGGGCCAAAACTCCATTTTGGCATGCTCCTTGGGTTGATGGTCGGGCGCCCATTGACATCGCCCCACTCATTTTTGAATCCTCTAAGCGCAAGAAGTGCACGGTCTCGCAAGCTATGGCCGAGGGGGCTTGGATGAGGAGCATTAGCGCTATTGAAACCTTTACTTGGGACCACATTACTCAGTTTATCGAGCTTTGGATCCTTCTTTGTGATGTTCACCTCAATGGGGAGGTGGAGGACGCCATCACTTGGAACCTCACGGAAAACGGCCATTATTCCACGTCCTCGACATATGAAGCCCAATTCCTTGGCCTTGTGAATTCGGACATGTATTCGATGGTTTGGAAGGCTTGGGCTCCCCCTAAGGCAAAGCACCATGTTTGGCTTGCTCTCCAAAACCGTCTTTGGACCGCCGATAGGCTAGAAAAGAGGGGATGGCCAAATTGCGGCCTTTGTCCGCTTTGCAAGCAAGTGACGGAGTCTACAAACCACCTTTTTGTCCATTGCCGCTTCACCGTGCGTGTTTGGGAGCTTCTAAAGGAATGGCTTGGCATCCATGGAATTCACCCAAGGCAATGGGCGGGTCTTAGCATCAATGAATGGTGGTCCCTTCTAGCCTCCGGCGCGAGCCCTCATCGCAAGGCGTTGGCGACCCTCACCTTGCTCACGGTGTGGGAGATTTGGAACGAGAGGAATGCTAGAGTTTTCCACAATAAAAGCGCTCCTACCTTTGTAATTCTTCATAACATTAAGAGTGAAGCACGTTTATGGGTGTTAGCGGGGGCAAAGAAATTGGGTAGTATTATGCCGAGAGAGTAGGCTTTTGGATGTCCACGGGGTTGTATTCCAAATTCTTGTAACAACTCTTCTTAATTAATCGATGAGGCAAAGCTTATGCCTCCTTTTGTTTCAAAAAATAAGATGAAACAAGTTGCTGCTGCTGTCTATTCGAACCGACAAGCTGAACTGGACCTACGACAACTGGTCATTACCTATATTGTTTGAAGATGTTGTCATTTCCCTACAGTCTGTTCTTGTTCTTTGGTAGTTGTTTTGCAGACTTATCCTTTAGACTTGGTTCGGTTCCTTGAAGTCCGGTTATATATATTTTTTTTAAAAAACATGTAAATGTTTGTTTTCGAATTTTGCAAAGAAAGAGCTACATGGAGCTCGAGCTCCAAGGAGAGTTTCCGGACATGCACGTTCTGTATCGTTGAGTTTCTTCACCTTACTCTTACTCATAGTGGTAAAGCTGAAAAATCAAGCAATTGACATCAGAAGATTCGGCATCACAACAGCGTGGGTTGTACGTTCTTCAGTTGTTGGCAAGCAGTTAGCATGGGTATGAATTCAGTTTCCGGGCACACCCAATTAATTGCCGGCAACATACACACACTGTACGCATTGCATTGCCCACTTAATGGATCTCCAGAGAAGATATGGCAAGAGTGATGCGTTTGTCCGTAGATCGATCGATCAATCATCGGTATACAGAAGAAAAAGAATCACATACGTCCCTTTCTCTGTCCCTTCAACAGAACTCTACCTATGTGATTTTTCTTTAACTACAAAGATTATCACTCGTCTTCTTTTTTGAAAAATGTAAAGATTTACACTCCGATTTGTAAAATGTGGAGCATTGAAAGTGTGCAATAGAAGAGGGGACCTTGAAAGAGCTGCAACTTCTGCTTTCTGGGTGCAGTTTTGTGGTTGCACAGCACCAACCCTGCCCACTTGTACTTTACTACTCCTGCCAGTAATTAACTTTCTGCATGGTAGATCACTTAGCAGCCTTTCACAGTCTCGCAGAGACCTAAACTTCTTAAACTCTGAACTGAAGTTCAGAACGTAACATCAGTAATTTATCTTGCTTTTACCTCAAGGAAGTCATATACACAATGGGTGATTTTGCATCAATTTAGTTTGGACAACCAGGCTTGTAGATCATCTCTTTGTTGCCTCAGAGGTATCGAGTACGCGTTCCTGGTCGGTTGCTCTAGATAGCTAATTAACTTTAGTTCACCTTTGTATCATTTAGGTATTGTTGGGTACTACACCCTCCGTTCTAAGACGATTTGAGAGTTCATTTTAAATTTTTAAAAAGTCTTATATTTAAGAACAGAGGGAGTAGAAGTTTGAAGATTAGAGGAGATATAATTCTTAAAAGGATTCAGTGAAACTCCTACCTTCATATAATCCTGTTAAATCTTAATAAAATCACAATAGCAGTACACTGGATGGGATAATATATTGGGTATTGGGGAAAATGCACTAAAATTGTGGAAAAATGGGGAAAAGTAGGATCAAACCTAGCTCGACCAAACATACTTTTAAAAATAAGTGGAGATTTAAGACTTGGTAGGAGGAGGATAATCAACATAAATCCATAAAAAACACTAGTACCAAACGATCCCCTTAAAGGATTTCATGATCAGGACTGTTCATGATGGACCATGTTTGATGAGACTATCAAGTGTGATAGTAACTAATTTTAACGCGTCGAACACATCGCACTGCATGTCACTGCTGGTGGTACTTAATTTTGATTTATGCCGCTGACCAACCCAGCCATGGCAGTAGCATGCTCCCTCTCTGAACTTGCAGGGGAACCACAAGACGATGCCAACAACCAGCACAGCATATGCATATGTAGAGTGGGGGTCACAACCTCACTCCGACCTTGTTGCGAGCCAATCCTTGATCAATACATAAGCCATCATTAAGCCCTTGCTTGTCATATAAGAAACGATTAACTGCACATGTCAACCCAATCTATATGATTGAGCGATTTATGATGAAAATAGATGATATTCTAGCACTTTTTTGAATGATCAAAGTGACCCTGAGCTCCCTGGAGCTTGTTATTTACAAAATTCAGAAAAATATTGAACTCGAGAAATTATTAGAAAAAAATATGGATATGTATATATATATTGGTTATGTACTTACTAATTTCAAAAATATGGCTTTTCCCTTTTAGAGCCCCAAATTTTATTTTGTGGAGCCTAATATATAAAGTATTGTTTAGAAAAAACTTTACATATAGATCACATATGTATATATCAACAGAGAAAAACCATACCTTTTCAAACTTACAATATTGTTTTCAATTTTTTAAAATTTCAGACTCACCAGATCTCGAGAGCCAAAGCGCCGCACTCGTCACTTAATCCTGCTTCCATCGGATGGATGTAAATCTGGAGAATCATAATCATGCCAACAAATAGTAAATGGATATATAAAGGTTTCAGCATAAACATTTTCTAGTTCTTAGCCGAAGTATACAAAATTCTGTAAAATATTTAAACACATACACACACAAATATTGAGTTGGAACTTGCTCGATACGGCGAGTCTCGGCGGCATGGCGCAGCGGGGTCCCAGTGACAGGCGCAGTGTGATGATCTCGCACAAGGTGAAAGTGTGGTCGGACGCCATGGTGGTGTAGAGTACAGGTCTAGCAAGGGCTATGTGGATATGTGCACTAGCGTTGATGGCGATGACGGCTTTGGAAGCGAGGGCATGAGGCGCTCGCTATGGGTCTGCTATACCGGTTGTGTGCTCCTGATTTCGCCATAGGGTGACTCAGTGATGCTTCGGTAATTAGTTGATGGGGTGTTGTTTGTATTTTTAGGGCATGAGGCCGTGATGACAAGTTATTTTACCCACTGTCTAGTTTCTAGGTATTGAGTGATGGCTTCGAGTATTGTGATGTATGCTCTTGGCAGATCTTTGTTAAATAAAATCTAAACAAGAGCGCCATGCATCAATCGATCGATGCCTCTCGGGCTTCTCCGTTTTGAAAAAATATGGCAGTATGCTAAGTTTTTTGAAAAAAAATAAGAATACCACGGTTTAAGTTTCAGCCTTGAGTTCAGTGTCAAAGCTTTATACAAGATTTAGGGGTAGGCCTCACCGTGACTACCATAAAGATTCCGCTCGCCCAAATCATGAACTAGTGCACGACTAAGATTTTGAGAACATGTGTACGTCCCGCATTCTAAGAATCCGCTCTAATGTAAATCCCTAATTTTACTTGCGTATATTGGCGATCAAAGCTCTTTTAGTGAAATCTTGTGCTCCTAATACATGGATACTTAATATTTTGAGTCTAACTTTTGATTCCAACAAAATGTGAGTGATGTTAGCTTTGGATTCACATCTCAAAGATGTTTCTAAAGATATAATTTTGAGACGTATTGCTCATATTTTTTTGGGTCAAATTATTAGTTAAAGTTAGGATCGAGCTACAAAGTGGCATTGTGTATAAAAATGGAAGGAGTAATAACCTTTTGCGATTATAAGAAAGACTTAACGGCGTTTTTCACATACATACGTCAATACATCATGTACCCTAATTATATGACATAGACCAACAAATTATGCTCCGAAAATTATGTTGTGTTAACGGGACATGCAGCACAAAAGTGGATGTTGTCAATGATGAGCCAATTTTGAAAAAGAATAGTCTACAAATGATTGCGTGAAAATTAAAAAGTGCTAAATCCACACAAGAATGCCAAGTTGAATTCTTAAGGTCACACATGTGAAGAAGAAATTGATGACATCACTACACTAAAACGTATTTCTAAAGATAAACAATATTCTTTACCTTAAACCGTCTGTTCAATTCTTAGTCCGTTATCATGGTTGGGTTCATATCGAAGAGGTCTTCAAATCCAGGTCCCACATGAGCATACTTCAATAAAAATCTGTTTAGACTTTTTGTTACCATGGTAGCAACATATAAATGCCAACATTTTCACAAGAATTTGTCACATGGTAATTTTAGCACTGATACCAGGACAAGTTCATCAATTTTTGGATGACAACTTTGAAGCTAAAAAGTTTTATCGTCGACACATACCAACATATAGACTATTTTTGAAGACCTCATCAATACCAAGCTGACTATAATAAAATATTGATTTCATGCCCACTCTTTATGTGTTAAATGGATTTTGGGAATTAAATAGAGCAATTAGGAGCAAGCAATTAGTAGGATCTAAGTGTTTCTTAGCAGCCCCTGGTGTAAACGTGTGTGCTATACACTTGCCCTATAGTTAAATCTAGAAAGGTCACCGAATCTCTAGTATGTGCTGATAAGATCACCAAAATGAGTCATGTTATGTACCTTGGTAAATAAAGACATGCAACGTAGTGGCTCTTGTAAAAGCTTTATCATTGACAACACATGTTAAAAGGATAGGATGGTCGACTAAAGGGGGTGAATAGGTGACTCACAATTTTATTATCTTTTCAAATTTTAGGGAAATAAACACAAAGGTAGTTTGTCTAGATATGCAACTAGCTGAACAACCTATATAACAACCGTACTAGGTAGAAATAAACAAGTAATTAAGTACAAGATACAAATAACCGCAAGCATGGGGATGATGATGTAGTTATCAAATTCCTTTCTTTGGGGCAAGTATGTATTCGTTGGAGAAGTGTTGGTGACACAAAGCCTACCAAGCGCCACAAATGCTCATCTTGTTTTCAAGCTATCGCGCAATGCAAGATGCCTTGATCCCCTAATAATTAACCTTGAAGGCAAATGAGCCTTTACAAACAAGGTTGGGGCTATCTCCATAACACAATTGGAGGCTTCCAACGCGACCACAACTTTACACCAACAAGATTGAGCTTCAAGGATAACCTCTACCATCTAGGGTGCCAAAAAAACCCAATAGTAACAAGTTCCACAATGAAATGAATGGGGAAATTAAATTCCTTTAGTGAAGGTGCAGATCTAGGTCTTCTCATCCAAATCATATGAAGACATGGGGTACTAATAGCTAGGATGAGGGATCTAGGGCTTTTAAGCTCAGCATTAACGGAGGAGAGAGAAAACAAAAGGCAGGCTCAACTTTGGGAAGAAGGAGGCCTTTTATAGGTCCTCCCGAATTCTAGCCGTGGGGGGCTTTGGGGGACCAAAAGTTCCAAACTAAGTGACCGAAAGTTCTGACAGGATCTTCCAAGAAACCTCTAGTCCAATGTGGGTTGAACTTTTGGACAATTACAGAGAGTTGCACCATCTAGTGAAACTCAAAATAATTTTTCGGAACTTCAGAATGGAAGTTGGCCAGAATTCCACCCACTGGAAGTTCTGTGTAATTCACATAAGAACTTCCGATGTTACACATCGGAGCTTCCGGTGTTTACCAACCGGAAGTTCCATACTGAAAGTTTCTACTCAAAAATGAATTTGAGTGTTCTCTCTCGGCCAAAGATATGAAATTTTAGTGGGTGCATCTGATGTTTTGTGTACGTGATTGATTTCACCCATACCTTCCAAAGTGCACCCTTGCATTGTGATTTTTCCCTATCTTCCATGGAATCGGCACGCTTTCCTATGACTCAAATACAAGAAAAGTTAGAGACCATTTTCTTTCTTTTCGCTTTAGAAGGGTCGACCACCGGCTTGTGCAATTCATTATGTACCTAAAAACCTTAGCACATGACGAGATCGCGATTATGTTGTCATTGAACACCCAAAATCTCTCTTTCACATGTTCTAACGGTACATGTATATATTTATATTTATTTTAGAACAGAGGAGTATACAACATCCTCACTGATTTTCCTCTATATCTCTGAACTTGTACAAGTATCATTGTCCATATTTTGTCCCTTTCCTAAGAGTTAAGTGATCAACTTTGATAGAGCTAGTGCACTTGATTACTTTTTTGAAACAAGGAAAAAGGTTTGGCATTTTCATTAATTAAGAAGAAATTTACAAATGAATGCGCCTATGATATGCCCTAGGACTTCATATCGGGCTCTACTCTCCCGGAATTACATTGCTTGAAAAATTGGCACTAGCCAAAAACCATGCTCTCGCTTTATTTATTCTAGCGATGACTGTCGGAGAGACATTATTTTGAAATACCGTTGCGTTGTGATTTTTCCCTATCTTCCATGGAATCAGTATGATTGTGGAGACCATGGCCTCCCTCGCCTTTCCATGATCTAGCACGAGCTTTGCCCACCACTCCTTGATATATGTCTCATTAGCCCAAAGTGTTTGAAGGATGTCACCGCAACCACACCAAGAAAGACTATCCAAATTCTCGTTATGAAGGAACACTTGTACATTAGGTATCCGCCAATTTCGTTGTACTTGGTTGCAAAAGGAGGGAAATTTCCACAATTTTTCCAACCCTTATTTTGTAGTCGGTCAGCCGTACAAATCCTCACAAACCAAGCAAAGAATTTGCTTTAGGGAGGATCCCAAGACCTTCAAACTTGAGGCATTCAAGGAGGTGGAGTTGATGCCCTCAAATTTCATCTTGTATGCCGACTTGGTGGAGTAGGTGCCGTCACTTCTGAATTCCCAACCAATATCATCGAGGATCTCTTGATAAAGGTTAACATCGGAAATCAATTCCCATGGGGTAAAAAATTGTTGTATGTGGTCAATATCAAATCCTTGTTGGATGCTGAGTTGGTTGACCAAAAATTATTTTCAAGCACCTTCTTGACCCTGCAATTCTTTCCTTTTGTCCCTCGAAAGATCCTAGGGCGATGTCCTTTAGCCCAGATGGAATGGTGAGGTCCAAAATTTAGCCTTTTCGGCGTTTACAACCCTAACCACGGTAGCCGCGAAGAGCTCTCTACCAAATGAAAGTGGTACTTGAGCTGAATGTATGTTAACTACTAGTTCGATGTGTTTAAGGCCTTTTGCTAACTAACATATGTGCCCAAGACTTGACCGTAGGTACATAATTGCGCCCGCGTACTAGTGCATAAGGATGGCACAATGTGATGTGTCTACAGTAGTGCTAGCTGTTGCTAGGCATAGCTTGTGCGTACTCTGGTCACCCGGTACGGTCCAGAGCTATAGCTTGGTGCCGCACACACTTAATTTCGTTCACACTCCGAGCGCGCCTAGCTCGCGTGCATTCCCTATCTAGCTAATCGCCCAACTGCATAAATATGTGTGGCGCGCACCTGCAGTCACCACCACTCCTTCTGTGACTCACTGCCTCTCGCTACTACTCCTAGGCTGCCATTAGCTAGCTCCGTTTGTCTGTGTTCATCTCTCTCTATCTCCGTTTGTCTGTGTTCATCTCTCTCTAGATCCCATTCTCTCTCTGAAGTAAGAGGAGGAAGAAGGAGAGGAGGAGGAGGGGAATTTGTCGATCATGGTGATGATGGATGGCAGCTTGGACGCGGAGAGGATCGCAGGGTATTTCAAGGGCAAGAGCGTCCTCGTCACCGGCGCCACTGGCTTCCTCGGAAAAAGTAAGTACAAATACAAGAGTTCAGTTTAGCTTAATTAGCAGTACCGTCGTAATCAACAGCTGCCACAGCTACTTAGTACGTAATGTACACTGCTTCGTGCTGATGTATTTGGCTGACGATCGATCGACATGATCGGCGATGCCACTGCAGTTCTTGTGGAGAAGATACTCCGGGTGCAGCCTGAGGTGAGGAAGATCTACCTGCTCGTGCGAGCCATCGACGCCGAGTCCGCAAAGCAGCGCGTCGAAGCAGAGGTTCTAATTAACCCCAACTTACGCTCTTTAATAACCCTGTAATTAAGCTACTAGGTTAATTATCCTGTAGCCAGGTTCAGAAATGACATGGATATGTAAATATGGTCATGCTGGTCTTTACTCATATGGACATGGTGTAGATTTCTTGGTCAATTATGATCTTGCGATAGTAAAATTTGGCATGCAAGCCATCTAGCAGCAGCAGCAGAAGCAGCAGCACGTGGATTCATCGAGCTCTCGCGTCGCGTCAGCATATATCGTCCATATATGTCCCTCTCAACTGAAACTAGCTAGTGCTGCCAAGTAGCTCTACTGCATCGATCAATCGAGACACGGAGAGATGTTTACCTGATGGAGCACTGTATCTATCTAGCAGCTTAATTTGTGCTGCAACGTTCAATATTTAACGCATTAGACGGCGTAATGTCCATGTAAGACATCAATGTGTGATCGGTCCAAGCATATGCTTAGTCACGTCCTGTACCATGCCAATCTAGCAGCACTAATTGTTCGTCATGGCAGCACCTACCCCAAGTCTTGCATAAGGATTTCTGCCCAATCATGGGCAGAGCCGTTCAGTTTGGTCTCCGACCAAAATTAACCCTTGTAAAATTTTGGGCACTGCTAGTTTTTGGAGTGGGCAGCATATATAGTTACCAAAAACTTGGCACGCATGGTCAGTCCCATTAGCACATTTTTAGTTCATTTTTTTTTGCGATGACATTTTTAGTTCATTTTACCTGCCAGCATTAATGAAAACATGGAAAGACAATATACTAGCCTATTGGTTATCAGATTTTTCAATCTGAAGTTTTATTTTACTTCGCATCGTCAATACTAGCCTATATGGTCATGTTTTTCCTTTTTTTCCTATTGTGGAACAAAATTTCATGTCAAATCTAATGGTACCATTTTACCTAACCAACCTTATTGCTTTTTTATTTGTGAAAGTGGAGAAGTTTGGATTTAAACTTCGTAAAACGTCTTACTCAGAACTGAAGTTGTGCCATCAATATGCATGGAGAGTAGTTAATCGTGTTGTGTCCTTCTCAGAAAGTAATGAGGCTAGCAGGCACACCCAATGAATGAGTCATATGGAGGGTTGGTTGATTTGTGGAAATGGTCTCGATCCATGAATGTGTACCCTACACACACACTATACACCGCCAATAATTCAGCCGAAAGAGAGGAGACGGTAAAAGTAGGAATAGATCCCCTGGCAGTGGTACTGGTACTAAGGCTAGTAGTAGAATCCACCATATAGATACCACTAGTCCATGTTGCCCATAGTTATTACTGTGGGACATGTGCATGTTCATATGTCCAGAACATCTCCAAGATCTTTGGTTATGACCTTCTCTGGTAACTAGAAGTACTAGCAGTAAAATATTTGTTTTATTTTAAAATTTCATGAAATTAGATGCACTCCCCTAAAACATAGTATGGTGCAAAAAAATAGTTGTCGGATAAATAATTTAGGGTTTATGCGTTGGGGATTGTGCAGGTGACCGACGCCGAGCTCTTCTGTCTCCTGAGAGAGAAGCATGGCAAAGGAGGATTCGAGCTGTTTGTGGAGGAGAAGATTGTCCCTTTAGCCGGGGACGTCATCTTCGAGAACATGGGGCTAGATGCTCCCATGTTGGAGGAGCTGGCCAGGGAGGTCGACATCATCGTCAATGGAGCTGCAACCACCAACTTCTACGAAAGGTCTCCAGAAATAATGACAATTATTTTGTTTCTATGAATGAATAAGCTAGAGTTCATATAATACAGTACTGAACAGTAACTAACACATAACATATTTAGGTATGATGTTGCACTGGATGTGAATGTTATGGGGGTGAAATACCTGTGCCAGTTCGCCAAGAAGTGTGCCAAACTCAAGATGCTCCTCCATGTCTCCACCGGTCAGTACTTTCTCTTTTCTGTCTCCATGATCTGTGGAATAATGTGACTGACAAATTTTTTGGATGTTGCAGCGTTTGCAGCGGGCGACAGGGAAGGTCTGATCATGGAGAGACCGTTCAAGAAGGGGGAGACACTGAAGGAAGGAACCTACCTAGACATCGACGCCGAGCTGCGGCTGGCCGGCGACATCAAGCAGGAGCTGCTGCTGCAGGACGCCGCCAGCGACCACGACAAGACGGAGCGGAAGGCGATGAAGGAGCTGGGCCTCCAGCGGTCCCGTCACTTCGGGTGGTCCAACACGTACGTGTTCACCAAGGCCATGGGCGAGATGCTGCTGGGGCAGCTCCACGGCGCCATTCCCGTCGTCATCCTGCGCCCGAGCATCATCACCAGCATCTTCAGGGACCCGCTCCCCGGGTGGATGCAGGGGACGAGGACCATCGACACCATCATCATCGGCTACGCCAAGCAGAACCTCTCCTGCTTCCTGGCAGACCTGGAGCTCACCATGGACGTCATCCCGGGGGACATGGTGGCCAACGCCATGATGGCGGCCATGGTGGCGCACTCGGGCGAGGAGGGCGCGGAGGTGATGTATCACACCACCTCGTCGCTGCGCAACCCAGCACCATACGGCGTGCTCTACGAGTCCGGGCGCCGCCACTTCTACGAGAACCCGCGGCTCGGAAAGGACGGCAGGGTCATCCCCACCAAGGAGATGCACTTCTTCAAGACCATTGCCAGCTTCCACCTCTACATGCTCATCAAGTACAAGCTGCCGCTGGAGATCCTGCACCTGGTCAACCTGCTCCTCTGCGGCCTCTTCTCCAAGCTCTACGAGGATCTCAGCCGGAAGTACAAGTTCGTTATGCACCTCGTCGACGTCTACGGGCCCTTTGCTTTCTTCAGAGGATGGTAAATTTCACTACAGCTGCTAATCACCAAGATTATTTACATGGACAAGAAACTAATCTTTACTTCTCCTTTGGCTGATCAAAGCTTCGATGACATGAACCTGGAGCGGTTGAGGTTGACGATGGCGGCGATGAGGCCCGAAGACAACATGTTCAATTTTGATCCAAAGACCATTGACTGGAACGAGTACTTCTACAAGATCCACATACCTGGTGTCCTCAAGTATGTGCTCAAGTAAAGCTACATTTACACCTTATTTTCTCAAGAAGAAAAAGGCCACGTCCCACTTCGGAAACATCAAGTCTATTTGTCATTGTATTGGAATGTGATAAAAAGAAGAAAAACTATTCAGATGTCCACTTACTGTATTGGAGAAGCACCGTCGGTCAGTGATAAAATGCATGTATTCTGGTGTTATATATTCAGGTTGTGTAATTTGGCCATGTCGTCAAAAATGAGCTGTAATAACAATCTCTATGTATCAAGGTCAAGTGTAATCATGTGTGCCAATAAGGGCTTATAGTAAGGATGCAGTTCTGATCAGGAACTAGTACAGCCAATTCATGTTCAGTTCGGCATCCTATTGGCTGATCACATTTAGTATCAGGCACACGCAAGGGCGTACCTAGAGTCAAAACAACCCGGTGTCACTCTACTATTGGTCACACTATTTTTTTACCTTAATTTGGGGTGTCACACCCTAAAAATAAGTGAAATTTAGCAATGAAACCAATTTTTACCCGGTGTCATGTGACATTCCTATAACCTCGAAACAATGAAACAAGAGAGAATCAGAGAAAGGCACAGAGTAACGAGGAGTACGGGGAAGTTCTTTCCAAATTTGAAATGTACTTGGTATAAATGGTTGAAAGCAATTTGTACAATGTTGTCTGTCATATGCAGAATTTACCCCCAATTTTGTTCAATAGGAAGCTTCCCTTCCTTCCTATGCCTGCTTCTGAAAACAAAAGAGACTATTTTGACCTTGAGAGTTGATCTGAACCATGACACTTCAGCTCAAACAGTCAGAACACATCTCTTGTTCTCAGAAGGACATCTGTTAAATTGTCGTCGCATTCATAAGCAGATTCTTCACGTATTCAAGGACCTTTGGGAGATCGACTGTCCATGCGACTGAAATCGGTTTGTAACCTGACCATGGATTTTCTGAATTCCACCTGTAATGTTGTGTCAAACAGCAATTAATAACATATGTAGATAACTGAATAATTGCAGCAACATGACATCCTGTTCGAAATTTAGACCAGTGTGTTTGGGCACATGCGATGCTTAAATCATTGTATGGATATGTCTAAGAATTCAGAACATTAAGTAGGTGAAATTGATGTATTTACTGATAAATAGTATGATACGTACTTCTTCAATCCATGATCCATCAAAGTATGTCCGGTGCAAATGCCCTGGGTCTCAACTCTCACGACACCCTTCTTAAATGTGAAGTACTCAGGATGAACTAAGGCTGTAAAGCTTACAGGATCATGGAGGAAAATCCCTGAATAAAATGACATAATCAGTTGAAAGTAGATTTGCAGATTCAGTGCCTGTTTAGCAAAAGCATAAGAAAAAAGCGGGCTAATATATGCTACCATGGAAGCCGTCAGACTTGGTATGCCAATCTCTGTAGAACTTGCACATGTCAGACAAGAATTGTGCATGCTTCCCTTTTGAGTTTCTTAGCTCCAAGAGATCCTCGTCTGAATAAAAAAAATCACAGCGGGATAGAAATTAACAACCCATGCTCACAACTTGAACTATGGAGATAGTGCTGATATAGAGGGACAAACCTTTAAAGCAGACTTGAGTTGTTATGTTAATGCCAACCACATCAATATTTGCTCCTGAGGTAAAAACTACATCCGCTGCATCCGGGTCTCCATAGATCTGCAGAGTTGCGCATTCAGGTTTAATAGCTCTGTTTCTGTTTATGCTTGCTCATAAACTAGTACAATAGCATAGCGTGTAATGCACATGGTAATACATTTGCTTCAGCAGCCGGGTTGACATTTCCAGCCGCGAAGAAAGCTCCACCCAATACAACGATTTTCTTGACCTTGCTTGCAAAGGAAGAGTCCTTTTTAATGGCCTAAGAAATAGCACACACTGCTCTTAGTACATGCCACTTCATACACATGATAGCTAATAGGTTTATCATGAAACTGTAAGCATACCAATGCTACGTTGGTCAGGGGTCCCAGTGCGAGTACAGAGATCTCTCCAGGAAACTGGGATACCATATTAACCATGAACTCGGCAGCACTTTCCGCGACCTTCTTAGTAGTAGGTGCAGGAAGAAACAAATTGCCAAGGCCATCGGATCCATGAACAAAGTCAGCAACATGTGGCGTTCCTCCCTAAATTACAGAAGGCATATTCATTAATCATTCAGCTGACCAACTGAAACTGTACTATAACATACTAAATAGGTAGCACATCATTATATGATTCCCAAAAACAAAAGTTAGCATAGCATTATTAGAAATCTCAAGTGTGAACCCCATCTACCATATAAAATATAGATGATGATGTAACATGCCATACTACCGGCTACAGAATATCAATAAGCATATAATTCAACATGTATAAATAGAAAATAAACAAATCTTAGCCGTATCACCTACTGGCAAAAATAAATAAATAAATATTGCATCTTGTACTTCCATCTGACTGTAGCAAAATGCTTTTGATGGATTTTAGTCAAGTAGCCACTCAGAGTCATTTTAAATTGATCACACATATTGTGCACTTGCCTCAACTAAACAGGAAATATCAAATCGCAAAGCCATTGTGAAGTTTGAAATGTGTGAAAATATGAACCATTGTACCTTAAGAGGCTCAGGGCTGCCCTCTGCAACTGGAACCTCAGGATGCCCTGCTCTCTCACACTGTCCTTTGAACAATCAAAACAGTTAGCAAACAGAAGAAACAGACGCAAAGAAAAGTCAGCAGTGTCCGATGCTCACCAGCAAGAGCGCATTGCGTGTAGCATACTCTGTAGTGACATTGCCAAATATGGTAGTGAGCCCGATGATCTCCACACTTGGTTCTTCAAAAGCCATTAGGATCGTCATGCTATCATCTAGAAACCAGATTGCAGAGAGAGCAGGCAGTGAGAAGTGGGGATGTAATTTAACTTCTGACAATTCAGAATTTTTTTCCAAAATATTTTTTCCCAATAAAATGTAAAAGCTTTGCCTCTCGATGCATTGATAGAAGAAGAATACGTAAAAGTCCGAGATCGGACCAACACCCTAAGATTAAACGCTACAAGCCTAAGAGCTAGAAACCCCTCGGTAGCATCCCATTTAGGCCAACCGCCTCCACTCTCGCCCACAAATGGGTGTCATCATGGAGGTGTCGAGAAGACCAGTGATGTCCGGCTATGTGTTGTCGAAGACCGCCGCCTTAGGATGCTTCAAGATCCACCACGCCGTGCCTTTCAACATTATTAAAGGGGATTGTAACATTTGCAAATAGTGTAAACATGTGTCTTAAACTTGTTGATCATAAGTGGGAGCTTAGCTGCAAGCCCATCTCATATCATTTAGGGTGCTGTGAACTTGTGAAACCATATAAAGCTTGACCAAACTTTTCTTTTCTGGAAAGTATCAACATCCACAATGTCAAATCAATCTTCTTAGATACATCATTAAACATACTTTCATATTACATCTATATTGTATTATATAATTGTTGACAAAAAATTACAAGCTTAGTCAAAGTTAACGTTACTTGAAAGTTAAAGTTACTTCTTTTTCAGCAAAATATACGCCCTGTTTGTGGAAACGGAGGTAGTAGTAGTGGTATGCAAGCAAGTTACTACTGAATTGTTTAGTATGCTGCTGCATATAGTCCAGCTAAGCGAAGAAAACACAGCCAGTATGACATCTTTTGTACTACTCCTACTCGGCTCCACTGGCTAAATAGAAGATGACAAACAGTCTTGATCATGCTGTTGGTGGCACGGCGCCATCATTTTCATCGGCGGGCTGGGCTGAAACGCCACAGTCCAACCACGTGCGAGGAAAGTAGTGCGAGTATACGACTAATAAGTAAAATCGGGCATTTTCTAGTTACAAGCAGACGTTAACGAGAATACTAATCTCTGCTTAACAAAGTCCTATACTGACTGAATTTTCGTCAGTCGCAGCACGGGTGGATAAGGGAAAAGAAACAGGGAAACCGAAGCGAAAGAAACAATGGAGGAAGGGAGGAACCGCACCGATGCCGGGATCCGTGTCGATGATGACCCTGTCGCGGCGGATCTGCCCGTCCTGCCCCATCCCCCCTGGCCGGATGGATGGATCCCTTCCTCCTCCGATCGGAATCGGAATCTGGAAGAGAGGAAGAGCAGGCGAGGCGGGCCGGGCAGAGGCGAGACAAGTGGATGAGTGAGACGAGCGGGACGCAACCTCCTTCCTCTCTCTTTCTTCCAACTGGCCTTTTTCCAGCTCCGTCGAACAAGCTTATATAGAGGACGGAGGAGACGACGGTGACGACGATGAGCGAACACGAAAGGTAACCGGAGGTTGGGGGAAAAGGGAGTGAGTTCGTTTGTGAGCTGCTGGTGGGGAAAAGGAAAGAGGATGAGATCTCAGCCGTCGGACCTGTCTTGCCTTGTTTGCCTTGGGAGAGAGTCTCGATGGGACAAGGATAACGAATCAACAATGTCCGAAAGTTTGTACTATCACTTTTCTTTTCTCCTTGGTTGGTACCACTTGAATGATATACATATATTCCACAAGATTTTGCGTACCTTTCCACTACTTGGAATTGTACCTCGACAACACAAAAACTATGCTGGGAAAGCTCTCCTTTGCTTCCACGCCTCATATCTGAACTAGAACTTACCCCCAAAAAAGGACTAGAGCATATACATCACTAATATCGGAATATATGGACAATCTAAGAGCATCTCCAGCCATCCCCATACGCGGTTCAGTGGAGGCATTTTTTCAGTTGTATGGGGACGCCGAACAACGGCATATGGAGGGAGAATATTGCCCACCCCCACCCCCACCCCAATACAAAACAAAGAATTGCTCGTCGTCGCCGGTCCTCGCCCGTGACCACCGCATCTCCTCTGGCTCGCAGTCGCCGCTCGTGGCCGCGTCCTCCTAGATACAGGAGGACCTCACTAGAGTTGGCGCCTTCGTGGTAGTAGTCGAGCGCGCTTGCTGCCACCGCCCCCATCTGTGACTGGGATAAAGGTCGCCGACGCATCGATCACGAAGGCCGGGCTCATGGAGTAGGTCGTCGAGTCGGAGTCCCACATGGGGCTCCCCGGGGGAGGGACGACATGTGCAGCATCCTCGACTACGCGAACGATGGCACTCGATCGCCATTCTGTACTTTACGTAATAAAAGGGTGCGAAATAGGGCGGCAACAAGACCCTTCCTTGGAAGAGAGAGTGCAACAACACGGCAAATGTCAGTACCGGCGACGGCGCCATCACACACGATGCCATTGCAGGAGCAGGGATGTGTGGGAGAGGCGTTCCAGTCGGCGAGGCCCCCTGTGGGGTCCCGCATGACAATAACTTGAGGGCGAGCAACACCTGGCCATCAGCGGTGACTGCATTGTGGCGGCAGGGAGCGCAAGCACTAGGAGGAGGTTGAGAAGCGGGAGCATAGCGGCCATGTGATGAGAAGAGGCACGCATTGGCTTGGTGGCGACAGAGAAAGTTGTGCTTCTCTTCTATGGAGTGTAGGTGGGAGGAAAGAAAGGAGAAAAGGAGGGAAGAGAGAGAGTCTGGGAGAACAAGGCAAAGAGGGAGGCCAGACACACATGTAGCTCACCAAAAGCTATTTGTCGGCGCCCCCGGTTGCCCCCTCTGTGTTGGGTGTGTACAGGGGGCTCCGGGTGAATTATGGGTGGGCTGACGGAAAAGCAGGTTATTGAGTAGCCATATGAGTGCGTTTTAGTCTCATGTTCCCCCATTTACCATTTAGGAAGGCTATGGAGGAGCCGGCTGAAGATGCTCTAATGTATTCAATGGGGTTTGTATGAGTCACTTCCTTTTTCTTATGGTTTCTCAAATGCAAGCGCCGGTAAACTTATGAGTATCTATAAAGTGAATTAAACATGCATTTGTAGAAATTATTAAAATACATATATAATTCTGTTCACGAATGGTCAATTATCTCCAATGACTCTGATGTCACCCTTCCTGCAGATGTTTCACGACAACACACTGTTGTTTGTCATGATCACCTCACAAATCACAACAACAACAAACGAGATATCGAGACACATGGTGGGTGGTGTGGCAATTACTCGGATCATCGGGCCTTTCTAAAAACAGGCCTTTGATTTAGACCGGGATTCGTAAGTTTAAAGTGCAAATGACAGAAATTTAGAGTATAGGGTTTCTTCGCCAAACTACTACAAATTTAGAGTTTAAAATATACATTTTTTTTTGAACTTATGATTTCCATGCAGTCCACACGGGGCCTCGTCAGCATCGCTATCGCCTCGAGACTAAACCACCCTCACGAGTCACAATGTTTAAATTAACTAAACCACGCTTGCTTGCGAGTTGCTTGTAGTTGATTAGAACAAAAGAACAGTTTGGGACTGCATCTGCGTAGTTGATTATATATCGTGACCAGATCGAGAGACGACTCCAAGATGCTTCACTGCCTGGGTTTCCAAGAAGTACCACATGTCCATTTATCCAAGATGCTCTTGCGAGTTGCCTGTACTAGTTAATTTCTATAGATTCCTTTTCGATACTGCAATTCAATAGGATATATAGCAATAGCTTAGACCTATTGAAAAAAAAAACTCTGTGTGTATATGACAACCATAACATGTACTCAATTTCTATTAAAAAATCTGTTTTTTTATGTGGTGCAATCAAACGATTTCTGCAACTATTTTCCGTGTTTTTATTCTTGTAGGATTTCACACTCCATGACATTCTATTTCTGCGTTTTTCCTCTTCATGTGCTTTGAAAATCTTTTGAATCAAATAAACTCTTTGTGTCTGCAGTTCCTATGTTTTTCCTACGTGACATCAAATGAAACTTTCAAAAAATTCATATAGTTTTGGTTCCTATATGACTCGGATATATGACTTCTTAATTCCTGCATTTTTCCTATTCATACCTTTTGAACACCTATGTTCCAAATGGGCCCTCAAACATGCTTAACTTTGGCCTCTCATGTGTGTTTTTATGTCGTGACCTTCTAAAAAAAATCCAAACATACGAGAAGATCTAAAAAGATCCTATGAACAAGGTCCTACTTTACTGTATTAAGACATCATAAAAATGGATTTTTTTAAAGTTCAAATATACAAATGACTAGAGAAAAAGCTATCGGTCTCTTCGGTCTTTGATATAAGGTGTATAGTTTTCTTACACAAATATTAACACACAAGCTAAAAAGGCAAATTCCATTGCTTTTAGACGTTAATACCTCTGGGCGATTGACGTGATAATAGAGGAAATATAGTGAAATCTTCGAATCCTCTCTCTGCTAATCCAATTGACATCTAAATTAGCATATTAAATCTCACAATCATGCAATACATCTTATATTATGAAATTTTTCACATTAAACTATACACCTTATATCAAGGAATGGAGGAAGTAATTTTTAGTAGAAGGAAAACAAATAGTTATTACTCTTTATGTTTGGAAATTTGTCTAAATATAGATGCATATAAACATATTTTAGTGCGTAAATACATCTACACTTAACAAAGCTGAGTCACTTATTTTTGAACAGAGATTTGTACCCCAAAAAAAGTGATGACAGACCAACTACGAGCCACAGCCCGTAGAAACCATTTGCGCCAGTACACCATGGTCTCTATGGGTATGTTTCGTTCTAGCCCATGCTTGCTCCACCAAATATTTGGCTAGCCAAAATTTTAGTTGACCTTTTGGTTGCCCATAATTTGGCCATATTGTTAAGAAAAGTAAACTACATTGGCCAAAGAGCCATTGGCATGCCAAATATTTGAAAACCATTCAAACAAAGATTAAAGTTTTGGTCATGACCAAAATATTGGTAGGGCAAGTTGTAGCCTTAATTAATCCAAACAAAAGCAGCCCAGATTGCAGCCCATACGTATGAGCTCAGTCCTCCAGCGTTTCGACCCAAATAAGGCCCAGGATTTCCAGAACGAGATCGGACGGCCCGAATCACTCCGCGGGAGCCCATCCGGCTCGCTAGGGTTTTGGCTCGCCCCACCCGTCACCTCGTCTCGCGGCGGGTGACGGTATAAAACAGGAGCCGCCGAGCCCATCCCCTCTCCCTTCGCCTCTCCCTCCCTTCGACCGCCGCCGCACCCTCGGCAAAATCCGTAAGTTCTCCGGCGCCGCCGCCGCCCCTCTCTCCCTCTCCATTCGTGCACTTCTCCGTTCGAATCATGCGCCTGTTCTTTTCTGTTTCCCGGTAGATCTTGCCAAATCTCACTGTTTTCGTTTGGTTTTTTTCCTGCAGGGCGTCGACTGATCGGCGGCAACCATGAGGTACTTCCTGGCTCCCTTCCTTCCGCCGCATCACGTCCCATCTTGTGTGTTTTAACGGTTGAACCAAGCGAGATAAATTGTTCATTGCTTTCTGTGCCTGTGCCGCCGAACACTGTCTGCTGTGTCTAGTGTCATAGGATGTCATCTCATTTCATTATGTTGCTGCGTGTTAAGTTAGTCGTGGGATGGAGCTAATAGATCTTTCTCCCGAGAGAGCGTCCGGGCTAAGATCTTATGCGTTATGTCGAATAACTGTCTGCTCTAGTATAGAACCAGTAGGTTTGTGAGTAGACTATAGATCTTGTGCCTGCCTAAGTGATTCGAATGTTTCAAGTTAGTGGAATCTACTTCCTGTGCGTGCCGAAGAGTGATTACCTGTTTTGTATTCAGAGTTTCGATAATGTGCTTGAGAGAGATTGAAATTAGTCCTCAACATGGTCAGCTTGCTAGAATTTATGGCATGTTCTGTTTTGTGCATTTTTAAACCATTGCATCGAGTTATTATTAATGGTCACGTCATGCTAGAACAGGGTTATGCAGTTGCCTGAGTATATGTTATATCCTGACAGCACTGAGATTTTGAGTTTGTTTAACAAATTGCAGTAAGCTTTCGACTGAGGCCGTCAAGGATGCCATCGCCCAGATTGTTGGGGATGCCAGAGAGAAGAAGCGCAAGTTCACTGAGACTGTTGAGCTTCAGATTGGTCTCAAGAACTATGACCCGCAAAAGGACAAGCGTTTCAGTGGCTCTGTTAAGCTGCCCCATATCCCCCGCCCTAAGATGAGGGTGTGCATGCTTGGTGATGCCCAGCATGTTGACCAGGTGATAACTATACTGCCTTGCCAGCTTGTGAGCTTTCCATTTTACTGATCAAGGTTTGATCATTGTAGATGTATTGTGATTGTATTATGATTGTATTATTGCAGTTTATTGGTAGTGATTGTGCCTTGCATTTCATGTGTCGTATGATACCTTAATAACCTTTTTTGTTTATTCTGGAGATAATTTAAATTGCCAAGTACATTGTTGAATTGCCATTTTATTCTCTCTATATGTTGATTATTTCATACTGACCTCTAATATGTGCATAGGCTGAGAAATTGGGACTTGACTCCATGGATGTTGAAAGTCTTAAAAAGATGAACAAGAACAAGAAGCTTGTTAAGAAGCTAGCCAAGAAGTACCATGCTTTCTTAGCATCAGAGGCTATCATCAAGCAGATTCCCCGTCTCCTTGGTCCTGGTCTCAACAAGGCAGGCAAGTGCTCCATTTCCTTGCATGCTAGTGCTCCTCTTCTTATGTGATATGATTGCTCTTATGAGTATGAAGTGGTGGGCTGTTTCGTAGTTTTGATGCACCATAACATGTTCTGATTTTTTCTGGTTATTGCTATTTGAATTGTGAGCATTGATACTCTTGTTTAAAAAAGCAATCACCCTATATCTAATTCTTGGCTGTTTCATTTTGGGGGCCCAACATTCCACAGTAATTCATTTAGATATATGCCCAGTGTTAACGTACTCTCAGAGCTGTCCATTTTTGTCTGCGTCATATACTGGCTTTTCTTGTATGCTGTTCTGATTAGATCATACTTGTGCCACTGCAGGCAAGTTCCCCACACTGGTTAGTCACTCGGAGTCTCTTGAGGCCAAGGTCAATGAGACAAAGGCTACAGTCAAGTTCCAGCTGAAGAAGGTTCTTTGCATGGGTGTTGCTGTGGGTAACTTGTCTATGGACGAGAAGCAGATCCAGCAGAACCTCCAAATGAGCGTCAACTTCCTCGTGTCCCTTCTGAAGAAGAACTGGCAGAATGTGAGTCCTGATCTGAATTCTGTTTGCAGCTAATTATGCATCATATGTTTCAAAGGAATGTATGTTCATAACCTACTTGCCAGATCATGCAGTTCTGATTTAATTGAGTTGTGTTCTGCAGGTGAGGTGCCTGTACGTGAAGAGCACCATGGGGAAGCGTGTGCGGGTGTTCTAAGTGGTCTTGCTCCAGTGAAGTTGATAAGATACTGTGCTGTACTGTCGAGCTTTGTCTTTGAAGTTAGATCTGTTTCACTGATACCAATTTTGTGTTTATCTAAGCGAATATGAACCAACTATTTTGTCTGGTGGTAGTCCTTTTAAACTTGTGGGAGAAATGGAATTTATGCTGTCATTTGAAGGTTCTCTTGAGTTATTGCTATCTCGGTTTTAGGTATGCTATAAGCAGCTCCAAACTTCTGACAAATCGTTTGCTACAACTTGCATGCGCTTATGCAATGGTATGCTTCCGGAGCTGCAAATGCTATGTCAATAGAATGTCACCACATATCAACGTTTAGAGCTGTGTGGGCACGATTAGCTCAATGTAATTTTTCCTTTATTAATTGCTTAGGTGATTTAAAAAGAAAGCTAGGGGCGTCATCCTCCAAATTGCAAGAATTTTCATTAGCAAAACCAATCCTGGCTAGCGCAAGAGCTATTTGGCTTCCTTGGACGCTGTTTGAAAATGATATTGCACATGCCTCATCTCCTGCATACTTCTGTAAAGTCTTATTCAGCTATAGTGGAATTGCACCTCATTTTGTTGGCCAAAGATAACACCTCCCTCATCGTCATCGATGCAACATGTGGGAGATATGCATCTGAAGCTACTAAAAAGTTTTCTCGTGGTCGCCCAGAACAGCTCCAGTAGAACCTGAACGAGTATCTGCATGGGTTGAAGCGTTAGCATCCAGTTTGACCTCCCTTGCATCTGGTCTGCACCATTTTGCCTGTGAAACGTTCACCTGTCCGTTCAAAGATTTTCATGCATTTGCTGTCATAGCCAGAATTGACATCTTGCATTGATAAAACGACAGGACCGTCTCATTTTGAGTTTATCCACCATAGGTACCAGCTTGTCACAACAATTACTTCCTTCAATCTAATTTATCAAGGCCTGCTATTCTCCTTCAATCTAACAATCGGCAGCAGCTCCAAAGTTCTCCAGCGGTCTGCCTCGACTCTTGGCTCCTATGGCTCTAGCATGGACCACAACTCATCGCCAGTGGGTGGGGAGGACTTCTACTCCATGTAATTTAGGGTTTCTTGGCAAGGGCACCGACAACGTCCTGGAATAGGAATAAGTTCTCCTTGCTTCCTCCCCGTCGAGGAGGTGCTCAGAGTATCTATACGAGGATTGTGTAGACCTCATGGTGTGCTGGAAGTCCGACATTCTGGCCTTATGAGGAAACTGGTGGTTGTTGAAGCTCGACAACGCCTTTTGACATGGGGTTCTTCTTGCTCCAAGGATGACCCTATGGGGCATCATTTTTGTATGGCAGCGGCTGATGATTTGCACATCCGGTGGTCACAAGGAAGACAAGGAACTCCATGGGCTAGTGTGATTTTGAATTAGTGACAAGTCTTTCGTGTAAAAGTGAGGCACCAACGTTTTTATATTGTCGTCCTACTCATATGAATACAAGTAATGTATGCACATGGACACACGTCTTCGAAAAATGGTAGCGACTTGTTCTCGGTTGATCTAGAACTAAGTAAATTCCCGATCAGATGATGTCACTCAATTTCATATGTAATTCATGTGCAATTGGGGAAAATAAGTACAATTGCACACCCATATGGCATATGCAACGCTCACGATGTAAATCTAACAGTCATAGGGTTGACCTAACTTAATATTCGGCCAAACTAGAACTAGCAGAATTGTAAAAAAAAAACAGTTTGATACAGCCTATATTTTACACCTGCAAATGTCAAGCTAAAATCCAATTACCACGTACATAAACACACCTGCTTCGTTTAGTAACACTCCAAATCTACAGCCAAAAACAACTTCGCTTTGTCTAACAAAAACCAGGAGATTCTAAGGGACAATGAAGGGGATGACCATCGACAAGAAGCTGTCATATGTAAGAGCTGCCGAGCCAGCATAGCGCGTATCCTTCTCCTTGAATTTTTCAGTCAGACCCTACACAGTGGGGAGAGTTTCTCAGTACAGATTTGAAACTTTGCTTACATGGTATAAGTACAGTTGATAGGCAAAATACCTTGACAACCATTCCGCATCTTGAAGACCGAAACCCAAGAGGCAAAATAGGAAGAATTCAATTAGTTCAAAATTATTTGTCTAGAGGTATGTCTCGATGAGACAAATACACGCTAACATTCTTGGGATACTTACTCCACAAAGTTGTCAAAGTCTAGCGCGCCGCGTCGGGATACACCATCATCATTGTAGTTCGCTATAAGGGCCTGAATGACCGAAGGTGGAACCGCGTATCCCAGACCACGAAGAGCTTCATTCAACTCACTGGAGTCGATTTTTCCGCTACGATCCCTATCGTATCTGTCAAAAATGACCTACGGGGCCCTGCAGGAGGATGTCACCGTCACCGAGCACTACCCGGAGCCTTTCCTTGTCAGGTTTAAGTTCCCTCACCACCGCGCAGCTGCCGTCTCTCGCCATGATTTCTTGTTCGAGGGCTTGAAGGTGCAGGTCCGTCCTTGGAGGCTGGAGGACAACGCTGAGCAGGTCTCGATGCAATAGCACGTCAGGCTTTGCATCGAAAATGTCCCGCTCTACGCCTGGAACGACGGCTCGGTGCAGCAGGCGATCGGGAGCGCCTGCTCCCTGGACTACATCGAGGATCAGTGCAAGACCAGGGAATACACCAAGGCGCTCTGCGTCTGGGCGTGGGTGGAGCGCCCGGCCTTGGTGCCGCTGGTCGGCTGGGTCACCTTGCCAGGTCCGGCGGGTGTGCCTGGCGTGCCGGAGCGCGGTCGCCGTGGCCTCCGGCGCCGCTGCATCGTCCACCTCGACATCGTCGAGGACTTGACCGTCGAGGAGGCGCCTATGCCCGGCCGTGGCGAGTGGAGGTGGGGCTACCTCGACGGCGAATGGGTCTTGCGCGACCGGGCCGAGCGCATCGACGACCGCCGCGACGACCGGCGCGACCGCGACAGGGACCGGCGTGACGACGACGCTGACCGCGACCGTGATGGCCGGGGTCGCGCGGGTTCCAGAGGATGGCGCGAATCGATTCGCCGCAGCCTGTCGCGCAGCGGGAAGGCGCGCCAGGACGGAGGCTCAAGGGGCAACCAGGATCGTCAACGCGATCGCTCGGGGAACCGCGATGGTGGGCGACGCCGCGCGGCTGGCGACACGTCTGTGCTGGATATGATGCCCGTGCTAGTGCAGGGGCCTGTGCAGGGTGCTGGGCCATCGCTGGAGATCATGCCCTGGCTGGGCCAGGGGCCAGGGCAGGGCGCGGCGCTCGTGGCGGACGGGCTCGCCGCTCCGGGTGCGGGCAATGAGGATGCCCCCATCCTGGAGGATGCTAGCGACGCCGACGAGCCGGTGGCGCCCGTGCTCGCCGCAGCGGGTGCGGGCAATGAGGATGCCCCCATCCTGGAGGATGCTAGCGACGACGACGAGCCGGTGGCGCCCGTGCTCGCCGCAGCGGGTGCCGGCAATGATCATGTTCCCATCCTGGAGGATGCAAGTGATGTCGACGAGCCAGTGGCGTCGGGGCCCCGGGGCAGGGTGCTGGAGCGTGACTCCTCGCCGCACTCGAGCCGGCGGCGCTCTAGAGCGGCGCGTACGCCTCCCGCTACTCCTGACCCGGCCTGCTCGCCCACGGCAGTATGCCCTTCCTCGCCGTCGTCCAAAGGAAGCTGCCCGCCTCTGCTCCTGCTCGCCAGGGACGGGGACTCGCCTGCGCGCATTCAGCTCTCGCCCTACTCTGCGGCCTCGATAAGCGAAGGAGCTCGCCGGGCTCTTAACTTCCTGGCGCCTTCGAGCTCGTCTGCGTCTCGTCCACCTGGCTTCGAGGCTTCCCCTGAGCCAGTCTCAACGCCGCTGCTGGGGGGCAACGGCGTCGGCATCCTGGAGCAATCTCCGGCCGCTGATGCTGAATCGCTCCTGCTCCAGCCGCTGTTCCGCGTCGCCACGCAGCCTCTCTGCTCAACGCCGCCGCGCCGGGTTGCAAACCGAAGGAAGACTCTGGCAGGGGTCAAGATGGTGGCCAAAACCACTTACTCGCTCCAGCGATCGAGTGGCCGCCCCAGGGGCGGTCGCAAGGTTCTCCCGATCGCAAGAGCAGCTGAAGCTTTTGTCTGTCGTGGCCTGGGCATTGTGCAGGATGGAGAGGAAGTCACGGAGCTCGCTTTGCAGGAGCTCGCGCGTCGGTTCGAGGGAGAGGTCCCAGATCACGTGCTGGCAACGTTCCGGGAGCTGTTCAGGGTGAGCTCCCAGGAAGAGGGAGATGTGGACGAGGCCCTCCTCCAGCATGGTGGTGCTGCTGGCCTCGAGTTGGCAAATGTTGGCGTCGATGATGTTGCTCATGCATCTGACTGATCATTTGCGTGTGCTGTGCTGCGTGAGTCCCAGTTGTTTTCCAATGTTAGCAAGACCTCTTTGGCTCAGTTGGGTTATCTGCTGGTGGCCGTGTCCCAGCGTGTATCAGACTCCTAGTGTGTACTGCATGTTTCATTTGCTTATCCTTATATGTGATGTTGTGAGCTTGTTTGTCTCTGATTGTCGGGCTGCCTGTGTGTTCAATGATTGAGAAAACCGTCAACACCCTGGGTTGGAATGTGAGGGGGTTGAATGATCAAGACAGGAAGGACACGGTCCATGAAACGATTGCGGCGTCTTCGTGCCATATCGTCTGTCTCCAGGAGACAAAATTAGAGTCCATCTCCGCCTTCGACGCCTGCTACATTGGGGGTTACCGCCTTAAAAGCTTCGCTGAGCGTCCAGCGGTAGGCACGAGGGGGGGGATGCTTTTACTTTGGGACGACTCCTTGCTTCATTTGTCAAATATTGTAGCTTCTGAATTTTGCCTTTCGGCGGATGTCCACATCCTCAACAATAGCAACGACGGCGATTTCAAAATCACCACGGTTTACGGCCCTACGGCCAGCAATCGCAAGGATGACTTCTTCGCGGAGCTCATTGCTCTTAAGCCGCCGATTGGGGTGCGGTGGTTGGTTTTGGGCGATTTCAACCAAATAAGGCGGGCGAGGGACAAAAACAAGGGCAATGTTAGCCGTAGCCGCATCAACCGCTTCCGGGACGCTTTGCAAGCTTGCGAGCTTCATGAAATCCATCTTCAGAACCGCCGTTTCACTTGGAGTAATGAGAGAGAGAATCCAACGCTTTGCAAGTTAGATGCCTTCTATTGCAATAATGAGTGGGATGTTTGTTACGACACCCATGTGCTCTCCGCCTTGTCGTCGTCCCTCTCGGACCATTGCCCTCTATTTCTTGCGGATGATAGGGGCCCAAGGAGACCGCGGACTTTCAAGTTTGAAAACTTTTGGATCAAGATGCCCGGGTTTTTGGAGGTCGTCAACCAAGCTTGGAATGCTCCATCCCCTCACGTGGACCCTTGTCACATCCTTTTCCACAAGTTGAAGGGCACGGCCAAGGCTTTGTCCTCTTGGAGTCGCAAGCTCTTCTCCAACACCAAGGTCATGATGCATGCCGCCTTGCTCATCATCTTGCATCTTGACTTGGCGCAAGAAGCGAGGATCCTTAATGCCCTGGAGAGGGATCTTAGGGCAAAGCTAAAGCGGAAAGTTATTGCCCTTGCGGTCATCGAGCGTGCTAGGAGGAAGCAAAGTGCGCGTATTGCAAATATAAGAGAGGGTGATGCAAATACAAAATTCTTCCATCTAAGGGTGAACGCAAGAAGGAGAAAAAACCACATTCATCGCATAAAGCACAACAATGGATGGGTCACGGATCATGGGGCGAAGGAACAAATAATCCTAAACCACTTCTCCTCGATTATGGGTACAGCTAGCACTCGTGCCATTGATTTCAACTGGGAGTCGCTTCACTTTGAGGAGCCTAATCTTTCATCTCTGGGCAACCCCTTCTCTGAGGAGGAGGTCTTGAGGGCTATCTCGCAAATGCCTAGTGACAAAGCCCCCGGCCCCGACGGTTTTACCGGGGCCTTTTTCAAGAGGTGTTGGGGCACCATCAAAAATTACATCATGGCGGTAATCGACCGTTTCGGGGACCTTCACGTGCATGGCTTCCATTGCCTCAACTCCGCGAATATTGCCCTTTTGCCTAAAAAAGAAGGAGCGGAAGAGATCTCGGATTTTAGGCCTATTAGCCTCATTCATGCTATCGCCAAAATAATTGCCAAGGTGCTTGCCACCCGCCTTGCTCCTCACATGAGTGAGCTTATCTCAAACGCCCAAAGTGCCTTCATCAAGAAACGGAGCATCCACGACAACTTTTTATATGTCAAGAACCTTGCAACAAGATTCAATAGGGGAAAGATTCCGGCGCTTCTCTTCAAGCTTGACATTCGGAAGGCTTTTGACTCGGTTAGATGGGAGTACATTTTGGAGCTCATGCAGCGGAGGGGCTTCCCCGCTCGCTTTCGGGATTGGGTGGCCGCGCTTTTCTCCACCGCCACCTCCCGGGTGCTCCTCAACGGAATTGCCGGTAGCCCCATTGAGCATGGCCGTGGCCTTCGGCAAGGGGACCCCCTTTCGCCGCTCCTTTTTGTGCTTGCCATTGATCCTATCACTCAAATCCTTGAGGTGGTGACTCGAATTGGGCTTCTCCACAAGCTTCGGGGTCGGGGGGTCATCTTGCGTACCTCGCTTTATGCGGATGACGCGGCTGTTTTTGTGGCGCCCGTCAAGGAGGACGTGCAAAGCCTCGCTTCTATTCTCCAACATTTTGGAGAGGTCACCGGCCTTCGCACCAACTTCTCGAAGAGCTCCGTGGTGCCCATTCGTTGCGAGCACATTGACCTCGATGCCGTCCTTGCGGACTTGCCGGCGGCGCGTGCAACTTTCCCCTTGAGATACCTTGGTCTCCCGCTCTCGGTTTGGAGCCTTAGGAGAAGAGACTTCCAACACCTCGAGGATAAGTGTGCCGGCAAGCTCCCAACTTGGAATGGGAAGCTCATAAATATGGCCGGGAGAGTTTCCCTTGTCAAGTCGGTCCTTGCGTCCCAGGCAATCTACCATTTGACCCCTCTCTCCATTCCGCCGGGAACAATGAAATTCATCAATAAGTTGGAGCGCGGTTTTGTGTGGGCGGCCAAGGAGTCCGCTTCCGGGGCAAAGTGTAAGGTAAATTGGGAGGCCGTTTGCCGGCCGAAGCGTTACGGGGGGCTTGGAGTTCTTCACTTGGAGAAGTTTGCCACGGCCCTCCAGCTTAGGTGGCCGTGGCTTGAATGGAAGGATGAAAGTAAGATTTGGGTGGGCACCGGCAACCCTTGCAACGAGAAGGACATGGAGATTTTTTACGCGGCTACCACCATCTCGCTTGGCAATGGGAGAAAAACACCTTTTTGGCATGCGCCGTGGCTTGAGGGGAAGGCGCCAAAAGACATTGCCCCTAAAATTTATGAGTTGTGCAAGAGGAAAAATTGGATGGTCTCGCAAGCTCTTCTAGATGATGAATGGATTAGGAAGCTTAGTGGGGAGGCGACGCTCTCTATCGAGCACCTCACGCAATTTGTTCAACTTTGGGCCCTAATCCAAAATGTGCATCTTGATGGCAACGTCGATGATGACATTATTTGGAAGTTTACCGCCAATGGGCAATATTCCGCGGCATCCGCCTACAAGTTGCAATTCCTTGGCCTTATTGAATCTACCATGTATAAACTCGTGTGGAGAGCTTGGGCCCCCCCGAAGGTGAAAAACCATGCATGGCTTGTTCTTCAAAATCGGCTTTGGACGGCGGATAGGTTGCGGAAGCGGGGGTGGGACAATTGTGGGCTTTGCCCCTTTTGCAAGCAAACCGAAGAGAGCAACAACCATCTTTTTGTCCATTGCCGCTTCACCGTTCGTATTTGGGAGCAACTTCGGGATTGGCTTGGCATTAGTGGTTTGCACCCGAGGCAATGGGCGGGCATCGGCATTCATGATTGGTGGTCCTCCTTGGTGGAGGGGACGAGCCCTCACCGGAAAGGGTTGTCCTCGCTTGCCTTGCTAGTCGTCACGGAGATCTGGAAGGAAAGGAATGCAAGAGTCTTCCGGAATAAGCTTTCTCCTTCCTTTGTAATTTTTGAATTAATCAAGGCCGAGGCAAGACTTTGGGTACTTGCCGGGGCCAAGCGGCTGGGTGATTTGATGCCGGGAGAGTAGTTGTAACTTGTATTTGGTACTCTTGAACTCTTGTTCTCTTCTCCTTAATTAATTGAAATGGGGGCAAAGCTTTTGCCCCCGCCCGTTTCAAAAAAAAAATGACCTACATGGTGCCATGAAGAACAAAAATAAACCACACACTGATGGTAGATGGATGTATAAATAATAGATCATACGGCATAAAGAACTAGAGATCATTGTCATGGATTGACAAATACTAATTTCCCCCTTTGACTTCTCCTATCACAAATTAAGCCTCAGGGAGCTAATGGTATGTGGGTGGAGAAAATAACAGATCACATGACATGATAAATCATTGACATAGCCATAGGTTGACAAATAGTACTATTTCCCCCCTTTTGACTTCTCCCTAAAAAAGAGTGATGGGCAACAATTCCAACAGCATCATAGCACGATTGAGAAAACCAGCTGTTCCATCAAGAGGAAAGTACGGAACAGGGTATCTACTCTGGACCGACACTTTCCTTATTTGATAAAACGATACACACTTGCAATATTCAGCACATTCCTATACAGTGAATACAAGTTCAATGATATTTATGTATGATTTAGATGGTCGAACCGCAAGCAACATAAGATGCACATTCTGTTTCACAATCAAGCACACACCGGTTCAAATTTAAAGAGCAGCAAACAAAATGACAGGACTCACCCGCCATTGTCCGAGGCAGTTCCACAGCGATACGAACTCCGCTGGCCCTGCAACCGAACAAAGATGCGCCAGGAAATAAGTACAGATTTCATTGGAATCAGTGAACATTATCGACAAGAAGCAGATTAAGAAGTACTCCTACCCATCTAATTAGTCAACTGGGATACTCAAGAAAGTTTGTTCGGGAGCAGTGACGTTTTTTTTGGAACGGTGTAGATAGAGAAGCGCAAATTGATTCGTGGAGCTAGCTTGGGAGGCGAAGGTTCGTGGTGGGAGCTTACCCATCTGCTTGGGCGACGTCGAGGAGGCTCGATTGCTGTTGAAGAGGGACATGAGGAGGCGGACGGTGCGGATGCTGAAGCGGTGGTAGGCGTCGGAGAGCGCGTCCTGCAGCTCCCGCTCGTCGATGCTGCCGCTGCGGTCGCGGTCGACGGCCCGGAACGCGCGCTCCACGTCCGGGTGCGTCCCCGGCGGGAACGCAACGGCTCCTCCTCCGAAGCCACCCATCGGCGGCGGGTAGACGGACGGCCGGTAGCCTCCCTGTCCCTGGCCGTAGCCGTAGCCGTACGGCGACGACGGCGAGGAGGAGGAGGACGTGTGCGCAGGCGCGGAGGGCGGGTAGCTTCCTCCTTGGCCGTAGCCGTACGGCGACGACGAGGAGGGTACCGGAGGCGCCGAGGGCGCGTAGCCGCCGTAGCCCTGGCCGTAGCGGTTGTAGTCGGCCATGACAGGGGTTGACGTGCGGGGGACTCTAGCTTCTAGCTTAGTCGTGGTGCTGAAATTGAATGAATTCTTCCATTGAGCTGAGTTTATATATTTGGCGGCTGGATTGCTGACGCGATGCTTCCTTCTCGTTGTCGTTGTTGCCTTTGACCTGATCCGGAAAGCGTGTGCAAGTAAATTCAGGTCGAACTAGCTAACACGAAGGCTAGAGCGGTTTTGTCATGGTTCGTAGGCGCGTCATGCACGAGACTGGAAGCTTCTTTTGGGATATGCACGAAGGGGAAGTGAGAGGAGAAGGCGTGTGCGACATGGTTAAGCAATCCGACGCGCGTGTTGCCGATTAAGACAGCGCGTGCTTCCGTGCTATCCTCATCTATCGTCAGCGAGCATCGGGCGGCGGCCGCATCCGGCCGTGCGTATCCATATATATAGGCGCGATTGTTAGGTCCTATTTTTTTCATACAGATTTCTGGACGTAGAAATCATGTGACTGGATTTTTATTCGCGGTCTGCGTAGTAACTGGCACGTTGCTAAAAATAACTCGGAGCCATGCCCGGTAGACACTTTTGAATTGAATGTTTCCCTGGATATAGGTGGCAGGTGTGCAAAAAGTGCACACAACATGCGTGCGGAAGGCCGACTCAAGAAGGCGGGAGAAATTAAAATCTCCTTTTTTGGAGTACCTCCCACCAAAACACCCATATTTTCCAGTCTCGACATCGGTGACGGACAGCGGTTCGGCAGATCTACTCTATCTCTGAATAAGGGATCCGCGAGCGAGCTCTTCTTCTCCTCCAGCCTTGTTCGTCGCAGCAGCTGGTCTTCTCCATCTCCGGCCAGGGATCGGCTGGAGATATCTCCTTCTTCTCCGACGCGACTATTCTCACTCATGTGCAATGACGCAGGTAAATCACCGCGCCCTCTAAATTCTTCTATCCCAAGGTAGCCATAACAGTAGATTTGGCATATACTCCAGGGGCATGGCGCCACTCCCCGGCCGGGCAACCAGGGCCGTGGCCTTTGGGCGCAGCAAATTTTCCGGCCACCTACGTGTATGATTTTTGGATTCGGCCCCGGGTCATCCCAGTACTCGCTAGTCTGTTTTGGCCCAGCTCGACAAAAACTGGGTGGAAAAACATCGAGCTGGCGGGGGAGTCTCGAACCCTTTCGCTCTGCCTGGCTCCATCCTCTCGCTCGCTGCGTCTGGACGCATGCGCCGCCGCGCACCCCAGGCAACTCCATTGTCGCCGGCCGGCTTGCTGCAGTCCCGGGCCGCACGCGCCCAGGATGTTCTTGAAGCCTGTAACCCATCCTTCTCCGCTCACGGTGCCCGCCGCTGAAGACTTCCGTGCTGGAGCTGGAGTGTTCCAAAAAATCTTTGCCTCTGCCTTTCCTGATCCAGATCCCCTCAGGACTCAGCTGCACCCCCCATGCAGGAGCTAGGTAATTTCCGTTCATCGCACTAAAATTCTGATTTAATTGATTTATCATTTGTGTGAATATAATCATATACAGAATGAGTTGACTCATTTTACTATCGATTTCATGGTTTAGGAGTATAAGATTTAGAGATTTTAAACTTGAAAATAAGAAACATGGATGCTACAGTTTTTCTATTGATTTCATGTTCTTTTGTATCATCAATTACAAAAGTACCAAACATAGTTAGTACTTTTTTTTTTCAATGGATTTCATATGTTTTTCATCCCTTTTGTATCCTCCTCCTCTATAAAAGATCAGTTATGCGAGTTGCGTATCTAGGAATGACCTATGGTCCGATACTTGTCCGAGATCAAGAGAGAATTGCCAATCTGAACTATATCTATGCTTAGGATAAAAAGAGCCTCATTTATAAATTAGTCAAGAGGTTTAGGGAAGAGAGGGCTGCTGGAGGATAACATCCACACCTGTGTGGAAGAGCAAGTTGTTATGTTTCTTCATGTTGTCGGTCATAACCAAAGATTTAGAGTTATGCATAAGACATTTAGGAGATCCATAGAGACTATATCATGCTATTTCAACCAAGTCCCTTATAAAATTGAGGAGCTTAGGCAAGAGATGATCAAGTATCCATCTGGTGAAATGTCAAGCAAGATACGAAACAGCAAAAGATGGTATCCATACTTCAAGATGAGCTAAAATATTGATTTGCTCCTTGTTTTACAACTGTACAATGAATAGGAGCAATTGATGGTACTCATGTCACTGGTAGAGTGCCAAAATCCCAATCAACATCCAGAGGCAGGAAACACTACATCAATAAGAATGTGCTAGCTGCTGTGGATTTTGATCTGAAGTTCACTTATGTGCTTGCTAGTTGGAAATGGAGGCGGGTGGAAGAAGTCCAGCTGATCCTCTTTATGCACATCTGGAGAGATCGTGACAAGGGTGTGGATCCTAATCGGAGCGGAAGCTCGCCGACAAGAGTGCTAGTGATATCTTTTGCTGAAGTGCAGCAGCTCCATGGCTCGAGGACGCACGCCTCTCTGCCACAAGCGAGAGCAAATCACATGGCAGATAATTAAGGTCGCCGTCATGATCCATGGCCAAGAAGATGGCCTTTCCATGCGCTGCTTCAACAACGTTTGTTCAACCTCTATGATGGAGGCCCTTGTTGGAGTTCCTTGCTGGTGCTTCACACCTCTCTACTGCCAAGTGGCTCGTCCCTGGCGGCTGGTTGTAGATGGCTGACATCAGAGTCACACCGTCGATGGAGAAGACCCAGACTGGATAGTGTTTTCCTTTTTGTCTTTAGGGTCTTTCTTGTTAATTTCTAGAACTATTTTTTTAGTCTTAGACTTACAAAATCCTATCTGTAAAATTTATCCACCACTTTAATATTAATGTAGCACTTCGGGTCCTTCTAGACCCCCCAACCATGTTTTAAAAAAACACTTTTTTTACTTGATAGTGTAATCTTAATCGACAAAAGTGCACAAAATTCAGCTTTACATCTACCAAAAGCGCGCGAGGCAACGTCCAGCAGATCGATGGCCCGTTCAGCACAGCACGTGGACGGCAAACTGGTCGATGACCCACCGGATCGATTACCATAGACTAGTCGCGACTCCTGAATTCCTGGTAAGTACGAGATACACCTGTGCCGCGCCCATAGCCCCGGGCATGGCGATCCGCCATTGGCCGAGGTCCGGAACCACCCTCGACGCGCCACAGAGTGCCCGGATGCCCTGGCATCGCAGCCACGCGGCCTCGCGCACCCCACTCCCGCGCCGCCACGCACGCGCCAGGCAGCCCGTCGCCGCGCGACACGACCCTGCGCGCAGGTCGCCGGGCTGTATATATATCTACTCCGGCCGTGTCCCGCCGGGCTCCATTGTCCTCCACCGCGAATCACACCAGCCGGAAAACTAATCAACGCACGCTCGAGGTCTTACTAGGAAAGCATCGGTCTCCTGTACGTATCGCGTACTGATGCGCATCGCGCCGGGGACGGGGACGATGGTGTTCGGGAGGATGGCGGCGCCTTCCATGGAGGCGGCGGAGCCCAGGACGCTCACCCTCGAGGAGCTCAACTACGCCAGGGTACGTACGCGCGACGTCCCCGGTCCACGCTTGATTGATACGCCTGTCCATCTTGTAATCGAGAGGATTCGATTTGTGTTGCAGCAGGCGGCGCTACACGTGCTGCGAACCAGGACGGCGGAGGAGGCCATCAGGATCTTCACCGACGGGCTCAAGCCCGTGCGGGGCGTCCGGGGGGTGAGCTCCTCGTCGACGATGGCGGACTCGTCATCATCGGACGACGACGTTGACCTCGACCCCTCCGAGGTTTACGCCGCCCCGCGGCGTGGCAGGCACGGGCGGCGGCGGTCCTTCAAGAGAGACGTCGCCACTGCGCCCTTCTAGGGTTCTAGCTATCTGTATAGATACTCGTTCGGTAAAACGAATTTTTGGCGTCCTGGCCTAGGAAGAGGCTACAGGAGACGTGAAGCTAGCGCGCCGCGCGGGTGTGTAAAAGAAATCAGGAGCTATAGTGCCGTGGCATTAGAGCAAAAATGGCTCCAAAATTCCCACGTGTTCTTGCATAGTTGCGTTTGACGCGCGACAGAGCATCTCAAGTTCCCTGTTCTCCCAAGACGAGAATCACTTCAACTGCAAGTGTGCCAAATTTTACCGTCCTCTTGAATTGGAAAGTCAACATTCTTCCGAAAAAATGGGAAGTTAACATGGTCTATACAGTCAATTTATTTCCCTTACGTTAACGGGACTGTTTGGCAATTTTTTTTATAAAAAAAAAACAAGGGAGGGACCTAGAGCTGCATTAAATTTCAAGAGGTCATAGCCAGGTGACATACATTTTACATTGAGGAACCCTAAATAAAAGAAACTAGCAAAATATGACCTAGAGTTTTACAGAGAGGACCCTATAACAGATTTGGAAAAGAATCGAGTCTAGCACACCGCCAGACAGAGACCACTCGACGTCGAAACCAGCTTCGCCGTTAGCAGGGATGAACCACTTCACCGCAGCTACCAACTTGTTCGCCTTGAGGAAAAGTAACCTACTTGTTGTGGCTGAGGAGGGCCGCCACACGGCCATGAGATGCAGGGGCAAGATGGTGAGGCCACCGCTAGTCCCTTGATGGGCTCTCTAAGGGCATCCACTATGTTGGAAATAAGCAATCTATAAGAGAAAAGTGATATATAAGGAGTCCACATACATAGTGGATGCTATCAACAAGAAGTCCATAAGCACTACAGCTTGTGGCTAACCCTTAAGCTTGTAGAAATTAGATAAGCATTAAAATAATACTCCCTCTGTTTATAAATATAAGATGTTATAGGTTTGTGAAGTACATGTATCTAGACAAGTTTTAGTGTGTATATTCAAATGAACCTACACACTAAATGAAGTCTAGATACATTTGCTTCACAAAGCTAAAACATCTTATATTTATAAACAGAGGGAGTACTATCTAGTACATGTAGCAATAGAAAATGAATTTTTATCACAAAACTATGAGAGGGCAGCCCTTGCACATGGGTCCCAGCTTATGGACAAGTTTAACTAGATACATTGTGGAGCAATCAATAAGCTTATGGTATACTACATGGATCCCATCTTAAGGATAGGTTTTGCCACATACATAGGTGAACCCTTCCATCTACTAGCATTGTCACTTGCTGAGCCAAAATCGTCCTCCCTCGCATGCACGGCCAACCGAGTGAATGAGACGGGCGTCAGAAACATAGAACTGTAGATACTCGCACTTATTGACTGAGCCTGTATTGATTCTCTCCTTTAGCTCTCACCAAGCTTGATGGAGAGGGTCGATAACCATCCCCCGACGGCATCCGTAGGCACCAGAGCAACAAAGATCCAGATATCGATTTTATTATCGGAGATCCCATGGCCAGCGCGCCCACCTATACCTGCGCTTGCCGCTGGAGCAAGATAGCGACCAACACCAAGAAGCCGATCCAGCCAAGAAGATATGACAACCTATTCCCACACGCCCTGTAAGAGTCCACTAGGATTTCTCCTCAATTTCGAGTTACAGGCTTGGATTCCAGAGAAACGTTGGAGAGAGGTGGGGATCTAGGAGGAAGAAGATGAATCTAGCAACACACACAGCAGGCACAGGCCAAGCCAGGTCTCGGCCAAAGCCGTCGTTTCGTCCTTCCGTTCCAAGCCGAGTCCATTATGGCTGCTCTATGGGTTTATATGTGACGAGGTTCTAACCCGGCAATGCCCATGTTTAGGGCTTTTGATTCATGGAGCGTATGTGGGTGCTTGGCGGATTCGACGGCTTCAGACAGAAACAGGGGTGCACACGAATTTACCCAGGTTCGGCCCCCCGGAGGGTAAAGACCTACATCCTGCTTGTCTGATCTTGTATTGCTTGTATAATTAGAGCTGTTACAATGGTGCGTAGATGGGATCTGGCTATGGTCGAAAGAGAGATGGCGTGTGCTAGCCTATGCGTGGGATCTATGCGAGATCAGGTGTCTATGCGAGCTTATGGATCTATGCGAGATTAGAGATGTCTCTAGGGGATGCCCTTGGTGGCTTTATATATGCAGCCAGTTAGGGTTTACAAGTATTTTTGCCTTCTACTCCAAGTCGAAGTGCTGGGCCTTGCGGGCTTCTTGTATCCTTCGAGCGGGCTTCTTCCTTGGCAGGAACCGGGTAGGCAAATATCGAGGACCGAGGGGTCATACCCTCGTCAATATGCTTCGATGTCTCCTCCACATCAGGCTCCAAGCAGGCCACGGCCCAAGATGTCGGCCCACTGAATAGCTTATGTAGACAGGTCGCTGACAATCCCCCCTCATTAAGTTCTGGCTTGCCCTTAAGCCGATGCTGCATATATCCACCAGGGTCCCATGTCAAGTGAGAGAATGCCAATGGAGCTCTATTCTAGTTGACAACAGTGGCTGCATAGAGATCATGGACTGAAGTCACTGAACCACCTGGATCCCACGAAACGAGCACCCGCCTTGCACTAGTAGGAGGAAAATGGAGAACCCAAACTTCACGAATGTCCTTGATCACTGCAACACTGTCAATAGTACTGGTTTTGTCCCAGCTGAACAAGAATGCAGCATGTATTTTCAAATGAACACCAACTGAATGCATCTATAACCAATTGCCCAGGGAATTTGCATGACAAGTGAAACGAATATGCCCGAGAGGCAATAATAAAGTTGTTATTATATTATTCCGTGTTCATAATAGATGTTTATTTCTCATGCTAGAATTTTATTAATCAGAAACATTAACACTTGTGTGATTAATAAACTAAAAGGTTTCTAGTAAAGCCTCTCTTTTATACTAGCTCATTGATTAACCGATGATCAAGGTTTCCTGATCATGAACATTGGATGTTGTTAATAACGAGGTCATATCATTAGAAGAATGATGTGATGAACACTCACACCCATAGTACGAATAACAATACGATCAAGTCATCAAGTTTCATTGCTATATCAAACTCATACGAAATAGTTCTAATCCTCAGACCATGAGATCATGTTAATCACTGATACCAGAAGAGTGCTTTGATGATATCAAACGTCACACCGTAACAGGGTGATTATAAAGGTTGATTTGAGTATTCTGAAAGTATTAGTTGAGGCTCATGGATCAAGAGTGGAATTTGTCCGACCCGATGACGGGAAGATATTCTCTGGGCCCTTCTCGGTGATATTGCATTGAAATCGCTTGCAAGCATGTGACTAGGTCACGGGAATGCTTTATCACGGAATGAGTAAAGAGACTTGTCGGGAACGAGATCGAACTAGGTATGGTTGATACCAAATGATCGGATCTCGGACAAGTAATAATATCGCGAGACAAAAGGAATTAACTATGTTCGTTATTGGTTCACACGATCACTAGTTCATCGTTGAGTAAGTGGGAGTCGTCATGAATTTCCAGATCCCGCTGATGATTATTGATCGGAGAGGAGTCTCGATCATGTCCATGTTATTCACGAACCGTAGGGTGACACACTTAAGGTTCGCCATTGTTTTTTGAGTGGATACGATACTCCGATTGAATTACAAGACAACATGAGTGACGAGGTTCTAACTCGGCAATGCCCATGTTTAGGGCTTTCGATTCATGGAGCGTATGTGGGCGCTTGGCGGATTCGACGGCTTCAGACAGAAACAGGGGTACACACGAATTTACCCAGGTTTGCCCCCCTGGAGGGTAAAGACCTACATCCTGCTTGTCTGATCTTGTATTGCTTGTATAATTGGAGCTGTTACAATGGTGCGTAGATGGGATCTGGCTATGGTCGAAAAGAGATGGCGTGTGCTAGCCTATGTGTGGGATCTATGCGAGATCTGGTGCCTATGCGAGATTATATTGTCTAGGGGACGCCCTTGGTGGCTTTATATATGCAGCCAGTTAGGGTTTACAAGTAGTCTTTGCCTTCTACTCTAAGTCGAAGTGCTGGGACTTGCGGGCTTCATGTATCCTTTGAGCGGGCTTCTTTCTTGGCAGGAACTAGGTAGACCAATATCGAGGACCCGAGGGGTCATACCCTCGTCAGTACCCCCCGAGTGTCTAGTCGATTCGTAGAATCGGGTAGAGACTCAAATCTTGCCTTGAAGTCGTAGTCTTGCATGTCGTGTGTAAGGGTACCAAATGAAGTTCTTGGCGCGATCCCGACGGATCTGCTGCAGCGCTTGATGAATTGTGATGGAGCCGGTGAACCCGTGGATCCATCGCCCGACGTCCCCACAGTCGGCGCCAATTGACGAGGTTCTAACCCGGCAATGCCCATGTTTAGGGCTTTCGATTCATGGAGCGTATGTGGGCGCTTGGCGGATTCGACGGCTTCAGACAGAAACAGGGTTACACACGAATTTACCCAGGTTTGTCCCCCTGAAGGGTAAAGACCTACATCCTGCTTGTCTGATCTTGTATTGCTTATATAATTGGAGCTGTTACAATGGTGCGCAGATGGGATCTGGCTATGGTCGAAAAGAGATGGTGTGTGCTAGCCTATGCGTGGGATCTATGCGAGATCTGGTGCCTATGCGAGATTATATTGTCTAGGGGACGCCCTTGGTGGCTTTATATATGCAGCCAGTTAGGGTTTACAAGTAGTCTTTGCCTTCTACTCTAAGTCGAAGTGCTGGGCCTTGTGGGCTTCATGTATCCTTCGAGCGGGCTTCTTTCTTGGCAGGAACTAGGTAGACCAATATCGAGGACCCAAGGGGTCATACCCTCGTCAGTAGCCCCCGAGTGTCTAGTCGATTCGTAGAATCGGGTAGAGACTCAAATCTTGCCTTGAAGTCGTAGTCTTGCATGTCGTGCGTAAGGGTACCAAATGAAGTTCTTGGCGCGATGCCGACGGATCTGCTGTAGCGCTTGATGAAGGGTGATGGAGCCGGTGAACCCGTGGATCCATCGCCCGTCGTCCCCACAGTCGGCGCCAATTGACGAGGTTCTAACCTGGCAATGCCCATGTTTAGGGTTTTCGATTCATGGAGCATATGTGGGCGCTTGGCGGATTCGACGACTTCAGACAGAAACAGGGTTACACACAAATTTACCCAGGTTTAGCCCCCTGAAGGGTAAAGACCTACATCCTGCTTGTCTGATCTTGTATTGCTTGTATAATTGGAGCTGTTACAATGGTGCGCAGATGGGATCTGGCTATGGTCGAAAAGAGATGGTGTGTGCTAGCCTATGCGTGGGATCTATGCGAGATCTGGTGCCTATGCGAGATTATATTGTCTAGGGGATGCCCTTGGTGGCTTTATATATGCAGCGGGTTAGGGTTTACAAGTAGTCTTTGCCTTCTACTCCAAGTCAAAGTGCTGGGCCTTGCGGGCTTCATGTATTCTTCGAGCGGGCTTCTTTCTTGGCAGGAACCAGGTAGACCAATATCGAGGACCCGAGGGGTCATATCCTCGTCAATGAGGGTTGTTTCAGAAAAGCACTGAAACTATTTCAGGATATCAAAATAACTCAAAAGGGTGTATTTGTTAATGTTTGTTAATTAAATGAATTAACAAATATTAAAGAAATAAAAAAATTATTAAATCAATAAGTGTGAATTTAATTAGCATGAATGTCATGCAAAATTAAAATGGGGGTTACCTCATGTTGATGAGGGGGTTACCACCATGAAGAGGGGGTTACCACCATGATGAGGAGGAGGAGCTCCTCCTAGGGGCCAGTGCACCCCCCTAGGGGGCTGCCCTCTCCTCTCCTATAAAAGGACCCCCTCTCCTCCATGTTCATGCTTGCTTGATCCCTTCCTCTCTCCCGCAAAGTTGCTGCCCAATATCCATCTTAGCTTAGCGAAGCTCTGCCGGATTGTTAGTTCGTAGTTCATACACTTGGAGAAGTGTGTGTGGAGTGTCTGGCGGATCCCCTCTTCCGCTGCCCCATTGGACTGTAGGCGTGGAGGACACGACGACAAGCCGTACGTGTGACCGAGTACGGAGGTGCCGCCGGTTATGGCGCCTTGTACACGATCTTGAGATCGTCAAGTGAACAACTATGTCGACTACGTCAAGTGAACGACTACGTCGACTACATGCGTCTTCGTCGAGTCTCCATCGACAACGTTTGTGCGGGAACATAATCCCCGCTTCCGGTCTTTGAGGGTTAGTTCTCTGTTGCTACCATCTCGTAGATTTTTCTTGGCTAGTTTGTGTTCATGCGTAGGAAAAACTTTTGTTTTCCATGCTACGAACCCATCAGTGGTATCAGAGCCATCTCTATGCGTAGTTGGTTTGCACGGTTAGAACACATGGGGATATGGGCGTTGATGATCATGTTATTGCACTTTTTTTGTATTTTGGATCATAGTGGCATAGTGGGATTGAAGCTGCCCGAGACTAACCTTACGTGACCGCGTTCATGAGACTTGTCCCACACTTGACATGCTTCAGCATATGTGGCTTTGCGGGTGCATGTTTCTCCCACTATAGTTATGATTTATTTTACAAAGAGTTGTTAATAATATTTTTATCACCATTGTGGTTATATGTTCGTAGGTAAGAACGATTCTTCCTAGAAAGCCCCAAACCATGTAAAATATGCAAGACAAATTAGAAATGTCTAACTTGTTTTTGCAGGGCATATGATGTGATATAGTCAAATTGTTTATGTTACAAATTGTATGCAATGATCCTTTTTGTAAGTTATAAACAACCGGCAGGAGCCATATGGTTGTCTTTTTTTTCATTTTAAGGCCTGTGTGCCGTATGTATATATCAAAGTGATATATTGTAATGGAGGAAGACAATCAAGATGGTGCGCCATGGACCTTGGTGCTGCACCGGTGGAATGATGGAGATCATACCATGCCGCATAAGATGGAGATTAAATGCGTGAAGGACCATATCATATCACATTTTATATGCATGTGATGTTTATCCTTTTATGCATCTTATTTTGCTTAGATTTGATCGCGCGGTAGCATTATAAGATGATCCCTCTCACATAAATATCAAGATAAAATGTGTTGTCCCATAACATGCACCATCAAGAAAGTTCGTCGTTTTGAGACACCTCGTGATGATCGGGTGTGATAGACTCTACGTTCACATACGATGGGTGTAAGACAATTTTACATACGCGAATGTTGTAGTTCTACTTGGCAAGCCTAGCATATACAGATATGGCCTCGGAACACGAACCGAAAGGTTAAGCATGAGTCATATGATTGATATGATGAACATGGTGATGTTCGCCTTTGAAACTATGCCGTTGCACGTGATGATCGGTTGCGGTATAGTGTATTTGGTTCGTGTGATCACTTAAGAAAACTAGGAGGGATGTTGTTTTTAAGTGGGAGTTCACGTAGAATTTTGAATTAACCTGAACTCATTCTATTATGAACTTTGTCTAAATTAACTTTGCAAATAATTTGTAGATCATGGCACCACCTGCTCTGAATTTCAATATGTTCATGGAGAAATAAAAACTAGTCACCAACGGTAGCAACTTCACCAACTGGGCACTTAACTTGAGGATCCTCCTCAATGCCTCTCAAAAGGGCTATGTGCTTGAGGCACCGCTAGGTAACCCGCCTACAGAAGATGCTCCCGATGAAGAGAAAAATGTTTTTCTGACTCGTAAGGAGGACCACAGTTTAGTTCATTGCGGCATACTGTATGGACTTGAGCTGGAGCTGCAAAAACGTTTCGAGAACAGCAACGCTTATGATACAATGGGAGAGTTGAAACTGATTTTTGACTCCCATACTGCCGTAGAGAGTTATGATGCTTCAGAAAAGTTCTTTAGCTGCATGGTGGAAGAGAACAGCTCCGTTAGCGAGCACGTACTCAAAATATCTGGGTACGCCGATAAGCTCATCTCTCTGGGAATAACGATTCCCAATGAGTTGGGAATACATCGGGTTCTCCAATCTCTCCCACCTAGCTACAAGAGCTTTGTGATGAACTACAACATGCAGGGCATGAGGAAGACTCTCCCCGAGCTTCTCTCAATGCTTAAGAGTGCACAAGTGGAGATCAAAAAGGAGCATCAAGTGTTGATGGTCAATAAGAGCACTAATTTCAAGAAAGGTAGAAAGGATAATAAGTCCAATGGTAGAAACAAGAAGGATGGCAAATCTGTTGCCGGTTCTGAGAAGAAACCCAAGGCTGGTCCTAAACCTGAAACTGAGTGCTTTTACTGCAAGGGCACGGGGCACTGGAAGCGTAACTACCCAAAGTATCTGGCAGATAAGAAGAACGGGAAGATTAACAAAGGTATATATGATATACATGTTATTGATGTGTACCTTACTAGTAGTCGCAATAGCGCCTGGGTATTTGATACTGGTTCGGTTGCTCACATATGTAACTCAAAACAGGGGCTAAGGAATAAGCGACAACTTGCGAAGGATGAGGTCACGATGTGCGTCGGCAATGGATCAAAAGTTGATGTGATCGCCGTCGGGACGCTGCCTCTACATTTACTATCTGGTTTAGTTTTAAACGTGAATAAATGTTATTTGGTGCCTATGTTGAGCATGAACATTATTTCCGGATCTTGTTTAGTGCGAGACAATTATTCATTCCAGTCTGAGAACAATGGTTGTTCAATTTATATGAATAATATCTTTTATGGACATGCACCTGAGAAGAATGGTTTATTTCTCTTGATAGTAATGAAACACATATTCATAATGTGAATGCCAAAAGGATTAAGTTGAATGATGATATAGCCGCATGCATGTGGCACTGCCGTTTAGGTCATATTGGTGTTAAACGCATGAAGAAGCTTCATTCGGATGGACTTCTGGAATCACTTGATTATGAATCATTTGAGACATGCGAGCCATGCCTTATGGGCAAGATGACTAGAACACTGTTTTCTGGTTCAACAGAACAGGCAACAGACTTATTAGAAATCATACATAGTGATGTGTCTGGACCAATGAATGTGCCGGCGCGTGGTGGATATCATTATTTTGTTACTTTCACTGATGACTTAAGTAGATATGGGTATATTTACTTAATGAAACACAAGTCTGAAACGTTTGAAAAGTTTAAAGAATTTCAGAGTGAAGTAGAAAATCATCGTAACATAAAGATTAAATTTCTATGATCTGATCATGGAGGAGAATATCTAAGTTATGAGTTTGGCACACATATAAGAGAATGTGGAAGAGTTTCACAACTCACTCCCGCTAGAACGCCACAACGCAATGGTGTATCCGAACATCGTAACCGTACTTTATTGGATATGGTTCGGTCTATGATGTCTCTTACCGATCTGCCACTATCTTTTTGGGGTTATGCGTTAGAAACAGCCGCTTTCACTTTAAATAGGGCTCCATCCAAATCCGTTGAAATGACACCGTATGAATTATGGTTTGGAAACAAACCTAAGCTGTCATTTCTAAAAGTTTGGGGATGCGATGTTTATGTGAAGAAACTTCAGCCTGATAAACTCGAACCCAAAGCGGAAAAATGCGTCTTCATAGGATACCCTAAAGAAACAATTGGGTACACCTCCTATCACAGATCCGAAGGCAAAGTGTTTTTTGCTAAGAACGGATCCTTTTTGGAGAAGGAGTTTCTCTCGAAAGATGTGAATAGTAGGAAGGTAGAACTCGATGAGGTTATTGAACCTCCTCTTCATGAATTGGCGAGTGGCGCAGCGCCGGAAACCGTTCCGGTGGTGACTTCACCAAATGAAGTGGGAGCTAATGATGAAGATCATGAAACTCCAAAAGAGGATGCTACCGAACCTCGCAGGTCAACAAGAACACGCACCGCTCCTGAACGGTACGATGATCTTGTCGTAAATGCCATTGTTGAGAACGATGACCCTGCGACGTATGATGAAGCGATGATGGGCCTAGATTCTAACAAATGGCATGAAGACATGAAATCCGAAATGGAATACATGTATGAAAACCAAGTATGGAATTTGGTGGAACTTCCCAATGACCGAAAGGTCTTTGAGAATAAATGGATTGTCAAGAAGAAAACAGACGCTGATGGTAATGTGACCGTCTATAAAGCACGACTTGTCGCAAAAGGTTTCTAACAAATTCAAGGAGTTGGCTATGATGAGACTTTATCACCCATAGCGATGCTAAAGTCTGTTAGGATTATGTTAGCAATTGCTGCATTTTTCGATTATGAAATTTGGCAGATGGATGTGAAAACCGCGTTCCTTAATGGTAACATTGAGGAAGAGTTGTACATGGTACAACCCAAAGGTTTTGTTGATCCTAAGGATGCTAACAAGGTATGCAAACTTCAATGATCCATTTATGGACTGAAGCAAGCATCCCAAAGTTGGAATCTCCGTTTTGATGAAGTCATCAAAGGGTTTGGATGTGTCCAAACTTATGGAGAAGCTTGTATTTACAAGAAAGTGAGTGGGAGCTCTGTAGCATTTCTAATATTATATGTGGATGACATATTGCTGATTGGAAATGATACGGAACTTTTGAAGAGTGTAAAGGATTACTTAAACAGTAAGTTTTCAATGAAGGACCTTGGTGAAGCGGCGTATATTTTAGGCATCAGAATCTATATAGATAGATCGAGACGCTTAATTGGGCTATCGCAAAGTACATACCTTGACAAGATTCTAAAGAAGTTTAGAATGGACGGAAGTAAGAAAGGGTTCTTACCTATGTTGCAAGGAAAGACATTGAGTAAGACTCAAAGCCCGGCTACAGCTGAAGATAGAGAAGAAATGAATAAGATTCCCTATGCCTCTGCCATAGGCTCTATCATGTATGCCATGTTATGACCGGATGTGGCACATGCTATTAGTTTGACTAGTAGGTACCAATCCGATCCAGGTTTGGAACACTGGACGGCGGTCAAGAATATCTTTAAGTACTTACGAAGGACTAAAGATATGTTTCTCTTGTATGGCGGTGAAGAAGAGCTCGTCGCAAGTTGTTACGTCGATGCAAGCTTCGACACCGATCTGGATGACTCCAAGTCTCAATCCAGGTACTAATTTGTTATGAATGGAGGAGCAGTGAGCTGGAGGATTTCTAGCAAAGCGTGGTAGCGAGATCATCTACAGAAGCGGAATATGTTGCTGCTTCAAAAGCAGCGCAGGAAGCATTTTGGATGAAGGAGTTCATATCCGAACTAGGTGTGGTTCCGAGTGCGTTGGATCCAATGGTTATCTATTGTGACAACAATGGTGCCATAGCCAATGCTAAGGAACCAAGGTCTCACAAGAATTCCAAGCATATAAAGCCGATTTCACTCCATCCATGAACATGTCAAGGATGGTGATATAAATATTTGCAAAGTACACATGGATCAGAATGTGGCAGACCCGTTGACTAAAGCTCTCCCCAAGGCAAAATATGATCAGCACCAGAACTAAATGGGTGTTAGATTCATCACTATGTAATCTAGATTATTGACTCTAGTGCAAGTAGGAGACTGAAAGGAATATGCCCGAGAGGCAATAATAAAGTTGTTATTATATTATTCCGTGATCATAATAAATGTTTATTTCTCATGCTAGAATTGTATTAATCGGAAACATTAATACTTGTGTGATTAATAAACTAAAAGGTTCCTAGTAAAGCCTCTCTTTTATACTAGCTCATTGATTAACCGATGATCAAGGTTTCCTGATCATGAACATTGGATGTTGTTAATAACAAGGTCATATCATTAGAAGAATGATGTGATGAACACTCACACCCATAGTACGAATAGCAATACGATCAAGTCATCAAGTTTCATTGCTATATCAAACTCATACGAAATAGTTCTAATCCTCAGACCATGAGATCATGTTAATCACTGATACCAGAAGAGTGCTTTGATGATATCAAACGTCACACCGTAATAGGGTGATTATAAAGGTTGATTTGGGTATTCTGAAAGTATTAGTTGAGGCTCATGGATCAAGAATGGAATTTGTCCGACTCGATGACGGGAAGATATTATCTGGGCCCTTCTCGGTGATATTGCATTGAAATCACTTGGAAGCATGTGACTAGGTCACGGGAATGCTTTATCACGGAATGAGTAAAGAGACTTGTCGGGAACGAGATCGAACTAGGTATGGTTGATACCAAATGATCGGATATCGGACAAGTAATAATATCGCGAGACAAAAGGAATTAACTATGTTCGTTATTGGTTCACACGATCACTAGTTCATCGTTGAGTAAGTGGGAGTCATCATGGATTTCCATATCCCGCTGATGATTATTGATCAGAGAGGAGTCTCGATCATCTCCACGTTATTAGCGAACCGTAGGGTGACACACTTAAGGTTCGCCGTCGTTTTTTGAGTGGATACGATACTCTGATCGAATTACAGGACAACATGAGGGTTGTTTCAGAAAAGCACCAAAACTGTTTCGGGATATCGAAATAATTCAAGGGTGTATATGTTAATGTTTGTTAATTAAATGAATTAACAAATATTAAATAAATAAAAATGTTTTGTTAAATCAATAAGTGTGAATTTAATTAGCTTGAATATCATGCAAAATTAAAATGGGGGTTACCTCATGTTGATGAGGGGGTTACCACCATGAAGAGGGGGTTACCACCATGATGAGGAGGAGGAGCTCCTCCTAGGGGTCGGCGCACCCCCTAGGGGGGATGCCCTCTCCTCTCCTATAAAAGGACCCCCTCTCCTCCATGTTCATGCTTGCTTGATCCCTTCCTCTCTCCCGCAAAGTTGCTGCCCAATATCCGTCTTAGGTTAGCAAAGCTCTGCCGGATTGTTAGTTCGTAGTTTATACACTTGGAGAAGTGTGTGTGGAGTGTCCAGCAGATCCCCTCTTCCGCTGCCCCACTGGACAGTGGGCGTGGAGGAGACGACGACAAGCCGTACATGTGACCGAGTACGGAGGTGCCGCCGGTTGTGGTGCCTTGTACACGATCTTGAGATCGTCAAGTGAACAACTATGTCGAGTACGTCGACTACATGCCTCTTCATCGAGTCTCCATCGGCAACGTTTGTGCGGGCACATAATCCCCGCTTCCGGTCTTCGAGGGTTAGTTCTTCGTTGCTACCATCTCGTAGAGTTTTCTTGGCTAGTTTGTGTTCATGCGTAGGAATTTTTTTTGTTTTCCATGCTACGAACCCATCAACAAGGACAAAGGTACCTGATGGCGTGTAGATGACCGCCGAGTTGGGAACCCCAAGAGGAAGGTATGATGAGCACAGCAGCAAGTCTTCCCTCAGTATGAAAACAAGGTTTATCGAGCCAGTAGGAGAATGAACCAACTTCCGAAGGTTAATGCTCGCTGGCTTCACGACAGCTCCAGACAATTTATATATGGCGCCTTATCTGGGGCGTAGCTTTGCACTAGCAGCAACGTGGAACCTGCACACAACACAACCAAAGTACTTTGCCCCAACTTACAGTGAGGTTGTCAATCTCACCGGTTTGCTATAAATAAAGGATTAAACGTATCGTGTGGTAAAAGATAGTAGTTTGCAAGAATATAAATAAAGCGAGTAAATAGTAAATGGCAATAAGAATATAAAAGAATGGACCGGGGTCCATAGTTCACTACTGGTGTCTCTCCATAAGATAAATAACATAGTGGGTAAACAAATTACAGTTGGGCAATTGATAGAATAAAGCAAGCATACAAATGTCATGAGGATCACTATGAGATTCACTTGGGCATTACAACATAATACATAGACCGTAATTCAACTGCATCTATGACTAATAATCCATCCGCCGGATATCGTCCGAGCAACCGTTGGGTATTAAGTTGCAAGCAACAGATTATCGCCTTAAGAAAGTGTGTAATGTAAATAATACAAATGTCCTTGAACACAAGATTGTTGTTTTCTCCCTAGTAGCAACAACACATCTACAACCTTAGAGGTTTCTGTCACTCCCCCAGATTACTAGAGGCATGAATCCACTATCAAGCATAAATACTCCTTCTTGGAGTCACTAGCATCTACTCGGCCAAGATATCTACTAGCAACGGAGAGCATGCAAGATCATAAACAATATAGAGATGATAAATCAATAAATCAACTTGACAAAGTATCAATATTCATCGGATCCCAACAAACACAACATGTAGAATTACACAACGATGATCTTGATCATGATAGGCAGCTCACAAGATTTAAACATGAAGCACATGGACGAGATGACAAAAATCTAGCTACAGCTATGGACCTGTAGTCCAAGGTAGACTACTCACACATCACTCCAGAGGCAGTCATGGTGATGAAGAAGGCCTCCGGTGGTGATTCCCCTCTCCGGTAGGGTGCCAGGAAGAGATTCTAGACCCTCCCGATCTCGCGTCGACGACGGCAGCTGATACGTCTCAAACGTATCTATAATTTTGATGCTCCATGCTTGTTTTTTACCATTTGCTTAGTGTTTCGTTACACTTCATGGCGTTTTTAGGCATTTTCTAGAACTAACCTATTAACAAGATGCCACAGTGCCAGTTCCCTATTTTTTGCTGTTTTTGTGTTTCAGAAAAGTTACACAAGAAATATTCTCAGAATTGGACGAAACAAAAGCCGAACGTCCAGATATTAAACGAAGCTTCCAGAACACCGAAGAGGAGACGGAGCCGAGCCAGTGGCCAGCCTCACCATGAGGGGGCGCGGCCCAGCCCCTAGCCGCACCCCCTATGTGTGAGACCACCCTGGTCCACCTCTGACGCTGCCCCTTCGCCTATAAAGACCCCCCAACAGGAAAAACATAAACACCAGATCAATTTTCCAGAAACACATCGCGATTCGCCACCGTCGTCGACCCGAGATCGGGAGGGTCCAGAAGCTCTTCCCGGTACCCTGCCGGAGAGGGGAATCGCCACCGGAGGTCTTCATCATCGCCATGCTTGCCTCCGGCGCGATGAGTGAGTAGTCTACCTTGGACTATGGGTCAATAGCAGTAGCTAGATGGTTGTCTTCTCCACCACGTGCTTCATGTTTAGATCTCGTGAGCCGCCTTACATGATCGAGATCACCGTTATGTAATTCTACATGTTGTGTTTGTTGGGATCCGATGAATATTGGTGTTATGTTGAGTTGATGTGCTAAATCATATATCTTATGTTATCTCTATGTTGTTTATGATCTTGCGTGCTCTCCGTTGTTAGTAGCTATCTTGGCCAAGTAGATACTAGTGACTCCAAGAGGGGGTATTTATGCTCGATAGTTGGGTTCATGCCTCTATTTAATCTGGGGGAGTGACAGAAACCTCTAAGGTTGTAGATGTGCTATTGCCACTAGGGAGAAAACAACATTCTTATGTCCAAGGGCATATGCTTTGTTTATATTACACACTTTGCTTAATGCAGTTATCTATTGTTCGCAACTTAATACTCATGGGGTGTTCGGACGATATCCCCGTGGGTGGATTATTAGTCATAGATGCAGTTGGATGGCGGTCTATGTATTTTGTTGTAATGCCTAGAGTAAATCTCATAGTGATCCTCGCGACATATGCACATTATCTTTATTCTATCAATTGCCCAACTGTAATTTGTTTACCCAGCATGTGCTATTTATCTTATGGAGAGACACCACTAGTGAACTGTGGACCCCGGTCCAATTTCCTTTATATTGCTATCACCTGTTTACTTTACTCACATTGTTTACTTTCTCGCATACTACTATTGCTTTCCACTCGATACGCTCATACCTTTGTTTACAGCAAACCAGTGAGATTGACAACCTCATCGTAAGTTGGGAGCAAAGTATTTGGTTGTGTTGTGTGCAGGTTCCGCGTTGCTACTAGTTGAAGATGCGCTAACAAGTATCGTTAACGGCGCCCTTGTTGGAAGTCACTAGGCTAGCAAGCATCACCTTCTTGAGTTTGGCTTTTTCCTGGACTGACAAACCTTGGTTTCTTACTGAGGGATAATTTGCTGCTATACTCATCATACCTTCCTCTTGGGGTTCCCAACTGGCCGATGATTTACATCAACACCGCCGCAAGCAGCAAGAATTTTTCTGGCGCCGTTGCCGGGGAAAAAGAAGACTTCTGCAAGGGGAATTTCGCACGCACATCCTTTACTTTGTTTTAGTTTTGCTTTACTTTATTTTTACTTGCATCGTTTTATCAAAAACACAAAAAAATTAGTTTCCTTTATAGTTGTTATTTCTTTACTTTTAGTTCATTATGTTGTTTCCTAAGTACGTTTTGGAGGACCTCTCAGTAGGTAGTGGTTCTATTATTGGGAAAAGTAACATTGAGGAGTTTGATATGTCCCAAACGTATCTATAATTTTTGATGCTCCATGCTTGTATTTACACCATTTGCTTAGTGTTTCGTTATACTTCGTGGCGTTTTTATGCATTTTCCGGAACTAACCTATTAACGAGATGCCACAGTGCCAGTTCCCTGTTTTCTGCTGTTTTTGTGTTTCAGAAAAGTTACACAAGAAATATTCTTAGAATTGGACGAAACAAAAGCCGAACATCCAGAAATTTACCGAAGCTTCCAGAGAACCAAAGAGGAGACGGAAGGAGCCAGGAGGCGGCCACACCACCAGGGGGCGCGGCCCAGGGCCTGGCCGCGCCCACCTATGGTGAGGGCCCCCTGGTCCACTTCTGACGCTGCCCCTTCGCCTATAAAGACCCCCCGACGGGAAAAACCTAAATACTCGATAACTTTTCCACAATACATCGCGATCCGCCGCCGCCGTCGACCCGAGATCGGGAGGGTCCAGAAGCTCCTCCTGGCACCCTGCCGGAGAGGGGAATCGCCACCGGAGGTCTTCTTCATCACCATGCTTGCCTCCGGCGCGATGAGTGAGTAGTCTACCTTGGACTATGGGTCCATAGCAGTAGCTAGTTGGTTGTCTTCTCCACCATGTGCTTCATGTTTAGATCTCGTGAGCTGCCTTACATGATCGAGATCACCGTTATGTAATTCTACATGTTGTGTTTGTTGTGATCCGATGAATATTGGTGTTATGATTGAGTTGATGTGCTGAATATTATCTTATGTTATCTCTATGTTGTTTATGATCTTGCATGCTCTCCGTTGTTAGTAGCTATCTTGGCCGAGTAGTTGCTAGTGACTCCAAGAGGGGGTATTTATGCTCGATAGTTGGGTTCATGCCTCTATTTAATCTGGGGGAGTGACAGAAATCTCTAAGGTTGTAGATGTGCTGTTGCCACTAGGGAGAAAACAACATTCATATGCTCAAGGGCATATGCTTTGTTTACATTACACACTTTGCTTAATGCAGTTATCTGTTGTTCGCAACTTAATACTTGTGGAGTTCTCGGATTGATTCGCCACAAGTGGATTATTAGTCATAGATGCAGTTGGATGGCGGTCTATGTATCTTGTTGTAATGCCCAGAGTAAATCGCATAGTGATCCTCTCAACATATTCATGTTATCTTTATTCTATCAATTACCCAACTATAATTTGTTTACCCAGCATGTGTTATTTTATCTTATGGAGAGACACCACTAGTGAACTGTGGACCCCGGTCCTATTTCCATTATATTTCTATGACCTGTTTACTTTACTCGCACTGTTTACTTTACTCGCATACTACTATCACTTTCCACTCGATACGCTCACACCCTTTGTTTCAAGCAAACCGGTGAGATTGACAACCTCATCGTAAGTTGGGAACAAAGTATTTGGTTGTGTTGTGTGCAGGTTCCATGTTGCCGCTTGCAAAGCAAAGCTTGGACAAGGCGCCCTATAAATTGTCCTAAGCTGTCGCGAAGCTAGCAAGCATCACCTTCTGGAGTATTGTCTTTTTCCTACTGGATTGATAACCTTGGTTTCATAACTGAGGGAAAACTTGTTGCTATATTCATCAAACCTTTCTCTTGGGGTTTCCAACTGGCCGGTTATTTTACTTTATCAACAAACGCAATCAAGCTTTCTAGCATCATCATCACCGCGCCATCAACAAGTTTTCTGGCGCCGTTGCCGGGGAAAAAGAAGACTTCTGCAAGGGGAGTTTCGCACGCATATCCTTTACTTTGTTTTAAGTTTTGCTTCACTTTATTTTTACTTGCATCATTTTATCAAAAACACACAAAAAATAGTATCTTTATAGTTGTTTTTACTTGTCTGCTTTTAGCTTTGCTAGAATGGCTACTCCTGAAAACACCAAGTTGTGTGACTTTACTAGCACGAATAATAGTGATTTTATCTGTACTCCTATTGCGCCACCTGCTCCTGCTGCAAATTTTTATGAGATTAAGCCTGCTTTGCTGAACCTTGTTATGAAAGAGCAATTTTCTGGTGCTAGTACTGATGATGCTGCAGCTCATCTCAACAATTTTGTTGAGCTATGTGAGATGCAGAAATATAAGGATGTAGAAAGTGATATTATTAAGCTTAAGTTATTTCCTTTTTCTTTGAGAGGAAAAGCTAAGGATTGGTTGCTGTCTTTGCCTAAAAATAGTATTGATTCATGGGCTAAGTGTAAGGATGTTTTTATTGGAAGATACTATCCTCCTGCTAAGATTATAGCTTTGCGTAGCAATATTATGAAGTTTAGCCAGTTTGATAATGAACATGTTGCTCAAGCTTGGGAAAGAATGAAATCTATGATAAAGAATTGTCCTACTCATGGACTGACTACTTGGATGATTGTCCAAACTTTTTATGCAGGACTGAATTTTTCTAATGATAGGACTCAGCTGCTTGAGGCACTTTTATGTCCCTTACCTTGGGCGCCGCAACAAAGCTTCTCGACAATATGATGGTAAATTACTCTGAATGGCACACCGAGAGAGCACCACAAGGTAAGAAGGTAAATTCTATTGAGGAAACCTCTTCCTTGAGTGATAAGATTGATGCTATAATGCTTATGCTTTCTAATGATAGGACTCATGTAGATCGTAATAATGTTCCTTTAGTGACAAGGGTATAGATAATAGAGCCCGTTAGTTGAGTACCCGTGAGGCCCGTTACGATAGGCCCAATTGTAATACTAGTCGAAATACGAGTTCATGTCGTATGTCGATATTGTAATCTGTATCGGATCCCACCCGATTCTTGAGACCTGGCCACCTATATAAAGGAGCCAGGAGGGGACGGTGTGGGACAGATTGAAAGCAAGCCAGGTTCTACACCCACGTATACTTTCATAGCCACCTTGTTTGACTGAGTTTACCTTCGAGTTCATCCGACGCCCTGTCTCCCCGATCCTAAGTCCTTCATCTAGGACATTTGTCGAGTTTAAACCTCACCAATTGGCACCGACGGTGGGATCTCTGGGCGTTGGAATCATGAATTCGACGGCTTTTTTGCTTTTAGCCAATATCAACCCAGAAGTCGACGAAAATCAAGAGATGGAATTAACGTTCGGAAGTCTAAGCTTCTACATCGGACCTTCGGGTTCAACCCGCCTTTCGGATCCGACGAAATCAGTTTCGTCGGCGGGCAAAGCAGAGAGGATGACAGCATCTGGATCATCCGTAGGCTCTTCTAGCGAGGTAAACTCGCCAGTCAGCTTAGCAGCAACAGAAAAATCGCAGGGAAAATTAGAGAAACCCGACGAATCCGGGGAAAAGACCATTGTGGAAGAAGCAGTGGACAAATCAAGGGATATCGCCAGTATAAGCAGTGGCGTCTCCAGGAGCGTACACCAATTATGCGTGATCATCACCGAAGCAGCAGAGGAAGAAAATAATCACACTGGCAATAAGGAGGTCGACATGCAAGTCGACAAAATAAGGAGCAACGGCAAGAGAGAGAAGGAGAAAGTGCATGTTTCGGCTAGAGAGTGGTGAATGATCATGACAGCTATCAACCACGGGACTGATGTACCCGCAGATTCAAGAAGAGAAGTTTTAATGGGGTACCAATACACGCTGCACCAGCGCAGGAAAAAGCTAAGGCACGAAAGAGATATGATTATGAGAAGTCCAGATTACAACAGCACACCAAGTGAAGGATATTGGAGCGAATATACCAACTCATCAGAATCCAGCATGGAGAGGCACAAAGACCCAAAGCACAATAGAAGGACAACAGCACGTATAGTAGAAGAAAGCTATACGAGAAGCCCAAGCGCGAACCAACCAGAAGAGGAGGAATAATTTGTGCAAGATACACCAGAAGCAGCATTGATAGCAGCACAAGCATACCTACTAACCACGCAACCAAAACCTGGTGACCCACAGGAACAAGTGCATCAAGCAGCGATACGGAGCCTCGGGTTAGTAGAATAAAAGCTAAAGGGAAATATTTCAGAGAAAAAGTCGACTCACCGCAGTGAAAGGAAAAAAGAGGAGGTCAAGCGCAAATCTTCACGGGACGAAACTAGCGAGTCCTCAGAAGACGAGAAACGCCAAAAGAGGAAGGAGGATGCAAGGAACATAATAGCACAAGCAAGGGTAAATAACTCACGTTACGTGTGGAGGGAAGAAAACTATGAAGATGACAAAAAAGAGATGGGCGCGCTATGCTTTACCCGCAGGGTTCACAAAACGCAAGTACCCAAAGGATTTAAGCTACCGCATGATCAGGAAAAATATGATGGTTCACAGGAGCCAACGCTATGGTTGTCAGACTATCTACAAGCAGTACAAATACTAGGGGGAACAAGAGCAACAGCAATACAAAGTTTGCAGTTACACCTCACCGGCGCAACGCGGTCTTGGTTAAATACACTACCCAACGATTCCATCGGAAGTTGGGGAGAGCTAGAAAGCCAATTCGCAAGGAATTTTCGCTCAACATACAAGCGACCAGCGTCGTTGGAAGAAGTTAAATCGTGCATACAAGGAAGAGAAGAAACTCTGCGTTCTTACATACAACGCTGGAGTGTCATTAAAAACTCCGCAGAGGACGTCTCCGATGAAAGAGCAATAGACGCCTTTTCAGCCGGACTTCGTCGCTCAGACCTCATGGAAGAGATAGGAAGAATAAAGCCGAGAATAGTTTCAGAACTAATGGAGATAGCTAATAGATTTGCCGACGGAGAAGACGCATATAACAACAAAAGAGGACATTCACCGGAAGTTGACAAATCCAGCAGGCAAAGGCGAAGGTACCGCAACGGCGACAACCATGGAAGGAGAAATCAGATAGCCGCGGGTTACGACGAAAGGAACGAGGAAGGTTACGAAAACAAAGAGTTTCAAGCAAGAGACAACAGGGGAAAGGAGAAACCAAGGTACTCGGGTCCCTCAGCAGAAGATATGCTATATGGTCCTTGTCGCATCCATTACGCATACTTGGATGGGAAAAGAGTCTCCAACCACCAGATGAAGGATTGCAGAACCTTCCTAAGGCTACAAAACGCCATGGATTCAAACCAAGGAACACGACAGGGAGGAAAAATAACAAGTCAAGGGTATCAAATGCAGTGACTCACAAAGCAACTGGAGTCGAAGATATATATATCAGCAATGATTCAACCAGTACCGAAGTCGAAGAAAGAGAGGAAGAGCATATCAAGACAAGTCAACTTGGCAATATCATTGCCACCAGCTACCACAGAGTACCTAAAGTGGTCCGATCAACTAGTTAAATTCAGCAGAACAAACCACCCAAGGAAAGTACCCAGGCCAGGGCATGCACCAATGGTAGTAAAAGCACAAATAGGGGGATACGACATTGGGAGAGTATTCATGGATGCAGGAAGCGGCATAAACCTAATATATGCAAGAACCCTGAGGGCAATGTACATTTCACTGGAAAGTTTAAAGCCAACAGATTGCTCTTTCCACGGAATAGTGCCAGGAAGTGCAAATTACCCTCTTGGGAAAATAGAACTTGACGTTTGCTTCGGAAATAGCAACAATTATCGCAGAGAAAAGCTGGAATTCGAAGTTATGGATTGGCCTTCACAGTATCATGCAATCCTGGGTCGCCCAGCATTTGCAAAATTTATGGCAGTACCTCATTACGCGTATCTTACACTCAAGATCCCAAGACCCAAAGGAACAATCACGGTGCAGGGCAGCTTTGAAGTATCCAACACCTGTGACAAAGAATTCAACAGACTAGCACAAACCTTTGGCATGACAGCAGAATATGCGAGACTAAAAGGCGAAGCCGACCACAACATACTACCCGACGTCGGGCAATCCCTGCCAGATCAAGCTTTCGATGCAACTCAAGACTCGAAGAAAATCTAGGTCCACCCTATAGACCCAAGCAAAACTACCTCTATAGCAGTAAACTTGGATCCTGCATAGGAAAGCACGCTCGTCGAGTTCCTCCGTGAGCGCTGGGAAATCTTTGCCTGGTGTCCTTCAGACATGCCAGGGGTTCCCAGGGAACTCGTCGAGCACGCACTAAATGTCGATCCCAAAGCAAAACCAGTCAAGCAACCATTGAGAAGATTCGATGAACCTAAAAGGAAGGCAATAGCATCGGAACTGCACATGCTAGAAAACGCAGGGTTCATCCGGGAAATCAAATCATCGACTTGGGTATCTAACCCAGTTATAGTCCCCAAGAAAAACACGGATGTGCAAAGAGTGTGTGCCGACTATACGTCTCTCAATAAGCACTGCCCAAAGGATCCCTTCCCTCTACCTCACATTGATCAGATAATTGACTCAACAGCAGGGTGCGAAAGGCTTTCCTTCCTGGACGCATATTCCAGCTACAACCAGATCAAGTTGAAGAAAGAAGACGAGGAAAAAACAGCTTTCATAACACCTTACGGCGTGTTCTGCTACCAAGCCATGCCTTTCGGCCTAAAAAACGCAGGAGCAACCTACCAGAGGATGATGCAAAACTGCCTCAGAAGTCAAATAGGGCGAAACATCCAAGTCTATATCGACGACGTGGTTATCACCACACAAAAAGAAGAGTCACTAATCAGTGATTTAGCAGAAACCTTCGACAACCTAAACAGATACAAGCTGAAGCTCAATCCGACAAAGTGTTCTTTTGGGGTATCTGCAGGGCAACTCCTCAGGGTCCTGGTATCCGCAAGAGGGATAGAGGCAAATCCAGAGAAGATCCAGGCAATACTAACAATGGGGAAACCAACAAAACTGCACGACGTACAGAAGCTCGCAGGACGTGTCGCGGCTCTAAGTCGATTTGTGGCGCGGCTAGGGGAAAAAGCACTTCCCTTCTATGCACTGATGAAAAAATCAGACGATAAATTCGAGTGGACCGAAGAAGCAGACATAGCTTTCACACAATTGAAAAAAGTGCTTTCCACACCGCTGGTGTTGGTCGCACCAAAGGAAAAGGAGCCATTGTTACTCTATATTGCAGCAACACATCAAGTGGTAAGTACAATACTAGTAGTCGAAAGAAGTGAAGAAGGAAAAACCCGTGGAGTTCAGCAGTCGGTATATTTCGTCAGCGAGGTGTTATCTCCAACAAAGCAAAGGTACCCGCACTATCAGAAACTTGCATACAGCATATTCACATCAGCATGAAAACTATGGCAATATTTTGCGGTACATCCGATCATAGTGGTCAACGAAGCACCACTGTCCAATATATTGAATAATCCTTCAGCAACAGGACGTGTCTCCTTATGGGGATTGAGTTGTCACCCCTGGACATCACGTATGAAAAGTGGAAGGCGATCAAATCACAAGTGTTACCAGACTTTACAGCAGAGTGGCTGGAATTGCAAAACACAGGACCACCAGATCTATCAAGTGTATGGACAATGTACTTCGATGGATCAAAAAGGGTCCAAGGCGCAGGAGCAGGAGTAGTTCTGATATCACCACAAGGCGACAAGTTGAAATATGTGCTAAGGATGAGTTTTCCCCAAGCCTCCAATAACGAAGCCGAATATGAGGCATTACTCCATGGGATGAAAATGGCCAAGGCATGTGGAGCAACTCGACTGAAAATATTTAGAGACTCGAACCTCATCGTCCAACAAGTGATGAACAAGTGTGATGCCATCAACGACAATCTGACAGTGTACAGGAACTTATATTATTATCTCGAGGGAACATTTGACGGATGCAAAGTTTTGCATATCAGCAGAGCAAGCAACGAGAAAGCCGACAATTTAGCAAATATCGGGTCCCAGTGTTTACCCGTCCCACAAGGAGTTTTTTGGGAGGAAATCGTAGAAAGGTCAATAAAAGGAACCAAAGTTTCGACTACAGGAGAGCAAGCCCAGCATCAAGCAATAGGCTCGGGGGCTGGTAGCAGCGGGGCAGCTGAACCCGAAGAAGTCATGATGATCGAGGAAACATGGATGCAACCATACTTGGCATACATGGTAAACAAAACACTACCCGAAGACACAGTACAAGCAAAAAGGATAATACGACGATCCAAGGCTTTCGTCGTGCTACAAGGAAAATTATACAAGAGAAGTATAACATGTGTCTTACAGTGATGCATCACCCCACAAGAAGGGCAATAAATCTTAAGAGATATCCACGCAGGAGTATGCGGACATCACGCTAGCAGCAGATCAATTGCAGCCAAAGCTTTTCGTGCAGGATTTTATTGGTTAACAGCCATTGAAGATGCAAAAGACATAGTAAGAAAATGTGAGGCTTGTCAACGCTTCGCATCTCGACCGCACGCGCCAGCAGCAGAGCTGCAACCAATACCTTTATCTCGGCCCTTCACACAATTGGGTCTCGATATGGTCGGGAAACTACATAAATCTTGGCCAGGAGGGCATGTTTACATGCTGGTAGCAGTCGATAAATTCACCAAGTGGGTAGAAGCAGCCCTGGTGACAACTCAAGATTCCACAGCCGCGATTAACTTCATCAAGTCCATAGTTTTTCGTTTTGGAGTACCACATAGCATAATCACAGATAATGGGACAAACTTCACATCAAAAGAGTTCAAGAGTTACTGTGAAGGCCTGGGAATTAAATTGAAATTTGCATATGTAGCGCATCCAAAGTCAAATGGGCAAGTCGAGAAAGCCAATGGCTTAATATGCAATGGGATAAAGAAGAGGCTGCTAGCGCCACTCAAAAAAGCCAAGCACGCTTGGGTGGATGAGCTACCCTCCGTACTCTGGAGTCTACGAACCACACCCAACGCAGCTACTCAAGAAACTCCCATTTTCCTGGTCCATGGCGCAGAAGCCGTGCTTCCAGTTGAAATAACTCATGAAGCTCCAAGAATCGCGGCATATGATGAGGCAGCTTCTACAGAAGCACTTCAGGATGATGTTGATGCACTTGACGAAGCAAGAGATGTAGCACTCGCTAGAGCTACTCAATATCAGCAGAATCTACGAAACTACCATAGTAGTCGAGTTCATCCACGATCTTTCGTGGTGGGAGATCTAGTACTCTGACTAAAGCAGGATGGCCATAGAAAACTAGAGTCCCCATGGGTGGGACCTTACATTGTGACAGAAGTAATACCAGGAGGAGCTTATCGACTACAAGACAAGAAAACGGGGAAAGACGAGAGTAACCCGTGGAATGCAGAGCAACTACGATGGTTCTACGCATAGGTGAAATAAGGCGACCAAGGAGTTTTTCGATTTATAACCCTCTGAATTCAGAACATGAGGCCATAGGTCGGGTTCATTGGGTCAAATCGACAATATGTGTAAATATCTTACTTTACACTCGGGGCTAAGACCCTCGAGTTGTATGAAATAATATTAACAAGTTTTGTGATCATCTGCGACATACTCTAAGGTTGATTGCAACCCGATATTTTGGCAGCACGATAAACGGTTCAAGGGAACCCGATAAAATATTAAAACACATACCTCGGAACCATGATTTGTTCCCATGGTAAAACACATAATTCTGATACGATTATTCGTTACAGATAAGCACGATGAAGAAACAACTGGATTACATAACAGAAACCTAGTGAAACTACGCTTCGGCTTCATACTCCTTCTGGCACTGGGTGCCGTCGTAGATTCTCACGTCGAACTTCGACGTGCCAACATGAAAATCAAAGGTCATGAAGAACCCCTGATGGAGGTCATAGTCCTCCACAAATTGCGACCAGCCGCCCTTGAAAAACTGTTCACCGGCACTGTCGTACCACACCTCCACTTCATATGGAGTTCCTCCACTAGAGTGTTCGTGGAGAACTGCTTCACGCAGTTCCCGCCCATCCATGAATTTCATGAATTTTAGTGGCAGGCGCTGAATCTCGCGGCACTGCGTGTTGCAGATACAGAAGAAAGAGTAGATCCTGGGCGATGAAGAAGAAGCATCAGGAGAAGGAGCACTTGAACCTGGTGCAGTAGAGGGCACCTTGGGTTTGTTCTTGCTTCCGGCCGGACGGCCGGGGCGTCGTTTCCCCAAAGCAGAAGACGGCGCTACCGCAGATGCGATGGTAGTCTTGTTTTGACTACCACGAGGACGGCCACGGCCTCGTTTCTCCACCGGGGCGCCGAGGATCAAGCGAGATCCATCTGCATCGGCCATGGAGACAAACGACAGGGACAAAAAACCCTAGATGGGTTAAGGAAGAAGAAGACGATGCGGCAGAGGAAAGCACTAGTGAAAGGATTAGGGTTTTTTACCCTGGTCAAACGTGCTTTATTTATAAGCATATACTAATGGGCCTTTGGAGCAGCAAGGCCCAAAGTATACTGTTGGGTTTTTACAGTGCAAAATAAGCACAGAAGAATTAATCGTATAAAGGGAAAAGATGCGAGCAAAAATAAGAAAATATCTGCCAAGAAACACAAGTTCACCTCATCTTCGACTCGGGGGCTTGTGTTCCGAAGAAGGAGAAAATCTATTACAAAATAAGCAAAATCAGCAAAATGATACGAGAAAAAGTATATGGATCAAATTTACCTATTCTCTTGAGCCTATACCCGAAAATTTCGGCTATAGCCTCGGGGGCTACTCCCATCGGGAGCGCTGTCGCGCACCCGATAGAAAGGAGTCAACAAAAAGGGCGGAAAGAAGTGGAAGCAGGTGATAAAGAAAAATTTGATGAAAGCAAGGTTTATGTATAATTGGCTGTTTTTCGTCAGCAAAAAACTTCGGCTACATTGTCAACGAAATAAAACGTCGGTTACTCCCATCGGGAGGCTATTCATAAGAAGATAACTAGAAAAGTTATGTATATTGAATCAGTCAAACAAGGCTGTGAAACATAATTCTCGAGTTGTGTTATCGCAACAAAACTCGAATGCCGTGGTATATCACGAAGGTAAGACCCCAGGATCCGTCCTGTGTGGCCCGGTATACGCACATGGATGCGCTCTGCTGGTATGTATCCGTGTCTACGACGCGAAGAAAAATCCTGGTGGACACACTAGGTACCCTGAGAATCACTGGGATTCATTCTTTGTAAGTCCTAAATGCGGCAAAAGGATGGGTTTGACCGGTTTCCCGAATTCAAGTCCAAGGGGATTGAATTTGAAGTAGGTGACAAGTGCCTATTCCGGCAGTTAACTGACCTCTTGATCCGTCAGAGTTGTCAGGCTTGTTCATCAAAACCCCTTGCAAGTTATTATAGAAAAAGATAAGTCGAAAGACCAAGTCGAAGATTTCAAGATTTGAAGAAGTCAAGTATCGATCAAGTCGAAGAATTGAAGATCTGAGATTCAACCTGAATCTGCAATTCTGGTAGAATCTCAGGGGCTACTGACAAGGGTATAGATAATAGAGCCCGTTAGTTGAGTACCCCTGAGGCCCGTTACGATAGGCCCAATTGTAATACTAGTCGAAATACGAGTTCATGTCGTATGTCAATATTATAATCTATATCAGATCCCACCCGATTCTTGAGACCTGGCCACCTATATAAAGGGGCCAGGAGGGGAAGCTGTGGGACAGATTGAAAGCAAGCCAGGTTCTACACCCACGTTTACTTTCATAGCCACCTTGTTTGACTGAGTTTACCTTCGAGTTCATCCGACGCCCTATCTCCCTGATCCTAAGTCCTTCATCTAGGACATTTGTCGAGTTTAACCCTTGTCATTTAGCCTCTTTGGTTGCTCAAGAAGAGCATGTTGATGTAAACTTCATTAGAAATAATTTTTTTAACAACAATGCTTATAGGAACAATTTTGCTAGTAACAATTATAGGCCGTATCCTTCTACCAATGGTAATGGTTATGGTAACTCTTATGGTACTTCCTCCAACAACACTAGGGCCGCGCCCTCCGAGCTTGAGGTTATGCTCAAGGACTTCATCGGTAAGCAAAATGCTTTTAACAAGTCTGTTGAGGAAAAGTTAGGCAAAATTGATATTCTTGCTTCTAAAGTTGATAGCCTTGCTCATGATGTTGAACTTCTAAAATTAAAAGTGTTGCCCAATGATGTGAAAGAGAATAATCCTTTTGCCACTGCTAATGCTATCCAAGTTAGAATTGATGAAAATATTAGGATGCTAGCAGAATTGCATGCCAGGTGGGAAAGAGAAGATGAGATGGCTAGAAAGATAAAGGTATGTACTATTACTACCTCTAATGATGTTATTCCTAATGCTAGCAATCCTCTTACTTTAATTGGTGTAGAGAAAACTCCTACTCCTTGTGTTAAAAAGCCCAAAACAGCTAAAACTTTTTCTCAAAAGAGTGCTAATTTTTTTTGGAGTGTAGGAGATGATAGCTCTATTTCCTTTAATGATTTTGATGTTGATGGCTGCAATATATCTGAAGTTATTTTGTTCTTACAAAAGCTTGCTTTGACTCCCAATGCTAGTTCTTTAAATGTTGCTTTTACTAAGCATATTACAGATGCTCTCATGAAAATTAGGGATGAAAAGTTGAAGCAAAAAGCTTCTATTCCCAAGAAATTAGAAGATGGTTGGGAACCCATCATTGATATGCATGTTAATGGTTTTGATTGCCATGCTTTATGTGATCTAGGTGCTAGTATTTCTATTATGCCTAGAAAAATTTATGACATGCTTTATTTACCACCGCTTGAAAAGTGCTATTATGATGTTCCTATTGCTGATGTTGCTAAGAAGAAACCTTTGGGAAGGATTAATGATGTTCTTATTATGGTTAAAAATAACCCTGTTCCCGTTGATTTTCTTGTCATGGATGTTGAATGCAATGCTTCATGTCCTATTATTTTGGGAAGACCCTTTCTTCGAACTGTAGGTGCCATCATTGATATGAGGGAAGGCACTATCAAATATCAATTCCCACTCAAGAAAGGTATGGAACACTTCCCTAGAAAGAGAAAGAAATTTCTTTTTGACTTTATTCTTAGAGCAAATTATGAGCTTGATGCTTCATCACTTGATATTACTTGATTCGCACTTTCTGCGCCTAGCTCAAAGGTGTTAAAGAAAAGCACTCTTGGGAGATAACCCAATGTTTTTACTTTCAGTACTTTTTTTTATTTGAGTCCTGGAAGTTATTACTTCTAAGTAATAACTGCTCCTTATCCTTTTTATTTCGTTTTTGTGCCAAGAGAAGCCTCTAATTTGAGTGAGGTAAGATTTGGAGATGTTGCTATCCTGAAATAGTTTTTGGTGCTGCACCGTAAAAATTCGTGAAAATTCTCAGAATATATTTTGGACTTGCGATTTCTTGTGAATATGCCCCAGGTTATATCCAAACTTTCATTAGTTATACACTTTTTGATTTGAGCAACATAAAAGCCTCTAAAAATTCGACCTTTGTCAGCTGTTCTGTTTTGACAGATTTCTGCCAATATTTATGTTTGCTGCTTTATCGCTTTCTTTTTGAGTTCTTTTGATCACGGAACTTTTGGGAAGTTGCTACAGTAGTATATGCTTTATATGTGGTGGTTTTGAGTTGAAACCTTAAGCAAAAAGGGTTGATTCAATGTTATGCTTACACTAATGTTGCTAATAGAATTGTGTTTAGTTTTGTATGAAGGAAGTTTTCAAGTGTAGGGATTGGAGAATGATGAGATGAGTTGAAGAATGGACAAAAGCTCAAGCTTGGGGATGCCCATGTCACCCTCAAGAAATATCCAAGAAGTAAAAGCGTCAAAGCTTGGGTATGCCCCCAAGGCACCCCTTCTTCATCGGCAAAAATTAGGTCACCTTTCAACACACTATATTTTTATTGCTTCATGCATTATGCGTTTTTCTTGGAGCGTCAGTTGTTTTTAGTTTTTAGTTTTGTTTAGTTTTGTTTGCTGCAATAAATGGTTGGACCCCAACAAATTCCTTTTGGAGAAGTTGCCTTGCTTTTCATTTGTCAAGAACACTCCGTTTTTCACTCTTATCATTTCAATGAGTGTTCTTCTTTTTCTAGAACTGCGTTTAGATTTCGGTTTTCGCCTTGATTTTTGTTCAGATCTTGTTATATCTTCATATTAAGGTGTATTATGACCTCTGGTCCATGTTGGTTTTCATCAAAAGAGTTGTTTCAAAAAAGTTCGAATGGTGTTGGAAAAGAGAAAAAAGCTTTATGCAAAAAAGTGGTACAAAAAGGAGCTTGTGTAGACTGCGGCCTAGGCTTTTGCATGTCGTGCTTGATATATTTTTGATAGTATGCTTAGTGGTTTTGCTGTAGCATGACTTGTCTCAAATGACTGATATTGCTTAATGAGCCTTTGACAAAAATCATGCGTTGTTTTAATTGTTTGGAAGCATTATTTTGGTTTTCTCCTTTGATGCTTTATTTGGGTTGACTTGGCGCATGCTCACACTTGTTAGACTCGTACAAATTCGCCATAAGCCTCTATGATCATTTAGTTTTTAACTTTTGATGCCATCTTATGCTTCTTTTAATGTCGCTTTGTCGCTTTGCATGATTATGACCGTTATTGCTCTCTTAGTTGGTCGCTCGCAGTCTTTTGCTAGCCCTCATTTTGTACTGAGTATGAGCTCTACTCGTGCATCCAACTCCTAAAAACCAAGTTTGCCATTGTGTCCTCTATAAATTCCTATGCATGGTATTTGTAAGCCATTCCAAGTAAATTTTCATGTGCTACCTTTCAAAAATTTCAACTACTTCTCATTTTGTGCCACTATTTTTAGCTCATGGGGACGTAGTGGTCGGAATTGCTATCTTCCATATTAAATTAAGTACCCCTCGACTAGGCAGCTTCATCTGCTCGTTATTAATTTTGCATGAGAGCTGGTCAGACCATTGCAATCTAATTCTAAAAAAGGAAAAAAAAAGGCACTCCTCCATGGTATGTGAATGTTGGTGGGCACCCGATGGAATCGGTTAGCCATGGTTTGAGAAAGGAAAAAAGGTGGGGAGGAGTGCCAAAGCTTTATAAAAGAGCACCAATGTGCCAAATTTTTAAAGAACTCGGAACCGCTCTCACTTGTTTATTATGGAAGATAGTAAGACCCCATTGCCAGTCGTTGACATGAAACAACCACCTCTCAAAACCCAATTTTTATCTCTGTTTTACAAATGAAAAGCTCTAGCACACATTTAATCACTACTTCCCTCCGTGATGGGCCTTTCTTTTACTTTTTATGTTGAGTCACCACCTTCTATCTTTATGCACCATCTAAGAGAGCGTAGTTGTCATTCTGAGTATAATGTGCATTGTCCCAAAGTTTTCATTAATTGATTCATGATGTTGGTTTCACTTGTTCTTAAATTACTTGTATCTAGTCGCCCTCTTAAACTTGAAGGTGTCCTATGCATTTATGTTTTGCTCTCTCATGAAGGACAAGCTGAAAACCATTTGTATGTTTTTCCATATGATTTGAACACATGTTTGACTTTCATTGTTTCATTTTCATGATCTTTTGTTTGTGTTCTTTTTCATGTTATAACATGGTTGCTAAGTTTCTTCTATCAAGATTATATCTTTCATGCCCATGTTTTAAGTTCTTTTGATCCCAGCGCACAACGCTTACATAGATGATCAAGATTGTGTAGGTGCATGTCACCTCAAAAATTATTTCTTTTGTTATCACTTACCTACTCGACGACGAGCAGGAGTTAAGCTTGGGGATGCTGATACGTCCCAAACGTATCTATAATTTTTTATGCTCCATGCTTGTTTTTACACCATTTGCTTAGTGTTTCGTTACACTTCGTGGCGTTTTTATGCATTTTCCGGAACTAACCTATTGACGAGATTCCACAGTGCCAGTTCCCTGTTTTCTGTTGTTTTTGTGTTTCAGAAAAGTTACACAGGAAATATTCTCGGAATTGGACGAAACAAAAGCCGAACATCCAGAAAATTACCGAAGCTTCCAGAGAACCGAAGAGGAGACGGAAAGGAGCCAGGAGGTGGCCTCACCACCAGGGGGCGCGGCCCAGGGCCTGGCCATGCCCACCTATGGTGAGGGCCCCCTGGTCCACTTCTGACACTGCCCCTTCGCCTATAAAGACCCCCCGACAGGAAAAACCTAAATACCCGATCACTTTTCCAGAATACATCGCGATCCGCCGCCGCCGTCGACCCGAGATCGGGAGGGTCCAGAAGCTCTTCCTGGCACCCTGCCGGAGAGGGGAATCGCCACCGGAGGTCTTCTTCATCGCCATGCTTGCCTCCGGCGTGATGAGTGAGTAGTCTACCTTGGACTATGGGTTGATGTGGCGCGGTGTTGATAGTTTTTCACCGTCCAGTTGGGAACCCCAAGAGGAAGGTATGATGAGCACAGCAGCAAGTTTTTCCCTCAGAAAGAAACCAAGGTTTATCGAATCCAGGAAAAAGTCAATACTCCAGAAGGTGATGCTTGCTAGCCTACTAACACTCTAACAAGGGCGCCGTTTACGACACTTGTTGACTCGTCTTCAACTAGTAGCAATGCGGAACCTGCACACAACACAACCAAATACTTTGCTCCCAACTTACGATGAGGTTGTCAATCTCACCGGTTTGCTTGAAACAAAGGAGTGAGCGTATTGAGTGGAAAGCAATAGTAATACGCAAGTAAAGTAAACAGGTGATAGCAATGAAATGGAAATAGGACCGGGGTCCACAGTTCACTAGTGGTGTCTCTCCATAAGATATAATAACACATGCTAGGTAAACAAATTACAGTTGGGCAATTGATAGAATAAAAACAACGTGCATGTCGAGAGGATCACTATGAGATTTACTCTGTGCATTACAACAAGATACATAGACTGCCATCCAACTGCATCTATGACTAATAATCCACTTGTGGCGAATCAATCTGAGAACTCCACAAGTATTAAGTTGCGAACAACAGATAACTGCATTAAGCAAAGTGTGTAATGTAAACAAAGCATATGCCCTTGAGCATATGAATGTTGTTTTCCCCCTAGTAGCAACATCACATCTACAACCTTAGAGGTTTCTGTCACTCCCCCAGATTAAATAGAGGCATGAACCCAACTATCGAGCATAAATACCCCCTCTTGGAGTCACTAGCAACTACTCGGCCAAGATAGCTACTAACAACGGAGAGCATGCAAGATCATAAACAACATAGAGATAACATAAGATAATATTCAGCACATCAACTCAATCATAACACCAATATTCATCGGATCCCAATAAACACAACATATAGAATTACATAACGGTAGTCTCGATCATGTAAGGCAGCTCACGAGTTCTAAACATGAAGCACATGGTGGAGAAGACAACCAACTAGCTACTGCTATGGACTCATAGTCCAAGGTAGACTACTCACTCATCGCGCCGGAGGCAAGCATGGCGATGAATAAGACCTCGGGTGGCGATTCCCCTCTCCGGCAGGGTGCTGGGAAGAGCTTCTGGACCCTCCCGATCTCGGGTCGACGGCGGCGGCGGATCGCGATGTATTCTGGAAAAGTGATCGGGTATTTACGTTTTTCCCGTCAGGGGGTCTTTATAGGCGAAGAGGCGGCATCAGAAGTGGGACAGGGTGGCTTCACCACCAGGGGGCGTGGGCCAGCCCTGGGGCGCGCCGCCCTGTGGTGTGGCCGCCCTGTGGCCCCTCTCCGTCTCCACTTCGGTTCTCTGGAAGCTTCGGTAAATTTCTAGACGTTCGGCTTTTGTTTCGTTCAATTCCGAGAATATTTCTTGTGTAACTTTTCTGAAACACAAAAACAACAGAAAACAGGGAACTGGCACTGTGGCATCTCGTTAATAGTTTAGTTCCGGAAAATGCATAAAAATGCCACAAAGTGTAACGAAACACTAAGCAAATGGTGTAAAAACAAGCATGGAGCATCAAAAATTATAGATACGTTAGAGACATATCAGCATCCCCAAGCTTAACTCATGCTCGTCCTCGAGTAGGTAAGTGATAACAGAAGAAATAATTTTTGAGGTGACATGCACCTACACAATCTTGATCATCTATGTAAGCGTTGTGCGCTGGGATCTAAAGAACTTAAAACATGGGCATAAAAGATATAATCTTGATAGAAGAAACTTAGCAACCATGTTATAACATGAAAAGGAACACAAATAAAAGATCATGAAAATGAAGCAATGAAAGTCAAACATGTGTTCTAATCATATGGAAAAACATACAAATGGTTTTCAGCTTGTCCCTCATGGAGAGCAAAACATAAATGCATAGGACACCTTCAAGTTTAAGAGGGCGACTAGATACAAGTAATTTAAGAACAAGTGAAACCAACAATATGAATCAATCAATGAAAACTTTGGGACAATGCACATTATACTCAGAATGACAACTATGCTCTCTTAGATGGTGCATAAAGGTAGAAGGTGGTGACTCAACATAAAAGTAAAAGAAAAGCCCTTCGTGGAGGGAAGCAGTGATTGCAAGTTTTATAAACCTTCAAAAATTATGGTACTTACCGGCTTTGAGCTCTCATTGCCCCCATCATAGGCATCTTGAATGGTTAAAGTTAATGCAAGTACACTTATGATGCATATGCTTGACAAATCATAAGTTGAAAACCTCGTGTCCCGTGGAGTACGAATACCCAAACCTCATGCTACTTTACTTAGAGTCCCAAGCAAGCTCTTGTCATTATAAGTACACATGTATCATCGAGAACCGCCAATGGGGTACCTCCGTGCCCGATGACATGGAACAAGCCCACATCAAAATAATAGGACAAACAGATAATGAACACCTCGGCATCTCTTTTATTTACCATTGGTATAGCTTTTTATTGTGAGATGCGTCGTCGAATGTTAACTATGGGCATGCTGTAAATTTCCACCATGAATTATGCATGGCTTAGATTAGCGGCCCAGGAATTTCTCTAACACGTATACAAACTCCATGATCCCGCAAGATTCCCAATTCATTTCACACCACGAGTATCCATAAACAAAAGATCACGATATCAACTCAAATGAAAGATAGTGCAATGTTGAAAGCTTGCCCCATGACGGCATGGCTGGGCTAATTTCCAACTTACAACTTGCAAGCATAACAACTCAACATAAGAGAGCCACAATGCCAAAATTTTAAAACGAGAAAAGTAAAGTGTGCCATCAGGTTCGTGAGAGCTTTACTGACCAATTTTCGCATAACACCAAAAAGAGTTTAATTTGAAGGATAGATAAAAGCAAGTCAAATATACTTTGGAATAGCAAATTGCTAATAGGTATGTATTGTGGACACTTTGGAACAACTTGGTTTTTAGGAGTTGGATGCACGAGTAGAGCTCATACTCAGTACAAAATAAGGGCTAGCAAAAGACTGGGAGCGACCAACTAAGAGAGCAATAACGGCCATAATCATGCATAGCGACAAAGTGACATTAAAAGAAGCATAAGATGGCATCAAAAGTCAAAAACTAAATGATCATAGAGATAATGGCGACTTTTTATGAGTCTAGCATGTGTGAGCATGCGCTAACTCAACCCAAATAAAGCATCAATGGAGAAAACCAAAATAATGCTTCCAAATAATTAAAACAACGCATGATTTTTTCAAAGGCTCATTAAGCAATCTCAGTCATTTGAGACAAGTCATGCTATACCTAAACCACTAAGCATACTATCAAAAAGACATCAAGCACGACATGCAAAAGCCTAGGCCGCAGTCTACACAAGCTCCTTCTTGTACCACTTTTTTGCATAAAGCTTTTTCTCTTTTCCAACACCATTCGAACTTTTTATAAACAATTCTTTTGATGAAAACCAACATGGACCATAGGTCATAATACAACTTGATGCAAAGATATAACAAGATCTGAACAAAAATCAAGGCGAAAAAAACGAAAGCTAAACGCAGTTCTAGAAAAAGAGAACACTCGTTGAAACGATAAGAGTGAAAAACGGAGTGTTCTTGGCAAGTGAAAAGCAAGGCAACTTCTCCAAAAGGAATTTGTTGGGGTCCATCCATTTATTGCAGCAAACGAAACGAAACAAACTGAAAACTAAAAACAACTGACGCTCCAAAAAAACGCATAATGCATGAAGCAATAAAAATATAGTGTCTTGAAAGGTGACCTAATTTTTGCCGATGAAGAAGGGGTGCCTCGGGGGCATCCCAAGCTTTGACGCTTGTACTTCTTGGGTATTTCTTGGGGTGACATGGGCATCCCCAAGCTTGAGCTTTTGTCCATTCTTCAACTCATCTCATCATTCTCCAATCCCTACACTTAAAAACTTCCTTCATACAAAACTAAACACAAATCTATTAGCAACATTAGTGTAAGCATAACATTGAATCAACCCTTTTTTTGCTTCAGGTTTCAACTCAAAACCACCACATATAAAGCATATACTACTGTAGCAATTTCCCCAAAAGTTCCGTGATCAATAGAACTAAAAAAGAAAGCGATAAAGCGGCAAACACAAATATTGGCAGAAATCTGTCAAAACAGAACAACTGACAAAGGTCGAATTTTGAGAGGGTTTTTTGTTGCTCAAATCAAAAAGTGTTCAACTAATGCAAGTTTGGATATAACCTGGGGCATATGCACAAGAAACTGCATTCCAAAAGATATACAGAGAATTTTCACGAATTTTTACGGTGCAGCACCGAAAACAGTTTCAGGACAGCAACATCCCCAAATCTTACCTCACTCAAATTAGAGGCTTCTCTTGGCACAAAAACGAAATAAAAAGGATAAGGAGAGGTTATTACAGTAGTAATAACTTCCAAGACTCAAATAAAAGAAAAAGTACTGAAAGTAAAAACATTGGGTTATCTCCCAAGAGTGCTTTTCTTTAACGCCTTTGAGCTAGGCGCAGAAAGTGCGAATCAAGTAATATCAAAGGAGGCATTAACATCAACTGCAGAAGTCTTCTCAATAAGGCATTGTATTTCATCCACATAAGTTTTTGAAGACCCTTTGTGATCACGCTTTGGTTCACTCAAATCACTAAAAAGATTTTTGGGACAGATCCAATCAAAATTATTTTCAAAAGCTTCATACAATCCCAAGAGTTTGCTAGGTATAGGTATTTTGGTTCCCTCATTGTTTGTACTAACAACCTTTATATGTGAACCAAGCTTATTAAAACGCTTAAGAACTTCCCTAGCTTGAATGGCAATATCTCTAAATTCTATGCGCAAAGTTTCAAGGATAAAAGCTTTCTTTTCGGGATCCTCAATATCATGAAGCTTAAGAAACATGTATTGCATAAAAGGATTAAGGCTAGCAAACCTATCTTCTAACATGTGAATCAAATAAGCAGAAGCAACTTCATAACTAGGAGCAAGCTCAGCCAAAGATTTTTTCTCAACATCTTTATGCATACTAATATGATTAAAGAACTCCTCAATGTTACTTTTTCCAATAATTGAACCACTACCTACTGAGAGGTCCTCCAAAATGTACTTACGGAACAACATAATGAACTAGAGTAAAGAAATAACAACTATAAAGTGTAACATCCCAAGATTTTATCAAATTTTGGGGAATTTTTTTTGCTTTTGTTTTGCTTGAGATGATTGGAAATTCACAGGGATTTAAAACTTTTTGAGTCTATTTGAAATCCTTATTAGAAAACTATTTTAAAACTTTCTATTATTTTCTTGAAGAACTTCCTTGAGAAAGATCAAGTATCCAAATACTATTTTCCATTCTTTATTCAAACCTATGCAAGCTTGCTTACAAAGGAGTGAATCACAAATGTGTTTTATTTAGTAAAGATTGTATTTTAAAAACTAAGTTTGAAAGATAATTTCAAACATTATTTTATAAAGTATTATCTCTTATTCCAAAGGATTTATTTTCAAACCCTATTTAGCTTTATGCAAGCAAACCACTTTTTGTTAAGTTTATGAAACCTTTTGAAAATCTTGTTCCAATTCTGAAAACTAGTTTTCTTGCAGTGTTAAATCATTGCATTGATTTTTAGAAAATTTCTGAAAGTGGTTTGAATTGATTTGAAGCATTTTTACAAAAGATACAAAAGAAATAAGAAAACAGAAAAAGAGAAGAAGAAAAGAAAACAAAAATATGAAAATGGACCCGGGGGAAACGTTTCAGCCTAGAACAGAAACAGGCCCGCGGCCCATCTACTCAATTCCCGAATCGGTATCATTTTCTCTCCTTGCCTCGCTGACGTGTGGGCCCCACTAGCCAGGGCCACGTCACCTTCTTCCTCCTCCCCCTGAAATCACGCCCGAGCCCGCCATTACTCCCCCTCTTCATTTCTCTTTATTCCCTGAGTAATTCGGCTTTCCCCCGCGCCTATAAGACCCCCACGCCTCCCTCTCTGTTTCCCCTCTACTTCCTCTTGCGAATTCACCGCCAGGCTGTCGCAATTCATCGCCGGTGAGCTGCAGCACTATCGGCATGCATCGTCGATTCCGACGTCCCCAGGTGACCCTGCCGCCTCTTTTCGGTCCCCTTATCTTCCCCATGCTCTGGCGCATTTCCCCGACATGAATTGACAGTCGATTGCATCCGTATTTGAGCAGGGCCATCACCGGCCGAAGCACCCGACGACCAGAGCCCCTCCAGACACTCCTCTGCATCGCGCCAGGAGGTAATCGAGAGCATCGACCATGGATTCGACATCTTCTTGTCACGGTGCCCCTCGTCGACCATCTCCCCGTCGCTGGAGAGCATCGGAGAGCCGTCGCCGGCAACCACCTGGGCGCAGCGCCGCCGCCCGCGCCATCTCCGGTGACCCCCTGAACCCTAGGTGAGGACCCCTCCCAGATCTGATCAGATCCATCCATTTCCACTTAGATCCGATGGACACAAACAGCAATCCGTGCGAACCGGTATCCTCCAGTAGGAAAGAGCCACGTGGTCAGCTCCCAATCAAACCAGTTAATTTGAGTAGTCAAACCAGTTAATTCGAGTTCAAATTCAAATTCAAATTCCAGATTTCTGCTGCAACTTGTAAAATCAATATAAAATCAAATACCTGGCCAAAATTTACAAACTACATATCCCTGGATTCCTTGAAATGTGTAGAACACAATTATGCAGAGAAACCATAGTGGTACTGTACAAAATTTTGAAGTGAAAAATAAAATAGCAAAATAACTTATAAACCCCATTTAATTCATAACTTTTGTTCTATAGATCCAATTACTACAAATTTGTAGTCTATGGATTCCTCAGAACATGTAGAACACTCTGGAACCAGAATGTAGCGTACCTGTGTTTTAATTGTGCTAGACCCGGATCGACTGCTAGCACACACAGTTACAAGATGAAATATCATGAATACAAAGGTCTTTATTACAACGCTTGATCCACAAATAACATAGTCTTTTACAACTCAATAGGGCACGAAGCCACAAACCTATTACAACTCTAGAAAATGACTAAGTAAATAAACTATAAGTCTTCTTTCTTCATTGATCCGCATGCAGACGTGTTGGACGAAGACTCGTGACCATAGCAAAGCAATTCTTCAGTCTTCATAGAAGCCACCTGCAACATGATACGTTGCAGCCACGGAGGGTCAATACGTTGAATGTATTGGCAAATGTCACTTTGGTGGACTCAATGGCACCTACACGTATATGCTTTTGGCCAGGTGGAGTTTAACTTAGCAAAAGCAAGCCTTTTTCCTATCCTTGTAAAACTCAAATTTTCCTTAGCAAAAATTTTGTCCAGAAGGACCCTTTACTACCCAAGTTCACCCATCAAGTTTTAACTTAGAGAAATTGGGGTGAGGAAATTCTTAAACAGCTTCAAAGTCATGTCACTCAGAATTGTCCGTAACCGGGGACACGGCTAAGTACTTAGTTCTAAACACTCTGCAGAGGTGGTGCACTTTTCCCACAAGACTTAGTTATCCCGTTTTGCCATGAGACTCATTTTGCCTCAAACGGCCAAGTGAAAACTAAGACGACGCCTTTCAGAAGCATTCCCTCAGACCAAATGGACGCGTTCCATCCTATCAACATCTACCACCCTCTGTCCGCCTGGCTTGAGTTCGTGCAGCTTAGTTGACCAAGACAGAGCCCATATGACTTGTGGTTGCACTGGAAGCTTCACGACTTGAACGTCTCCAATCTCTTTGCTCCTGGGTGGCCGTCCACAAGTGAGATACACCTGGTGGTTCAGAGGTTCGACGACATGACCCCAGGGAACCACTCAACATAAACCAATCAAAATCCACTTCCACCTAGGTGGTTCATTAACTTAGTTGTTTTTCTTAGTTTTTGCAAAACAAGGTTTTCAACACTTAGCCAAAATCATGTGTTAACCCTTCCCACAACAAGTGTAAAAGCAAAATCCTATAGCAGCAGCAATTCTACTAGGAGATGCAAAACTAAGCAAGCTAGACAAAAACTTAGCATAAAATCTAGCAAGCTAAAGACAAGAATTCATAAAAACACCTACACATGCATCTTCTACTAGAAAAACTACAAGACCAAAACTTTCAGTAGGACAAGGTAACATGGTGACACTTGCCTTGATGAGGAGAAGAGTTGGTGCACTCATCACACAGACACTCGTTGCACTCAGCACAATCTACACATGAAATATAGCATCATAAGCACATAACCATCTCAACAATCATGAAAAGAAAGCATGCATGCAAATGTGTTTTAAACACCACAAGGTACTTAGCATGTTCTCTGGTTGTTAACTATATGCATGATGCCATGAACAAAATTTTAGAGTTATTTATAAAGCTTAAATCATCAACAACACACAAATAGAGCAATATACAAACTAAAACTACAAAAGTAATATAAAAGTTACCAAAATAGTTTTGGCCGTGCTACAGTACTAAGGGATGTCATAGGGTCCTAAAACAAAAGGATTTACTGAAAAATAAACTTTACAACTATTTTCAAAAGACAAAAACACTAAACAAAGCTTCCAGTAATTCACTAATTAAGACAACTACTATACATGCTTTTGATACTGTAGTTAGAATCTACACATTTTTCTGAAACCACAGATGCAAAGTTTGCTAAAATTGGACGTGTAGATCTCAAGATATGATTTAAACAAGTTTGAAACCAAATCTGAAAGTTTTAAATCGAAAACGTATCAGGTTAAGTCCGGGGCCGACACTTGGCGCTTTCTGATTCGACGGTACCACTTCGCGCGGATCGCCGTTCTGATCCGTCCGATCTAAGTAAGATCTAACGGATCTGAAACCACCGTAACGGTTCGGTAAGTGGATCTATCCTACCCGCTGGATCAAGATCTAACGACAGCGGAAGAAAACGGGGTGGCTCACCGGAGGGACGTCGTCGGCGAGGCCTCCGCAGTACTGGAGTTCGTCGGTAAGGTAGCTCCGGCGGTCGTTGAACTCCGGAAAGACGACGACGACGTTAAACTTGAGGTGGCGAAGACGGCGGTGAAGTTTCGCCCTCGAATTCATCCTGCAGCGGAGTAGGGTTGGGACTGGAGGTTACGGTCGTGGTCGGATCGTGCAGAGCACGGAGGTGTATGTCGAGCAGAAGCGGAATTGGGAAGCGGCACTCTTACCAGATGAGAACAAGGTCGAGGCAATCTTGGCGGCGAAGTTTGCAGGGACGGGGAGCACCGGAGCTTCAGCAATTGCTCGTCGGAGTTGCGTCTGGCGGACAGCAAGATCCGTTTGGCGGCGGCTCTACGATCTGAGGAAAAGGGGATGGTGAAACCATGTCAGGGAGATGTGCGCGAGCAAGGGGAAAGAGGAGGCGCAAACCATTGATCAAGGGGAAGCCGAGGCTTACCGCGACACGACGATGAACTCGTTCCCAGTGGCGGCGCGGCGGTCTCAAACTCGGCAGCCTGGCGGCGGAATCTGGCTAGGGTTTAGGGTGGGAGAGTGCGGACGGGAAGGGGCTTTTATGGAGAGGCTGGCGTGGGCGAGGGGTAGGGTTTGCGCGGACGTCGATCGACGGCTGGCAGGGGCACCGTGTTCGGGCCGGACTGCTGGCGAGAGGAGGAAGATGACGCGTGGGACCGGTCGGTCAGTGGCTGGGGGAGAGCCTGACAGGCGGGGCCCAGGTGTCAGCGGGAAAGGAAGCGGTCGGCGTACCCCTTCGGAAAGAGCCTCGGGTGGGCCGCGGGCTGGAAGGCGGTTTGGGCCGGATTGGTTCCCCCGGCCTTTTCTCCTTTTTCTGATTTTTCTCTTTTTCCCTTTTCTGGTTTTGCTTTGAATTTTGTTTGAAACTTGCAAATAACTTCTGATTTGAAAGTAAGTCACACTTTGAAATTTGTAAAACTTTTCTTCTGGTACTTGAAACATACAGGTAAGGTTTTTGATTTAAGAGCAAAGCAAAACTTGAAGAAAATGTGCAAATGCAAAATGAATGTTATGCATGATATGATGCCTGATTTCATGTGAAATTTTATAAATTCTTTTCCCCAAAATTTGGGATGTTACACAGAAACTTTCAAACTTGAAACGTGCACAAACTTGCTACTGTTAAATTTAATCAAATCACTAATTTGATCATCATTTTATTTCTGAAAATGATTTTGGAGTGAAACCACTTGCAGTAGCTTTGTGTTACTATATTCTATCAAGTAGCATCACTGTCCAAAATAATTGAAACACCTTGCAAATATTCAAATTCAATTATGAGAATTTGAGTAATTCCATTATAGAATTAGTCCTATAATTCTTTTCAATGCAATTCCTTCTACAAAAGTGAATCCTATAATCATACATAGTCATCAATGTTGTCTAAACAACATCTTGATCAAGATCATATCTACTTAGACCTATCTTGTGTAGTTCACACATATTCAAATTACAATTGTGTTGTTTGAGTAAAGTGTGATACATCTCAATCATGGATTTTATTCTTGCTATCCTTGTGGTGTAGATCTAATCAACATTATAGTACCCATCCATCACCATCATACTTAATCCTGACCATCACCCAATATCATGCCATCTTACTCTTATGAGCTTAAGTTCATAGTATTCAAATTACACCTGAGTAATTTGAGTAAATACTGGCAAATCTCAATTAAGTTCTCCTTTGCTAGTTGTGGTGACACACTACACTCCATGCCACACATATCATAAACCATTCCCAATCAAACACTATTCTTGAACTGGGCTCAAAACTAATTTGAGTTCTTCAAAGAGGAATTTAAAACTCTGACTTAGCCATATCTTCAAAAGTCAACCCCAGATCAAGCTAATCCTTTTGTCCAAGCCAATCTTGTGACCAAGAAACCACCAACATTCTAAATAACATTCATACACATACAACCCCATGCCAACTCGACCATATTGGTTTATATTGAACTATTCAATTTACAGAAAAGTTAATTGAGTAATTCAATGTACCACCAATATATGCCCAATGCCTATGTGTAACTTACACAAATTTGAGTAAGTGTTGTCACACTTTATTCAACGGTGTTATGTTGCACTATTCTATACCTATGTGAATCTATTCACATGAGTCATTCTAAACTCTATTCATACCCATTCATCAAATATCATCTGAACATTATCTTGATCCATACCTTGTCCAACTAAACATATTTTGTCTAATTCATAAATGTACTCAAATTGCATTTGTGCTACTTGAGTAGAATATGAATTCATCTCAAACTTAGGTTCTATTAATGTGGAGTTGTTATAACCTGTGCCATAGTATGTGTTATACACCATGTTGATCAATGAACCATTTGAGCCATGTCCTCAAATATCAATCATTCATATCCAATCCCATGCCTACTTAGTTCTGTTCACATGTATTGAACTATTCAACTTGCAAATGTGCTAATTGAGCAGTTCAAGCATTCTTAAAACCCAGCCTAGTTCCTAAGTGCAATAGATGTTATTTAAGAGTAATTGTTGTCACATTTACTCAATAGCGTTGTAGTTGCACGAATTGACTCTTGTGTAGTTTATTTCACATGAGCTATTCCTGAAACTCATTTATGCTTTAATAAAGCATAAAAACTTCATCAATTATATTATGCCTAATCCATTTCTCTCTCAAATCATATTGACCTCCCCAGCTAAGCTCTCAAACCCATAGCTCACAATTCATATTTCCTTTGCCAAATCTTTCTATCATAACATCTCAATAAATCTAAATTGTTAAACAAACACTTTTCAATTGTTTGATTTGTTTGATTGTGTTTGTATGGTGTGTTTATGTTATGTTATTTCTGTGTTATAGTTTGTGCGAAGAGCTACGTGCTTAGTTGAGAGAAGTGAAACATTGTGATCTTCAAAAAGGAAAGTGACACACATATCCCCTACCTATATTTACTACTGCATTAGTGTGTTTCAGTAGTATGCATGATAGGTGGAATATTCAACTGTTTTATAAAATGCTTAGATCCTAGTAGTGTGTAGCTATCCTTAAACCACACCTGTTAGGATGCTAAATACTTTGAAAATATTGATGCCATGCTATGATCACTTGATAAAAGTGTTTTGTGAACAAATTAAGAACTTCAACTAAAATGAAACACCTGGGTGGATTGGTTTGATGATGGAGGCGATGTTGAGTAGCGACCTGGGGCTACACATTGTGTAGTTGCTGCCTGGGCGTTCACTTGTGGATTGCCACCCAGGAACAAAGAGGTTACTATGTCTTCCATGCTTAGAGTGCTTCCAGTGCAGCCTTATGACAATATGGGCTCTGTCTTGACTGATTAGATGTGAGGGTGCAACTTGTGTGCAAGAAGTGGCTGGTAGTTGAATTGTAGGTTGGGAACGGAGCTTGCCAGTTAGTTGCTCTCTCCTTCTAAAAGGTCTCGTCTCATTTTATGTATGGGCATAAAATGAGTCTTAAGGTGAAAGTGCACAACCCCTGCAGGGTGTCAAAACTAATTGATTAGCCGAGTCCTTGGAATGGACAATTGAGTCTCTAGACATGGAATGTACGGAAGAATCTCATCACCATTTCTGAATGCTTTAAAACTTGTCTAGCAAAAATTAGGAGAAGGCTCAGGGCCATACACTCCGAGGGGTGGTGGTTTCTGTACTTCAAAACTTTGTTGAGTTTCACCCAGAACTACATACCGGCCAGTATGTAATGTATGGGGGATGTCTTGACCCTTGAAAAATAAAATTTTGAAAGAAAGTTTTAAAAAGGATTTTAGGATAAAATTGGCTTTATGCAAATCAGCCTTTGAGATCCACCAGCCAAATGTCATGTAGTTAGATCTTTCACAATAGCCACCAAATATGTGTCATTTGCCAGTACATCATTGTACTGACCCCTCTGGGGCTGCATATTCAAACGTGCAGGTTTTATTTCAAGTAAAGAACCAGGAGTAGGATCTCGAGCTTACATTCCAACACGTCTGCCTGTGGCACTTGATGAAGATGGAAGCTCACTGCAACTATGATTTATGTTGTGTACTCGTAAGGTTGAAGACCTATGTAACTGGATTTACATTGTAATATTGATGCTATTGCAATGATTACTTATTTTGTAGTGTGGTGCTATCTACCGAACCAGGGAATGGCACTTAACACAGGTGTTCTGCCTTTAGCAAAAGGCAGGGCGTTACATAAAGGATACTATTTTTTTTTTGTTTTTGATAAAACGATGCAAGTAAAAATAAAGTAAAAGCAAAACTAAAAACAAAGTAAAGGATGTGCGTGCAAAACTCCCCTTGCAAAAGTCTTCTTTTTCCCCGGCAACGGCGCCAGAAAAATGTCTTGATGCGGTGCGGTGTTGATAGCTTTTCACCGTCCAGTTGGGAACCCCAAGAGGAAGGTATGATGAGCACAACAGCAAGTTTTTCCCTCAGAAAGAAACCAAGGTTTATTGAATCCAGGAAAAAGTCAATACTCTAGAAGGTGATGCTTGCTAGCCTACTAACACTCCAACAAGGGCGCCGTTTACGACACTTGTTGACTCATCTTCAACTAGTAGCAACGCGGAACCTGCACACAACATAACCAAATACTTTGCTCCCAACTTACGATGAGGTTGTCAATCTCACCGGTTTGCTTGAAACAAAGGAGTGAGTGTATCGAGTGGAAAGCAATAGTAATATGCAAGTAAAGTAAACAGTGCGAGTAAAGTAAACAGGTGATAGCAATGTAATGGAAATAGGACCGGGGTCCACAGTTCACTAGTGGTGTCTCTCTATAAGATAAAATAACACATGCTGGGTAAACAAATTACAGTTGGGCAATTGATAGAATAAAGACAACGTGCATGTCGAGAGGATCACTATGAGATTTACTCTGGGCATTACAACAAGATACATAGACCGCCATCCAACTGCATCTATGACTAATAATCCACTTGTGGCGAATCAATCCGAGAACTCCACAAGTATTAAGTTGCAAACAACAGATAACTGCATTAAGCAAAGTGTGTAATGTAAACAAAGCATATGCCCTTGAGCATATGAATGTTGTTTTCCCCCTAATAGCAATAGCACATCTACAATCTTAGAGGTTTCTGTCACTCCCCCAGATTAAATAGAGGCATGAACCCACTATCGAGCATAAATACCCCCTCTTGGAGTCACTAGCAACTACTCGGCCAAGATAGCTACTAACAACGGAGAGCATGCAAGATCATAAACAACATAGAGATAACATAAGATAATATTCAGCACATCAACTCAATCATAACACCAATATTCATCGGATCCCAACAAACACAACATGTAGAATTACATAACGGTAGTCTTGATCATGTAAGGCAGCTCACAAGATCTAAACATGAAGCACATGGTGGAGAAGACAACCAACTAGCTACTGCTATGGACCCATAGTCCAAGGTAGACTATCACTCATCACGCCGGAGGCAAGCATGGCGATGAAGAAGACCTCCGGTGGCAATTCCCCTCTTCGGCAGGGTGCCGGGAAGAGCTTCTGGACCCTCCCGATCTCGGGTCGATGGCAGCGGCGGATCACGATGTATTCTAGAAAAGTGATCGGGTATTTAGGTTTTTCCTATCGGGGGGTCTTTATAGACAAAGAGGCGGCGTCAGAAGTGGGCCAGGGTGGCCTCACCACCAGGGGGTGCGGGCCAGCCCTGGGGTGCGCTGCCCTGTGGTGTGGCCGCCCTATGGCCCCTCTCCGTCTCCTCTTCGGTTCTCTGGAAGCTTCGGTAAATTTCTAGACGTTCGGCTTTTGTTTCGTCCAATTCCGAGAATATATTTCCTGTGTAACTTTTCTGAAACACAAAAATAGTAGAAAACAGGGAACTGGCACTGTGGCATCTTGTTAATAGGTTAGTTCCGGAAAATGCATAAAAATGCCACGAAGTGTAACGAAACACTAAGCAAATGGTGTAAAAACAAGCATGGAGCATAAAAAATTATAGATACGTTAGAGACGTATCATGGGTCCATAGCAGTAGCTAGTTGGTTGTCTTCTCCACCATGTGCTTCATGTTTAGATCTCGTGAGCTGCCTTACATGATCGAGATCACCGTTATGTAATTCTACATGTTGTGTTTGTTGGGATCCGATGAATATTGGTGTTATGATTGAGTTGATGTGCTAAATATTATCTTATGTTATCTCTATGTTGTTTATGATCTTGCATGCTCTCCGTTGTTAGTAGCTATCTTGGCCGAGTAGTTGCTAGTGACTCCAAGAGGGGGTATTTATGCTCGATAGTTGGGTTCATGCCTCTATTTAATCTGGGGGAGTGACAGAAACCTCTAAGGTTATAGATGTGTTGTTGCCACTAGGGAGAAAACAACATTCATATGCTCAAGGGCATATGCTTTATTTACATTACACACTTTGCTTAATGCAGTTATCTATTGTTCGCAACTTAATACTCGTGGAGTTCTTAGCTTAATTCGCCACAAGTGGATTATTAGTCATAGATGCAGTTGGATGTCGGTCTATGTATCTTGTTGTAATGCCCAGAGTAAATCTCATAGTGATCCTCTCTACATATGCACGTTATCTTTATTCTATCAATTGCCCAACTGTAATTTATTTACCCAGCATGTGTTATTTTATCTTATGGAGAGACACCACTAGTGAACTGTGGACCTCGGTCCTATTTCCATTATATTGCTATCACATGTTTACTTTACTCGCACTGTTTACTTTACTCGCATACTACTATCACTTTCCACTCGATACGCTCATACCCTTTGTTTCAAGCAAACCGGTGAGATTGACAACCTCATCGTAAGTTGGGAACAAAGTATTTGGTTGTGTTGTGTGCAGGTTCCACATTGCCGCTCGCAAAGCAAAGCTTGGACGAGGCGCCCTATACAGTATCCTAAGTTGTCGCGAAGCTAGCAAGCATCACCTTCTAGAGTATTGTCTTTTTCCTACTGGATTGATAACCTTGGTTTCATAACTGAGGGAAAACTTGCTGCTATATTCATCAAACCTTCTCTTGGGGTTTCCAACTGGCCGGTTATTTTACTTCATCAACAAACACAATCAAGCTTTCTAGCATCATCATCACCGCGCCATTAGAGTTCTTTAATCATATTAGTATGCATAAAGATGTTGAGGAAAAATCTTTGGCTGAGCTTGCTCCTAGTTATGAAGTTGCTTCAGCTTATTTAGTTCACATGTTGGAAGCTAGGTTTGCTAGCCTTAACCCTTTTATGCAACACATGTTTCTTAAGCTTCATGATATTGAAGATCCTGAAAAGAAAGCTTTTATCTTGGAAACTTTGCGTAGAGAATTTAGAGATGTTGCCATTGAAGCTAGGAAAGTTCTTAAGCGTTTTAATAAGCTTGGGTCGCATATAGAGGTTGTTAGTACAAACAATGAAGAAACCCAAGTACCAATACCTAGCAAACTCTTGGGATTGCATGAGGCTTTTGAAAACAATTTTGATTGGATCTGTCCTGAAAATCTTTTTAGTGATTTGAGTGAACCAAAGCATGATCGCAAGGGGTCTTCAAAAACTTATGTGGATGCAATACAATGCCTTATTGAAAAGACTTCTACAATGGATCTTAATGCCTCTTTTGAAAATACTTGATTTGCACTTTCTGCGCCTAGCTCAACGGCGTTAAAGAAAAGCACTCTTGGGAGATAATCCATTATTTCACTTTCAGTACTTTTTCTTTTATTTGAGTCTTGGAAGTTATTACTACTGTAATAACCGCTCCTTATCCTTTTTATTTCGTTGTTGTGCCAAGAGAAGCCTCTAATTTGAGTGAGGTAAGATTTGGGGATGTTGCTGTCCTGAAACAGATTTCGGTGCTGCACCGTAAAAATTAGTGAAAATTCTCAGATATCTTTTTGACCTGCGATTTCTTGTGCATATGCCCCAGGTTATATCCAAACTTTCATTAGTTATACACTTTTTGATTTGAACAACAGAAAACCCTCGAAAAAATTGACCTTTGTCAGCTGTTCTGTTTTGATAGATTTCTGCCACTATTTGTGTTTGCCTCTTTATCGCTTTCTTTTTGAGTTCTTTTGATCACGGAACTTTTGGGGAAGTTGCTACAGTAGTATATACTTTATATGTAGTGGTTTTGAGTTGAAATCTAAAGCAAAAAGGGTTTGATTCATTATTATGCTTACACTAATATTGCTAATAGAATTGTGTTTAGTTTTGTATGAAGGAAGTTTTCAAGTGTAGGGATTGGAGAATGATGAGATGAGTTGAAGAATGGACAAAAGCTCAAGCTTGGGGATGCCCATGTCACCCCAAGAAATATCCAAGAGGTACAAGCGTCAAAGCTTGGGGATGCCCCCGAGGCACCCCTTCTTCATCGGCAAAAATCAGGTCACCTTTCAACACACTATTTTTTTATTGCTTCATGCATTATGCATTTTTCTTGGAGCGTCAGTTGTTTTTAGTTTTTAGTTTTGTTTAGTTTTGTTTGCTGCAATAAATGGTTGGACCCCAACAAATTCCTTTTGGCGAAGTTGCCTTGCTTTTCATTTACCAAGAACACTCTGTTTTTCACTCTTATCGTTCAACGAGTGTTCTCTTTTTCTAGAACTGCGTTTAGCTTTCGTTTTTCGCCTTGATTTTTGTTCAGATCTTCTTATATATTTATATCAAGGTGTATTTTGACCTCTGGTCCATGTTGGTTTTCATCAAAAGAGTTGTTTCAAAAAGGTTCGAATGGTGTTGGAAAAGAGAATTTTTTTATGCAAAAAAGTGGTACAAAAAGGAGCTTGTTTAGACTGCGGCCTAGGCTTTTGCATGTCGTGCTTGATATCATTTTGATAGTATGCTTAGTGGTTTTGCTGTAGCATGACTTGTCTCAAATGACTGAGATTGCTTAATGAGCCTTTGAAAAAATCATGCGTTGTTTTTATTATTTGAAAGCATTATTTGGGTTTTCTCCTTGATGCTTTATTTGGGTTGACTTGGCGCATGCTCACACATGTTAGACTCATACAAAGTCGCCATAAGCCTTTATGATCATTTAGTTTTTGACTTTTGATGCCATCTTATGCTTCTTTTAGTGTTGCTTTGTCGCTATGCATGATTATGGCCGTTATTGCTCTCTTAGTTGGTCGCTCCCAGTCTTTTGCTAGCCCTCATTTTGTACTGAGTATGAGCTCTACTCGTGCGTCCAACTCCTAAAAACCAAGTTGTTCCAATGTGTCCGCCATACATCTCTATTAGCAATTTGCTATTCCAAAGTACATTTGACTTGCTTTTATCTATCGTTCAAATTAAACTCTTACCAGTGTTATGCGAAAATTGGTTAGTAAAGCTCTCACGAACCTGATGGCACACTTTACTTTTCTCGTTCTTAAAATTTTGATATTGTGGCTCTCTTATGTTGAGTTGTTATGCTTGCAAGTTGTAAGTTGGAAATTAGCCCAGCCATGCCGTCATGGGGCAAGCTTTCAATATTGCACTTCTTATTTGAGTTGATATCGTGATCTTTTGTTTATGGATACTCGCGATGTGAAATAATTTGGGAATCTTGCGGGATCATGAAGTTTGTACATGTGTTAGAGAAACGCCTGGGCCGCTAATCTAAGCCATGCATAATTCATGGTGGAAATTTACAGCATGCCCATAGTGAACATTCGACGACGCATCTCACAATAAAAAGCTATACCAATGGTAAATAAAAGAGATGTCGAGGTGTTCATTGTCTGTTTGTCCTGTCATTTTGATGTGGGCTTGTTCCATGTCATCGGGCACGGAGGTACCCATTGGCGGTTCTCGATGATACGTGTATAGTTACAATGACAAGAGCTTGCTTGGGACTCTAAGTCGAGTAGCATGAGGTTTGGGTATTCGTATTTCACGGGACACGAGGTTTTCAATTTATGATTTGTCAAGCATATGCATCATAAGTGTATTCGCATTAACTTTAACCATTCAAGATGCTTATGATGGGGGCAATGAGAGCTCAAAGCTAGTAAGTACCATAATTTTTGAAGGTTTATAAAACTTGCAATCACTGCTTCCCTCTGCGAAGGGCCTTTCTTTTACTTTTATATTGAGTCACCACCTTCTATCTTTATGCACCGTCTAAGAGAGCATAGTTGTCATTCTGAGTATAATGTGCATTGTCCCAAAGTTTTCATTGATTGATTCATGATGTTGGTTCCACTTGTTCTTAAATTACTTGTATCTAGTCGCCCTCTTAAACTTGAAGGTGTCCTATGCATTTATGTTTTGCTCTCTCATGAAGGACAAGCTAAAAACCATTTGTATGTTTTTCCATATGATTAGAACACACGTTTGACTTTTATTGTTTCATTTTCATGATCTTTCGTTTGTGTTCTTTTTCATGTTATAACATGGTTGCTAAGTTTCTTCTATCAAGATTATATCTTGCATGCCCAGGTTTTAAGTTCTTTTGATCCCAGCACTCAATGCTTTACATAGATGATCAAGATTATGTAGGTGCATGTCACCTCAAAAATTATTTCTTTTGTTATCACTTACCTACTCGAGGACGAGCAGGAGTTAAGTTTGGGGATGCTGATACGTCTTAAACGTATCTATATTTTTTATGCTCCATGCTTGTTTTTACACCATTTGCTTAGTGTTTCGTTACACTTCGTGGCATTTTTATGCATTTTCCGGAACTAACCTATTAACAAGATGCCACAGTGCCAGTTCCCTGTTTTCTGCTATTTTTGTGTTTCAGAAAAGTTACACAGGAAATATTCTCGGAATTGGACGAAACAAAAGCCGAACGTCCAGATATTAAATGAAGCTTCCAGAACACCGAAGAGGAGACGGAGCCGAGCCAGGGGCCAGCCTCACCATGAGGGGGCGCGGCCCAGCCCCTGGCCGTACCCCCTATGGGTGAGACCACCCTGGTCCACCTCTGACGCTGCCCCTTCGCCTATAAAGACCCCCCCCCCCCCCGACGGGAAAAACCTAAACACCCGATCAATTTTCTAGAAACACATCGCGATCCGCCGCCATCGTCGACCCGAGATCGAGAGGGTCCAGAAGCTCTTCCCGGCACCCTGCCGGAGAGGGGAATCGCCACCGGAGGTCTTCTTCATCGCCATGCTTGCCTCCGGCGCGATGAGTGAGTAGTCTACCTTGGACTATGGGTCCATAGCAGTAGCTAGATGGTTGTCTTCTCCACCATGTGCTTCATGTTTAGATCTCGTGAGCTGCCTTACATGATCGAGATCACCGTTATGTAATTCTACATGTTGTGTTTGTTGGGATCCGATGAATATTGGTGTTATGTTGAGTTGATGTGCTGAATCATATATCTTATGTTATCTCTATATTGTTTATGATCTTGCATGCTCTCCGTTGTTAGTAGCTATCTTGGCCAAGTAGATACTAGTGACTCCAAGAGGGGGTATTTATGCTCGATAGTTGGGTTCATGCCTCTATTTAATCTGGGGGAGTGACAGAAACCTCTAAGGTTGTAGATGTGCTATTGCCACTAGGGAGAAAACAACATTCTTATGTCCAAGGGTATATGCTTTGTTTACATTACACACTTTGCTTAATGCAGTTATCTGTTGTTCGCAACTTAATACTCATGGGGTGTTCGGACGATATCCCCGTGGGTGGATTATTAGTCATAGATGCAGTTGGATGGCGGTCTATGTATTTTGTTGTAATGTCCAGAGTAAATCTCATAGTGATCCTCGCGACATATGCACATTATCTTTATTCTATCAATTGCCCAACTGTAATTTGTTTACCCAGCATGTGCTATTTATCTTATAGAGAGACACCACTAGTGAACTATGGACCCCGGTCCAATTTCCTTTATATTGCTATCACCTGTTTACTTTACTCGCATTGTTTACTTTCTCGCATACTACTATTGCTTTCCACTCGATACGCTCATACCTTTGTTTACAGCAAACCGGTGAGATTGACAACCTCATCGTAAGTTGGGAGCAAAGTATTTGGTTGTGTTGTGTGCAGGTTCCGCGTTGCTACTAGTTGAAGATGCGCTAACAAGTATCGTTAACGGCGCCCTTGTTGGAAGTCACTAGGCTAGCAAGCATCACCTTCTTGAGTTTGGCTTTTTCCTAGACTGACAAACCTTGGTTTCTTACTGAGGGAAAATTTGCTGCTATACTCATCATACCTTCCTCTTGGGGTTCCCAACTGGACGGTGATTTACATCAACACCACCGCAAGCAGCAATGGCGGCTTACAGTATGTTTCATGGAAAATTGATCGGGCCTTTAGGGTTTTCCCATCGAGGACATGTAAACATGGAAATCTTGGAGGATTATCCATTTACAGGGTCATGCACATACCATGAGGAGGTGGCCACGCAGGCTTTAGCTTCACCACCTTGATTCTGTCAAACAAATCTCTATCTTCTATCAATTCAAGCCAATGTGTGTTCCATTTCCGTTGACTGTCCTTAACAGACTGTAGTAGTGGTGGTGGCAAAGGTGATTGCAGGACCCAATCCACTAAGAAGTCTTTGTAGTACCTTGGAGATAGCAGTTGTCCAGACTTGTCACCACTAGCAGAGCACTGCACGTGAAGCAACCAAGCAATGATCCATTGGTTGACCCCAAAACCATACTGAATAATGTGTCCATTGAAGCAGATAAGCCAATCTTGCACTAGGACTTCATTCAACAAGACCGCATGATGTACTGGGTATGCTAATGTTGGAGTTGGCCATGCATTTTCGCACTGAAGTGTTGCAGCACCATAATCAGATAAGCAAGCTTTTCAAGCAGGGCGAAACGGAAACAAACTCCCTAGTAGTGGACAGGACCATAAAGTCAGCTCTAGTTTGAAGCGTGACCATACATACATGTTAGTGAGATCGGATAGAGAGAAATGATAATACAGAAGCCAAGCAATTGTCCACTGAAAATTTTGAGAGCCGTGTAACTGAATATGAACTGTATCTGAACTATCACACACTGACCAATATACTGGTATCTCACACAATTGTCCATGAAACTGTATATGAACTTCTCCTCCAAAATTTATCTGAGATAGCACCAGCTGGGCAACAGACTCATGAATTGTAACTGAAGCTTTATCCATTAGTGTGTCATCCGGGCAGTCTGATTGAAGGTCCTGCTCAACGGGAGTAGCAATTATCATGCAGCAAACAATTGGTTTAACTCTGTGATACCCATCAATTGCATAGAGGTCAGACCACCCTTTAACATCACCAGACTTTGTATCATCTCCAGAACTGATCTCCATAAGCTTGCTCATGAACCTTGAAATTTTCTCACGAACAGGTGCATACAATAATTGAGGACCTACTTGGCTGTACTCAAAAGATGGCCACGGCACTGGTCGCGGCGCTAGTCCAGCCAACGCGGTCATCGTGAAGGGCAGCGAGGTCGGGACATTGCTGCTATGATGACAAGAGATGGAGCTGCACTTCTCAGTGTACTCTACGAGTTCAGAAACATCATCATTGGTGGTCTGTAATCACCCCCTTGCTGGTATGATTGCCAGCGTGAGGTCGCTCTCTTTCTCGCTTGACTTGGAACAGAAGAAAGAAGGAGAAAGAAGATAGCGAGGAGATTTGATTCTATTCCATCATCAAGCTTGCGTTTCCGTTACAACTCGGGTTCTTTAAATAGCTCACGCACACACACCAGAGCTCTGGCCCACACGCCAGCTCAACACACACACACGCCACCACGGTGGCCCACCCGTCAGCGTCACGGGAAACGTGATACCATCTGCGATGCCGCTTGTCTCGCTACGGCGCATCTGTGTCGTGTGTGACATTACCCCCTGGAGGAGTACTCACTTGTCCCCAAGTGAGAACCGCTGGAAACCTGGCCAACAGCACATCCCAATCTTCCCAGGTTGCCGCATCGTCTGGTTGATGTGCCCACTTGATCAGGACTTGAACCACCGGCTCACTTCCCCGCTTCATCATGCGCCGGTCAAGGATAGTTTCAGGTACTGCCTCAATTGTATCCAGTGGTGGTAGCTTGGGTAGTTCAGTGAAAACAGGAGTGTAGTCTGCCCGATAATCTTTGAGCTGGGAGACATGGAACACATTGTGAATCTGACTGCTCGCTAGAAGGTAAAGACGATAAGCCACCTTGCCAATGTGTTCCAGGATAGTGTAGGGTCCAAAGAACTTGTATGCAATCTTTGGGAAAGGCCGGTTTACCACAGATTTCTGAGCATAAGGTTGAAGCCGTAGAAGAACAGCATCCCCAACCTGAAATTCTTTCTCAGTACGTTGTTTGTCTGCATATTTCTTCATACGTTTCTGGGCAGCGTCCAAATTGCGAGTCAGCAGTTCCAGGTGTGCCGCTCGTTCAGAGAAGAATGCATCGACAGGAGAGTTGGCATCTGGTTCCAGCTCAGGGAGAGTGCCAAAGTTGGGTTCGTGGCCGTACAAAGCTTGAAATGGAGAGCAGCCCAAGGCAGTGTGAAAGCATGAATTATACCAGAGCTCAGCCATAGGAAGAAGACGGCGCCACTGCTTTGGTGTTTCCTGAACATTGCAACGCAGGAACATCTCGACACACTGGTTGACATGCTCACTCTGTCCATCCGTCTGCGGGTGGTAGGCCGTGGTGAACTTGAGTTTGGTGCCGAGCTGTTGGAACAGAAGCTTCCAGAATGCACTGGTAAAGATGCGATCACGATCAGACACAATTGAGCGAGGCATACCGTGAAGTTTGACCACCGAGTCCACAAACAGACGAGCCACAGAAGGAGAAGTGAATGGGTGTCGTAGTGGAAGGAAATGGGCAAACTTAGTAAAGCGATCCACCACCACCAGGATAGAGTTGTACCCATCAGAGACAGGCAAGCCCTCGATGAAGTCCATCGTGATGTCCTGCCAAGGTCCAGAGGGAATTGGCAATGGCTGTAGAAGGCCGGCAGGGTGTGTCGTGCTGTGCTTAGCATGCTGGCAAGTGTCACACTGACGAACGAAGTCAGCGACTTGTGCTTTCAGGCCAGGCCAAGCGAACAACCGCTTGACTCGTTGGTAAGTCGCGTCGGCGCCAGAATGGCCACCAATGGCACTGGAGTGAAAACTGGTGATCAACTTCGTTTTCAGTGCAGAATTGGCGCCAATCCAAATTCTCCCGTGAAAGCGAATGATGCCCTCTTGCAAATCATAGCCATGCTCATCTGGGCTGTTCAGGGCAAGTTCCGTGAGTCGACGCTGAGCTTCTACATCGGTGACATACGAGTTCAGCACTTCCTGGAGCCAAGCCGGCTGGACAGTGGATTGTGTTCGAATGGCCATCAGATGACTGATGCGAGATAGAGCGTTGGCCGCCAGATTCTTAGCTCCTTTGCGATAAACGATACAGAACTGCAGTCCCATCAACCTTGCCATGGCCTTTTTCTGAAGAGGTGATTGCAACTGCTGATCATCCAAATAGCATAGACTGTGATGATCAGTCTTAATCAAGAATTCCGCTCGCTGCAGGTAGGGACGCCAGCGTTCGACAGCCATCAGAAGCGCGAGAAACTCTTTGTCATAGATGGATAAAGAGAGGTGTTGCTTGCTCAATGGCTTGCTGAGGAAAGCTATTGGGTGTTGGTCCTGCATGAGGACAGCGCCAATGCCAGAATCGCATGCGTCGGTCTCAACAACGAACTGCTTGTGAAAATCTGGGAGGCAGAGCATGGGTGTAGAAGTCATGGCCTGTTTCAGCTCCAGAAAGGATGCAGTGGCGTCATCGGACCATTCGAAAGCCTTTTTCTTCAACAAGTTCGTCAGTGGTTTGGCGATCACACCATAATTCTTGACGAATTTGCGATAGTACCCAGTGAGACCGAGAAAACCGCGGAGCTCTGTCACGGTTGTGGGCTGAGGCCACTCAAGCATTGCTTTAGTTTTCTTTGGGTCCGTGGCGACACCGGCGGCCGAGATGATATGGCCAAGGTACTCGAGGCTGTCACAGGCAAACGAGCATTTGCTAGACTTGACAAACAGCTGAGCCTTGCGCAGCAGATGGAGGACTTCCGTGAGATGTGTCACATGTGCTTCCAACGATGAGCTGTAGACCAGTATGTCGTCCATGAACACCAGTACATATTTACGGAGACAGGGCTCGAGCACCACATTCATAACACACTGAAAAGTAGCCGGTGCGTTGCAGAGCCCGAATGGCATGACTTTGAACTGATAATGTCCTTGGTGAGTCTTGAATGCAGTTTTTGCTTCATCTTCTGCTCGCATCCTTATCTGATGGTAGCCTACGCGAAGATCCAGCTTAGAGAACACCGTGGCCCCAGCGAGTTCATCAAGGAGCTCATCGATGACAGGCATGAGAAACACATTTTTAACTGTCAGTTCGTTGAGTCTGCGGTAATCGATGCAAAACCGCCAGGATCCATCCTTCTTGAGCACTAGAAGGACAGGTGAAGCAAATGGAGACATACTAGGTGTAATGATCCCTGCTTCCAGCATTTGCTTGACTTGCTTTTCAATTTCTGTTTTGTGTTCTGGAGAATAGCGGTAAGGACGACAGTTAAACGGCACAGCCTCAGGTTTAAGTGTCACAGCATGATCATAAGGCCGAGATGGTGGCAGGGTTTTTGGATCAGCAAAACATCCTCAAAATTGTCCAGGACAGTTTGGATTTCTGGTGGTACTGGTGCAGTCTGCTCGGCGTGCTCAGGGTGAACAACTGCCATAGCCCACACTTCGTTTCCTTTTGTCCATTTCACCAACTGCTCCACTGGTAGCTCCCTGACTGTGACCACTTCAGTTTGTTGAACTCTGTGCAGAGTGACACGTTTGCCCATGTTGGTGACTCTGAGTGTTTTGAGCTCCTAGTCTCCTTTGATGGGTCCATGTTTCTTAAGCCAGTCGACTCCGAGGATTGCATCATATGCACCGAGAGGAAGCACCCGCATAGGAGTGTGAAAAGTTTCCCCTTGCACCCACCACGAAAGATTTGGCACACACTAGTCACAAACAAGCTCTTCATTGTTGGCCAAATGAACTGTCACCGGCTGGGTTGGCTGGACATTGCAATTCAACCGCGGTAGCATGGACGAGTTCAGAAAACTGCCGGTGCTGCCTGAGTCGACGAGAACAAGGAGCACTTGATTTCCTACCATTGCTCTCAGACGAATGGTGTCGTTGGACTCAGTACCAGCCAGAGCATGAATGGAGAGACTGAGTTGCTGTGCTTCTGCAATATCCTGCATCTCCAGCATATTGAGGACCTCATCGGACAGCTGCTCTGGTGTGTCTTCTGTGGTGAGGGCATGCAATTCAGCAGTGGGTTTACGAGCACACTGATGCGTTGGGTCGTATTTCTCGCCGCACCAGAAACATAAGTTGTTGGCCTTACGGTAGTCGCGCAGTTGTCTGTCTCTCCACAGCTCGCCATTGCCTATCTTTGCTGCCTGTCGAGGAACATCAGCAAGAGGCACCGCCGGTTTAGGCTTGTGTTGTGGCTGCGGACGGTGTGCCCATGGTTTTGCTTCTGCTAAAATCTCCTGCTGGACCAGTGCCAGGAGAATAGCACGTTCCACCATCTCAGGAACTTGAGATTCAACGGCTGCACGAAGCTCACTCTTGAGACCTCGAATGAACTGTGACACATAGAATTGCTCGTCATAATGTGGGTTCTGAATTGCGACCTGATACGATAGTTCCTCAAACTGCTGTTGATATTCCTCCACCGTGCCACGCTGTTTCAGAGATAGTATTTGCTTCATGTACTTGCGATGGTCATCAGCGCCAAACTTTTCCTCGACCGCCGCCATCAGTACTGGCCATGAGGAAATTTCGTGACGTAGACGATAGGCCTTGAGCCAGAGAGCAGCGTTCCCGTCCATATGCAGTGTGGTGGAGATTAACCAAAGCGAGGGATGAACGTTGAATAACTTGAAGTAATCGAGGCACTTGTCTCTCCAAATGTGTGGCTGCGTACCGTCGAATCGAGGGAATGACATCTTCAGGTTGTGTTTAGTACTTGGGTCACCGGAGTTCGTTCTACCGCCGCCAGCGCCTCCGTAACCACCGCCACCAGTGCGGCCCGGTCTACCGCCGCCCAAAATACCAGCGCCACCAAAATCTGTTGCTACGTCGCCGTCGCCGCCACCACCGGTCACCGACGTGGCTGCGGACGCACCTGGCGTGTTGCCGGTCTAGGTCACATGCGCTGGACGAAGCGTGGCCTTGCCATGAGGTGCTTGTGCCACGGGATCGGCGTCATCTTCCTCCGGCGATGGTGGGCGTCCTCGAGAGAGATCGCGGGATGGAACCGCAGATCCGACGCGTTGATCCAGCACCTCGAGACACCGCGCCGCCTCGTCGTGATGACGCGTGCTCTCCTGCACGCCATCGGTGAGCAAGCCGAGCTGCTCCTTCAACTGCTGCTGGGTGGTGTCGATGCGGGCGAGATTGCCGTGGGGGAGATCCAGACTGGCCCGGATCTCGTTGAGGGAGGCCTCCGTCATCGCCGCTGCGTCGCCCATGGCCTCAAGGACAAGCTGGGTCTGCGGGGAGGGCTTGGGAGGCGCCGTGGTGAGAAACCTCGTCGGATCTGAGCAACCAACGCCCGGAATTATCGAAATTGGGTAGGGATCAGAGAGAACCGCACCCAATTCGGACCGCTTGCTGGGATTTTAGGCTCAAAATCGGACGAATTGGGAATCTACCGCGCACCGGATCCTCGCCGATCGGACTGGAATCTGATACCAAGTGTAATCACCCCCTTGCTGGTATGATTGCCAGCGTGAGGTCGCCCTCTTTCTCGCTTGACTTGGAACAGAAGAAAGAAGGAGAAAGAAGATAGCGAGGAGATTTGATTCTATTCCATCATCAAGCTTGCGTTTCTGTTACAACTCGGGTTCTTTAAATAGCTCACACACACACACCGGAGCTCTGGCCCACACGCCAGCTCAACACACACACACGCCACCACGGTGGCCCACCCGTCAGCGTCACAGGAAACGTGATACCATCTGCGATGCCGCTTGTCTCGCTACAGCGCATCTGTGTCGTGTGTGACATGGTCGTGGACTGAGTTGGTGTTGTCAACGGGGTGAGCACAAACAGTGACACTGAGGCGTTGCGGCTTGGGAGGTGTGCATCAAAGCATCTTGGTTCTCCACTGCATCATGGATGACATCAGGCTCGGTAGGGACCCAGAGCATGGCGGACATGTTGCTGGTAGTGTCGACGTCGAGTGCCTTGTAGCCCACCATAGGTGTGGCGAGCTCGGGGCTGACATCGCCAATGGTAGTGGACAAAATTGTTGCTGCAGACGGAATGAGCTTGGACATTGGTACAGCAGTGTTGTGGCTTGGGCATTTGCACAAACAATTGGTGGGCATCAAAGCAGAGAGCTCAGTGTAATTGATGTCAACTGCAATAGGGGCGACGCTGAGCGTTGTAGGGGGTGTCGAGGCAGTTACTGTCGAGCTCGACTGGAAAGAGGCCGGTGTAGAGTCCAACTGCGACGCTACGGGAACGCGTGTGGATGTCGCCACGCGTATGGAGGTTGCGCTCGACCTGGTGGCGGAGATAGATGGCGCGGAGGTCGGGGAGGAGGTCGCAATGGCCGGCTCATGGAAGGTGTCGGTGGCACCTGTGATGTAGTCGTAGATACACCGGGCTCCTGGAGAGAGGTCGTCCTTGGTAATGTCCCTCGAAGCGGACGCGACCGTAGAGGTGGGGGTCAACTTTGGGCATGGCTCGCGGAAGCAGTCCCTGGAGGCAGCGCCGCTCAGGGCGCATAGGCACGCGGTCGACATCGTTGTCGATGGAGGCATCACCGGTTTGGCGGAGGAACGAGCACGGTGGTGTAGAGGCGAAGTAGAGCTAGTCGGAGATGAACACGCAGAGCCCTTCTCCTTCAACGCGAGATACGCGTCCCACTCCCGGTCGCAGTTCTCTGGATCGGCCATGGCGAAGGCGCGCAGCGTCTTCATGAGCTCGTGCTGGTGTTCCATGGCTTTTTGGTGGTGGGGAAAATTGGGTGAAGATTTTGTGGAATTTTTGGGGAAGGATCGATGGCTCTGATACCAAATGTAAGAGTCCACTAGTATTTCTCCTCAATTTCGAGTTACAGGCTTGGATTCCAGAGATACATTGGAGAGAGGTGGGGATCTAGGAGGAAGAAGATGAACCTAGCAACACACACATCACGCACAGGCCAAGCCAGGTCTCGGCCGAAGCCGCCGTTTCGTCCTTCCGTTCCAAGCCGAGTCCATTATGGCTGGTATGTGGGTTTATATGCTTCGATGTCTCCTCCACATCAGGCTCCAAGCAGGCCACGACTAAAGATGTCGGCCCACTGAATAGCTTATGTAGACAGGTCGTAGACACTCTAATGGCAAAATATGGCGGGACGCCAAAACTTTGACTACCGACCTCCATCCCTCGTCCACTTCGACTGGTTAAGTCGCGATAGGGAGGGGTCAAAAACAGAGGTGGGACTACCGCCCAGCCGCCCAGGGGGGGTACGGATGACACCTGCTACCCGCCTCTGACACCTCTTCCCGCCTCCACCGCCGACGGGGCTAATTTTTTGGCCAGGTCGACCCGATGAGTATAAATATCCGTCAAACTCACAAGTTTACCATACCCTATCCATTTGATGCAGGTATCGGCAGGTTACTGGGTGACAGGTACTCCCTCCGTTTATAAATATAAAATGTTTTAGGTTTGTAAAGCAAATGTATCTAGACAAGTTTTAGTATGTATATTCAAGTGAATCTACACACAAAAAGATATCTAGATACATTTGCTTCACAAAACTAAAATATTTTATATTTATAAACAAAGGGAGTACCTATTGTCATTTGGGCCGGAGGGGCCCAGCAAGCAAACAAGAGAAACAGATTTCCTGCGGGGCCAACCACCAGCTTCGCCCTCCCGCGCGGCCGGGAACCGGGATCCATCCATGATCCATGGCCCGCCGGCCGCCGCGCTACGCCTCCCACGGTCCCACCCCTTCTCTCCTCCCGCGGCGCCTCTACCGCCGCCACCGGTCGCGCTACAACCCGGGGGAGTCGGACTCGGACAGCACCATCTAGTCTCAGGGTCGCCGCGCAGGTCGACGACACCACCGCCGCCCCCACGTCCACCTCCAGCACGTTCACGGCTCCGATACCCAAGCGGTTCTAGGTCAAGCGCGGCCAGTCGAGCAACATCACCGGCGCCACCCTCGCCTTGCCCTTCCGCCTCGGCGCCGGCGTCTTCGTCCTAGGGTGATCCCTCCCCTTCAGCCAGTCTCTCCCCGTCCAAATTGGACTATGTACTTATGACAACCTAGTTCGTTCCACTGACCAAATTTAACACCCCGATTGAAACCCAATCGAATTGAATTTGACAGTTTCTTCTCTTCATCCAATCGAAACGACCAGCGGGGCTCTGCCTAGAAAAGGAAAGGCGGGGGAATATCACCCGACTCCGACCGGGTAGGGCGGAGGCGATTCAACGAACCATGGAGGGCAGCCATCGCCGGCTCCGCCGGAAGCTCGAGCACGGCAAGGAGGAAGTTGTCTTCTTTCCTTCTCCTTCTCCCCACCAAGCGTCCTCCAGATTCGAGGTCGTATTATCCGCCCAATCCAGTGGCTTTTAGTACCAGTACAATTTACAGGTTCAGTTTCTTCAGGCCTTCTGCCAACTGCAAGTATAACTGGGATGATTTTTTTTGCAGCATAACGGGCTGAACAGCCTCGGTACTACTCCCAGGTGGTTGACGAGGCATAGATCTGGATCCAAGCTTTCACTGGAGGACCTTCCAGAGGTACAAAGCTCAACCATTTTCATTTCGGTTTTCAGAAGCTTGTGTTGCTTGGTTTAAGAGTGGTGATATCTGCCGCGATATAATTTCCTAGAATTGACGCAGACCTGTTTTCTGAAATCAATTCACTTTAACTGTTCCAACGTGCTTTAAAATTTCCCCTTTGAGACCTATGGCTACCCAATGTGTTCTAGGGAATGTGTTGAAGCCCTTCTCTCCCTAGGTTCGTTGTGATCTTTTTAGTATTTCCCTTTTTTATTATGTGATGATTAGTGTGTATCTCGTGTATCGACTATGGAGCTTTCAGCATCGTTAGCCTGCATTTATACAATCGGAATGGCATTTTTAATGTAATTACATACTTGTGTATGTAGGATCTGTTATGCAATGTATTATCGAAACTCACGGTGAAAGAAGCGGGAAGGACGAGTATACTTTCTTCTCGATGGAGGAAGCGTTGGACATCCCACTCCAATCTTTGCTTTGACGGGTCTAATTTTCCTGGATGTGACCCTATTAGATTTATCAGTCATGTCAACAGTGTGTTACAACAGCACAAATGTTCAATGGTTGACAAATTCGAGGTTAGGTTTGCACTATGGAAACAACACACACATCAGGTGGATAGGTTGGTTGGCTTTTCTGCTGCTTTGATGGCGAAATGCATCATCCTTGATTTCGGGGCAGCTATGCGCATTCATCGCCAAAGAGAACGAAATATGTACGAGCTTCCAGTCAACCTTATTGGTGGTGGAAACAGATCTTGTACTGCGTCTCTCTACCTCTCCTTTGTGTGTTTGAAGATTCCATCAGACTTTCTTGGATTCAATAATTTACAGAAGCTTGAGCTGCATTTGGTATCTGACTTAGGGAATATCACTCTCTTCCTAGCAAAATGCCCCGCACTTGTATGGTTAAGCATAACTTGGTCCTTCCTGGTTGACTTGAATATAGCATATCCACTGTGCCACCTGAAGTATTTGAAGATTAGTGACTGTAATAAGCTGCAAAGCATAGAATTACACGCTATGAGTCTGACAGCTTTTGAGTATGTGGGGGGTCCAATACCTATTAAACTTGATGACTCGCTGAAGCTATCACAGGCAAGAATCAGCATAAAGACTGGGCATGAAAATATCAACTACATTGTGAATGAACTTTCTTGTTCATTCGCTCATGTTGATCGGCTCTTCCTCACATTCGGCTTCCCCTCTAAGGTTTGGTTCACAACAGTAATTCCACTCTTTATGATTTATCTCAGTTTTGCCCTAACGTATTTGTGTGCATTTCACAACTTATGCAGACAATTTCTTCGACAAAACAGACGGTTAAGTTTATTCACTTGAGGCATCTGGTACTAGATTTTCATATGTATGAAGAACCCAGGGACCCGTCTGATATCTTTCAAGTGACTCGCATTCTGGAGGCAGTTCCTCAACTCGAGCATTTTATATTACATGTAAGTACTATTACTGAATATGTTTGTGGATGTATGATGTAAAACAAGGTATCTTGATTTCCTGTACTCGTTCATCGCTAGGTAAAATGTTTTACATCCAGAATAACTATCATATTTTGACCGGTATCAAATGTACTTGTTACTCCAAGAAAATTGTCCTTGTGATGTTTCACTGATGATTCTGCTTTTGCCTACTTTACAATTTTTGGAGAATCAGCATTTTTTTGATTCTCTCTGCTATTTTTCCAGGGTAGACTACAAATGATTTCAGCACAGTGCAGTTCAACTACCAAAAATTGTGGCCTTAATCCTCCTTTTAAATGTTGTTCTCATTTTCTTCACTGCCCTATGTTGTCCTTTGAACATGTTTCATTGTCCCCTCCTGGATCCTGATGATACTGATACCACTATGTCATTATGTGTTTTGTTGTACTTGTTGCTCTGAAATTCATATAGGCAGGGATCAAAAAGTCGACATGTTATTGAATGCTGGATGGATGAAAACCTGTTTCAGTGTCATATCGAGTTGAACACATAAAGGAAAAAACTATAAGCATTGCCATATTCCAATGTTCATGTAAAAATTTAGAATAGAATTTTTAAGACTTGACTGAAATTTCATTAGAGCAGCATGAAACAGCATCAATTCTCGATTATTCTCTTGCAGCTTTTGCTGAAATTTACAGGAATTCTCTCGTGTGATTATGCAGATGGTCTCTTACAAATCACAACCTTCCTTGCTGAAGGTGACCGATTGTATCAGCTCGTGCAGGCACTCTCACCTCAAGACCGTTCACATGACAGGGGTCTATGGATTCGCGGGGCAACTTGAGCTTGCAAAATACGTTCTCCTGAGTGCCAATGCTCTTGAGCATATGACTCTTGATCTAGTAAAAGAGAGATATCCGCACCCACCTTGGGTGCTGAATCCATATCATGTTCTAACACTCGAGGGTCTTGCAAAGCGTTACCTGGATCCACAAGGAGTACACCGCGACGTGTTGAAAATTTTAGGGGTTTAATGTAACTAATTAGTATTTTGCAGCAGCAATAAATATTTATTATTCTGGCCATCATGTTGAGTAACTTAAATTATTTTATGCTTTTTGTTACTGTTATTGATCACTTTGCAAGTTCCCTTTTCTTCCAAAATGGAGGCCTGCATCTCAGTCTATTAATTAAGAAGAAGAAAAATGCCTAGTTGATAAGGTAAATAGGTTGATATGGTGATTGCTCCTTTAATGGAGAGTGCCAATGTTTAAAAACATTGCTTCCTGTCATGTTTAGGATGGAAGCTCATTTTTGCTCCAGAATGATGCCAGGAGCAGACCAGCTGCAAGAACTAGATGGCCTCATTTGTTGTTAAGGAAAATATTTCTGTTAGGAATGTTAAGACAACTCAGCCTTTACATGATCTGTTCCACCTGGCATTTCTGAGGAAGCCTATGAGGAACTCCAGCCTGTTGAAGAAACCATTGCAGCTAATGAACTTTCCTATCAATCAGATACCTGGACATATCATAGGGGTCCCAGTTTCTCTCTCTAAGGCCTAAGCTCACTTTCATGGCCAACCTGATGTGCCGCCATAGGCTCTTCTTCTGGCATCTTTGTTCCTCTCGTGTCATGTGTCGACAGAATGGTCTAGAAACAAGGACCAGCCTTTTTGACGTGTCAGTTTGCATCACTTTGTTGGAAGCAAATTGCCCTCATTCTGGATTTCCAGAAAGTGACATTGTTAGATACCATCCTAGGTATGAAGGAGCCATTCTTCAAGGAGATGGCGATCCTTGTGGCCTGGTTAATCTGGACTACCCGGAATGGACATTGGTATCAGAGCAAGTCTGATTTGCTGTACTACGCGGCGCGCTTGTGGTCGCCCGTTACATGGTCCAATGATTTATTTGTAATTTTTATTACTTTTAAAACTTTTTGCCCTACTGTTGATGATTATTAATGGTGGAATTTTTGCAAAAACAGAACTGGCTATGGTTCTCCATATTGCCGGAAGGAAGTGCTCTAACTTTTCCGACGTATATTATTTTGCATCGTAAATACTTCCTTCGATTCATAATAAATATCAATATAGTAAACCAAATCAGAGAGAGTTGCTTGCGGGGGTGATGTTTGGCACCTGGGATCATATGCTCTCGATTTTTAAAATAGGTTTTAAACAGATTCTAAAATGTGAAAAAAATTGACAAAAAATTTTGCGCGTAGATCTCGACATCTCATCTCCCACTCTGATCTTCCTGAACCCTAATCCTCCTTCCACCCCCGTGCGGCGATGCACCGCGCCGCACTGGGGTGTCCCCTGCCGGTGGCCCCAGCCCCTCTCCCTCGGGCACACCTCCTCGTGCCGCCGTCGCTGGAGGCGTCGCAGGGCAAAGCCCATGGGCGTGGTGGCGGCCTACCTTAGACGTCGTGAAGTCGCGGCGGCGGGCACATGCTCCGGCTTTCTCTGACGTTGGTGCACGCTGTGGCAGCAGCCAGGGCACGCGCTTGGTTGCCGGCGGTGGGTGGGCTGGAGAAGGCCGGCAAGATCTGAGCTCTGCTCGAATGAGATGCATTTTTCAACTTCTCGTCCCCTGATACGTCTCCAACGTATCCATAATTTTTGATGCTCCATGCTTGTTTTTACACCATTTGCTTAGTGTTTCGTTACACTTCGTGGCATTTTTATGCATTTTCTGGAACTAACCTATTAACGAGATGCCACAGTGCCAGTTCCCTATTTTCTGCTATTTTTGTGTTTCAGAAAAGTTACAAAGGAAATATTCTCGGAATTGGACGAAAGAAAAGCCAAACGTCCAGATATTAAACGGAGCTTCCAGAGAACCGAAGAGGAGACGGAGAGGAGCCACTGGTGGGCCACACCACCAGGGGGCGCGGCCTAGGGCTGGCCCGCGCCCCCTGTGGTGAGCCCCACCAGGTCCACTTCTGGCGCCGCCTCTTCGCCTATAAAGACCCACCGACGGGAAAAACCTAAACACCCGATCACTTTTCCAGAAACATATCGCGATCCGCCGTCGTCGTCGACCCGAGATCAAGAGGGTCCAGAAGCTCTTCCCGGCACCCTGCCGGAGAGGGGAATCGCCACCGGAGGTCTTCTTCATCGCCATGCTTGCCTCCGGCGCGATGAGTGAGTAGTCTACCTTGGACTATGGGTCCATAGCAGTAGCTAGATGGTTGTCTTCTCCACCATGTGCTTCATGTTTAGATCTCGTGAGCTGCCTTACATGATCGGGATCACCGTTATGTAATTCTACATGTTGTGTTTGTTGGGATCCGATGAATAGTGGTGTTATGATTGAGTTGATGTTCTGAATATTATCTTATGTTATCTCTATGTTGTTTATGATCTTGCATGCTCTCCGTTGTTAGTAGCTATCTTGGCCGAGTAGTTGCTAGTGACTCCAAGAGGGGGTATTTATGCTCGATAGTGGGTTCTTGCCTCTATTTTATCTGGGGGAGTGACAGAAACCTCTAAGGTTGTAGATGTGCTGTTGCTACTAGGGGGAAACCAACATTCATATGCTCAAGGGCATATGCTTTGTTTACATTACACACTTTGCTTAATGCAGTTATCTGTTGTTCGCAACTTAATACTTGTGGAGTTCTCGGATTGATTCGCCACAAGTGGATTATTAGTCATAGATGCAGTTGGATGGCGGTCTATGTATCTTGTTGTAATGCCCAGAGTAAATCTCATAGTGATCCTCTCGACATATGCACGTTGTCTTTATTCTATCAATTACCCAACTGTAATTTGTTTACCCAGCATGTGTTATTTTATCTTATGGAGAGACACCACTAGTGAACTGTAGACCCTGGTCCTATTTCCTTTATATTGCTATCACCTGTTTACTTTACTCGCACTGTTTACTTTACTCGCATACTACTATTACTTTCCACTCGATACGCTCATACCCTTTGTTTCAAGCAAACCGGTGAGATTGACAACCTCATCGTAAGTTGGGAACAAAGTATTTGGTTGTGTTGTGTGCAGGTTCCACGTTGCCGCTCGCAAAGCAAAGCTTGGATGAGGCGCCCAATAAATTGTCTGAAGCTGTCGCGAAGCTAGCGGGCATCACCTTCGGTCGTATTGTCTGCCTCCTACTGGATTGATAACCTTGGTTTCATAACTGAGGGAAAACTTGCTGCTATATTCATCAAACCTTCTCTTGGGATTTCCAACTGGCCGGTCATTTACTTCATCAACAAATGCCAACAAGTTTTCTGGCACCATCATCACCGCGCCATCAACAAGTTTCCTGGCGCTGTTGCCGAGGAGGAAGAAAACTTCTGCAAGGGGAGTTTCGCACGCACATCCTTTACTTTGTTTTAAGTTTTGCTTTACTTTATTTTTACTTGCATCATTTTATCAAAAACACAAAAAATTAGTATCCTTTGTAGTTGTTTTACTTGTCTGCTTTTAGTTTTGCTAGAATGGCTACTCCTGAAAACACCAAGTTGTGTGACTTTACTAGCACGAATAATAGTGATTTTATCTGCACTCCTATTGCGCCACCTGTTCCTGCTGCAAATTTTTATGAGATTAAGCCTGCTTTGTTGAACCTTGTTATGAAAGAGCAATTTTCTGGTGCTAGTACTGATAATTCTGCAGCTCATCTCAACAATTTTGTTGAGCTATGTGAGATGCAGAAATATAAGGATGTAGAAAGTGATATTATTAAGCTTAAGTTGTTTCCTTTTTCTTTGAGAGGAAAAGCTAAGGATTGGTTGCTGTCTTTGCCTAAAAATAGTATTGATTCATGGGCTAAGTGTAAGGATGCTTTTATTGGTAGATACTATCCTCCTGCTAAGATTATAGCTTTGCGTAGCAATATTATGAAGTTTAGTCAGTTTGATAATGAACATGTTGCTCAAGCTTGGGAAAGAATGAAATCTATGATAAAAAATTGTCCCACTCATGGACTGACTACTTGGATGATTGTTCAAACTTTTTATGCAGGACTGAATTTTCTTCAAGGAACCTATTGGATTCAGCTGCTGGAGGCACTTTTATGTCCCTTACCTTGGGCGCCGCAATGAAGCTTCTCGACAATATGATGGTAAATTATTCTGAATGGCACACCGAGAGAGCTCCACAAAGTAAGAAGGTAAATTCTGTCGAGGAAACCTCTTCCTTGAGTGATAAGATTGATGCTATTATGCTTATGCTTTCTAATGATAGGACTCATGCTGATCCTAATAATGTTCGTTTGGCCTCTTTGGTTGCTCAAGAAGAGCATGTTGATGTAAACTTCATTAGAAATAATAATTTTAACAACAATGCTTATAGGAACAATTTTGCTAGTAACAATTATAGGCCGTATCCTTCCACCAATGGTAATGGTTATGGTAAATCTTATGGTAATTCCTCTAACAACACTAGGGCCGCGCCCTCCGAGCTTGAGGTAATGCTCAAGGACTTCATCGGTAAGCAAAATGCTTTTAACAAGTCTGTTGAGGAAAAGTTAGGCAAAATTGATATTCTTGCTTCTAAAGTTGATAGCCTTGCTCATGATGTTGAACTTCTGAAATTAAAAGTGTTGCCTAATGAGGTGAAAGAGAACAATGTTTTTGCTACTGCTAATGCTATCCAAGTTAGAATTGATGAAAATGATAGGATGCTAGCAGAATTGCATGCCAGGTGGGAAAGAGAAGATGAGATGGCTAGAGAGATGAAGGTATGTACCATTACTACCTCTAATGATGTTATTCCTAATGCTAGCAATCCTCTTACTTTGATTGGTGTAGATAAAACTCCTACTCCTAGTTATAAAAAGCCTAAAACAGCTAAAACTTTTTCTCAAAAGAGTACTAAAATTTTTCAGAGTGTAGGAGATGATAACTCTATTTTCTTTAATGATTTTGATGTTGATGGCTGCAATATATCTGAAGTTATTTTGTTCTTACAAAAGCTTGCTTTGACTCCCAATGCTAGTTCTTTAAATATTGCTTTTACTAAGCATATTACCAATGCTCTTATGAAAATTAGGGATGAAAAGTTGAAGCAAAAAGCTTCTATTCCCAAGAAATTAGAAGATGGTTGGGAAACCATCATTGATATGCATGTTAATGGTTTTGATTGCCATGCTTTATGTGATCTAGGTGCTAGTATTTCTATTATGCCTAGAAAAATTTATGACATGCTTGATTTACCACCGCTTGAAAAGTGTTATTATGATGTTCCTATTGCTGATGTTGCTAAGAAGAAACCTTTGGGAAGGATTAATGATGTTCTTATTATGGTTAACAATAACCTTGTTCCCGTTGATTTTCTTGTCATGGATGTTGAATGCAATGCTTCATGTCCTATTATTTTGGGAAGACCTTTTCTTCGAACTGTAGGTGCCATCATTGATATGAGGGAAGGCACCATCAAATATCAATTTCCACTCAAGAAAGGTATGGAACACTTCCTAGAAAGAGAAAGAAATTGCTTTTTTACTCTATTCTTAGAGGAAATTATGAGCTTGATGCTTCATCGCTTGATATTACTTGATTCGCACTTTCTGCGCCTAGCTCAAAGGCGTTAAAGAAAAGCACTATTTTGGGAGATAACCCAATGTTTTTACTTTCAGTTCTTTTTCTTTTATTTGAGTCTTGGAAGATATTACTACTGTAATGACCGCTCCTTATACTTTTTATTTCGTTTTTGTGCCAAGAGAAGCCTCTAATTTGAGTGAGGTAAGATTTGGGGATGTTGCTGTCCTGAAACAGTTTTCGGTGCTGCACCGTAAAAATTCGTGAAAATTCTCTGTATACTTTTTGACCTGTGATTTCTTGTGCATATGCCCCAGGTTATATCCAAACTTTCATTAGTTGAACACTTTTTGATTTGAGCAACAGAAAACACCCTAAAAATTCGACCTTTGTCAGCTGTTCCGTTTTGACAGATTTCTGCCAATATTTGTGTTTGCCGCTTTATCGCTTTCTTTTTGAGTTCTTTTGATCACGGAACTTTTGGGGAAGTTGCTACAGTAGTATATGCTTTATATGTGGTGGTTTTGAGTTAAAACCTGAAGAACAAGGGGTTGATTCAATGTTATGCTTACACTAATGTTGCTAATAGATTTGTGTTTAGTTTTGTATGAAGGAAGTTTTCAAGTGTAGGGATTGGAGAATGATGAGATGAGTTGAAGAATGGACAAAAGCTCAAGCTTGGGGATTCCCATGTCACCCCAAGAAATCTCCAAGAAGTACAAGCGTCAAAGCTTGGGGATGCCCCCGAGGCACCCCTTCTTCATCGGCAAAAATCAGGTCACCTTTAAAAACACTATATTTTTATTGCTTCATGCATTATGAGTTTTTCTTGGAGCATCAGTTGTTTTTAGTTTTCAGTTTAGTTTAGTTTTGTTTGCTGTAATAAATGGTTGGACCCCAACAAATTCCTTTTGGAGAAGTTGCCTTGCTTTTCATTTTCCAAGAACACTCGTTGAGCAATAAGAGTGAAAAACAGATTTGAACGAGTGTTCTTCTTTTTCTAGAACTGCGTTTAGCTTTCGATTTTCGCCTTGATTTGTGTTCAGATCTTGTTATATATTTGCATCAAGGTGTATTTTGACCTCTGGTCCATGTTGGTTTTCATCAAAAGAGTTGGTTATAAAAAGTTCGAATGGTGTTGGAAAAGAGAAAAAGCTTTATGCAAAAAAGTGGTACAAGAAGGAGCTTGTGTAGACTGCGGCCTAGGCTTTTTCATGTCGTGCTTGATGTATTTTTTATAGTATGCTTAGTGGTTTTGCTGTAGCATGACTTGTCTCAAATGACTGAGATTGCTTAATGAGCCTTTGAAAAAATCATGCGTTGTTTTAATTATTTGGAAGCATTATTTTGGTTTTCTCCTTTGATGCTTTATTTGGGTTGACTTGGCGCATGCTCACACATGTTAGACTCATACAAAGTCGCCATAAGCCTCTATGATCATTTAGTTTTTGACTTTGGATGCCATCTTATGCTTCTTTTAATGTCGCTTTGTCGCTTTGCATGATTATGGCCATTATTGCTCTCTTAGTTGGTTGCTCCCAGTGTTTTGCTAGCCCTCATTTTATACTGAGTATGAGCTCTACTCGTGCATCCAACTCCTAAAAACCAAGTTTGCCATTGTGTCCACTATAAATTCCTATGCATGGTATTTGTAAGCCATTCCAAGTAAATTTTCATGTGCTACCTTTGAAAAAAAAACCTTCAAAGTACTGCTCGTTTTGTGACACTGTTTTCAGCTCATGGGGACGTAATGGTCGGATTTGCTATCTTCCATATTGTTTACTCCAAAAAGAAAAAAAAGAAGAAAAAAAGAAAAGAAAAAAGGCACTCCTCCATGGTATGTGAATGTTGGTGGGCACCCGATGGAATCGGTTAGCCATGGTTTGAGAAAGAAAAAAGGTGGGGAGGAGTGCCAAGCTTTATAAAAGAGCACAGAAGTGCCAATTTCTCTCAAAAACTTGCTTCATTTTTGTATGGAAGATAGTAACAACCCCATTGCCAGTCGTTGACAAAGACAACCACCTCTCAAAACCCAATGTTTATCTTTGTTTTACAAATGAAAAGCTCTAGCACATGTTTAATCACTGCTTCCCTCCGCGAAGGGTCTTTCTTTTACTTTTATGTTGAGTCACCACCTTCTACCTTTATGCACCGTCTAAGAGAGCATAGTTGTCATTCTGAGTATAATGTGCATTGTTCCAAAGTTTTCATTGATTGATTCATATTATTGGTTTTACTTGTTCTTAAATTACTTGTATCTAGTCGCCCTCTTAAACTTGAAGGTGTCCTATGCATTTATGGTTTCCTCTCTTATGAAGGACAAGCTGAAAACCATTTGTATGTTTTTCCATATGATTTGAACACACATTTGACTTTCATTGTTTCATTTTCATGATCTTTTGTTTGTGTTCATTTTCATGTTATAACATGGTTGCTAAGTTTCTTCTATCAAGATTATATCTTTCATGCCCATGTTTTAAGTTCTTTTGATCCCAGCGCACAACGCTTACATAGATGATCAAGATTGTGTAGGTGCATGTCACCTCAAAAATTATTTCTTTTGTTATCACTTACCTACTCGAGGACGAGCATGAGTTAATCTTGGGGATGCTGATACGTCTCCAACGTATCCATAATTTTTGATGCTCTATGCTTGTTTTTACACCATTTGCTTAGTGTTTCGTTACACTTCGTGGCATTTTTATGCATTTTCTAGAACTAACCTATTAACGAGATACCACAGTGCCAGTTCCCTGTTTTCTGCTGTTTTTGTGTTTCAGAAAAGTTACACAAGAAATATTCTCGGAATTGGATGAAATAAAAGCCAAACGTCCAGATATTAAACGGAGCTTCCAGAGAACCGAAGAGGAGAGGGAGAGGAGCCACTGGTGGGCCACACCCTGGCCCGCGCCCCCTGTGGTGAGCCCCACCAGGTCCACTTCTGGCGCCGCCCCTTCGCCTATAAAGACCCCCCGACGGGAAAAATCTAAACACCCGATCACTTTTCCAGAAACATACTGATACGTCCATTTTGCATCACTATTTTGTATCATAAATTACTGTTATTTATTGATATATTTCATATTTAGAGTTGATACTTATGCTATTTCCTCTGTTTTTACATGTTTGATGGTCATTGGAGGATTTGCTGCCAGAGTCAGGATTCTGCTGGAAAAGGACCGTCAAGACACCATATTTCGGAAGATCAGGAAAATTCCAAAAAAATACCAGAAAATTATATTTTGCCGAAAGACTCAGGAAGCCAGAAGGAGGAGTCGAGAGGAGCCAGGGGGTGGGCTCACACATAGGCGGCGCGGCCTGGCCCCTGGCCGCGCCGGCCTAGTGTGAGGGCACCCTGGCCCACATTAGGTCTCGCCCCTTCGCGTACTTCATCGTCCCTAAAAACCTAAGTCAAGGGGGGCTCAGAGAGAGACACCGCCGCCTCTGCGGGGCGGAAAACACCAGAGAGAGAAAAGCTCTCCAGTAGAGAGAAATCTGCCAGGGAAATTCCTTCCCGGAGAGGGGAGATCGTCGCCATCGTCATCACCATCGCACCGGACTTCATCGGGATCATCATCATCATCATCATCTCCATCACCAGCACCTTCATCTCCACCATCACCTCGCCATCCCGCTGTAACATCTTGAGTTGAATCTTGTCAAATTCTTAGGGGAAACTTTCCCGGTGTTGATTACTCTTGTGGTTGATGCTATTGAGTGGAACCGTTGAATTAAGGTTTATGTTCAGATTGTTATTTACCATTATTTCACCTGTGATCATGATCCATATGATGTCTTGTGAGTAGTTCGTTTAGTTCTTGAGGACATGGGAGAAGTCAAGTCGTTAGTAGTGGAATTATGTTGAGTAATATTTAATGGTTTGATATTTATTTGTTGTGGTGTTATTTCACTAGTGGTGTCATGTGAACGTCGACTACATGATACTTCACCATTTATGGGCTTAGTGAGATGCATTGTGTATTTGGCTACCAATTGTGGGGTTGCTGGAGTGACAGAAACCTAAACCTCCGTTGGGAAACCATTGCACCAGGGAGCGTAGGATCTTAGAGTTTAAGGCTGTAGTTAGATTTATCTTAATTACTTTCTTGTATTTGTGGATGCTTGCAAGGGGTATAATCACAAGTGTGTATTCATCCTAGTAAGGGTAGTGCGCTAGCACAGGTTCACCCCCATAACACTTATCAAACCAGTAAAGATTATTTAGCGGTATGAAGCGAAAGCACTTGACAGAAACTCCCGTGTGTCCTCGAGAACGGTTGGTCATCATAAGTTACACGACCGGCTTGTCCTTTGCTAAAGAAAGGATTGGGCCACTTGCTGCAATTGTTACTACTGTCTTTTATTTACTCGCACTTTATTTATTTGCATTATCAAATACCCCTGAAAACCCGTTTGCTAGTATTTACAGTGAATCCTTGATCAAAACCACTTGTCAACACCTTATGCTCCTCGTTGGGTTCGACACTCTTATTTATCGAAAGTACTACGATACACCCCCTATACTTGTGGGTCATCAAGACTATTTTCTGGCGCCGTTGCCGGGGAGTGAAGCGCTATTGAAGAGTGGAATTGGTAAAGGTAACTGCTACTCGTGTGATGGCGCCAGAAAAGACTGTGGCATTTAGTTGACGTGGGAGCAGTAAGTCCTTGTGCGTGGTGATGACCAGCCCGTTGGGAACCCCAAGAGGAAGGTACGATGAGTGTAGCGGCTAGTTTTCCCTCAGTTAAGAAACCAAGGTTTATCGATCAGGAGAAGAGAGACGATGACGACTGAAGGTGTTTGTGGAACCTGCACACACACAAACAAATACTTTGTCCCCAACTTGCGATGAGGTTGTCAATCTCACCGGTTTGCTTGAAACAAAGGTTATGAGTGTATCGAGTGGAAAACAGTAGTAATATGCGAGTAAAGTAAACAGTCCGGGAAAAGTAAACAGGTGATTGCAATATGATTAAAATAGGACCGGGGTCCACAGTTCACTAGTGGTGTCTCTCCATAGATAAAATAACATGCTGGGTAAACAAATTACAGTTGGGCAATTGATAGAATAAAGATAACGTGATATGTCAAGAAGATCACTATGAGATTTACTCTGGGCATTACAACAAAATACATAGACCGCCATCCAACTGCATCTATGACTAATAATCCACCCCCGGGGATATCATCCGAACACCCTAGAAGTATTAAGTTGCGAACAACAGATAATTGCATTAAGCAAAGTGTGTAATGTAAACAAAGCATATGCCCTTGAGCATATGAATGTTGTTTTCTCCCTAGTAGCAACAGCACATCTACCACCTTAGAGGTTTCTGTCACTCCCCCAGGTGAAATAGAGACATGAACCCACTATCAGGCATAAATACCCCCTCTTGGAGTCACTAGCAACGACTCGGCCAAGATAGCTACTAACAACGGAGAGCATGCAAGATCATAAACAACATAGAGATAACAAAAGATATAATTCAGTACAGCAACTTAATCATAAACACCAATATTCATCGGATCCCAACAAACCAACATCATAGAATTACATAACGGTGATCTCAATCATGTAGGGCAGCTCATGAGATCTAAACATGAAGCACATGGTGGAGAAGACAACCATCTAGCTACTGCTATGGACCCATAGTCCAAGGTAGACTACTCACTCATCGCTCCGGAAGCAAGCATGGCGATGAAGAAGACCTCCGGTGGCGATTCCCCTCTCCGGCAGGGTGCCGGGAAGAGCTTCTGGACCCTCCCGATCTTCGGGTCGACGGCGGCGGCATATCGCGATGTATTCTGGAAAACTGATCGGGGCTTAGGTTTTTCTCGTCAGGGGGTATATATAGGCGAAAGGACGATGTCAGAGGGGGGACCAGGCCCCCTCACACGGGGCTGGCGCGGCCAGGGGGGTGGCCGCGCCGCCCCTGTGTCTGGGGCCCACGTGGCCCCACTCCATCAGGTCTTCGGATGTCTGGAAGCTTCCCCGTGAAATATGACTTCAGGAACTTGTTTCGTCCAATTCCGAGAATATTTCCTATGTATCACTTCTGAAACACAAAAACAGCAGAAAACAGGAAACTGGCACTGTGGCACTTCGTTAATAGGTTAGTTCTGGAAAATGCGTAAAAATGCCACTAAGTGTAATGAAACAATATACAAATGGTGTAAAAACAAGCATGGAGCATCAAAAATTATAGATACGTTTGAGACGTATCAAGCATCCCCAAGCTTAACTCCTGCTCGTCCTCGAGTAGGTAAGTGATAACAAAGAATAATTTTTGAGGTGACATGCACCTACACAATCTTGATCATATATGTAAGCATTGGTGAGCTGGGATCAATAGAACTTAAAACATGGGCATGAAAGATATAATCATGACAATAAGAACTTAGCAACCATGTTGTAAACATGTAAATGAACACAAACAAAAGATCATGATAATGAAACAATGAAAGTCAAACGTGTGTTCAAATCATAAGGAAAAACATACAAATGGTTTTCAGCTTGTCCTTCAAAGAGAGCAAAACATAAATGCATAGGACACCTCAAAGTTTAAGAGGGCGACTAGATTCAAATAATTTAAGAACAAGTGAAACCAACAATATGAGTCAATCAATGAACTTTGGGACAATGCATATCACACTAAGAATGACAACTATGCTCTCTTAATGGTGCATAAAGAAAGAAGGTGGTGACTCAACATAAAAGTAAAAGAAAGGCCCTTCGCAGAGGGAAGCAGTGATTTAAACATGTGCTAGAGCTTTTCATTTGTAAAACAGAGATAAAACTTGATTTTGAGAGGTGGTTGTCTTTGTCAACGACTGGCAATGGGGTTCTTACTATCTTCCATACAAAAATAAAGCAAGTTTTTGAGAGAGAGATTGGCACTTCGTGCTCTTTTTATAAAACTTGGCACTCCTCCCCACCTTTTCCTTTCACATACCATGGCTAACCGATTCCATCGGGTGCCCACCAACATTCACATTCTTTGGAGGAGTGCCTTTTTTCTTTCTTTTTTTCTTTTTTTTTCTTTTTGGAATAAGCAATATGGAAGATAGCAAATCCGACCACTACGTCCCCATGAGCTAAAAACAGTGTCACAAAACGAGAAGTATTTTGAAGGGTTTTGAAAGGTAGCACACGAAAATTTTACTTTGGAATGGCTTACAAATACCATGCATAGGAATTTATAGTGGACACAATGGCAAACTTTGGCTTTTAGGAGTTGGATGCACGAGTAGAGCTCATACTCAGTACAAGGCGAGGGCTAGCAAAAGACTGGGAGCGACCAACTAAGAGAGCAATAATGGCCATAATCATGCAAAGCGACAAAGCGACATTAAAAGAAGCATACGATGGCATCAAAAGTCAAAAACTAAATGATCATGAAGGCTAATGGCGACTTTGTAAGAGTCTAACATGTGTGAGCATGCGCCAAGTCAACCCAAATAAAGCATCAAGGAGAAAACCAAAATAATGCTTCCATACAATAAAAACAACGCATGATTTTTTCAAAGGCTCATTAAGCAATCTCAGTTATTTGAGACAAGTCATGCTACAGCAAAACCACTAAGCATACTATCAAAAAGATATCAAGCATGACATGAAAAAACCTAAGCCGCAATCTACACAAGCTCCTTCTTGTACCACCATTTTGCACAAGGCTTTTTCTCTTTTCCAACACCATTTGAAATTTTTATAAACACCTCTTTTGATGAAAACCAATAAAGATCAGAGGCAAAAATACACCTTGATGAAAAGATATGACAAGATCTGAACGCATATCAAGGCGAAAACGAAAACCAAAAGCAGTAGCGGAAAAAGTAGAACGCACGATTTTTAATAAGAGTGAAAACTAGACCGTTCTTTGCAAATGAAAACGAGTACATCTCCTCCAAAGGGAAATTTGTTGGGGTCCAACCATTTATTGCAGCAAACAAACAAACTAAACAACCTAAGAAAACTAAAACAACTGACGCTCCAAGAAAAACACATAGTGCATGAAGCAATAAAAATATAGTGTTTTGAAAGGTGACCTGATTTTTGCCGATGAAGAAGGGGTGCCTCGGGGGCATCCCCAAGCTTTGACGCTTGTACTTCTTGGATATTTCTTGGGGTGATGCATGGGCATCCCCAAGCTTGAGCTTTTGTCCATTCTTCAACTCATCTCATCATTCTCCAATCCCTACACTTGAAAACTTCCTTCATACAAAACTAAACACAATTCTATTAGCAACATTAGTGCAAGCATAAAATATATTCAACCTCTTTTAGCTTCAGGTTTTAACCCAAAACCACCACATATAAAGTATATACTACTGTAGCAACTTCCACAAGAGTTCCATGATAAAAAAGAACTCAAAAGAAAGCGATAAAGTGGCAAAAACAAATATTGGCAGAAATCTGTCAAAACTGAACAGCTGACAAAGGACGAATTTTTGAGGGATTTTCTGTTGCTCAAATCAAAAAGTGTTCAACTAAGAAAAGTTTGGATATAACCTGGGGCATATGCACAAGAAATCGCAGGTCCAAAAGATAAACAGAGAATTTTTACGAATTTTTACGGTGCAGCACCGAAAACAGTTTTAGGACAGCAATAACCCCAAATCTTTACCTCACTCAAATTAGAGGCTTCTCTTGGCACAAAAACGAAATAAACAAGATAAGGAGCGGTCATTACAGTAGTAATGACTTCCAAGACTTAAATAAAAGAAAAAGTACTGAAAAGTAAACAATGGGTTATCTCCCAAGAGTGCTTTTCTTTAACGCCTTTGAGCTAGGCGCAGAAAATTGCGAATCAAGTAATAACAAGAGATGATGCATCAAGCTCATAATTTGCTCTAAGAATAGAGTCAAAAAGTAATTTCTTTATTTTCCTAGGGAAGTGTTCCATACCTTTCTTTAGTGGAAATTGATACTTGATAGTGCCTTCCCTCATATCAATGATAGCACCTACAGTTCGAAGAAAGTGTCTTCCCAAAATAATAGGACATGAAGCATGGCATTCAACGTCCATAACAAGAAAATCAACGGGAACAAGGTTATTGTTAACCACAATAAGAACATCATTAATCCTTCCCAAAGGTTTCTTCTTAGCAACATCAGCAATAGGAACATCAAAATAACACTTTTCAAGCGGTGGTAAATCAAGCATGTCATAAATCTTTCTAGGCATAATAGAAATACTAGCACCTAGATCACATAAAGCATGGCAATCATAACCATTAACATGCATATCGATGATGGGTTCCCAACCATCTTCTAACTTCTTGGGAACAGAGGCTTTTCGCTTCAACTTTTCATCCCTAATCTTTATGAGAGCATTGGTAATATGCTTAGTAAAAGCAATATTTAAAGAACTAGCATTGGGAGTCAAAGCAAGCTTTTGCAAGAACAAAATAACTTCAGATATATTGCAGCCATCAACATCAAAATCATTAAAAGAAATAGAGCTATCATCTCCCACACTCCGAAAAATTTCAACACTCTTTTGAGAAAAAGTTTTAGGCTTTTTAACACAAGGAGTGGGAGTTTTCTCTACACCAATCAAAGTAAGAGGATTACTATCAGTAGGAGCAACATCATTAGAGGTAGTAATAGTACATACCTTCATCTCTCTAGCCATCTCATCTTCTCTTTCCCACCTGGCATGCAATTCCGCTAGCAATCTAATATTTTCATCAATTCTAACTTGGGTAGCATTAGCGGCAGCAACAATATTGCTCACATTCACATCATTAGGAAACACTTTTAATTTCAGAAGTTCGACATCATGAGCAAGGCTATCAACTTTAGAAGCAAGAATATCAATTTTGCCTAACTTTTCCTCAACAGACTTATTAAAAGCAGTTTGCTTACCGATGAAATCCTTGAGCATTACCTCAAGCTCGGAGGGCGCGGCCCTAGTGTTGTTGTAGGAATTACCATAAGAGTTACCATAACCATTACCATTGGTAGAAGGATACGGCCTATAATTGTTACTAGCAAAATTGTTCCTATAAGCATTGTTATTAAAATTGTTATTTCTAATGAAATTCACATCAACTTGCTCTTCTTGAGCAACCAGAGAGGCCAAAGGAACATTATTAGGATCAACATGAGTCCTATAATTAGCAAGCATAGCCATAATGGTATCAATCTTATTATTCAAGGAAGAGGTTTCCTCAACAGAATTTACCTTCTTACCTTGTGGAGCTCTCTCGGTGTGCCATTCGGAATAATTTACCATCATGTTGTCGAGTAACTTTGATGCGGCGCCCAATGTGAGGGACATAAAAGTGCCTCCAGCAGCTGAATCAAGTAGGTTCCTTGAAGAAAAATTCAGTCCTGCATAAAAAGTTTGGATAATCATCCAAGTAGTCAGTCCATGAGTGGGGCAATTCTTTACCATAGATTTCATTCTTTCCCAAGCTTGAGCAACATGTTCATTATCAAACTGAGTAAACTTCATAATATTGCTACGCAAAGCTATAATCTTAGCAGGAGGATAGTATCTACCAATAAAAGCATCCTTACACTTAGCCCATGAATCAATACTATTCTTAGTCAAAGACAGCAACCAATCTTTAGCTTTTCTTCTCAAAGAAAAAGGAAACAACTTGAGCTTAATAATATCACTATCAACATCCTTATATTTCTGCATCTCACATAGCTCAACAAAATTGTTGAGATGAGCTGCAGCATCTTCAGTACTAGCACCAGAAAATTGCTCTTTCATAACAAGGTTCAATAAAGCAGGCTTGATCTCATAAAAAGTGGTAGCAGGAACAGTTGGTGCAATAGGAGTGCAGATAAAATCACTATTGTTCGTGCTAGCAAAGTCACACAACTTGGTGTTTTCAGGATTGGCCATTTCAGCAAAACAAAAGTAAACAAGTAAAAACAGCTACCAAGGATTCTAATTTTTTTGGGTTTTTGATATAAAAAACAATGCAGGTAAAATAAAATAAAGTAAAGCAAAACAAATAACAAAGTAAAGAATGTGTGTGCGAAGAACTCCCCTCGCAGAAGTCTTCTCTCTTCCCCGGCAACGGCGCCAGAAAAGAAGCTGCTACTCGTGTGATGGCGCCAGAAAAGACTGTGGCGTTTAGTTGACGTGGGAGCAGTAAGTCCTTGTGCGTGGTGATGACCAGCCCGTTGGGAACCCCAAGAGGAAGGTATGATGAGTGTAGCGGCTAGTTTTCCCTCAGTTAAGAAACCAAGGTTTATCGATCAGGAGAAGAGAGACGATGACGACTGAAGGTGTTTGTGGAACCTGCACACACACAAACAAATACTTTGTCCCCAACTTGCGATGAGGTTGTCAATCTCACCGGTTTGCGTGAAACAAAGGTTATGAGTGTATCGAGTGGAAAACAGTAGTAATATGCGAGTAAAGTAAACAGTGCGGGAAAAGTAAACAGGTGATTGCAATATGATTAAAATAGGACCGGGGTCCACAGTTCACTAGTGGTGTCTCTCCATAGATAAAATAACATGCTGGGTAAACAAATTACAGTTGGGCAATTGATAGAATAAAGATAACGTGATATGTCAAGAAGATCACTATGAGATTTACTCTGGGCATTACAACAAAATACATAGACCGCCATCCAACTGCATCTATGACTAATAATCCACCCCCGGGGATATCATCCGAACACCCTAGAAGTATTAAGTTGCGAACAACAGATAATTGCATTAAGCAAAGTGTGTAATGTAAACAAAGCATATGCCCTTGAGCATATGAATGTTGTTTTCTCCCTAGTAGCAACAGCACATCTACCACCTTAGAGGTTTCTGTCACTCCCCCAGGTGAAATAGAGACATGAACCCACTATCGAGCATAAATACCCCCTCTTGGAGTCACTAGCAACTACTCGGCCAAGATAGCTACTAACAACGGAGAGCATGCAAGATCATAAACAACATAGAGATAACAAAAGATATAATTCAGTACAGCAACTTAATCATAAACACCAATATTCATCGGATCCCAACAAACCAACATCATAGAATTACATAATGGTGATCTCAATCATGTAGGGCAGCTCATGAGATCTAAACATGAAGCACATGGTGGAGAAGACAACCATCTAGCTACTGCTATGGACCCATAGTCCAAGGTAGACTACTCACTCATCGCTCCGGAGGCAAGCATGGCGATGAAGAAGACCTCCGGTGGCGATTCCCCTCTCCGGCAGGGTGCCGGGAAGAGCTTCTGGACCCTCCCGATCTTCGGGTCGACGGCGGCGGCGTATCGCGATGTATTCTGGAAAACTGATCGGGGCTTAGGTTTTTCTCGTCAGGGGGTATATATAGGTGAAAGGACGATGTCAGAGGGGGGACCAGGCCCCCTCACACGGGGTTGGCGCGGCCAGGGGGGTGGCCACGCCGCCCCTGTGCCTAGGGCCCACGTGGCCCCACTCCGTCAGGTCTTCGGATGTCTGGAAGCTTCCCCGTGAAATATGACTTCAGGAACTTGTTTCGTCCAATTCTGAGAATATTTCCTGTGTATCACTTCTGAAACACAAAAACAGCAGAAAACATGAAACTGGCACTATGGCACTTCGTTAATAGGTTAGTTCTGGAAAATGCGTAAAAATGCCACTAAGTGTAACGAAACAATATACAAATGGTGTAAAAACAAGCATGGAGCATCAAAAATTATAGATACGTTTGAGACGTATCAGTAACCGTCGCTGTGAGTATTGTTTTTATTTTTGTCTTTTACTTTTATTTTACTTTGCTATGGAGAATTCTCCATTTGGTTTCCTATTTGGGAACACTTCTACCACTGCTGCACATGTTGATGAGCCACCACCACCACCACCTGCTCAAGTTGATCCTTTTAAAATATCTATAAAAATTGTTGAGCGTGTTATGGATAACTGTTATTCAGGAGATGGAACTGTCCATCCGGGTGATCACTTACTTTTTATACATGAATTATGTGAGTTGTTCAAGTGTGCAGGTATTTCACTGAGCCAGGTCAAGAGAAAGCTATTCTCTTTATCATTGAAAGGCAGAGCTGAGGAGTGGTATCGGCTGCTTAAAGATGGTCCATCTATTGCATGGGAGGAAATTGTGCCTCTCTTTTATTCCAAGTTTTATCCTCCAAGTGAAATTCATAAAGATCGTAATCGGATATATAACTTTTGGCCTCATGATGGATAGAGTATTGCCCAAGCGTGGGGGAGATTGAAGTTACTAATGCTCAAATGTCCCATTCATGAGCTCCCCAATAATATTGTTATTGATAATTTTTATGCGCGGCTTACTCTTCCTGATAAGGATTATTTGGATGCTTCTTGTTTTGGATCATTTACTCATATGAAGGAAGTTGCTAAGTGGAATCTCCCTGACCGTATCCAAGAAAATGCTGAAGGATGGGAAAACGACAAAGGTAGGAAGTCAGGTATTAATTATGATTATGAATGCATTAAAACTTTTATGGGAACCGATGACTTTCATAGTGTTAGCATTGCTTATGGTCTTGATTCTCAAATACTTGCCAATTGTCTTAAGGCTTTTGCCTCTTATCTTGATGTTCCAAAGAAAGATTGGAACAAATATCATGCGCCTTATAAAGATTCTATTAGTCATATTCCTGCTGCAGCTACTGAAGTTTGTACTTTTGATAGCATTGTGCCTGAACCTTATTTTGAGAAGACACCTTTCCCTGCTAAGGTAAAAAAGTATTCTACTTTGGTAAGTGACAAGGGTATAGCTAATAGAGCCCGCTAGTTGAGTACCCCTGAGGCCCGTTAAGTTAGGCCCAATTGTAATGATAGTCGAGATACGAGTTCTTACCGTATGTCGATATTGTAATCTGTATCGGACCCTACCCAATCCTCGAGACTTGGCCACCTATATATAGGGGCCAGGAGGGGACGGTGTAGGTCAGATTGAAAGCAAGCCAGGTTCAACATCCAAGTTTACTTTCGATATACACCTATTTCGACTAACTTTACCTTCGAGTTCATCCGATGCCCTATCTCCCCGATCCTAAGTCCTTCATCTAGGATATTTGTCGAGCTAACCCTCGTCAATTGGCGCTTACCGTGGGGACTCTGGGCGTTGGAATCATGAATTCGATGGCTTTTTCGCTTTTAGCCAACAGCAGTACAGAAGTCGACGAAAATCAAGAGACGGAGTTGACGATCGGAAGTTTAAGCATCTTAATCGGACACTCGGGTTTGACCCGCCTCTCGAATTTGACGAAACCAGATCCGTCGGCAAGTGAGCCCGAAACAATAGTAACGCTGGAATCATCGGAAGGCTCTTCCAGCGAGGTGAACTCGCCGGTCAGCTTAGGAGAAGCACCAATCGCAGAAGGCGACAAAATTCGGGAAAAACTCGACTTGGAAGAAAGAGCGTGTAAAACGCACAACAGTACAAGGGACTTCGCCGCTGGAAGTAGTGGCGTCTCCAAAAGAGTACACCAGCTATGCGTCATTATCACTGAAGCAGAAGAAGAAAACAACAACGAGGGAAGTAAAGGGGTCGACAGGCAAGTCGACAAAATAAAGGAACACAACAAAAAAAAGAAGGAGAAAGTTCACGTCTCAGCTGGAGAGTGGAGTATCATCATGTCAGCTATCAATCATGGCACAGAAGTACCCGAAGGATCAAGAAGAGAAGTTCTAATGGGATATCAGTACGCATTGCACCAGCATAGGAAGAAACTAAGAGAGGAAAGAGACATGTTTTTTCAAGATAATAACAGTATGTCAAAGGAAGAGTATTGGGATGATTATAGTGAGGATTCAGAGTACAGCAGGGAAAGGCGCGGATACCCAAAGCACAACAGAGGGGCAGCAGCGCAAAGTAGAGAGGAAAGGTATTCAAGAAGTATTACTCCACAGCTAGAGGAGGAGGAAGAAGACTTCGTGCAAGAAACACCAGAAGCAGCGCTGATAGCAGCACAGGCATATTTACTAACCACGCGGCCAGAACTCGGAGATCCGCGGGAAGACATGCACCAAGCTGCAATACGAAGCCTCGGGATAGTGGAAAACAAGATCAGGGGAAAAGGTCCAGAGACAAAGTCGACAAGCTACAGGGAAAGGCGCAAGGAGAAGTTCAAACACAAAATCACACGAAACGAGTATAGTGAGTCATCAGAAGAAGAAAGGCGACAAAAAAGGAGGGAGGATGCAAGAAATATAATAGCGCAGGCTCGAGTAAATAAATCGCGCCACGCCTGGAGGGAAGAAAATTATGAAGACGGCGAAAAAGAGATGGGTGCGTTGTGCTTTACCCGCAGGGTTCACAAAACGCGGGTACCCAAAGGATTCAAGTTACCACACGACCAACAAATATATGATGGGTCACAGGAACCTACCCTATGGTTATCAGATTATCTGCAGGCAGTACAGATGTTAGGGGGAACAAAAGCAACTGCAATGCAAAGTTTGCAACTACACCTCACTGGCGCAGCACGGTCCTGGTTGAATACTCTACCTAACGAATCCATCGGAAGCTGGGGAGAACTCGAAAGCCAATTCGCAAGAAATTTCCGCTCGACATATAAGCGCCCAGCATCACTGGAGGAAGTCAAAGCGTGTGTGCAAAGGAAAGGCGAAACTCTATGTTCTTATATACAGCGATGGAGTGTAATCAAAAACTCAGCAGAGGACGTCTCCGATGAAAGAGCAATAGACGCTTTTTCGGCCGGCCTTCATCGCTCAGATCTCGTGGAAGAGATAGGAAGAACAAGGCCAACGACAGTAGCCGAGCTAATGGAAGAAGCCAACAAATTCGCTGACGGAGAGGACGCATATAATAACAAAAGAGGACGTTCACCAAAAATCGACAGAACAAGTAGACAAAGGAGACGACACCGCAGCAGGGATAACCAAGGAAGGCAAAATCAGGTAGCCGCGGGTTACGAAGCAAGGGAAGAGGAAGGATATGAAAATAAGAGGTTTCAAGCAAAAGGAACAGAAAAACTAAGATACTCCGGCCCTTAGGCCGAAGACATGCTATACGGACCTTATCGAATCCACTACGCATATCTTGATGGAAAAAGAGTCTCAAATCACCAGATGAAGGATTGCAGAACTTTCCTGAGGCTACAAAGCGCCATGGGTTCAAGCCAAGGGGGATGGCAAGGAGAAAAATACACAAGTCAAGGATATCAAGTACAAAGGCTAGCGAGGCACCTAGAGTCGAATGTTTACATATCAGCAATGATTCAACCGGTGCCTAAGTCAAAGAAAGAGCGAAAGAGCATATCCAGGCAAGTAAACCTAGCAATATCATCGCCACCAGCCACCACAGAGTACTTGCGGTGGTCAGATCAACTAGTTAAGTTCAGCAGAGCAGACCACCCAAGGAAAGTTCCCAGGCCGGGCCACTCGCTAATGGTGTTAAAGGCGCAAATAGGAGGGTACGACATCGGGAGAGTGTTTATGGATGCAGGAAGTGGCATAAATCTAATATATGCTAGAACCCTGAAGGCAATGTGTATCTCACTGACAAGCCTGAAGCCAACAGATTGTTCTTTCCATGGAATAGTACCAGGAGCCGTAAATTACCCTCTGGGGAAAATAGAACTCGACGTCTGCTTCGGCAGCAGCAGCAACTATCGCAGGGAGAAGTTGGAATTTGAAGTTATGGACTGGCCATCACAGTACCACGCAATTCTAGGGAGCCCAGCATTTGCAAAGTTCATGGCAGTACCTCACTACGCGTATCTAACGTTAAAAATTCCAGGACCCAAAAGAACAATTACAGTGCAAGGGAGCTTTGAAGTAGCCAACACTTGCGACAGAGAATTCAATAGAATGGCGCAAACCTTCGGCATGACAGCTGACGAGGGTTAACTCGACAAATGTCCTAAATGAAGGACTTAGGATCGGGGAGATAGGGCGTCGGATGAACTCGAAGGTAAGATTAGTCAAAATATGTGTATATCGAAAGTAAACTTGGGTGTTGAACCTGGCTTGCTTTCAATCTGCCCTACACCGTCCCCTCCTGGCCCCTATATATAGGTGGCCAGGTCTCGAGGATCGGGTAGGGTCCGATACAGATTACAATATCGACATACGGTAAGAACTCGTATCTCGACTATCATTACAATTGGGCCTAGCTTAACGGGCCTCAGGGGTACTCAACTAACGGGCTCTATTAGCTATACCCTTGTCAGTAGCCCCTGAGATTCTACCAGAATTGCAGATTCGGGTTGAATCTCTAATCTTCAATTCTTCAACTTGATCAATTCTTCGACTTCTTCATATCTTCAAATCTTCGACTTGGTCTTTCGACTTATTTTATGATAATATTTCACAAGGGGTTTTGATGAACAAGCCTGACAACTCTGACGGATCAAGAGGTCGGTTAACTGCCGGAACAGATACTTGCCACCTACTTCAAACTCAATCCCCTTGGATTTGAATTCGGGATACCGGTCAAACCCACTCTTCTGCCGCATTTAGGACTTACAAAGAATGAATCCCAGTGATTCTCAGGGTACCCAGTGCGTCCACCAGGATTTTCTTCGCGTCGTAGACACGGATACATACCAGCAGAGCGCATCCATGTGCGTATACTAAGCCACACAGGACGGATCCCGGGGTCTTACCTTCGTGACAAGTCATGGCATTCGAGTTTCGTTGCGATAACGTAACTCGAGAATCTCATGTCGCAGTCAAATTTTGACTAAAAATATTCGGGTTTAAACAACCATAAAACTCGCTCCCGATGGGAGTAATACTCCTTCACTTCACATGCTCTAATGCTTGTCAAAAAATATCGTCGGGTGCGCGCTCAGCGCTCCCGATGGGAGTAGCCCCCGAGGCTATAGTCGAAAAAATACTTTTTCGAGTATAGGCTCAAATATAGTGTAGTCCATCATTATACTTCAACTCGAAATAACCTACTAATAACTTTTTGTTGAGTTTGCGTTCAGCATTCCAGATGGATATTGTACTCAACACTTTTGAAAGTAGTAGCCCCCAAGGCTATAGTCGAATTTTCTTCGGGTATAGTCTCATCGATTGATTTCTTGTATTGTCGGCGCCATCCTGTCGAACTTAATATTTCTCATATCGCCTTCTTCATGACGTCAGTGGGTAATTTTTAATATACGCCACTCTATGTGAGTGCGAACCGTTTTGTGGGCAGCATTGTAATTTTGCAGTTTTTTGACCGTTAGTGGGCTGCCGTTTCCGCTCTTTGCACCACGTCTCAGCCCACGTTCCTTCTCTGAGAAGGTATATAAAGGGGTAGTGGGGGATTTGTACTGTTTACCAGCTCATTCTCTCCGCCGCCGCCACCATCGTCGACCTCTGCTTCCTTCCTCTCACGCATAGCCCCCAAGCATGGATTAATAGATGCGCGTGAAGCACCTTGCCACCAAGAACACCATGGCCAAGACAACCTCCGCGACCAACTGGGTGCGCTCTGCCATCACGCAGATGGAGTTGGAGAAGGCCAAGACGGACGGCCTCATCTCCAGCAGCGATTCCATAAAATTCCCCAGCACTGAGCGGATCCCGCAGCCCCCGAGCGGTTATCGGGTAATGTTCCTTGCTTTCCTCCTCCGCGGCTTTTCTCTTCCTGCCCATGAATTTCTTTGTGGGCTTCTCTTTGTTTATGGTGTGCAGCTTCACCAGCTCACACCTAACTCCATCCTCCACATTGCTTGTTTTGTGACTCTTTGAGAGTCATTCTTGGGCATTGAGCCCCACTTTCTTCTCTGGAGGTCAATCTTCCGGCTTCGCCCCAATGTTGCCTTGTCCAGAAAACCCGAATTGGGCGGAGCCGTTATCTCTGTGTGCCCTGAGGCGCAATATCTGGAATTTTCTATGGCTGCGTCTGTCCAAGGGTGGAGGACCAAATGGTTCTATATTAAAGATCGCAAAGCCTCCCCCAAAGATGAATATGGCCTACCCCCTTTCGACGCCTCCAAGGAAGTGAAAAAATTGGTATCGTGGGATTCACTTCCCTCAGATGCGGAAATAGAACAGGTTGTTCCTCTTCTATCTCGCATCCAAGCTCTGAAAGGAGGCAAAGGAGGCGCATTGTCGGGTATTCAACTCATGGCGTTCTTCGTGCAACATCGAGTTCAACCCCTACAGCATCGCCTTACCAAGCTTTGGAGCTACTCTGGCTTGGAGGATCCTACTCGCGTCTCTGAAGATCTGATAGAGAAACAAGATGTCGACAAGCGAGTCAGGAGCCTCACCAAGCTCACCAAGGATCATGCGGTTGCTGATTTGACCGCTGATTACTTCGACTCCGTGCACCCCCTACCCGAGGTATGTATCTGTTTGTTTTTTGTTCACTTGCTGTAGAATTTCGTGTGTCTCGAACTGTGTTTTTCTTTGCCTTGGTTATTCTACTAACTTGTTCGTGTGCAGGGGCACCAATTCCTTCTTTTGCACCCTCCTCTTCCAGAGGAAGGGCCTCTTCCGGCTGATCTGGCCTCTTCTGTATCTGAAGCCCCCGAGGCTGAAGAAAATCAGGACGGAGATGATGCCGAAGAATCAGAAGAGGACACTAGTTCATCGACATCGCCTCCTCCTGTGCTCTCTGAAGACACTGGCGTGGACAAGAAGAGGAAGCGTGTCGACGAATTTGCTTCTTCGAGTTCCTCCCTGCAGAAAGCAGCGGCTGATAAAGCCTCTGTTTTTGTAGGAGACATTGAGTACTTTGATCTCCTGGCATCGTAAGTATTTCTTCGAATTCTGCAATTGCACCGTACTTGTTTTCTTTCTGTCGCGTTATACATGACTTGTTTTCATCTTGTAGTGATGACGAGGAGCCGCCAAAAGATGCTACGGCTGCTCCTTTGACTTCGCCTGCAACTACTGATGAGCCTGCTGAGCAAGAAATTGCGCCGAGGGTTACCAGGGCTTCTGTCAAGAAGATTCCTGCGGCTCGAAGCCTCAAACGCTCAAAGAAGGCCAAAGAAGCCGACGTTTCTCTTGAAGCTCATGCATCTACGGTTTCCCCCGATGATGTGAGTAACTTCCTTTGACTTGTTTTCCTTGTATACACTTATGCCCTTACACGCCCTTTTTCCCAGGCGTTGTTGAAGAGATTCATCACCCTGGGCACTGAATGTGCTGAGTACCTAAAGGTTGCGAAAGCTTCTGAAGGTACGCTTGGCATCTTGTCGTTACTTTTCCTCTATGCTTATCTTTTGTTGTTTATTTGACTTCCTTTCTTCTTTTGATGTAGCTGCTCTAGCAACGGCCAATGCCCGTATTGCATCTCTGGAAGCCGAGCTTAGTGCTTCGCAGAAAGCCTATGATGTTGCGACCGCCGCCAAAGCAAGCGCTGAGAAATCGCAAAAGTCAGCGCTTGGTAAGGCGAAGAAAGCTGAAAAAGCTTTGGCCGATGCCAACAAGGAACATTCCCAGCGGGAGCAGGCCGTGGCGGAGCGTCTTCGCACGATGTCTGCTGCTGCTGAAGGTAAATACTCGCCTTGTCTTCTTTTTCGACTGCTATTAAGTTGATGTTCTTGCTAACGCTTTTCCTTTTCTTCTGTTTCTTTTGCCCCCTTTGTTGTGCAGGTTTTACCAGGGTGTCTTCGTTTTCTTCACAACCGGGCGATGATCCTCTGATGACCGCGGTCAACCTACTCGAAGCAAACTGGATATCTATCCAGGAGATCTTTGAGTTGGTGAGCCGCGTTCTGACGCGATTGTTCTTCGGGTTGTGGCCGAAGAAGAAGGCAGAGGTTCTGAAGGATAACTTGGAGAAACTTGCCAAGGCCTTCGATACAACTGAAGATCCCACCCTCCAGCTGAAGGGGCTATCTCTGAAGCGTGGTGCTGAGGGTGCCATTGCACTTTCTTATGCACATGGTGCGGACTTCGACTGGGAGAAGGTGAGCTCTCCCCATGGCCGTACCCATGCTGAGTTGAAGGCTTTCTTCGAGAAGGCGAAGAAGTTGGCGCCCGCACTGGTGGCGATTATTTCTCCTTCGACAGCCTTCGCGGCATCTACTGTGCCACCTCCAGCGGCGGAAGAACCTGCGCCTCCGTCGACTGTTGGCGAGGAGTTTATCATGCCTTCTTCTGCCACGGAGCAAAATACTGAGGTGGCGTAGACTCGGCTTCTCTGTAGATTTTAATTTATGCTTTTGATTGTAAAGACCTTTAGCTTTGTGCAACCCGAGAACTTTAATCAGAGGGTTTGCACTAATGTAAATATGTTTCCTCTTTATGAAATGTTGTGATATCTTGCTGAGATGTGTCTCCTTTCTTTTCCTTTTGACTTACAGTCGATGCGCATCAATGAGCCTTTGAGTTGCGGCCATGCTCCTTCCTTTGCCCGCACGTTCGGCTCTAAGATTTCGTCGACTCCTCGCCGATGCAGCCAATGCACAGAGTACTCTTCGAGGATTTCCGACCTAGAGTCTCGCTTGACTTTGGCCAAACGCCAAGCACAGATGGCTATGGACAAAGCTAGCAAAGCTTGTGGTCTGACGAAGCGAATATCCATTCTTGATGACAAGGTGTCTAGCTTGATGGCGAGGATTGTGCATCATGAAGAATGCAACTCTTTTGTCCTTGGCATTATCGAGTCTGCCTGTGAGATGTTGCGATGTAAGTTTCTTTTCGACTTGGCTTTTTCCCTTCTTGCTTCACTGCTGTTTTTGTGATATCCTTTGCCATCGTAGGCACCTGTTTGGATTTCGCTGCTGAGGATCATCGAGTCACCGAGCGAAATGCAGCTCTGGAAAAAATGTCCGCGGGTGTTGAAATTTTGTGGTCTGATCCTCGACGCCGAAATGCTATTGTACTGCTTCAGGATCGCGCCCAACACATTGGCGAGTCAGTTGATGGCTGCAGGAGAGCTCTCATGACTATGCACTCTGTTATGCTTCCTCGCAATCCTTTGCCTGCAACTTTCCCGCTGCTTCTCGATACTTTTAGATCCAGCAAGCGTATTCATAGATTGATAGAGCTGAATTTAGTGGCAGGCGCCAATTTTGCTCTTGGGTGGATACGCAAGTGGCACCCAAGACTCAATTATAGCTCTATGTCCCTGAGTTTAGCTCCGGGTGGGGCTAGTCTGCGAGTACATGTGGAGAATACGTTGCAACCTGCTCGAAGACTTGTAGCTAGGCTATTGCAAGCAGATGCCGCATTTTTCCGCAAGTACCACTATTTAGATCCATTAGGTGTAGATGACTCTGACAACCCGCTATTGTAATACTTGTGCACCTATGGAACGCGAGAGTTTCTTACTTTGCGACTGTATGTCTGAAATTTGTTCTCAGAGCGTTTTTGTATGATTCGTGCGTTTGTCGCATTTTTTCTTTGAAAGACTCGTAAACTCAAATATGAGGAATGTTTTGTCTTTATTATACTTGTAATGTAAGATAAATGGGGTGACCCAAGAGATCCGGCCTATGACCTGTGTTCTAGATCTAGAGGGCATTGCCCCTGGTATAACTCGTGGCTTTTATAGCCTTATTCTTCTACTCTACTTTTGTTGTTCTTGATGCTTATGCCGTTGTGGCCTTCTCTTCTTCTCCTGTAACTTTGCCTTCTCCTGACGCTTCTACTCGTGGTTTCTTCATCTCTGGCTCTGCGGCGCGTTCTTCGAGTAGCTTGATGCCTTCCGTAGTCGTGCCTTTCACCTTTTCTGCATAGTTGGCTACCATGCCAAAGTTTTGCGCCATCTTGTGGAACTCCTTGTCGCAAAGATCTGAGACTTCAAAGCTTCCCTTTACTGTGATTATTCCCTTTGGTCCTGGCATCTTGAGTACTAGATATGTATAGTGAGGTACTGCCATGAATCGCGAAAATGCGGGTCGCCCGAGGATCGCATGATACTGAGATGGCCAGTCCATGACCTCGAAGTCTAGCTTTTCTCTTCTATAGTTTTGCCGGTTGCCAAAGCAAACGTTGAGTGCTATTCGACCTAGTGGATAATTGGCACTTCCTGGTACGATCCCATGGAAGGAACAGTCCATTGGCTTCAGGAATTCTAGTGATATATGCATTGCTCTGAGTGTTTTTGCATATATCAAATTGATTCCACTTCCCGCGTCCATGAATATTCTATCGACATCATATGCACCAATTTGAGCTTTGAGTACCAAAGGCGCATTTCCCGGCCGAGGCACTGTTATAGGGTGATCTTCCCTGTTGAACTCGATTAGTTGCTCTGACCAGTGTAGATATTCCGTTGTAGCTGGAGGTGAAGTAACTGCTAGATTGACTTGTCGAGTAATGCTCTTTTCTTCTTTGTTTGACTTGGGCATGGGTTGTATCATTGCTGTGATGTGTCCCTTAGATGGAACGTACCCTTCGTCGTCATCGTGTCCTTGGTTTGGCTGGTCTTGTCCTAGAGGAGCTCCATTGTTCCCTTGCTGATTTGTGGCAGGTTTGTTGCTTCCTTCGTATCCTTGTCGCCTTGCTTCGGTTTGTTTGTTTAGTGCTGCCTCTTGTAGCTTCAAGAATGTGGTGCAATCTTTCATTGCATGCCTAGATACTCGCTTCCCATCGACGAATGCTGAGTGTATATGGCAAGGTCCATTTAGCATGTCTTCTAGCGACGGGTTATACTCTCTGGATTCTCTTGTGGGAAACTTTCTATAGTCCTCCTTTCCGTAGCTTCGATATCCCGAGCTTCTGTGCTCGCTTCCTTGATAGCTGTTGTCCTTATACCCCGCGGCTTTGGCTGTCAGGGCCGTAGTTATCGTAATTTCAGGATCGTCTTCTTTGACTTCCATATCTATTTCTTCTATCGTCCTCTGGGGATCGTGTCCGCTTGTTGTTGCACGCGTCTTCTCCGTCTGCGAATCTATTTGCTACGTCCATGAGGTCTGATACTGTTTTCAACTTAATTATGCCCATCTCTTCGACTAGGTCTCTTCGCCTTAATCCAATTATGAATGCGTCTATTGCTCTTTCGTCTGAAACTTTGACTGCTGAGTTTTTGATTAGACTCCATCTTTGGATGTATGCCCGTAATGTTTCGTCATGTTGCTGCACACATGCTTTGACTTCTTCTATTGATGTCGGCCGCTTGTATGTTGACCTGAAGTTGCTTGTGAATTGCTTTGTGAGGTCTTCCCAGCTTCCGATAGTTTCTTTCTCTAGTTTACTCAACCATGACCTTGCTGCGCCGGTGAGGTGTAGTTGCAAACTTTGCATTGCTGTTTCTTTGGTTCCTCCCAATATTTGTACTGCTTGCAAATAGTCTAAGAGCCATGACTGTGGTTCCTGTGATCCATCGTACTTTTGTTGATCATGAGGTAATTTGAACCCCTTGGGAACTAGTGTGGTGCAAACCCTGCGGGTAAAGCATGATGCCCCCATCTCCTTTTCGTCGTCTTCATAGTCGCGTTTTTTGTTTGGAGATCGGGATCTTCGGGTTCCTCCATGTTGTTTTGGTGATGGCGATCGAGATCGTTGATTGCTACTTCTGCGCCGAGGACTATTGTGACGGCGAGGTGACCTTGGCTTGTGCGCTTCTTTGTGGTGATGTGCTTCCTCTACTTTTGCTGATAGCTTGTGACCCACCATGTTTAGTCCGTTCAATGCTGCCCTATGCATATGTTCCCTAGGATCCCCCGGGCTTGGTTGAGTTGTGAGCAGATATGTTGAGCTGCCACTAGTGCTGCTTCAGGAGTTTTTGGTACGATGTTTCCTTGTTCGTCAACCGATAGGAAGGACGAGTCGAGGTTTTTGGAAATGCTTTGCCTGTCGGAGTACTCAAGGTTGTCGTACCTTGAACCATGTCAACGATTTCTCCTTGCGTTAGTATGTGATGCGTCACTCCGCGCTTTACGAGCGGCGTTGCTGGCTGCAATAGCTGATTCTTTTCTTTTCTGTATCTCTATTTTTTCTTTTGCTAGTTGCTTTGCCTGCTGTCTTAGGGCATAATGATACCCCAAGAGCATGTCTTTGCTGGAATTGGATGGTATTGATGTGCCGTTTTCCACAGCTTCCCTTATTATTCTCTATTCGTCGGCTGATAGTCGAATTTTTTCCCTTGTTGTGATGGATTCTGTTGTTTGCCCTTCTGCTAGATGATTTGCTCCTCTGTTGATGTTTGCTGGGTTTAACACTAGATTGTTGTTTTTGTCGAACTCTTCTGAATTGTCTCCTACAATGGCGAGCACTTGGCATTGTTTGCCGATGTTGCTATTAAAGCTTGAGAAGATCGTGTCACCATCTTCAGAAAGCTCTAATCCTGTCTTCCATGTATCTGTTGACTTGTCTGAGATATCGTCGAGGCAGATCATGAGATCTTCGAGTTGGACCCCGACATCGAAATTTTCCATTGTTTCATCGCCTTCTGCGATTTTTCCTTTTTGTACTTCTCCTAAGCTGACCGGCGAGTTTACCTCGCTAGAAGAGCCTTCAGAATACTCCATCATTGCTAATGTTTCGGGCTCACTTGACGATGGAACTTGTTTCGTCAGATCTGAAAGGCGAGATGAACCCGATGGCCCGATGAGGATGCTCAAACTTCCGATTGTTATCTCCATCTCTTGATTTTTGTCGAATTCTGCACTTATGTTGGCTAAAAGCGAAAAAGCCGTCGAATTCATGATTCCAACGCCCAGAGTCCCCACGGTCGGCGCCAATTGACGAGGGTTAACTCGACAAATGTCCTAAATGAAGGACTTACGATCGGGGAGATAGGGCATCGGATGAACTCGAAGGTAAGATTAGTCGAAATATGTGTATATCGAAAGTAAACTTGGGTGTTGAACCTGGCTTGCTTTCAATCTGCCCTACACCATCCCCTCCTGGCCCCTATATATAGGTGGCCAGGTCTCGAGGATCGGGTAGGGTCCGATACAGATTACAATATTGACATACGGTAAAAACTCATATCTCGACTATCATTACAATTGGGCCTAGCTTAACGGGCCTCAGGGGTACTCAACTAACGGGCTCTATTAGCTATACCCTTGTCAACAGCAGAATATGAGAGGCTGAAAGGAGAAACCGATCATAATGTGCTACCCGACGTTGGACGATCCCAGCCAGATCAGGCTTTCGACACAACTCAGGATTCGAAGAAGATCCAGGTCCACCCTACGAAACCAAACAAGACAACATCGATTGCGGTAAACCTGGATCCCGCATAGGAAAGCGCGGTCGTTGAGTTCCTCCATGAGCGCTGGGAAATCTTCGCCTGGTGTCCTTCAGACATGCCAGGGGTTCCCAGGGAACTCGTCGAGCATGCATTAAATGTAGATCCTAAAGCAAAGCCAGTCAAGCAACCATTGCGACGATTTGATGAACCCAAAAGGAAGGCAATAGCATCAGAATTGCATAGGCTAGAAAGCGCCGGATTTATCAGAGAAATAAAAACTTCGAGTTGGGTATCCAATCCAGTCATCGTACCCAAGAAAAACACAGACATACAAAGAGTATGTGTCGACTACACATCTCTCAATAAGCATTGTCCAAAGGATCCCTTCCCTCTACCCCGCATCGATCAGATAATCGATTCAACAGTGGGATGCGCAAGGCTTTCCTTTTTGGACGCATATTCTGGTTACAACCAGATCAAGTTGAAAAAAGAAGACGAAGAAAAGACAGCCTTCATCACACCGTATGGGGTGTTTTGCTATCAAGTAATGCAGTTCGGCCTAAAAAATGCAGGAGTTGGCAAGGGCTGCGGGTGCGCGCCTAGCCGACCCGGGTTCGAGTCCCCCCAGACTCCCTAATGGTGCTCATGTTGCTTCTTCTTAAAAACAATGCCCTGGGTGCTAGTGCCCATGGGTCTCATTTTAAAAAAAAATGCAGGAGCAACTTATCAACGGATGATGCCAAACTGCCTTGGGGGCCAAATAGGACGCAACATCCAAGTCTACATAGACGATGTAGTCATCACCACAAGAGAGGAGGAATCCCTAATCAGCGACTTGGCAGAAACCTTCGACAACCTGAGCAGGTACAAGCTTAAGCTTAACCTGACAAAGTGTTCCTTCGGCGTATCGGCAGGACTACTCTTAGGGTTCCTGGTGTCAGCACGAGGAATAGAGGCGAACCCAGAGAAGATCCAAGCAATTTTAACAATGGGGAAACCCACGAAACTACACGACGTACAGAAACTCGCAGGACGCGTCGCGGCACTAAGTCGTTTCGTTGCTCGATTGGGAGAAAAGGCGCTCCCTTTCTATGCACTTATGAAGAAGTCAGATGATAAATTTGAATGGACAGAAGAAGCAGACGCAGCTTTTGCGCAGCTGAAAAAAGTGCTCTCCATGCCACCAGTGCTGGTCGCACCAAAAGAAAAAGAGTCACTACTACTCTACATCGCCGCGACCCATCTGGTGGTGAGTACAGTATTAGTAGTCGAAAGAAGTGAAGAAGGAAAAGCCCACGGCGTCCAGAGGCCGGTATATTTCATCAGTGAAGTACTATCTCCGACAAAACAGAGGTACTCGCATTATTAAAAGCTTGCATATAGTGTTTTTACAACAGCACAAAAATTGCGACAGTACTTTGCGGTGCACCCAATTATAGTGGTCAATGAAGCGCCACTATCGAACATATTGAACAATCCTTCAGCAATAGGACGTGTCTCTTTGTGGGGAATCGAATTATCTCCCATGGACATCACGTACGAAAAAAGGAAGGCGATCAAGTCGCAAATCTTGCCAGATTTCACAGCAGAGTGGCTGGAGCTGCAGAGCACGGGACCGCCAGATTTATCGAGTGTCTGGACAATGTACTTCGACGGTTCTAAGAGAGTCCAAGGCATAGGCGCAGGAGTAGTCTTGATATCGCCGCATGGCGACAAACTGAAGTACGTTTTAAGGATGAGTTTTTCGCAGGCCTCTAACAATGAAGCAGAATACGAGGCTTTGTTGCATGGAATGAAGATGGCCAAAGCATGTGGAGCAACTCGCCTAAAAATATTTGGAGATTCAAACCTTGTCGTCCAACAAGTTATGAACAGGTGCGACACAATTAATGACAACATGATGGCCTACAAGAACTTATATCACTATCTCGAAGGAACATTCGATGGATGCGAAGTCTCGCACATCAGCAGAAATAGCAACGAAGAAGCCGACAATTTAGCAAATATTGGGTCACAGTGTTTGCCCGTGCCATCTGGAGTCTTCTGGGAAGAAATAGTGGAAAGGTTGATAAAAAGCGTCAAAAGTTCGACTACTGCAGCAGGCTCGGGGGCTGCGCCAGAACCCGAAGAAGTCATGATGATAGAAGAAACCTGGATGCAGCCATATCTCGCATACATGATAAATAAGCAGTTACCAGAAGATGCAGTGGAAGCCAAGAGAATAACTCGACGATCAAAAGCATTTGTCGTATTGCAGTGGAAATTATACAAAAAGAGCATAACTGGCGTTTTGCAGCGTTGCGTAACACCTCAAGAAGGGCAAGTAATATTAAAAGATATACATGCCGGAGTATGTGGCCATTATGCTAGCAGCAGGGCAATAGCGGCAAAAGCATTTCGAGCAGGATTCTATTGGCTCATAGCCATTGAAGACGCGAAAGATATAGTTCGGAAGTGTGAAGCATGTCAAAGATTCGCATCTCGACCACACGCGCCAGCAGCAGAGTTACAGCCAATACCATTGTCTTGGCCCTTTGCACAATGGGGCCTCGATATGGTAGGGAAGCTGCACAAATCCTGGCCAGGAGGGCATGTTTACATGCTAGTGGTAGTCGACAAATTTATCAAGTGGGTGGAAGCAGCCCCGGTAACAACTCAAGATTCGACAGCAGCAATCAATTTCATTAATTCAATAGTGTTCCGCTTCGGTGTACCATATAGCATCATCACGGACAACGAAACAAACTTCACTTCAAAGGAATTCAAGAGTTACTGTGAAGGTTTGGGAATCAAGCTCAAATTCGCATCCGTAGCACACCCAAAGACAAATGGGGAAGTCGAAAAAGCCAATGGCCTAATATGCAATGGGATAAAAAAGAGGCTCTTAGCACCTCTCGAGAAAGCCAAGAGCGATTGGGTAGATGAATTGCCCTCCGTTCTTTGGAGTTTAAGAACCACGCCTAACGCAGCTACTCAAGAAACTCCTTTCTTCCTGGTTCACGGCGCAGAAGCCGTGCTTCCAGTTGAAGTTACACACGAAGCTCCAAGAGTGACGGCATACGACGAAGTAACCTCAACAGAAGCGTTACAGGACGACGTCGATGCACTGGATGAAGCAAGAGATAAAGCATTAGAAAGAGCCACGCAGTATCAATAGAGCCTGCGGAACTACCATAGTAGTCGAGTTCATCCGCGATCCTTTTTGGTGGGAGATTTAGTCTTACGACTCCGGCAGGACAGCCACGGCAAGTTAGAGTCCCCTTGGGTGGGACCTTACATCGTCACAGAAGTGATACCAGGAGGAGCTTATCGACTACAAGACAAGAAGACAGGAAAAGACGAGAGCAACCCATGGAATGCGGAGCAGCTACGACGTTTTTACGCATAGAAGAAATCTAATGGTATTAGTAACTTCGAGTTAACCCTCTGAACCCAGAACATGAGGCCATAGGTCGGGTTCCTTGGGTTGAACTCGACAAATTGTACAAATATTTTACTTCTCCGCTCGGAGGCTTCAACCCTTGGGTCGTACGAAAGAAAGTTTTATCACAATACGGAGATCTTTTATACTACTAGGTTGTGCAAACAACCTGATATTCTTCAAGCAATATAATTGTTTCACAAGAACCCGATAAATATAAAGCATGCCTCGAAACAACGATTTGTTCCCATGGTCTATTAAAAGCATTAAAGCCAAATACGAGTATTCATTACAGATAGCATGGCAATAAGGCAACTAGAAAAGAAGATTACATAAAGAAGATTCTAATGGAAGTGTACTTCAGCCTCGTACTCCTTCTGGCATTGAGTAACGTCGTATATCCTCACGTCAAACTTGGACGTGCCAATATGGAAGTCGAAGGTCATGAAGAAACCTCACTGGATGTCGTGGTCATCCACAAACTCTGACCAGCCGCCCTTGAAATATTGCTCGCCAGCGCTGTCGTACCAGACTTCAACCTGGTAGGGAGTACCTCCCCTAGAATGTTCACGCAGAATTGCTTCACGCAACTCACGCCCATCCATGAATTGGGTGAACTTTAGAGGCAGCCGTTGAATCTCCCGGCACTACGCACCGGCGATGCAGAAAAACGAGTATATCCTTGGTTGAGAAGAAGTGTTACCAGAAGGTACGCTTGGACCTGGGGCGGCACCGGTCACCTTTGGTTTATTCTTACTACCGGCCGGATGGCCGGGACGCTGCTTCACCGGGACGGACGACGAGGATCCTACAGCAGCTGGAGTTTTCTTATTTTTGCTGCCACGAGGGCGGCCACGACCCCGCGGTGCCATCGGGGAGCCAAGGTTCAGGCGAGACCCATCTGCATCAGCCATGTGGAAAAGTAGGGAGAAAAGAAATCCTAGATGAAAAAGAAGATGATGCGGTGGAGGATGAATCTGTTTAGGGTTTTTACCCTCACCAAAGGTGCTTTATTTATAAGCACATATTAACGGGCCTCCCTGGAAGCAAGGCCCATAAAATATTTACAAAGGAGTTAAATTCTGCACATAGCAGACGATAATAACAAAGAGAAAAAGAATGTATCATAGAAGGTATGAAAAACCTCGCCTTGGGCTCGGCGGCTTACAACAGGAAGAAGAAGAAGGAATAGAAGAAGTCAATTTGAGCCTATGATTGACTACAAGTATCCAACCATAGCCTCGGGGGCTACTCCCATCGGGAGCGCTGAGCGCGCACCCGATAGAAAATAAGAGAATCAGCAATGAAGATGAAGAAAGTTACGATCGAAACAGTACGAGCCGCTCAACATTTCGACAACCATAAAACATCGACTACATAGTCGACAAAATATAGAGCGACTACTCCCATCGGGAGTTACTTGGGAGAAGTTAACATAATTCGAAATTCTTTGATATTTCATCAGTCAAAAGAGACCGCGACATATGATTCTCGAGCTACGTTATCGCAACGAAACTCGAATGCCGTGATTTATCACGAAGGTAAGACCCCGGGATCCGTCCTATGTGGCCTAGTATACGCACATGGATGCGCTCTGCTGGTATGTATCCGTGTCTACGACGCGAAGAAAATCCTGGTGGATGCACTGGGTACCCTGAGAATCACTGGGATTCATTCTTTGTAAGTCCAAAATGCGGCAAAAGAGTGGGTTTGACCGGTATCCCGAATTCAAGTCCAAGGGGATTAAATTTGAAGTAGGTGGCAAGTATCTGTTCTGGCAGTTAACTGACCTCTTGATCCGTCAGAGTTGTCAGGCTTGTTCATCAAAACCCCTTGCAAAATATTATCATGAAAATAAGTCGAAAGACCAAGTCGAAGATTCAAAGATATGAAGAAGTCGAAGAATTGATCAAGTCAAAGATTTAAAGATTAGAGATTCAACCCGAATCTGCAATTCTGGTAGAATCTCAGGGGCTACTGACAAGGGTATAGCTAATAGAGCCCGCTAGTTGAGTACCCCTGAGGCCCGTTAAGCTAGGCCCAATTGTAATGATAGTCGAGATACGAGTTCTTACCGTATGTCGATATTGTAATCTATATCAGACCCTACCCGATCCTCGAGACCTGGCCACCTATATATAGGGGCCAGGAGGGGACGGTGTAGGTCAGATTGAAAGCAAGCCAGGTTCAACACCCAAGTTTACTTTCGATATACACCTATTTCAACTAACTTTACCTTCGAGTTCATCCAACGCCCTATCTCCCCGATCCTAAGTCCTTCATCTTGGACATTTGTCGAGCTAACCCTCGTCAATAAGTGTGTCTAATAAAAGCACTAAGAAAGCTGTAGAGCCTGATGAGCAAATTACTATTAAGTCTCCTGTAGCTATATTGAAGGACATTGTTACTAAAGATGTAGGGGATGAATATATTCTTTTTTGTGAAGATGCTTCTAACATTATCTCACATCCTAAAAGGCATAGGAAAACAAGTGTTCCTGTTATTTCTGACAGGATTGGAGATCATTGCTATTATGGTTTATGTGACATTGGTGCTAGTGCAAGTGCCATTCCCTTAGAGCTTTACAAAGAAATTATGCATGAGATTGGCGCTTGTGAACTTGAAGATATTGATGTGGTTGTTCAGCTTGCTAACAGAGAGAATGTTTGGCCTCTTGGTATTGTTCGAGATGTGGAAGTTTTATGCGGTAAGACTAAATACCCCACTGATTTTCTAGTACTTGGTAAGGAGGCTAGTAAAACTTGTCCTATTATTTTTGGTAGACCCTTTTTGAATACTTGTGGCGCCATGATAGACTGTAAGAAGGAGAATTTTTTACTAAGTTTAATGGAGAGTCTTATGAGTTTAATTTTTCCAAGTTTGCTAAGACTTCTTATGAAAATAACATGCCTAATGAAAATTTTCGAGTTGAACAGCTTGCTTCTATTGCTCTTGCTCCTAATAATGCTTTGCAGCAATTCATGGAAGATCATAAGAGTGATGTTTTCACTAAGGAAAGAGAAGAGATTGATGATATCTTCCTTCGTCAACAACCGTTAATCAAGCACAATTTACCTGTGGAGGATCTTGGTACCACTTTGCCACCTAAGGAAGATCCTGTTTTTGAATTAAAACATTTACCTGATGATCTTAAATATGCTTATATAGATGATAAGAAAATATATCCTGTTATTATTAGTTCTAAGCTTTCAGGAAAGGAAGAAGAAAGATTATTGGAGATATTGAGGAAACATCGAGGAGCTATGGGATATACTCTTGATGATTTAAAAGGGATTTGTCCCACTTTATGTCAGCATGCTATTAACATGGAGAAAGACGCGAAGCCGGTTGTGGAGCATCAACGTCGCTTAATTCCCAAGATGAAGGATGTGGTAAGAAATGAGGTATTGAAGCTCCTTGATGCTGGTATTATTTATCCTATTGCTGATAGTCAATGGGTTAGTCCTGTTCATTGTTTTCCTAAGAAAGGAGGTATGACTGTTGTGCCTAATGAGAATAACGAGCTTATTCCTCAAAGGGTAGTAGTTGGTTATAGGATGTGTATTGATTATAGGAAAGTTAACAAGGTTACTAAGAAAGATCATTATCCTTTACCATTTATAGATCTGATGCTAGAAAGGTTGTCTAAGAAGTCGCACTTTTGTTTTCTTGATGGTTATTCCGGTTTCTCTCAGATTGATGTTAGGAAGGAAGATCAAGAGAAAACCACCTTTACTTGTCCTTATGGAACTTATGCTTATAGACGCATGCCTTTTGGTTTATGTAATGCTCCTGCTACTTTTCAAAGATGCATGTCTGCTATTTTTCATGGCTTTTGTGAAGAAATTGTGGAGGTTTTCATGGACGACTTCTCCGTCTATGGAACTTCTTTTGATAATTGTTTGCACAATCTTGATAAAGTTTTGTAGAGGTGTGAAGAAACTAATCTTGTTCTTAATTGGGAGAAATGCCACTTTATGGTAAATGAAGGAATTGTCCTTGGACATAAAATTTCTGAAAGAGGTATTGAAGTTGACAGAGAAAAAGTTGAGGCAATTGAGAAAATGCCCTGTCCCAGAGATGTTAAAGGTATCCGTAGTATTCTTGGTCATGCTGGTTTCTATAGGAGGTTTATTAAAGATTTCTCTAAGATTTCAAAGCCTCTTACTAATATTCTTCAAAAAGATGTACCATTTGTCTTTGATGATGATTGTAAGGAAGCTTTTGAAACTCTTAAGAAGGCTTTAACTACTGCTCCTATTGTTCAACCACCTGATTGGAATTTACCCTTTGAAATTATGTGTGATGCTAGTGATTTTGCTATTGGTACTGTTCTTGGACAGCGCGTAGATAATAAGTTGAATGTTATTCATTATGCTAGTAAGACTCTTGATGCTGCTCAGAAGAATTATGCTACCACTGAGAAAGAGTTTCTTGCTGTTGTTTTTGCATGTGATAAGTTTAGATCTTACATTGTTGATTCTAAAGTTACTATTCATACTGATCACGCTGCTATTAGATATCTTATGACTAAGAAGGATGCTAAGCCTAGGCTTATTAGATGGGTGTTGCTTTTACAAGAGTTTGATTTGCATATCGTAGATAGGAAAGGTGCTAAAAATCCCGTGGCTGACAATTTGTCTAGATTGGAAAACATTTCTTTTGATCCTATTCCTGTTAATGATAGTTTTCCAAATGAACAGTTGGCCGCAATAAATGTAACTTCACGAGACCTTCCTTGGTATGCTGATTATGCTAACTTTATTGTTTCCAAGTATTTGCCTCCAACCTTTACACCTCAGCAAAGAAGAAAAGTCTTCTATGATTTGAGGCATTATTTTTGGGATGACCCACACTTATATAAAGAAGGAGTTGATGGTATTATGCGAAGATGCATACCAGAATATGAGCAACAAGAAATATTGAGGAAATGCCATGGAAGCGCTTATGGAGGACATCATGCTGGAGATAGAACCGCACAAAAGGTTCTACAATCAGGTTTTTATTGGTCAACGCTCTTTAAAGATGCTAGAAGGTATGTTTTATCTTGTGATGAATGTCAAAGAGTTGGTAATATTTCTAGACGCAATGAAATGCCTATGAATTACACTCTTGTTATTGAACCATTTGATTGTTGGGGATTTGACTTTATGGGTCCTTTTCCTCCTTCAAAAGGCTATACCCACATACTTGTTGATGTTGATTATGTTACTAAATGGGTAGAAGCCATACCTACAAAGAGTGCCGATGGTGAGACTTTGTTAAAAATGCTTAAGGATGTTATTTTTCCTAGGTTTGGTGTGCCTAGATATCTTATGACTGACGGAGGTTCTCATTTTATTCACGGTGGTTTTAGAAAAACTCTTGCTAGATATGATGTTAATCATAGAATTGCTTCTGCTTATCATCCCCAAACTAGTGGGCAGGTAGAGTTGTCAAATAGAGAGATCAAGTCTATCTTGCAGAAGACTGTCAATAGATCTAGGAAAAATTGGGCTAGCAAGTTAAACGATGCTTTATGGGCTTATAGAACTGCTTATAAGAACCCCATGGGCATGTCTCCTTATAAGATGGTTTACGGAAAAGTGTGTCACTTGCCTTTAGAATTAGAACACAAAGCTTTTTGGGTAGTGAGAGAGCTTAATAGGGATTTTAAACTCGCCGGTAAGAAAAGGTTGTTAGATTTGAGTTCTCTAGATGAGTGGAGAAGCGAAGCGTATGAGAATGCCAGACTTTTCAAAGAGAAAGTCAAGCAATGGCATGATAAGAGAATTCTTAAAAGAGATTTTCATGTTGGTGAGAAAGTTCTATTGTATAGGTTGATACGTCTCCGACGTATCTATAATTTTTGATGCTCCATGCTTGTTTTTACATCATTTGCCTACTGTTTCATTACACTTCGTGGCACTTTTATGCATTTTCTGGAACTAACCTATTAACAAGTCGCCACAGTGCCAGTTCCCTGTTTTCTGCTGTTTTTGTGTTTCAAAAGTGATACACAGGAAATATTCTCGGAATTGGACGAAACAAGTTCCTGAAGTCTTATTTTCCCGGAAGCTTCCAGAGATCCGAAGAGGAGTTGGAGGGGGGCCACGAGGGCCCCACACACCAGGGTGGCGCGGCCAGGGGCCTGGCCGCGCCCCCTATGTGTGAGAGCCCCTCGGGCCACTTCTGACGATGCCCCTTCGCTTATAAAGACCCCCCGACGAAAAAAACCTAAGTACCCGATCAATTTTCCAGAATACATCGCGATCCGCCGCCGCCGTCGACCCGAAGATCGGGAGGGTCCAGAAGCTCTTCCCGGCACCCTGTCGGAGAGGGGAATCGCCACCAGAGGTCTTCTTCATCGCCATGCTTGCCTCCGGAGCGATGAGTGAGTAGTCTACCTTGGACTATGGGTCCATAGCAGTAGCTAGATGGTTGTCTTCTCCACCATGTGCTTCATGTTTAGATCTCATGAGCTGCCCTACATGATTGAGATCACCGTTATGTAATTCTACATGTTTGGTTTGTTGGGATCCGATGAATATTGGTGTTATGATTGAGTTGCTATACTGAAATATATCTTATGTTATCTCTATGTTGTTTATGATCTTGCATGCTCTCCGTTGTTAGTAGCTATCTTGGCCGAGTAGTTGCTAGTGACTCCAAGAGGGGGTATTTATGCTCGATAGTGGGTTCATGCCTCTATTTAATCTGGGGGGAGTGACAGAAACCTCTAAGGTTGTAGATGTGATGTTGCTACTAGGGAGAAAACAACATTCATATGCTCGAGGGCATATGCTTTGTTTACATTACACACTTTGCTTAATGCAATTATCTGTTGTTCGCAACTTAATACTTGTGGAGTTCTCGGATTGATTCGCCACAAGTGGATTATTAGTCATAGATGCAGTTGGATGGCGGTCTATGTATTTTGTTGTAATGCCTAGAGTAAATCTCATAGTGATCTTCTCGACATATCACATTTATCTTTATTCTATCAATTGCCCAACTGTAATTTGTTTACCCAGCATGTGTTATTTATCTTATGGAGAGACACCACTAGTGAACTGTGGACCCTGGTCCTATTTCCATCATATTGCTATCACCTGTTTACTTTACTCGCACTGTTTACTTTACTCTCATACTTCTACTGTTTTCCACTCAATACGCTCATACCCTTTGTTTCAAGCAAATCGGTGAGATTGACAACCTCATTGCAAGTTGGGAACAAAGTACTTGGTTGTGTTGTGTGCAGGTTCCACATTGCTACTAGCTGAAGACTCGCCAACTCGTTTTTATCGTGAAACGGCGCCCTTGTTGGAGTGTCGCTAAGCCAGTCCGCATCACCTTCAGTCATATTGTCTGCTCTTCTCCTGGTTGACATACCTTGGTTTCTTAACTGAGGGAAAATATTGCTGCTATATTCATCACACCTTCCTCTTGGGGTTCCCAACGGGCCGGTTATTTACTTCATCAACTCGGTCGCATCAAGCTCTTTTCTGGCGCCGTTGCCGGGAAGAGTGGAAGACCTCTGCAAGGGGAGTTTTTCGCACGCACATCCTTTACTTTGTTATTGTTTTGCTTTACTTTATTTATTTTACTTGCATCGTTTTATATCAAAACCCCCAAAAAAAAATTAGAATCCTTGATAGTTATTTTTTACTTGTCTTGCTTTATCATGCTTTCTATCAATGGTTGGTTTCGTTGAAACTAAATCTTTTTGGCAAGGTGGGTTCACGGAAGAGCAGCAAAATTATTATGAGGAACACCGCTTGTCACAAAAAGGGAAACACTTATGGGAACAAATCAATAGATTGTATATCATTGCTAGAAATGTGTGCTCTACTTATAATGTTACTTATTGCTTTGATAGATCTTGTTGCTGTAGGAGGTATAAACACCTCCCTTTTCAATGTGAGTATAACGATGATGTTACCATATCTTCTTATATTAAAGGAAATTATGACTTTTACGATGTGAAAAAAATTGAAGAATTTATTGCTTGGAAGGGTGCATTCGAACTTGCTTATTTGCTTGAAAATACTGATGATGCACCTTATAAATATGAGGTTTATGATATACTTACATTTTGCTTTGATAATTACAAGGAAGAAAATGGCTATATTCTTAAATATCTTAATAGATGCTCTCCAACGGAAGAGACTAATGCCTTGAAGGAGCCCATGGAAGAAGAAATTGCTGAAACTAGAAGCTCATTGGATGAAAAAGAGGAGGAGAGTGACGATCAAGAGGAGGAAGAATGGAGCTACCCATGTCTACCTCCCAATAAGAGTAACTCTTTAACTAATACCTTATTTGATCGCCCTCCATGCTTAACAAAGGAGGGTAAGTGTGATATTTATATTGTTGAGTTTGTTCATGATGCTACTGAAAATTATTATGAGAGAGGAAGATATGGTTGTTGGAATTCTCATGTTACTAAAACACCTCTCTTTATATTGAAAGTTCTGAAATTGCTCTTGTTTTATCTACCCATACTTGTGGCTATGCGCTTCTTTGATTTATTTTCTTACAAGATTCCTATGCATAGGAAGTGGGTTAGACTTAAATGTGTTTTATATTTGCTCTTTGATGCTCTCTTTTACTTCAATTCATATTTCTTATGTGGGCATCTTCTCAAACTTTCTGCGCCTAGCTCAAAGGCGTTAAAGAAAAGCACTCTTGGGAGATAACTCAATGTTTTATTTTCAGTACTTTTTATTTTATTTGAGTCTTGGAAGTCATTACTACTGTAATGACCGCTCCTTATCCTTTTTATTGTATTGTTGTGCCAAGAGAAGCCTCTAATTCGAGTGAGGTAAAGATTTGGGGATGTTGCTGTCCTGAAACTGTTTTCGGTGCTGCACCGTAAAAATTCGTATAAATTCTCTGTATATCTTTTGGACCGGCAATTTCTTGTGCATATGCCCCAGGTGATATCCAAACTTTCGTTAGTTGAACACTTTTTTATTTGAGCAACAGAAAACCCCTCAAAAATTCGACCTTTGTCAGCTGTTCTGTTTTGACAGATTTCTGACAATATTTGTGTTTGCCGCTTTATCGCTTTCTTTTGAGTTCTTTTGATCACGGAACTTTTGGGGAAGTTGCTACAGTAGTATATGCTATATATGTGGTGGTTTTGGGTTGAAACCTGAAGCACAAAAGGGGTTGATTATATGTTATGTTTGCACTAATGTTGCTAATAGAATTGTGTTTAGTTTTGTATGAAGGAAGTTTTCAAGTGTAGGGATTGGAGAATGATGAGATGAGTTGAAGAATGGACAAAAGCTCAAGATTGGGGATGCCCATGCATCACCCCAGGAAATATCCAAGAAGTACAAGCGTCAAAGCTTGGGGATGCCCCCGAGGCACCCCTTCTTCATCGGCAAAAATCAGGTCACCTTTCAAAACATTATATTTTTATTGCTTCATGCACTATGTGTTTTTCTTGGAGCGTTAGTTGTTTTAGTTTTCTTAGTTAGTTTAGTTTTGTTTGCTGCAATAAATGGTTGGACCCAACAAATTTCTTTTGGAGAAGTTGCCTTGCTTTTCATTTGCCAAGAACGCTCCAATTTTCACTCTTATCAAAAACCGAGTGTTCTTCTTTTTCTGCTACTGCTTTTGGTTTTCGTTTTCGCCTTGATATGCATTCAGACCTTGTCATATCTTTTTATCAAGGTGTATTTTTGCCTCTGATCTTTATTGGTTTTCATCAAAAGAGGTGTCTTAAAAAAAAATTCAAATGGTGTTGGAAAAGAGAAAAAGCTTTATGCAAAATAGTGGTACAAGAAGGAGCTTGTGTAGACTGCGGCTTAGGCTTTTTCATGTAATGCTTGATGTCTTTTTGATAGTATGCTTAGTGGTTTTTCTGTAGCATGACTTGTCTCAAATAACTGAGATTGCTTAATGAGCCTTTGAAAAAATCATGCGTTGTTTTTATTGTTTGGAAGCATTATTTTGGTTTTCTCCTTGATGCTTTATTTGGGTTGACTTGGCGCATGCTCACACATGTTAGACTCTTACAAAGTCGCCAATAGCCTTCATGATCATTTAGTTTTTGACTTTTGATGCCATCTTATGCTTCTTTTAATGTCGCTTTGTCGCTTTGCATGATTATGGCCATTATTGCTCTCTTAGTTGGTCGCTCCCAGTCTTTTGCTAGCCCTCGCCTTGTACTGAGTATGAGCTCTACTCGTGCATCCAACTCCTAAAAGCCAAAGTTTTCCAAAGTGTCCACCATACATACCTACTAGCAATTTGCTATTCTAAGTAAATTTGACTTGCTTTTATCTTCTCTTCAAATTAAACTCTTACCAGTGTTATGCGAAAATTGGTTAGTAAAGCTCTCACGAACCGGAAGGCACACTTTACTTTTTCCTGTTCTTAAAAATTTGACATTGTGGTCTTTTATGTTGAGTTGTTATGCTTGCAAGTTGTAAGTTGGATTCTAGCCCAACCATGTCGTCATGGGGCAAGCTTTCAACATTGCACTTCTTATTTGAGTTGATATCGTGATCTTTTGTTTATGGATGCCCGCGGTGTGAAATGAGTTGGGAATCTTGTGGGGATCATGGAGTTTGTATATGTGTTAGGGAAACGCCTGGGCCGCCAATCTAAGCTATGCATAATTCATGGTGGAAATTTGCAGCATACCCATGGTGGACATTCGACGACGCATCTCACAATAAAAAGCTAAACAAATGGCAAATAAAAGAGATGTCGAGGTGTTCATTGCCTGCTTGTCCTGTCATTTTGATGTGGGCTTGTTCCATGTCATCGGGCATGGAGGTACCCCGTTGATGGTTTTTGATGATACATATATACTTACAATGACAAGAGCCTTGCTTGGGACTCTAAGTTGATTAGCATGACGTTTGGGTACTCGTATTCACGGGACACGAGGTTTTCAACTTATGATTTGTCAAGCATATGCATCATAATTGTTCTCGCATTAACTCTAACCATTCAAGATGCTTATGATGGGGGCAATGAGAGCTCAAAGCCGGTAAGTAACATAATTTTTGAAGGTCTATAAAACTCGCAATCACTACTTCCCTCTGCGAAGGGCCTTTCTTTTACTTTTTCGTTGAGTCACCACCTTCTTTCTTTATGCACCATAAGAGAGCAAAGTTGTCATTCTTAGAATAATGTGCATTGTCCCAAAGTTTTCATTGATTGATTCATATTGTTGGTTTCACTTGTTCTCAAATTATTAGTATCTAGTCGCCCTCTTAAACTTGAAGGTGTCCTATGCATTTATGTTTTGCTCTCTATGAAGGACAAGCTGAAAACCATTTGTATGTTTTTCCTTATGATTTGAACACACGTTTGACTTTCATTGTTTCATTTTCTTGATCTTTTGTTTGTGTTCATTTGCATGTTTATAACATGGTTGCTAAGTTCCTATTGTCAAGATTATATCTTCATGCCCATGTTTTAAGTTCTTATGATCCCAGCTCACAAATGCTTACATATATGATCAAGATTGTGTAGGTGCATGTCACCTCAAAAATTATTCTTTTGTTATCACTTACCTACTCGAGGACGAGCAGGAGTTAAGCTTGGGGATGTTTGATACATCTCCGACGTATCTATAATTTTTGATGCTCCATGCTTGTTTTTACACCATTTGCCTACTGTTTCATTACACTTCGTGGCACTGTTATGCATTTTTCAGAACTAACCTATTAACAAGTCGCCACAGTGCCAGTTCCCTGTTTTCTGCTGTTTTTGTGTTTCAGAAGTGATACATAGGAAATATTCTCGGAATTGGACAAAACAAGTTCCTGAAGTCTTATTTTTCCCGGAAGCTTCCATAGATCTGAAGAGGAATTGGAGGGGGGCCACGAGGGCCCCACACACCAGGGCGGCGTGGCCAGGGGCCTGGCCGCGCCCCCTATGTGTGAGAGCCCCTCGGGCCACTTCTGACGATGCCCCTTCGCTTATAAAGACCCCCCGCCGGAAAAAACCTAAGTACCCGATCAATTTTCCAGAACACATCGCGATCCGCCGCCGCCGTCGACCCGAAGATCGGGAGGGTCCAGAAGCTCTTCCCGGCACCCTGTCGGAGAGGGGAATCGCCACCGGAGGTCTTCTTCATCGCCATGCTTGCCTCCGGAGCGATGAGTGAGTAGTCTACCTTGGACTATGGGTCCATAGCAGTAGCTAGATGGTTGTCTTCTCCACCATGTGCTTCATGTTTAGATCTCATGAGCTGCCCTACATGATTGAGATCACCGTTATGTAATTCTACATGTTTGGTTTGTTGGGATCCGATGAATATTGGTGTTATGATTGAGTTGCTATACTGAAATATATCTTATGTTATGTCTATGTTGTTTATAATCTTGCATGCTCTCCGTTGTTAGTAGCTATCTTGGCCGAGTAGTTGCTAGTGACTCCAAGAGGGGGTATTTATGCTCGATAGTGGGTTCATGCCTCTATTTAATCTGGGGGAGTGACAGAAACCTCTAAGGTTGTAGATGTGTTGTTGCTACTAGGGAGAAAACAACATTCATATGCTCGAGGGCATATGCTTTGTTTACATTACACACTTTGCTTAATGCAATTATCTGTTGTTTGCAACTTAATACTTGTGGAGTTCTCGGATTGATTCGCCACAAGTGGATTATTAGTCATAGATGCAGTTGGATGGCGGTCTATGTATTTTGTTGTAATGCCCAGAGTAAATCTCATAGTGATCTTCTCGACATATCACGTTTATCTTTATTCTATCAATTGCCCAACTGTAATTTGTTTACCCAGCATGTGTTATTTATCTTATGGAGAGACACCACTAGTGAACTGTGGACCCCGGTCCTATTTCCATCATATTGCTATCACCTGTTTACTTTACTCGCACTGTTTACTTTACTCGCATACTTCTACTGTTTTCCACTCGATACGCTCATACCCTTTGTTTCAAGCAAACCGGTGAGATTGACAACCTCATCGCAAGTTGGGAACAAAATACTTGGTTGTGTTGTGTGCAGGTTCCACGTTGCTACTAGCTGAAGACTCGCCAACTCGTTTTTATCGTGAAACGGCACCCTTGTTGGAGTGTCGCTAAGCCAGTCCGCATCACCTTCAGTCGTATTGTCTGCTCTTCTCCTAATCGACATACCTTGGTTTCTTAACTGAGGGAAAATCTTGCTGCTATATTCATCACACCTTCCTCTTGGGGTTCCCAACGGGCCGGTTATTTACTTCATGAACTCGGTCGCATCATAGGTCTCGTCTCAGATTTTTTGCAGGAAAATTACTCTCTAAATGGGAAGGACCATATGTTATTGTTGAAGTGTACCGCTCAGGTGCGATAAAGATTGCTTCACTGAAAGATGACACTAAACAAGTGGTGAATGGGCAAAGACTCAAACATTATATTGCTGGAGATTCTTATAATGAAGATGTTGATGTTATTGAAACAGTTTCTCCGGAAGAATTCATCCAAGACAATTTGCAAAAACCTGCAGAGTTCGTTTTCGAATAGGTAACAGTTCTAGTCAGAAAAGTTTCGCGAAAAACTCTTCCTTTAAATATTTTTGCTATTTTTACTAAATATGAAAAATCACAAGACGAAAACGGGCAGGAAAAGGAGTCCGGGTGCTCCTCACACACAGGGGGCGCGGGTCTACCCCTGGCCGCGCCGCCCTGGTGTGAGAACACCCCAGAGCTCGTGTCCGTCCCGGTTTCCTCCTGTGATTTCGTTTCGATGTATAATTTTCGTCTATATAACCCCCCGGAGTCCCCGAGGTCTGTATATCGTTTTCTTGTCGTGTTTTGTTTCGAGCTGTTTCTGTCAGGGATTATTCTCAGTTTTGAAGTTGCAATGTCTTCGTCCGGTCCATCCGAGGAGAACCCTCTTGCGGGTTCCATTAATCTGTATATGAGGGAGCTAAAGATGCATCCGAAGGAGTTGTCACTCAAAGATGGGGAGTTGCAGATCAAAGATGTCCAAGTCTCCAAGGGGGAGGGAAGTCTCGAAGCCAGGAAGGAAGCACTGGAACAAGAAGTTTTTAAATACAAGAAGATGGCAGAACGCGAGGTGGACATCATCCATAGGATTAATCATGAGCTTGTTGCCAAGTACAAGAAGGAGGCTACAGAACTCTGGAAGGACATCTTTTCTCTCCATGAGACCACTAGCCAATTACAAGCACAACTCTATGACTTGCAGAACCAAAACTGTGAGTATGAAGCTAGATTTCAACAAATGAGTGCTGCTGCTAGTTTCAGAATATTGGAGACCAAGACATCCTTCCTTGACGGAGGACCTCTGCCTTGGAAGTATGACAACGATGAAGATTCACCACCGCCTCCAAAGGAGTAATTCGTCATCGGTATAGGCATCCCCTTGGCTTGTTCCAAGCTTGGGGGAGTGCCACGGTATCACATCATCACCTTTTACTCATTTACTTTTCAAGTAGAGTCATATCATGAATAGAGAAATTATCCTATAGAATAGTTTGCAGTTTGGAAGTATCCTCCTTAGTTGGTTATCTATGTATCCCTTGGTGTGAGTTGCGGTAATGAAATATTAATGAGAAGTTTTATCGTTTACTTTCCGCACACTTTATTTTAGTTTGCAATGTTTCTTATATGATTAGTCTTGTTGATTAGTATTGGTATCACTTTGGGAGCATGAGTAAATTTAGTTGGTTTTAGCAAACTTAGCTTGGTCAGTAGCAACATCACCTTGAGGTTTGAGTAGAAAAGAAGAAAGAAGTGCTTGTAGTTACATCACTTCAGTTTTCCTTCATGATTGGCTTATAAGCATTATTATTCTCAAAGTTAAAATCGTTGTACCTTCAAGGAAGTTTGCATGATTGTTCTTATTATATGTATGTTTGTTTGTTTCATGCAACTCTTATGCTTGCTACCCAGCCTTGCTAGCCAAAGACCTGTACTGAGAGGAAATATTTCTCGTGCATCCAATTCCTAAAAACCAAGTTACTTCCAAAGAGTCCACTATAAATTCCTATGCATGGTATTTCAAGCCATTCCAAGTAAATTTTCATATGCTACCTTTCAAAAACCTTCAAACACTTCTCATTTTGTGCCACTATTTTTAGCTCATGAGTACGTAGTGGATGGGTTTGTTATCTTCCATACTAAATTAAGTACCCCTCGACTAGGCAGCTTCATCTGCTCGTCACTAATTTTGCAAGGGAGCTGGTCAGACCATTATAATCTCAAAAAGAAAAGAAAAATGTACTCCTCCAATGTATGTGAAAGTTGGTGGGCACCCGATGGAATCGGTTAGCCATGGTTTGAGAAAGGAAAAGGTGGGGAGGAGTGCCAAGCTATAAAAGAGCACCAATGTGCCAAATTAATCAAACATCTCGGAACCGCTCTCACTTGTTTAGTATGGAAGATATCAAGAACTCCGTTGCTAGTCGTTGACAAAAGCAACCACCTCTCAAAACAATTTTTTTACCTCTGTTTTACAAATGAAAAGCTCTAGCACATGTTTAATCCCTGCTTTCCTCTGCGAAGGGCCTATCTTTTACTTTCATGTTGAGTCAACCTATTCCCTTCTATCTCAAGCAAGCATTTGAGTTGTTATGTTTCACTCATCCATATGTTGATCCGTTTAATCATGTTTACTATCTTCCTTGTTTTGTACAATGCTTTTGTCTGAAGGAATATATCTTTGAAAGCTTTCTATGACTGCAAAAAGTTTGTTTCGTTGAGCATATGGTTTTTGCTATATTAGCTCTGTTTAAAAAAAGGCTCCGTTCAAAAATAAGTATAGTTTGTTCATTGTTCTCTGACCAAGAACTAAGGTTTGCCATCACCAATTATAGTTTACTTTGTGCATCTTTATATGTGATTCCCTTTACTTATTGCAAGTCTATATTATATAAAGGGAAGTTGCTATCTATTATAACTTGTGCCTTGGTGAATGTGATGCTTCTTGTCTGTATTTTGATTATCGACACTTCACTCCATAAACCTGCGGTCATGTTTACCGAGTTTAGTTTTCGCTTGGGGACAAGCGAGGTCTAAGCTTGGGGGGGTTGATACGTCCATTTTGCATCACTATTTTGTATCATAATTTACTGTTATTCATTGATATATTTCATATTTAGAGTTGATAATTATGCTATTTCCTCTGTTTTTACATGTTTGATGATCATTGGAGGATTTGCTGCCAGAGTCAGAATTCTGCTGGAAAAGGACTGTCAAGACACCATATTTTGGAAGATCAGGAAAATTCCAGAAAAATACCAGAAAATTATATTTTGCCGAAAGACTCAGAAGCCAGAAGGAGGAGTCGAGAGGAGCCAGGGGGTGGGCTCACACATAGGCGGCGCGCCCTGGCCCTAGCCGCGCCGACCTAGTGTGAGGGCACCCTGGCCCACATCAGGTCTCGCCCCTTCGCGTACTTCATCGTCCCCGAAAACCTAAGTCAACGGGGGGCTCAGAGAGAGACACCGCCGCCTCTGCGGGGTGGAAAACACTAGAGAGAGAAAAGCTCTCCGGCAGAGAGAAATCTGTCGGGGAAATTCCTTCTCGGAGAGGAGAGATCGTCGCCAACGTCATCACCATCGCACCGGACTTCATCGGGATCATCATCATCATCATCTCCATCACCAGCACCTTCATCTCCACCATCACCTCGCCATCCCGCTGTAACATCTTGAGTTGAATCTTATCAAATTCTTAGGGGAAACTTTCCCGGTGTTGATTACTCTTATGGTTGATGCTATTGAGTGGAACCGTTGAATTAAGGTTTATGTTCAGATTGTTATTTACCATTATTTCACCTCCGATCATGATCCATATGATGTCTTGTGAGTAGTTCGTTTAGTTCTTGAGGACATGGGAGAAGTCAAGTCATTAGTAGTGAAATTATGTTGAGTAATATTTAATGGTTTTATATTTATTTGTTGTGGTGTTATTTCACTAGTGGTGTCATGTGAATGTTGACTACATGATACTTCACCATTTATGGGCCTAGTGAGATGCATTGTGTATTTGGCTACCAATTGTGGGGTTGCTGGAGTGACAGAAACCTAAACCTCCATTGGAAAACCATTGCACCAGGGAGCGTAGGATCTTAGAGTTTAAGGCTGTGGTTAGATTTATCTTAATTACTTTCTTGTATTTGCGGATGCTTGCAAGGGGTATAATCACAAGTGTGTATTTATCCTAGTAAGGGTAGTGCGCTAGCACAGGTTCACCCCCATAACACTTATCAAACCAGTAAAGATTATTTAGCGGTATGAAGCGAAAGCACTTGACAGAAACTCCCGTGTGTCCTCGAGAACGTTTGGTCATTATAAGTTACACGACCGGCTTGTCCTTTACTAAAGAAAGGGTTGGGCCACTTGCTGCAATTGTTACTACTATCTTTTATTTACTCGCACTTTATTTATTTGCATTATCAAATACCCCTGAAAACCCGTTTGCTAGTATTTACAGTGAATCCTTGATCAAAACCACTTGTCAATACCTTCTGCTCCTCGTTGGGTTTGACACTCTTATTTATCGAAAGTACTACGATACACCCCCTATACTTGTGGGTCATCACATATCGCGATCCGCCACCATCGTCGACCCGAGATCGGGAGGGTCTAGAAGCTCTTCCCGGCACCCTACCGGAGAGGGGAATCGCCACCGGAGGTCTTCTTCATCGTCATGCTTGCCTCCGACGCGATGAGTGAGTAGTCTACCTTGGACTATGGGTCCATAGCAGTAACTAGATGGTTGTCTTCTCCACCATGTGCTTCATGTTTAGATCTTGTGAGCTGCCTTACATGATCGAGATCACCGTTATGTAATTCTACATGTTGTGTTTGTTGGGATCCGATGAATATTGGTGTTATGATTGAGTTGATGTTCTGAATATTATCTTATGTTATCTCTATGTTTTTTATGATCTTGCATGCTCTCCGTTGTTAGTATCTATCTTGGCCGAGTAGTTGCTAGTGACTCCAAGAGGGGGTATTTATGATCGATAGTGGGTTCATGCCTCTATTTAATCTGGGGGAGTGAAAGAAACCTCTAAGGTTGTAGATGTGCTGTTGCTACTAGGGGGAAAACAACATTCATATGCTCAAGGGCATATGCTTTGTTTACATTACACACTTTGCTTAATGCAGTTATCCGTTGTTCGCAACTTAATACTTGTGGAGTTCTCGGATTGATTCGCCACAAGTGGATTATTAGTCATAGATGCAGTTGGATGGCGGTCTATGTATCTTGTTGTAGTGCCCAGAGTAAATCTCATAGTGATCCTCTCGACATATGCACGTTGTCTTTATTCTATCAATTGCCCAACTGTAATTTGTTTACCCAACATGTGTTATTTTATCTTATGGAGAGACACCACTAGTGAACTGTGGACCCCGGTCCTATTTCCTTTATATTGCTATCACCTGTTTACTTTACTCGCACTGTTTACTTTACTCGCCTAGTACTATTACTTTCCACTCGATACGCTCATACCCTTTGTTTCAAGCAAACCAGTGAGATTGACAACCTCATCGTAAGTTGGGAACAAAGTATTTGGTTGTGTTGTGTGCAGGTTCCACGTTGCCGCTCGCAAAGCAAAGCTTGGACGAGGCGCCCTATAAATTGTCTGAAGCTCTCGCGAAGCTAGCGGGCATCACCTTCGGTCGTATTGTCTGCCTCCTACTGGATTGATAACCTTGGTTTCATAACTGAGGGAAAACTTGCTGCTATATTCATCAAACCTTCTCTTGGGGTTTCCAACTGGCCGGTCATTTACTTCATCAACAAACGCCAACAAGTTTTCTGGCACCATCATCACCGCGCCATCATCCCCTTGATGGCAACCGGTGCTACTCGTGTGATGGGCATGCATCATGAGGGCGCCGGGGGTTTCGGCCCCAGGCATGGCGGTAGTGGCCTCCTCCTCCGTTGGAGGTGGTTGGCCGATCGAATAAAGGTGGCGGTCCTAGGGTTCCTCTCGCACCAAGATGAAGATCTACTTGTTGCATCATTGACCTGGCCAGAGTGTCCAGATCCGGAAGGCACCGCCTGCGAACTCCACTGGGCATTCCATGCCTGGAGATTGCTAGATCGATGGGATTTGGTCGTGCGCACCCATGTTTTTATTCTGGTCATTTGGTTTCAGAGGGAGCGTGATGAAGCTATGTTGTCTGTTGCCATCATGGGACACGTCTACGGTCCATGGTGAAGTCAGAGGTGGAGAATGACATAGAAGCCGAGTCTCCAAGGACTAGCAACGGTGGTCCAAATCTTTGTGGCGATGAGGAACTGGCTTGGTGATTCGTGACGCACAGTAGTGGCATCGAAAAGTGGGGGGCGACGGCACAGGAGAAGTTTAAAGTCCTACCTTGCAGGGTGAAAAATCTAAGATCTGACATTAATTGGTTGTGCCTGGCAATAACCTTGTTGAAGGCATTGTCTTGTGAGCGAAGATTTCTTCAGAGTGAAAACCTAAGATCTATGCTCGGACGAGGACGGCACTATGCACTGTTTATCTTTTTCGATGCGTCGCTTTTGAAGAAGATAGACTTCTTAGTGGTGTTAGTACTGCTGCTACAACAAATTGATCACTTTAGCGGGATTTTTCTTATTTCTATTTTTTTTCACTGTGTGCATCCGTATTGTCTCTAGGATAATGCGTTATTGTAGATATTGAATGTAAATGGTATGTTCTTGATATTAATATATGCTTCTTATCGAAAAAATATTCTCACAAAATTGTTTTACAAGAAAACAAAGAATTGTGTGCGATGCGTAAAAAGCCAAATTTTGATACATAAACGATGCATAAAATATATATTTTTGTTTTTTTCACACACAAGACACAAAAAATATCGATTTTCCACGAAACTTGACGTGTGCACACAAAATGTCAATTTTTTTGAAATTCTTTTACGTTAAAAAAGTATTTTTTTCGATGGTGAAAGCATATGCTCCTATATCCCAATTTGAATTTCCGGTTGCTTTCCTCAATTAAAACACAGCGCACATGGCTGAAACAAGTGAGGCATCAATCAATTGCTCGGCTCGAGCACACGAGCTTCACGTAATCACGTTGCTACCAGAAACTCCACTTGGCACTTCATGCCTGCAGATTGCTGGATTGATGGAATTCGGTCGTGCACATCCATGTTTTTTTCTGGCCGTTTGGTTTCAGAGGGAGCGTGATGAAGCTTTGTTGTCTGTTGCCATCATGGGACACGTCTTACGGTCCATAGTGAAGTCAGAGGCGGAGAATAACATAGAAGTCAAGTCTCCAGTGACTAGCAACGGTGGTCCGAGTCTTGGTGGCAATGAGGAACTGGCTTGGTGATTCGTGACGCATAGTAGTGGCATCGAAAAGTGGGGACGACAACACATGAGAAGTTCAAAGTCCTACCTTGTAGGGTGAAAAATCTAAGATCTGGCCTTAATTGGTTGTGCGTGGCAATGACTTTGTTGAAGGCATTGTCTTGTGACCGAAGATTTCTTCAGAGTGAAAACCTAAGATCTATGATCGGACGAGGACGGCGCTTGTGCACTGTTTTTCTTTTTTTGAGGCGTCGCTTTTGGAGAAGATAGACTTCTGGTTCTATCTTGGTGGTGTTAGTACTATTGCTACAAGAAATTGATCACTTTAGTGTGACTTTTCTTATTTGTAATTCTTCTTTTTTTGTTTGTGCATCCGTATTGTCTCTGGGACAATGCGTTATTGTAGATGCTGAATGTAATTGGTATGTTCTTGATATTAATATATGCTTCTTATTGAAAAAATATTCTCACAAAATTGTTTTACAAGAAAACAAAGAATTGTGTGCGATGCGTAAAAAGCCAAATTTTGATACATAAATGTTGCATAAAATATATTTTTTGTTTTTTTCACACACAAGACACAAAAAATATCGATTTTCCATAAAATTTGACGTGTGCACACAAAATGTCAATTTTTTCGAAATTCTTTTACGTTAAAAAAGTATTTTTTTTCAGTGGTGAAAGCATATGCTCCTATATCCCAATTCGAATTTCCGGTTGCTTTCCTCGATTAAAACATAGCGCACATGGCTGAAACACATCAATCAATTGCTCGGCTCGAGCACACGAAACAAAAAGGAACAGTTTGGCAGATAGCTCAGCTCGATCTCAAGCTAAACAAGTGTTGGAAAAACAGATTTCATTTCACTCCGTGCAGACGACTCCACTCCACTCGTTGTCCACGGCCAACCACCAGACCAGCATCCATCCATGGCAGCGGCGCTACGCCTCCCTCCCCTTCTCTCCTCCCGCGCCGCCCCTACCGCCACCACCCGGAGGAGCCGGACAGCATCGTCCAGTCTCAGGGTCGCCGCGCAGCTCGACGACACCGCCGCCACCACCTCCACCTCCAGCGCGCCGGCGCCGCCCGCGGGGTTCACGCCTCCGGTGCCCAAGCGGTTCGAGGTCAAGCCCGGCCAGTCGGGCAGCATCGCCGGCGCCGCCCTCGCCTTGCCCTTCCGCCTCGGCACCGGCGTCTTCGTCCTAGGGTAATCCCGCCCCTTCAGTCCGTCTCTCCCTGTCCAAATTGGACCATGTACTTATGACAACCTAGTTCGTTCCACCGACCAAATTAAACGCCCCAATTGAAACTGAATCGAATTGAATTTGATTTCTTTTCGTCCAATAGAAACGACCAGCGGGGCTCTGCATAGAAAAGGAAAGTCGGGGGAATATCACCCGATTCCGACCGCGTAGGGCGGAAGCGATCCGACGAACCATGGAGATGGAGGGCAGCCGGCTCCGCCGGAAGCTCGAGCACGGCAAGGAGGAAGTTAACTCCTTTCTTTCTCCTTGTCGCCACCAAGCGTCCTTCAGATTCGAGGTCGTATAATCCATCCAATCCAGTGACTTCTAGTAGTACAATTTACAGGTTCAATTTCTTCAGGCCTTCTGCCAGCTGCAGGCGTAACCGGGATGATTGTTTTTTTGCAGCATAACGGGCTGAACAGCCTCGGCACTACTCCCAGGTGGTTGACGAGGCATGGATCTGGATCCAAGCTTTCACTGGAGGACCTTCCAGAGGTACAAAGCTCAACCATTTTCATTTCGGTTTTCAGAAGCTTGTGTTGCTTGGTTTAAGAGTGGTGATACCTGCCGCGATATAATTTCCTAGAATTGACGCAGACCTGTTTTCTGAAATCAATTCACTTTAACTGTTCCAACGTGCTTTAAAATTTCCCCTACCCAATATGTTCTAGGGAATGTGTTGAACCCCTTCTCTCCCTAGGTTTGTTGTGATCTTTTTAGTAATTCCCCTTTTTATTATTTGATGATTAGCTCGTGTATCGAGTATGGAGCTTTCAGCATAATTAGCCTGCATTATACAATCGGAATGGCATTTTTTAATGTAATTACATACTTGTGTACGTAGGACCTGTTATGCAATGTATTATCGAAACTCACGGTGAAAGAAGCAGGAAGGACGAGCATACTTTCTTCTCGATGGAGGAAGCGTTGGGCATCCCACTCCAATCTTTGCTTTGACGGGTCTAATTTTCCTGGATGTGACCCTATTAGATTTATCAGTCATGTCAACAGTGTTTTACAACAGCACAAATGTTCTGTGGTTGACAAATTCGAGGTTAGGTTTGCACTATGGAAACAACACACACATCAGGTGGATAGGTTGGTTGGCTTTTCTGCTGCTTTGATGGCGAAATGTATCATCCTTGATTTCGGGGCAGCTATGCGCATTCATCGCCAAAGAGAACGAAACATGTACGAGCTTCCGGTCAACCTTATTGGTGGTGGAAACAGATCTTGTACTGCGTCTCTCTACCTCTCCTTTGTGTGTTTGAAGATTCCATCAGACTTTCTTGGATTCAATAATTTACAGAAGCTTGAGCTGCATTTGGTATCTGACTTGGGGAATATCACTCTCTTCCTAGCAAAATGCCCTGCGCTTGTATGATTAAGCATAACTTGGTCCTTCCTGCTTGACTTGAATATAGCATATCCACTGTGCCACCTGCAGTATGTGAAGATTAGTGACTGTAATAAGCTGCAAAGCATAGAATTACATGCCATGAGTCTTACAGCTTTTGAGTATGTGGGGGCTCCAATACCTATTAAACTTGATGACTCGCTGAAGCTATCACAGGCAAGAATCGGCATAAAGACTGGACATCACAATATCAACTACATTGTGACTGAACTTTCTTGTTCATTGGCTCATGTTGATCGGCTCTTCCTCACATTCCGCTTCCCCACTGAGGTTTGGTTCACAACAGTAATGCCACTCTTTATGCTTTATCTCAGTCTTGCCCTAACGTATTTGTGTGCATTTCACAACTTATGCAGACAATTTCTTCGACAAAACAAACGGTCAACTTTATTCACTTGAGGCATCTGGTACTAGATTTTCATATGTATGAAGAACCCAAGAACCCATTTGATATCCTTCAAGTGACTCGCATTCTAGAGGCAGCTCCTCAACTCGAGCATTTTATATTGCATGTAAGTACTATACTGAATATGTTTGTAGATGTATGATAAACAAGGTATCTTGATTTCCTGTACACGTTCATCTCTAGGTAAAATGTTTTACATCCAGAATAACTATCATCTTTTGACCGGTATCAAATGTACTTGTTACTCCAAGAAAATTGTCCTTGTGATGTTTCACTCATGATTCTGCTTTTGCCTAATTTACAGTTTGTGGGGAATCAACATATTTTTTATTCTCTCCTATTTTTCCATGGTAGACTACAAAATGATTTCAGCACAGTGCAGTTCAACTACCAAAAACTGTGGCCTTAATACTCCTCTTAAATGTTGCTCTTATTTTCTTCACTGCCTTATGGTGTCCCTTGAACATGTTTCATTGTCCCCTTCTTGATACTTATACCACTATGTCATTATGTGTTTTGTTGTACTTGTTGCTCTAAAATTCACATACAGGGATATAAACTGGGATCAAAAAAGTCGTACATGTTATTTAATGCTGGATGGATGAAACCCTGTTTCAGTGTCATATCGAGTTGAACACTAAAGGAAAAACTATAAGCATTGTCATCTTCCAATGTTCATGTAAAAATTTAGAATAGAAGTTTTAAGACTTGACTGAAATTTAATTTAGAGCAGCGTGAAACAGCATCAATCCTCGATCATTCTCACGCAGCTTTGCTGAAATTTACGGGAACTCTCATCGTGTGATTTATGCAGATGGGCTCTTACAAATCACAACCTTCCTTTCTGAAGGTGACCGACTGCATCAGCTCGTGTAGGCACTCTCACCTCAAGACCGTTCACATGACAGGGGTCTATGGATTCGCGGGGCAACTTGAGCTTGCAAAATACATTCTCCTGAGTGCCGATGCTCTTGAGCATATGACTCTTGATCTGGTAAAGGAGAGATATCCGCACCCACCTTGGGTGCTGAATCCATATCATGTTCTAACACTCGAGGGTCTTGCAAAGCGTTACCTGGATCCACACGGAGTACACTGCGATGTGTTGAAACTTTTAGGGTTTTAATGTAACTAATTAGAATGTTGCAGCAGCAATACAATTTGTTATTTTGGCCATCATGTTGAGTAACTTGAAGTATTTATGCTTTTGTAACTATATTTCTAAGTCACTTTGCAAGTTCCCTTTTCTTCCAAAATCGACCAGCCGTTTTTGACGAGTCAGTTTGCATCACTTTGTTGGAAGCAAATTGCCCTCATTCTGGTTTTCCAGAATATGAAATTGTTAGATGTCATCGTAGGTTTCAAGGAGCCATTCTTAAGGAGGTGGTGATCCTTGTGGCCTGGTTAATTTGGACTACCCGGAACAGACACGGGTACCAGAGCAAGTCTGATTTGGTGTAAAATCAAGTTTAAAGAAGAACTGCCTATGGTTATCCATATAGCCAGAAGGAAGTCCTCCAACTTTAAGTCATGGATTAGTTCCTATTGTTATTTTTGCATTATAAATTATTTTATGCTTTTTGTTACTGTTATCGATCACTTTGCAAGTTCCTTTTTCTTCCAAAATGGAGGCCTGCATGTAGTCCATTAATTAATTAAGCAGAAGAAAATACCTAGTCGATAAGGAGAATCTCATGGAAGCTCAGTTTTGCTCCAGAATGATGCAAGGAGTACACCAGCTGCAAGAACTAGGTGGCCTCATTTGTTGTATTTTGTTGTTAAGGAAACTATTTCTGTTAGGAATGCCAAGACAACTCAGCCTTTACATGATCTGTTCCACCTGGCATTTCTGAGGAAGCCTATGAGGAACTCCAGCCTGTTGAAGAAACCATTGCAGCTAATGAACTTTCCTATCAATCAGATACCTGGACATATCAAAGTGGTCCCAGTTTCTCTCTCTAAGGCCTAAGCCCACTTTCATGGCCAACCTGATGTGCCGCCATAGGCTCTGGGATTCATGTTGCCACATAAGAAACACACAAGCTTTCTTCTGGCATCTTCGTTCCTCTCGTGTCATGTGTGGACAGAATGGTCTGGAAACAAGGACCAGCCTTTTTGACGTGTCAGTTTTCATCACTTTGTTGGAAGAAAATTGCCCTCATTCTGGATTTCCAGAATGTGACATTGTTAGATACCAAACCTAGGTATGAAGGAGCCATTCTTCAAGGAGATGGCGATCCTTGTGGCCTGGTTAATCTGGACTACCCGGAATGGACAACGGTATCAGAGCAAGTCTGATTTGCTGTACTACGCGGCGCGCTTGTGGTCGCGGTCCAATGATTTATTTGTAATTCTTATTACTTTTGAAACTTTTTGCCCTACTGTTGATGATTATTAATAGTGGAATTTTTGCAAAAACAGAACTGCATATGGTTATCCATATTGCCAGAAGAAGTGCTCTAAATTTTCCGACGTACATTATTTTGCATCGTAAATACTTCCTTCGATTCAAAATAAATATCGATATAGTAAACCAAATCAGAGAGAGTTGCTTGCGGGGGTGATGTTTGGCACCCGGGATCATATGCTCTCTATTTTTAAAATAGGTTTCAAATAGATTCTAAAATGTGAAAAAAAATCGATAAAAAAATTCGTGCGTAGATCTCGACATCTCATCTCCCACTCTGATCTTCCTGAACCCTAATCCTCCTTCCACCCCCGTGCGGCGGCGCACCGTGCCGCACCGGGGTGTCCCCCGCCGGTGGCCCCTCTCCCTCGGGCACACCTCCTCCCGCCGCCATCGTCGGAGGCGTAGCAGGGCAAAGCCCATGGGCGTGGCGGCGGCGGCCTACTCAGACATCGTGAAGTCACGGCGGTGGGCGCACGCTCCGGCTTTCTCCGGAGATGGTGCAGGCAGGGCACACGCTTGTTTGCCGGCGGTGGGCGGGCTGGAGAAGGCTGGCAAGATCTTTGCTCTGCTCGGATGAACTGCGGTTTTTTCAACCTCTTGTCCCCTTGATGGCAACCGGTGCTACTCCTGGGCTGGGCATGCATCATGAGGGTGTCGGGGATTTCGGCCCCGGGCATGGCGGTGGTGGCCTCTTCCTTTGTTGGAGGTGGTTGGCCGATCGAATAAAGGTGGCGGTCCTAGGGTTCTTCTTGCACCAAGATGAAGATCTCCTTTTTGCATGCCTTCATTGACCTGGCCGGATTGTCCCGTTCCGGAAGGCATTGTCGGCGAACTTCATTGGGCACTTCATGCCTAGAGATTGCTGGATCGATGGGATTCGGTCGTGCGCACCCATGTTTTTCTTTCTGGTTGTTTGGTTTCAGAGGGAGCGTGATGAAGCATTGTTGTCTGTTGCCATCATGGGACACGTCTTACGGTCCATGGTGAAGCCAGAGGCAAAGAATGACGTAGAAGCCGAGTGTCCAAGGACAAGCAACGGTGGTCCGAGTCTTTGTGGCGATGAGGAACTAGCTTGCTGATTCGTGACGCACAATAGTGGCAACAAAAAGTGGGGGCGACTGCACAGGAGAAGTTCAAAGTTCTACCTTGCAGGGTGAAAATCTAAGATCTGGTCTTAATTGGTTGTGCCTAGCAATAACCTTGTTGAAGGCATTGTCTTGTGAGCGAAGATTTCTTCAGAGTGAAAACCTAAGATCTATGATCGGGTGAGGACGGTGCTTGTGTACTGTTGAAAGGATCGTATGAGCGACTAGAGGGGGGGTGAATAGGAGCTACCCAAATTTTTACTTCTTTTCAAGTTAAGGCTAGACAAGAAGGTAAATTCTCTAGATGTGCTACTAAGTGAATTTACCTAGAGTGACAAGCAAGCTAGCAATAACAATATAAGTAAAGGTACGAGTAAAGGATAGAGGTAACCGCAATGGAGACACGAAGACACAAGGATGTATTCCCGTAGTTCCTTCCTTGTTACGGGAAGTACGTCTACGTTGCAGAGGTGTGGTGCCACAAAGGCCACCAACGCCACAAAGGCTCACCCTATTCTCCGGTGAACAAGCCACAAAGGCGAGTCCACGCTCCACTAAGCGATGCCCTTGAAGGCGGCACGACACCTTTACACAAAGTATTGGGGCAAGCTCCACAACTCAATTGGAGGCTCCCAATAGGCCCACCAAGCTCTTACACACAAAGTTAAGCTTGGAGGACGGCTTCTTCCGGCTAGGAATCCGATGAACACACGAGTTACAAGCCCCTCAACAAAACGAGGGGGGAAATCAAATCGCCTTGGTGGAGGTGTAGATCTAGGTCTTCTCCCTCAAATCCGAAAAGGGCTTTGAGTTCTATTGGCTAGGGAGAGAGATCTAGTGCTTTGAAGCTTAGGAACAATGGAGGAGAGAGAGTGGAAGCCGCAGCCTCTTCTTGAGGTAGAAGAAGGTTTTATATAGTCCTCCACGAAATGTAGCCATTGCTGGACGACTAGGGCCGGAGTCTCCGGCCGGGAGGGCCGGAGTCTCCGCCCTAAGTGACTCCAGGGCCGGAGTCTCCGGCCAGAGACAAAAGTCTTCGGCCCAACTCCGGCCTGGCATCTGAATTGTCCGAGCCAGTTAGCAACCCACGACCAGCCAGACAGACCGGAGTCTCCGGCCCCTGGGGACCGGAGTCTCCGGCCTCAGCATGTCGACCTGGAGTCTCCGGCCAGAGACAGAAAGTCTCCGGCCCAACTCCGGGAGGGCATCTGAACTGTCCGACTTTGGGGATTGCCTGGGCGAGTCCCCTAGGCCAGAGTCTCCGCCCTAGAAGAAGCAACAGCAGTACTTCGTGGATCCCCTCTCCACCATTTCCACCTTCGCGAAGCACCCTACAAGACAGCTAAGCCCTAACTCCACTACTGGACGACGGGCTCCGATCTTTTCTTCCTTTTTGGGGTGCACCTCCGCGAGATCCTGAATCAACCTAGAAAATCTGCAGAACTTTAATAGCATGGTTAATTCACCAAATGTTGTTAACAAACACCAAAATATATTTATTGGGGAAATGCTCTTTCAATCTCCCCCTTTTTGGTGTTTGATGACAACATACGGATTTGCAAGATATAAGCACAATAAAATAAAATATATAGCCAAAGCTCCCCCTACTTGTGTGCACAACACCATTTACATTTGAACATGAGTCCACACAAGTAAGGATCATCACTCCCCCTATATATTTCACAATTATACCAAGAGCAAGTAATAATATATGAGACTAACCACAAGCATAGAAGTAAGACTAACAAGATAGCACACATTAATAATAGTCTTACTAGCAATAGAGGAACTTAAGTCTCACAATAATAACGTACCACACACACGATAGTTCAACACTAAGATAGATGAGACACAATATGAAAGTCCATGAAGTTGTGTCTCGACCAAAGCAAATGAAAGGCAAATCCAAATCCAAATAAACCAACCCATGGCAAATCCCACGACGACAACCTAGTAGAGCTACTTCTCCCCCTTTGGCATCGAGACACCAAAAAGGGAAAAGAGCGATGCTACACGCCCATGAGATCACTCATCATCTTCATCCTCGGGCTCGTCCTCGGAACCGGCATCGAAGTCCTCATCCCCTTCTTCAATATCATTAGAAGCCATGGGCTTCTTGCCATGATGCACATTGGAGGTGCCAGAGGTGACCTCCTCAAAGGCTTGCCAGTCAGTCAGACCCTTGCTCCACTTGCCATAGGAGTGAGTGCCAGATGATGAAGAGGAAGGAGGTGATTCCACATAGCCTGGTTGAGACTTCCGAAACGCCTTGTGAAGAACTTGTTGATTGTCATTCAAGTGCTTTTGGGCTATGTAGCTCTCATATTGCTTGTGACGGATGTCCACATTCATGCAAAGCACATTCCTTTGGAACCAATTGAGCTTCTTATATTCTTGACCAAACTCATTGTTGGAGCTAGAGCCGGCATTGCTAGCATGCTTCATCCTTAGGCCCCTTCTAGTTGAAACTCCTTCGGCAAAGGCATCATCATCTTCACCTCTCACCGGTGCAAATGGTTCCTTGGAGTGACCGGTGGGATCTTTGCGTTGAAGCTTCACAACCTTGTGATTTACAAGGTTTGCAGTGAGAAGAGGAAGGTTGAGTTGTTGAGCATGAATGAGCTTCATGACAAAGGGGGCATAAAGAGGAGTCTTCTTGTTGAGAATGCAATCATTGATTTCCTTGTGAATGTAATCCATCACATCAAGTGGCTCAACATGTGCGGTCTCCCCTTTGCAATAGACTTCATGTGAGTAAGCCAAGAGATTCACTAAGGCCCCACGAATAGCATCAAAGTTACCGGCTTGAGGGGCAATGGAGGCCCGGAATATGCGGAGCAAGATGTTGGACCGTTTGGATAGCCCAAGGGTTCCTCCAAAGACAATCTTCTTATCATCCCCGGTGTAGAGAGGAGCAAGCTTCTTCTTCTCATAGTACTCACCGTCCACATGCATCCTCATGCCACTAGGAGTAGTAGCGCCACGAAACTCATACCCAAGGAGAGCGGCAAAGTCCATGAAGTTGGAGTGACAAACCTCTTCTCCGGTCATCCAAGTCATGGGGATCTCCTCACCATCCCCAAATACCAAGGTAGCAAAGAACTGATGGGCCAATGTGATGTTGTAAGGCTCTTGAATCTTCATGAGTGTATGGAGCCCAAGCTTGCGAGTGACCCACACGGCCTCTGCAAAATATGCACTGTACTTGGCAAAATGGGAGAAGTCCATGACCGTCTGAGGGCAAACCGGATACTTCTTGAGAGAAGCATAGAACTCCTTCATGATCAGCTCTTGTTCTTTGCGGACAAAGCAACGGTCACGAGAGTTGCGCGGGAGAGCATACATGTCCCTCTTCCTCATCTCAACATATTCAGACGATGACAGCCCTTCCAAAGTCACAAGGCTATCAAACTTGACCTTCTTAGCTGCCTCAGCACGTTCCTCCTCAGCCATCCTCGTCTTGAGTTTCTTAGCATCCCTAGCTTGCTGAGCAATGACAGACCTCTGAGCAAGAGCCCATGTGGCGGGATTGACAACCAACTTGTCCTTGCTGTGAGCGGCCGGTTTCCGAGAACCACCTGCACCTGTGAATGAGTGAGGAAGATAGCAAGGTTGAGGTGACATGTCCTTGAGTCAAAAATTAAGCAACTGTGTTGTGACTAGTGCACTCAGAGCAGATCTAGCCGGAGTCTCCGGGGGCTCGGACCGGAGTCTCCGGCCTAAGCCGGAGACTTTGTGTCCAGGCCGGAGTCTCCGGCCACAAGGGCCGGAGTCTCCGGTTGGACCCAGGAGCCCGAGCCTAGGAGACCCCAAAGATCAAATCGAGGGCAAATAATCACAATAAAGTTGCTAAGATGATGAAAGATAGCCACTAGAAGGTAGTGCACCATAGCAAACTAAGGGAAACATGCACATCTCATAGATCTAGGGAGAACTAGATGGAGGAGATTGAGGGCAAGTTTACCGGAGTCCATGGCGAGAAAACAAACGGTGAGAATGATCCCACACCTCCAAGAACTTGATATGCCGGTGGCACAGCGGATCCCAAAGCTTGGAGAGGCTCCGGAAGGCGATCTATGGCAATGGGGCGGCAGGGGGAGAGCAGGGGCACGGGGGTGGATGGGGAAGAATGAACCGTTCTTCCCCAACCCGTGCCCTAGATATTTGATTCGAAACTGCCCGACCGGAGTCTCCGGTACTTACCCCGGAGTCTCCGGCCCACCGGAGTCTCCGGGCTGTAAACCCCGGAGTCTCCGGCCCCATTGACAAGATCAACATTTATGGTGTAAAAGGACATGTCATTTAGAGTTTAAGTATGTTTGAGGATGAGATAGGCTTGGGATGGAAACAATGTCACTGTGTGGTACAAAATGCTCATGTTTGCAAACATGCAAATAAAATCAAATAAGACCAAACATGAGCATGTTCCCATAGAAAAAAGAATAAGCCAATAAAATCAAATGGGAAACTCCTCCACTAGGGAGGTTGGTGACCAAAAGGCCACCATGTATGAGTATATAGGTATGGCACCGCGAAGATATATCTTGGGCCCAAAACCTAGACTCATCGATTAAGCTCAAAATTGTCACAAATGACAAGATAGAATAATACGCTTACTATTGGCATTATGGGGGGAGGGATAGTCCAATCAATTAGGACCGCACTCCCCCTATTTCCATGCCCACATCTAGAACAACACACAAGTTAGAGTATGGGAGTAAATGCACCTAGCTCAAGCCACATTGCTTGAATCAATGATATTTAGTTCATGCCTCAATTCCCAGAATCTTGCTTCATCAAGAGGCTTCGTGAATATATCGGCAAGTTGCTCATTAGTGCCAACATAAGATAGATCAATATCTCCACGGTTGACATGATCCCGAATGAAATGATGACGAATCTCAATATGCTTCGTCTTGTTGTGTTGCACCGGGTTGTGAGCGATCTTGATTGCACTTTCATTATCACATAAAAGAGGCACTTTGTCAAAAATGACACCGTAATCCTTCAAAGTTTGCCTCATCCATAAGAGTTGTGCACAACAACTAGCCGCGGCTACATATTCGGCTTCGGTGGTAGAGAGAGACACACAATTTTGTTTCTTAGATGACCAACACACCAAAGACCTACCAAGAAATTGGCAAGCCCCGGAGGTTGATTTCCGTTCCACTTTGTCTCCCGCCCAATCCGAATCCGAGTAACCTACAAGATCAAAACTTGCTCCCTTTGGATACCAAAGACCAAAGTTAGGGGTATTTACTAAATATCGAAAGATTCTTTTGACCGCCACTAAGTGGCTTTCTTTTGGTGCGGCTTGAAAACGTGTACAAACTCCCACACTTAACATAATGTCCGGTCTAGATGCACAAAGGTAAAGCAAGGAACCAATCATAGATCTATAAAGTTTTTGATCCACTTCTTTACCATTAGGATCGAGATCAAGATTAACCTTTGTTGGCATGGGAGTCTTTGCACCTTTGACTCCTATCATCTCGAACCTCTTGAGCATGTCTTGGGTATATTTGGCTTGGTTCACAAAAGTCCCTCCCTTCAATTGTTTGACTTCAAATCCAAGGAAGAACTCTAACTCCCCCATCATAGACATCTCAAACTTGTCGGTCATGAGCTTGGCAAACTCATTATTGAAAGCTTTGTTAGTAGAACCAAATATAATATCATCAACATATAATTGGCAAATGAAAAGCTCCCCATTGACCTTCTTAGTAAAAAGAGTGGGATTGATCACCCCAATTTCAAAACCACGATCAACCAATAACTCTTTAAGGTGCTCGTACCACGCACGTGGGGCTTGTTTGAGGCCATAGAGCGCCTTATCAAGTTTGTAAACGTGGTTAGGAAACTTAGGGTTTTCGAAGCCCGGGGGTTGCTTCACAAAAACCAATTCATTTAAGGGACCATTGAGAAATGCACTTTTAACATCCATTTGTTGAAGTTTAAAGTTATGATGTGATGCATATGCAAGTAAGATGCGAATGGATTCAAGACGGGCAACGGGAGCGAAAGTTTCACCAAAGTCAATACCCTCAACTTGGGAGAAGCCTTGAGCCACCAATCTTGCCTTGTTACGAATGACAATGCCATTTGCATCTTGCTTGTTCTTGAAGATCCACTTGGTCCCAATGACATTACGGTAATCTTTAGGCCTTTCTACTAGAGTCCAAACTTTGTTGCGCTCGAAGTTGTTGAGTTCATCATGCATGGCATCAAGCCAATCCGGATCCTCAAGCGCCTCATAAACTTTCTTGGGTTCTACACAAGAGACAAAAGCATGATGAGAGCTAAAGTTAGAAAGTTGCCTTCTTGTGGAGACACCTTTACGAACACTCCCAACAACATTTTCCAAGGATATGCTTCTTCGTCGAAGAATGGACTCAAGCTTCTTCTCACGGCGAGTGCGAGCCTCAAGAGGAGATTCTTGAGAGACTACTTGATCATCTTCATGATCGTTGTTCTGGTCCTCGCCTTGACCATTTGGATTGCCTTGATCATCAAGTGGCCCATAGCCACGGAATTCCGAAGGATCTTCATCAAGGCCTTGATCACCCCCGGAGACTCCGGTATAGGCCGGAGAGTCCGGACCGCAGGGGCCGGAGACTCCGGGCAAGATTGCTCGGTGGGATGATCTTGAGGTTGAGGGTGCGCAGCTTGTCTTTGGTCAATGTCCTGTGGGTGTTCAGCAGGTGAAGGCTCCACTAGTGTAGAGCATTGTCCTTCTCCTTCGGCCAAAAGGTGTCCCTCAATGGGCCGGAAGAATCCGACACCCATTCTTCTTATGGCTTGGGGAGGAATTTCGTCACCTACATCACGAACACCCTTTTGTCCCACAAAGGAATCATTATCTTCATCGAACCTCACATTACAAGTCTCTATAACATGCCCGGTGGACTTGCTATAGATCCTATAGGAATGTGAGTCCGTGGAGTAACCAACAAAGAAACCCTCTATAGCTTTAGAATCAAATTTTGACAAACGAACACCTTTCTTGAGATAGAAACACTTACAACCAAATACCCGGAAGTACATGATGTTGGGCTTTTGCCCGGTAAGAATTCCATAGGGAGTCTTGTTCAAGTTCTTGCGGAGATAAAGCCGGTTGGTGGCATGGCATTAGGTATTAATAGCTTCGGCCCAAAATTTGTATGGAGACTTGAACTCCGCCAACATAGTTCTTGCCGCATCCATAAGAGTCCGGTTCTTCCTCTCGGCAACTCCATTTTGTTGCGGGGTATATGCAGCAGAATATTGATGTTTGATACCCGCATCACTAAGAAACTCATTTAGGGAGTAGTTCTTGAACTCGGTGCCATTGTCACTTCTTATAGTCAATATGGTGGTATTGAATTGACGCTCAACTTCGGTGGCAAAGTCTTTGACGGTTTGTTGGGTGTCACTCTTGAACTCAAAGAAATAAACCTAAGTGTATCTTGAATAGTCATCGACAATCACCAAGCAATACTTCTTGCCACCAAGACTTGCATAAGTGGGAGGTCCAAAGAGATCCATGTGAAGGAGCTCCAAGCACCTCTTGGAAGAGATAATAGTCTTGCTCGGATGGCTTGTTTCATGCATCTTTCCTTCAATACATGCCCTACAAACACGATTGAAAGAGCATCTTCGGTGCAAAATGTATTTTTGGGTGTTTGTTGTCAATACTCAGGTATCTAACTGTTTGTCTCAGTCTAATCCTGTTTATAGGTGGAAATCTGAAGATTAGAAGTTGCTGGCGTTTCTGCGCCGGAGACTCCGGGTCTCCTGCCCGGAGACTTCGGTGTGCTCACGCCAGAGGCTTTGGTCAGGGACCGGAGACTCCGGCCCAAGCCTCCGGGGTCGTTTTTCGACGGGTGTCGCTCGCCCCAGATATGGGGGCGGAGACTTTACCCGGATTCTTCGGCTGGTGCTCGCCACTGGCCCGGAGACTCCGGCCCTGTCGACTTACCCCGGAGACTCCGGGCTCTGGACTCCAGAGTCTCCGGCCTAAAAGGACAGCAACGGCTAGTCCTTGTCTTGGACTATAAATAGTCTTCTTCCACCTCAAGACATGGCTGTGGCTCACACTCTCTCACCTCCATTATTTCAAAGCTTCAAAGCTCAAGATCTCTCTCCCTAGCCAATAGAACTCAAAGCCCTTTTGGGATTTGAGGGAGAAGACCTAGATCTACACTTCCACCAAGCCGATTTGATTTCCCCCCTCTCTTTGTTGAGGGGCTTGTAACTTGAGTGTTCATCGGATTCCTAGCCGAAAGAAGCCGTCCTCCAAGCTTGACTTTGTGTGTAAGAGCTTGGTGGGCCTATTGGGAGCCTCCAATTGAGTTGTGGAGCTTGCCCCAATACTTTGTGTAAAGGTGTCGTGCCGCCTTCAAGGGCATCGCTTAGTGGAGCGTGGACTCGCCTTTGTGGCTTGTTCACCGGAGAATAGGGTGAGCCTTTGTGGCGTTGGTGGCCTTTGTGGCACCACACCTCTCCAACGTAGACGTACTTCCCGTAACAAGGAAGGAACTACGGGAATACATCCTCGTGTCTTCGTGTCTCCATTGCGGTGACCTCTATCCTTTACTCGTACCTTTACTTATATTGTTATTGCTAGCTTGCTTGTCACTCTAGGTAAATTCACTTAGTATCATATCTAGAGAATTTACCTTCTTGTTTAGCCTTAACTTGAAAAGTATTAAAATTTTGGGTAGCTCCTATTCACCCCCCCCCCTCTAGTCGCTCATACGATCCTTTCAATTGGTATCAGAGCGTGGTCTCTTATTCGGGCTTAACCGCCTAAGAGTTTGAGCGACCATGGATGGGGATAAGAGTAAAGAACCTCCTCCCGAAGACACTCCTCCATCTATCTCTTCCTCTTCAATCTCACGTGAGGAGCATTTGGCGTCCTTGGACACAATGCAAACCACTATGAGATTGGAGATGAAGGCTATGTTTGAGGAATATTTTGGAAGAAAACCTTCCGGGCCCACCGACCCAAACACCACTCCTAGTGTGGAACTCTCCTTGGCTAAGGTGAAGCCACCTAACAATGGCTCCACCTCTGCCGAGAATAAAGGTGACCTTCCTAAGGAAAATGATGGTCCGGCAAAGGGTGCTAACATTCCACCCCCTAACACTTACTCACCTTTGCCGGTTCATTATCCTATGCCACACATTAATAACATGGGATCTCCTCCCAAGCTTGATTCTCGCAATTTTATTAAATGGCAAGGACTAATGAAATCTCATATTTCTAGCTCTTCTACTCATTTGTGGAGGGTCATACAAAATGGTTTTGCTCCTCATGATCCTCTCAACTTGACCGGAAGGGAAGAAGTTGATGAGCAACTCAACGCCACCGCCAAGCATCTCCTTCAACAAGCCGTACCGGATACTCATGCGGTACACATCAACAACTTGAACACCGCCAAGGAAGTATGGGACTATCTCACTATGCTCTTCATTGGGAATGAAAGTATTCGGTCCTCCAAGTTTGATGAGCTCAAAAGTGAAGAAAGGGATTTCATTATGCGTGATAATGAGACTCCCGATGAGATGTACCAAAGGATCTTGGCTCTTGCAACGGCCTTGACCGGGTTTGGGTGCAAAGACAATGGTGATGACTATATCAAGCGTATGTTCATCACCTCCATCAACCCAAGAGAACCCATGCGATCCGAGATAATCCGTTCAAGACCGGATTTTGGGAGTATGACCTCAAATGAAGTTCTTTGCGAGTTCACCGCCTTGTCTATCTTGAAGAAGAACGCGGAAGAAACTAGAGCCAGTGTTCTTGCCGGACAAGGAGTTCACAATCTTGCTCTCAAGGCCAAGGTGGTGTCCAAACAAGGAGAAGGAGAAGAAGAAATATATGAAGAAGAGTGTTGGTCTCCGGAAGATCTCAAGTTTGCACTCCATGAACACTTGGCTCTCAATGCAAATGCCTTTTGGGATGCCAACAAGCACAAGACGAAGGGATCCAAGTTCAAATCCTTTCCAAGAAAAAGTGGTGACTCTAAAGTGAGGCATTGCTACAATTGTGGAGGAATCAAGCACTTCATCGCCGAATGTCCTTATGAGAACAAGGAGGACAATGAGGGCCGGCTCGTCCCCAAGCACCGGTCATCAAAGTTCTTCCCATCCAAGAAGCATGGGATCAAGGACAACAAGAAGAAAGGAGAAAGGGTATTGGTGGTTCATGAGGAGTATGACTCCGAGTCCGATGATGATGACTCCGTTGATGAAGAGAATGGAGAAGTGGCCGCCATTGCCATTGTCTCCACACCACCTACATCCCTCTTCAACTCACAAAATAAGAACGCCATCATCACCACTCACAAGTGTCTTATGTCTAAGGCCTCGGAGGTAACCTCATCACCTACTCCTTCATCATCACATTCCAATGCTACCTCTATGGATGATGTGAGTAGTCTTAAAATTAAGAAAGAACTAGTTTCTTGTGATGATTTTCTTGCTAACATGAAGGGGCCAACCAAGATATACGTTGAGACACTAATGTGTGAACTTGGTGATGCCCATGACACTATCAAGGAGAAGGAGGAGTTGGAAAGATTAGCCGCCGATGATATTGGCTCTCTATCAATTGAGCTCGAAGAAGAGCAAAACTTGAGAGTCTCTTTAGAGGAGAAATTGTTGGGACTAGAAGAGTCTCATAATCTAATCTTGTCAAAACTCACTAAATAACGTGACCATGCTCTTGCTATGGTCAAGTTGCTTAAAAAGGAGAAAGTTGAATTTGACGTTGGTCATAATGATCTTCGTGAGAAGTTTGAGAAGCTTGAAGAAGCTCACAAGGCTTTGGAGGGCAAATTCTCTCATCTCATCAAGATCCGTGAACAACTTCAAATTCAACTAACTATTGAACAATCTAAAGTCCCACCAATGCAAGTTATTGAAGTTCCTTGTTCTTCTAACTCTATTTGTGATCATAGTGATATCATTAAGGAGAACAATAGGTTGAAGGCCGATCTTGCTAAGGGCCTTGCTACTTGCATTCAAGGAGAGAAGAATCTCAATGATCTCTTGAACAATCAAAGATTGTTCAAGGGAAAGGAGGGCCTCGGTTTTGTTGCCGAGTCCTCAAAGAAAGGGGATCTTTGTTTGGTGGCCGAGTCCTCAAAGAAGAAGAAGAACAAGAAGAACAAGAAGAAGACAAAGCCTGCTGCTGCTCCTACTCCTCATGTCCCCTTTGATATTTGTTACACCGAGGAGGAGTGGGAGGAGTTGAATGGAAAGAAGAAAATCGAGGAGACCGGAGTCTCCGGGTCAAGGGCTCCGGAGTCTCCGGTTAGTTCGTCTACCCCGGAGTCTCCGCCCCCAAAGACCGGAGTCTCCGGCCCTTCTCATAATAATTTTGCAGGAAAATATAACCCTCATTATGTTCTTCTTAGATACTATTATGGTGATGTCTATGCTAAATATGTTGGTCCCTATAATGGTTTCATTGAATATGCTATTTGGGTACCTAAGATTCTTGTGACTAACTAAAGAGGACCCATTCAAAGATGGGGACCTAAAACCAAGAATTAATCTCTTGTAGGACATTGCTTCCGGAGGAGTAAAATGGATTATTGATAGTGGTGCCACAAGCCACATGACCGTAAGCAAAAATATTCTGGAAGATCTAAAGCCCAATACTTCAAATGTCACGGTCTCATATGGTGATAATTCATCCTCTCAGGTACTTGGTTTCGGTAAGGTGGTGATCACTCCGGACGTGTCCTTAGTGAATGTCATGCTTGTCGAAACCATTGGCTATAATCTACTTTCCGTTCATCAACTTGCTACTATGGGCTATGCCACATATTTTGATGTTGATATTGTGGTCGTCATGTGGAGTAAGTCTCTCAAGGTTGCCTTTGTTGGGTATGTCGAAAATGGCTTGTATGTGGTGGACTTTTCAGAGAAACCCACTACGGCCGCGATATGCCTAATTGCTAAGGCCGACGTGGGATGGCTTTGGCATCGCCGGCTAGCCCACGTCAATATGAGAGCTTTGCAAAATCTCTACACCGGCGGCCACATACTCGGACTAAAGGATGTTTCTTTTGCCAAAGATCGTGTTTGTAGGGCATGTATTGAAGGAAAGATGCATGAAACAAGTCATCCAAGCAAGACTATTATCTCTTCCAAGAGGTGCTTGGAGCTCCTTCATATGGATCTCTTTGGACCTCCCACTTATGCAAGTCTTGGTGGCAAGAAATATTGCTTGGTAATTGTCGATGACTATTCAAGATACACTTGGGTTTATTTCTTTGAGTTCAAGAGTGAGACCCAACAAACCGTCAAAGACTTTGCCACCGAAGTTGAGCGTCAATTCAATACCACCATATTGACTATAAGAAGTGACAATGGCACCGAGTTCAAGAACTACTCCCTAAATGAGTTTCTTAGTGATGCGGGTATCAAACATCAATATTCCGCTGCATATACCCCGCAACAAAATGGAGTTGCCGAGAGGAAGAATCGGACTCTTATGGATGCGGCAAGAACGATATTGGCGGAGTTCAAGTCTCCATACAACTTTTGGGCCGAAGCTATCAATACCGCATGCCATGCCACCAACCGGCTTTATCTCCGCAAGAACTTGAACAAGACTCCATATGAAATTCTTACCGGGCAAAAGCCCAACATCAAGTACTTCCGGGTATTTGGTTGTAAGTGTTTCTATCTCAAGAAAGGTGTTCGTTTGTCAAAATTTGATTCTAAAGCTTTAGAGGGTATCTTTGTTGGTTACTCCACGGACTCACATTCCTATAGGATCTATAGCAAGTCCACCGGGCATGTTATAGAGACTTGTAATGTGAGGTTCGATGAGGATAATGGTTCTTTTGTAGGACAAAGTTGTGTTCGTGATGTAGGTGACGAAATTCCTCCCCAAGCCATAAGAAGAATGTGTGTCGGATTCTTCCGGCCCATTGAGGGACACCTTTTGGCCGAAGGAGAAGGACAATGCTCTACACATGTGGAGCCTTCACCTGCTGAACACACACAGGACATTGACCAAAGACAAGCTGCACACCCTCAACCTCAAGATCATCCCACCGAGCAATCTTGCCCGGAGTCTCCGGGTATGGATATCGGAGTCTCCGGGGGTGATCAAGCCTTTGATGAAGATCCTTCGGAATTACGTGGCTATGGGCCACTTGATGATCAAGGCAATCCACTTGATGGTCATGGCGAGGACCAGAACAGTGATCATGAGGATGATCAAGTAGTCTCTCAAGAATCTCCTCTTGAGGCTCACTCTCGCCGTGAGAAGAAGCTTGAGTCCATTCTTCGACGAAGAAGCATATCCTTGGAAAATGTGGTTGGGAGTGTTCGTAAAGGTGTCTCCACTAGGAGGCAACTTTCTAACTTTTGCTCTCATCATGCTTTTGTCTCTTGTGTAGAACCCAAGAAAGTTTATGAGGCGCTTGAGGATCCGGATTGGCTTGATGCCATGCATGAGGAACTCAACAACTTCAAGCGCAATAATGTTTGGACTCTAGTAGAAAGGCCTAAAGATTGCCGTAATGTCATTGGGACCAAGTGGATATTCAAAAACAAGCAAGATGCAAATGGCATTGTCATTCGTAACAAGGCAAGATTGGTGGCTCAAGGTTTCTCCCAAGTTGAGGGTATTGATTTTGGTGAAACTTTCGCTCCCGTTACCCGTCTTGAATCCATTCGCATCTTACTTGCATATGCATCTCATCATAACTTTAAACTTCAACAAATGGATGTTAAAAGTGCATTTCTTAATGGTCCCTTAAATGAATTGGTCTTTGTGAAGCAACCCCCGGGCTTCGAAAACCCTAAGTTTCCTAACCACGTTTACAAACTTGATAAGGCGCTCTATGGCCTCAAACAAGCCCCACGTGCGTGGTACGAGCACCTTAAAGAATTATTGGTTGATCGTGGTTTTGAAATTGGGGTGATTGATCCCACTCTTTTTACTAAGAAGGTCAATGGGGAGCTTTTCATTTGCCAATTATATGTTGATGATATTATATTTGGTTCTACTAACAAAGCTTTCAATAATGAGTTTGCCAAGCTCATGACCGACAAGTTTGAGATGTCTATGATGGGGGAGCTAGAATTCTTCCTTGGATTTGAAGTCAAACAATTGAAGGGAGGGACTTTTGTGAACCAAGCCAAATATACTCAAGACATGCTCAAGAGGTTCGAGATGATTGGAGTCAAAGGTGCAAAGACTCCCATGCCAACAAAGGTTAATCTTGATCTCGATCCTAATGGTAAAGAAGTGGATCAAAAACTTTATAGATCTATGATTGGTTCCTTGCTTTACCTTTGTGCATCTAGACCGGACATTATGTTAAGTGTGGGAGTTTGTGCACGTTTTCAAGCCGCACCAAAAGAAAGCCACTTAGTGGCGGTCAAACGAATCTTTCGATATTTAGTGAATACCCCTAACTTTGGTCTTTGGTATCCAAAAGGAGCAAGTTTTGATCTTGTAGGTTACTCGGATTCGGATTGGGCGGGAGACAAAGTGGAACGGAAATCAACCTCTGGAGTTTGCCAATTTCTTGGTAGGTCTTTGGTGTGTTGGTCATCTAAGAAACAAAATTGTGTGTCTCTCTCTACCACCGAAGCCAAATATGTAGCCGCGGCTAGTTGTTGTGCACAACTCTTATGGATGAGGCAAACTTTGAAGGATTATGGTGTCATTTTTGACAAAGTGCCTCTTTTATGTGATAATGAAAGTGCAATCAAGATCGCTCACAACCCGGTGCAACACAACAAGATGAAGCATATTGAGATTCATCATCATTTCATTCGGGATCATGTCAACCGTGGAGATATTGATTTATCTTATGTTGGCACTAATGAGCAACTTGCCGATATATTCACAAAGCCTCTTGATGAAGCAAGATTCCGGGAATTGAGGCATGAACTAAATATCATTGATTCAAGCAATGTGGCTTGAGCTAGGTGTATTTACTCCCATACTCTAACTTGTGTGTTGTTCTAGATGTGGGCATGGAAATAGGGGGAATGCGGTCCTAACTAATTGGACTATCCCTCCCCCCATTATGCCGATAGTAAGCATATGGTTCTATCTTGTCATTTGTGACAACCTTGAGCTTAATTGATGAGTTTTGGTTTTGGGCCCAAGATATATCTTCGCGGTGCCATACCTGTATACTCAAACAAGGTGGCTTCGGCCACCAACCTCCTAAGTGGAGGTTTGTTCCCATTTGCGCCTTATTTGCATTTTATGTGCCTCTCAATGGGAATGTGTTCATGTTTGGCCTTAATTGAGTTTTATTTGCATTTTTGCAAACTTGAACACTAAGTACCACTCAGTGATCTCTTTCTGACCCAAGCCTATCTCTTTCATCTGAAACCACTTCATCTTTCGAAGAAACATGCTCAAATTCATAGCTGTGTGATCTGGTCGAGGCAGGCCGGAGACTCCGGGTTTTGCACCCCGGAGACTCCGGTGTCTGGTGGTCGGAGACTCTGGGTGTCCAACCCCGGAGACTCCGGCCCAAGCGGTTTCTCCCTGGATCAAAGAGGGTCGGGGTGAGGGAAACCCCAACGGTTCCCTCATTCACCCCCTTCCCTCAAACTTCCCAGGGGCGCCGCCGCCTCCACCAAGTCGCCGCCGGGCGCCTCCCCGGCCCCGGATCCGCCGCTTGCCGCCGGCCATTCTCCTCCTCAAGCTCCTGGAGACCTTCTTCTCCGGATAGCTTGTCATTCCATGGAGCCCTCTGGTAAATCTCCTCCTCTTCCCATCTAGCTTTCCTAGATTTAAGGGATTGGAAGTTTTTGCTAGATTCTGCTCATGGGATGCTTGTAGTTCGGCAATTTGGGTCTCTAGCAACCTGTGGAACCAATCTAGTGCAATATCTTGAGCTACACCATGCCTCCTCTGCCTGCCCTCGAGTTGCCCGGAGTCTCCGGGGTCCAAACCCCGGATACTTTGGAGTCTCCGCCCTTTAGTGGCCGGAGACTCCGGGGTCAGGCACCGGAGACTCCGGTGTAGATCCTTTGTTTTCGTTTTGGCTCCACAAGCTGCTAGTTCCTTCACTCTGAGCATGTTTTTGACTTTTCCCTTGCTACTTCGTGCCATTTCCCTCGCAGGTAGTAGTGCAGGTGGTCGTCGCAAGCGTATCCCGAGGAAGCACACCTTTGACTATGACCCGGCAAAGGATTGCTATGTGGAAAGACAGAGTGCTGCAGAAGTTGCTAGGGATGCTCTGAGAGAAAAAAAACTCGTCTAGCTCAGCTGGCTAAGGAAGAAAGGGCCAAAAAGGCCAAGTTTGATAACTTGCCAACTCTCAAGGGCATGTCTCTTCCAGAGTTTGCAGATATGAGGAAGAGGAAGATGTATGACTTGCCGAGGAACACCAATGATCATTGTTTTCACAGAAGGGAGCAAGAACTGATTTGCACCGAGCTCTATGCCAACCTCACCCACAAGGTTTGCCCTTAGAAGGTGGTTGATTTTGAGCATCTTCACAAGAGTGACTACTTCAAGGAAGCCCTGTGGATCACCGAAAAGCTTGGTCTCCACCCGCTCATGCAAATCAAGCAAGACTACAACGTTCTCCTTGTGCACCAATTCTTTGCAACACTAGTGTTTGGAGATGGAGAAGAGCTTCCCATGACATGGATGACCGGTGATCTTGTGGTCCAATCCAACTTCATTGAGTTTGCCGAAGAACTTGGATACCCATTCAGGGGGAACCATGCGCCAAGTGGTGCAAGGATGCATCTCTCCGGAGTTGCCTACAACAAGACGGCGCTTGCTCCTCTCTATGGTAAGCTCACAAAAGATGCCGCTGATCAAGGCAAGAAGATTGTCGTTGGGGAGGCCTATGGTTTGAGGACTAGATACAACATTCTTCTCCGCTTGTTCCGTGAGAACATTGCCCCAAGTGCGGGTAATTTGGATGCTCTTCGTGGTGGCTTGGTCAACCTACTTGCCTACTCTCATGAGGTTTTCTGCAAAGGAGAAGAAGCTCAAGTCCAACCCATTGACGTCATGGACTTCATTCACCGGAAAATGTATGAGTGTATTCTTTCCAAGAAAGCCCCGGTCTATGCTCCGTATGTTATGAAGCTTATCAAGAGGAAGTCTCCCAACTACACTCTTTGTGTTGACGTCTCCAAGTTGGTTGAGCATAAAACTGTGAAGCCTCAAAAGAAACCGGCACCGGGTGTGACCAATGAACCCTTTGCCTCCGCTAGTGAAGATGAAGAAGATGAAGACATGGAAGGTGCTGAGGACGATGTGGATGAGGTAGGAGAAGAGGGTGAGGAAGAGATTGAAGTGACTCGGACTGCTCCTCCTTCTCCTCCAAAGAGGAGGAGCAAGAATGCTAGCAACCAGCCTTTTCCCTCTCGCAACAAAGAAGAAGTCAACAAGGAGATCAAGAAGCTGTCTTGGTTCAAGAGGACCATGCTTTGCATGGGAGTGGATATTCGCAAAGAGCAGCACAACATCTACATTCAGAACAAGCATATCACTCACAACCAAGGTTTGATGGTTGAACACCTTCGTGCTATCCGCAAGCTTCCTCCTCCAGAGCATCCCCCTTCAGACTCAGAGGATACTCTCAGCTATGGTGCTTGGAACAAAGAGATGGGCAGCTCACTCCAATGGGGAGATTTCGATGAAGTGTCCAAGCCCAACTATCCGTCTTCCTCCAGTCGTGGCAAGGGTCCTATGGGTGATGATGAAGATCCTTCCTATGAAGGCAATGACGAGGACGACGACGAGTGACTTGTTGGGACGTGTAGCATCGCTCGTTTCCCCTTTTTGGTGTCTCGATGCCAAAGGGGGAGAAGAGTTCTATTAGCATGATTATCGGGGATTTGCAAGGGTCGGGCACAAGCATTTCTTTTGTTGAGCTTTCGTTTGCCTATGCTTGTGCTCTCTTCTAGTACTTAGTTCTTTAAAATTTGAACTTCGTTGTGGTACCTATCTTAATATTGTGTGAGACTTGTGGTGTGCTTTAATGTAATAGTCATGCTCTATTACTTCATATTGTTATCTATGTAGCATGCACATGTTTGTGGTTCATTATTGCAGGGGGAGCTTTGTGTCTAGTATGTGTGCATTTGAATCAAGCCTTTGCTGCAGGTTGCACACATCTAGGGGGAGCTCACCCTATATTATATTGATCTTTTTTCTTGAACCTTTGTATTGTCATCAAACACCAAAAAGGGGGAGATTGAAAGAGCATCTTCGGTGCAAAATGTATTTTTGGGTGTTTGTTGTCAATACTCAGGTATCTAACTGTTTGTCTCAGTCTAATCCTGTTTATAGGTGGAAATCTGAAGATTAGAAGTTGCTGGCGTTTCTGCGCCGGAGACTCTGGGTCTCCTGCCCGGAGACTCCGGTGTGCTCACGCCGGAGGCTTTGGTCAGGGACCGGAGACTCCGGCCCAAGCCTCCGGGGTCGTTTTTCGACGGGTGTCGCTCGCCCCAGATATGGGGGCGGAGACTTTACCCGGATTCTTCGGCTGGTGCTCGCCACTGGCCCGGAGACTCCGGCCCTGTCGACTTACCCCGGAGACTCCGGGCTCTGGACTCCAGAGTCTCCGGCCTAAAAGGACAGCAACGGCTAGTCCTTGTCTTGGACTATAAATAGTCTTCTTCCACCTCAAGACATGGCTGCGGCTCACACTCTCTCACCTCCATTATTTCAAAGCTTCAAAGCTCAAGATCTCTCTCCCTAGCCAATAGAACTCAAAGCCCTTTTGGGATTTGAGGGAGAAGACCTAGATCTACACTTCCACCAAGCCGATTTGATTTCCCCCTCTCTTTGTTGAGGGGCTTGTAACTTGAGTGTTCATCGGATTCCTAGCCGAAAGAAGCCGTCCTCCAAGCTTGACTTTGTGTGTAAGAGCTTGGTGGGCCTATTGGGAGCCTCCAATTGAGTTGTGGAGCTTGCCCCAATACTTTGTGTAAAGGTGTCGTGCCGCCTTCAAGGGCATCGCTTAGTGGAGCGTGGACTCGCCTTTGTGGCTTGTTCACCGGAGAATAGGGTGAGCCTTTGTGGCGTTGGTGGCCTTTGTGGCACCACACCTCTCCAACGTAGACGTACTTCCCGTAACAAGGAAGGAACTACGGGAATACATCCTCATGTCTTCATGTCTCCATTGCGGTGACCTCTATCCTTTACTCGTACCTTTACTTATATTGTTATTGCTAGCTTGCTTGTCACTCTAGGTAAATTCACTTAGTATCACATCTAGAGAATTTACCTTCTTGTTTAGCCTTAACTTGAAAAGTATTAAAAATTTGGGTAGCTCCTATTCACCCCCCCCCCCTCTAGTCGCTCATACGATCCTTTCAACGATCTTTGGCAAAAGAAACATCCTTTAGTCCAAGTATGTGGCCGCCGGTGTAGAAATTTTGCAAAGCTCTCATATTGACGTGGGCTAACCGGCGATGCCAAAGCCATCCCACGTCGGCCTTAGCAATTAGGCATATCACGGCCGTAGTGGGTTTCTCCGAGAAGTCCACCACATACAAGCCATTTTTGACATACCCAACAAAGGCAACCTTGAGAGACTTACTCCACATGACGACCACAATATCAACATCAAAATATGTGGCATAGCCCATAGTAGCAAGTTGATGAACAGAAAGTAAATTATAACCAATGGTTTCGACAAGCATGACATTCACTAGGGACACGTCCGGAGTGATCACAACCTTACCGAAACCAAGTACCTTAGAGGATGACTTATCACCATATGAGACCGTGACATTTGAAGTATTTGGCTTTAGATCTTCCACAATATTTTTGCTTCCGGTCATGTGGCTTGTGGCACCACTATCAATAATCCATTTTCCTCCTCCGGAAGCAATGTCCTACAAGAGATCAACTCTTGGTTTTAGGTCCCCATTTTTGGATGGGTCCTCTTTTGTTAGTCACAAGAATCTTAGGTACCCAAATAGCATATTCAAAGTAACCATCAGAGGGACCAACATATTTAGCATAGACATCACCATAATAATCCCTAAGAAGAACATAATGAGGGTTATATTTTCCTGCAAAATCATTGTGAGTAGGTCCGGAGACTCCGTCCTTTGGGAGCGGAGACTCTGGGCTAGATGATCTAGCCGGAGACTCCGGACCCTTTGACCCGGAGACTCCGGTCTCCTCAATTTTCTTCTTTCCATTCAGCTCCTCCCACTCCTCCTCTGTGTAACAAATATCAAAAGGGACATGAGGAGTAGGAGCAGCAGCAGGCTTTGACTTCTTCTTGTCCTTCTTATTCTTCTTCTTCTTTGAGGGCTTGGCCACCAAACCAAGATCCCCTTTCTTTGAGGACTCGGCAACAAATCTGAGGCCCTCCTTACCTTTGAACATTCTTTGATTGTTCAAGAGATCATTAAGATTCTTCTCTCCTTGAATGCAAGTAGCAAGGCCCTTAGCAAGATCGGCCTTCAACCTATTGTTCTCCTCAATGATATCACTATGATCACAAATAGAGTTAGAAGAACAAGGAACTTCAATAACTTGCATTGGTGGGACTTTAGATTGTTCAATAGTTAGTTGAATTTGAAGTTGTTCACGAATCTTGGTGAGATGAGAGAATTTGCCTTCCAAAGCCTTGTGGGCTTCTTCAAGCTTCTCAAACTTCTCATGAAGATCATTATGACCAACGTCAAATTCAACTTTCTCCTTTTTAAGCAACTTGACCATAGCAAGAGCATGGTCACGTTCTTTAGTGAGTTTTGACAAGATTAGATTATGAGACTCTTCTAGTCCCAACAATTTCTCCTCTAAAGAGACTCTCAAGTTTTGCTCTTCTTCGAGCTCAATTGATAGAGAGCCAATATCATCAGCGGCTAATCTTTCCAACTCCTCCTTCTCCTTGATAGTGTCATGGGCATCACCAATTTCACACATTAGTGTCTCAAAGTATATCTTGGTTGGCCCCTTCATGTTAGCAATAAATTCATCACAAGAAACTAGTTCTTTCTTAATCTTAAGACTACTCACATCATCCATAGAAGTAGAATCGGAATGAGATGATGAAGGAGTAGGTGATGATGTTACCTCCGAGGCCTTGGCCATAAGACACTTGTGGGTGGTGATGATGGCGTTCTCATTTTGTGAGTTAAAGAGGGATGTAGGTGGAGTGGAGACAATGGCAATGGCGGCCACTTCTCCATTATCTTCATCAACGGAGTCATCATCATCGGACCCGGAGTCATACTCCTCATGAACCACCAACACCCTTTCTCCTTTCTTCTTGTTGTCCTTGTTCCCATGCTTCTTGGATGGGTAGAACTTTGATGACCGGCGCTTGGGGATGAGCCGGCCTTCATTGTCCTCCTTGTTCTCATAAGGACATTCGGCGATGAAGTGCTTGATTCCTCCACAATTGTAGCAATGCCTCACTTTAGTGTCACCACCCTTCCTTGGAAAAGACTTGAACTTAGATCCCTTCATCTTGTGCTTGTTGGCATCCCAAAAAGCATTTGCATTGAGAGCCAAGTGTTCATGGAGTGCAAACTTGAGATCTTCCGGAGACCAACACTCTTCTTCATATATTTCTTCTTCTCCTTCACCTTGCTTGGACACCACCTTGGCCTTGAGAGCAAGATTGTGAACTCCTTGTCCGGCAAGAACACGAGCTCTAGTCTCTTCCGCGTTCTTCTTCAAGATAGACAAGGCGGTGAACTCGCAAAGAACTTCATTTGAGGTCATACTCCCAAAATCCGGTCTTGAACGGATTATCTCGGACCGCATGGGTTCTCTTGGGTTGATGGAGGTAATGAACATACGCTTGATATAGTCATCACCATTGTCTTTGCACCCGAACCCGGTCAAGGCCGTTGCAAGAGCCAAGATCCTTTGGTACATCTCATCGGGAGTCTCATTGTCACGCATAATGAAATCCCTCTCTTCACTCTTGAGCTCATCAAACTTAGAGGACCGAATACTCTCATTCCCAATGAAGAGCATAGTGAGATAGTCCCATACTTCCTTGGCGGTGCTCAAGTTGTTGATGTGTGCCGCATGAGTATCCGGCACGGCTTGTTGAAGGAGATGCTTGGCGGTAGCATTAAGTTGCTCATCAACTTCTTCCCTTCCGGTCAAGTTGTGAGGATCATGAGGTGCAAAGCCATTTTGTATGACCCTCCACAAATGAGTAGAAGAGCTAGAAATATGAGATTTCATTAGTCCTTGCCATCTAATAAAATTGCGAGAATCAAGCTTAGGAGGAGATCCCATGTTGTTAATGTGTGGCATAGGATAATGGACCGGCGGAGGGGAGTAAGTGTTAGGGGGTGGAATGTAAGCACCCTTTGCCGGACCATCATTTTCCTTAGGAGGGTCACCTTTATTCTCGGTGGAGGTGGAGCCATTGTTAGGTGGCTTCACCTTAGCCAAGGAGAGTTCCACAATAGGTGTGGTGTTTGGGTCGGTGGGCCCGGAAGGTTTTCTTCCAAAATATTCCTCAAACCTAGCCTTCATCTCCAATCTCATGGTGGCTTGCATTGTGTCCAAGGACGCCAAATGCTCCTCACGTGAGATTGAAGAGGAAGAGATAGATGGAGGAGTATCTTCGGGAGGAGTTTCTTTACTCTTATCCCCATCCATAATCTCGCTCAAACTCTTAGGCGGTTAAGCCCGAATAAGAGATCACGCTCTGATACCAATTGAAAGGATCGTATGAGCGACTAGAGGGGGGGTGAATAGGAGCTACCCAAATTTTTACTTCTTTTCAAGTTAAGGCTAGACAAGAAGGTAAATTCTCTAGATGTGCTACTAAGTGAATTTACCTAGAGTGACAAGCAAGCTAGCAATAACAATATAAGTAAAGGTACGAGTAAAGGATAGAGGTAACCGCAATGGAGACACGAAGACACAAGGATGTATTCCCGTAGTTCCTTCCTTGTTACGGGAAGTACGTCTACGTTGGAGAGGTGTGGTGCCACAAAGGCCACCAACGCCACAAAGGCTCACCCTATTCTCCGGTGAACAAGCCACAAAGGCGAGTCCACGCTCCACTAAGCGATGCCCTTGAAGGAGGCACGACACCTTTACACAAAGTATTGGGGCAAGCTCCACAACTCAATTGGAGGCTCCCAATAGGCCCACCAAGCTCTTACACACAAAGTTAAGCTTGGAGGACGGCTTCTTCCGGCTAGGAATCCGATGAACACACGAGTTACAAGCCCCTCAACAAAACGAGGGGGGAAATCAAATCGCCTTGGTGGAGGTGTAGATCTAGGTCTTCTCCCTCAAATCCCAAAAGGGCTTTGAGTTCTATTGGCTAGGGAGAGAGATCTAGTGCTTTGAAGCTTAGGAACAATGGAGGAGAGAGAGTGGAAGCCGCAGCCTTTTCTTGAGGTAGAAGAAGGCTTTATATAGTCCTCCACGAAATGTAGCCGTTGCTGGACGACTAGGGCCGGAGTCTCCGGCCGGGAGGGCCGGAGTCTCCGCCCTAAGTGTCTCCAGGGCCGGAGTCTCCGGCCAGAGACAAAAGTCTCCGGCCCAACTCCGGCCTGGCATCTGAATCGTCCGAGCCAGTTAGCAACCCACGACCAGCCAGACAGACCGGAGTCTCCGGCCCCTGGGGACCGGAGTCTCCGGCCTCAGCATGTCGACCCGGAGTCTCCGGCCAGAGACAGAAAGTCTCTGGCCCAACTCCGGGAGGGCATCTGAACTGTCTGACTTTGGGGATTGCCTGGGCGAGTCCCCTAGGCCGGAGTCTCCGGCCACCAAGGCCGGAGTCTCCGCCCTAGAAGAAGCAACAGCAGTACTTCGTGGATCCCCTCTCCACCATTTCCACCTTCGCGAAGCACCCTACAAGACAACTAAGCCCTAACTTCAGTACTGGACGACGGGCTCCGATCTTTTCTTCCTTTTTGGGGTGCACCTCCGCGAGATCCTGAATCAACCTAGAAAATCTGCAAAACTTTAATAGCATGGTTAATTCACCAAATGTTGTTAACAAACACCAAAATACATTTATTGGGGAAATGCTCTTTCAACTGTTTTCTTCTTTGAGGCGTCGCTTTGGGAGAAGATAGACTTCTGGTACTGTCTTGGTGGTGTTAGTACTGCTGCTACAAGAAATTGATCACTTTAGTGTGACTTTTCTTATTTGTAATTCTTCTTTTTTTTGGTTGTGTGCATCCGTATTGTCACTAGGACAATGTATTATTGCAGAGGCTGGATGTAATTAGTATCTTCTTGATATTAATATATGCTCCTTATCGAAAAAATATTCTCAAAAAGTTGTTTCACGAGAAAAAAACTTGTGTGCAATGCGTAAAAAGCAAAATTTTGATACTAAAATAAACGTTGCAAAAATATTTTTTGTTTTTTTTCACACACAAGACACAAAAAATATAGATTTTCCACGAAACTTGGCGTGTGCACAAAAAATGTCAATTTTTTTCGAAATTCTTTTACGTTTAAAAAATGTTTTTTCGGTGGTGAAAGCATATGCTCCTATATCCCAATTCGAATTTCCGGTTGCTTTCCTCAATTAAAACACAGCGCACATGGAGGCATCAATCAATTGCTCGGCCTCGAGCACACGAGCTTCACATTGCAAAATAAAAAGGAACAGTTTGGCAGATAGCTCAGCTCGATCGCAAGCTAAAACAAGTGTTGGAAAAACAGACAGATTTCACTCCGAGCAGACGACTCCACTCCACTCGTTGTCCACGGCCAACCACCAGACCAGCTTCCTCCCTCCTCCCCCCTCGCTCCATCCTCCATGGCCGCGGCGCTACGCCTCCCTCCCCTCATCTCCTCCCGCGCCGCCCCTACCGCCACCACCCGGAGGAGCCGGACAGCATCGTCCAGTCTCAGGGTCGCCGCGCAGCTCGACGACACCGCCGCCACCACCTCCACCTCCAGCGCGCCTGCGCCGCCCGCGGGGTTCACGCCTCCGGTGCCCAAGCGGTTCGAGGTCAAGCCCGGCCAGTCGGGTAGCATCGCAGGCGCCGCCCTCGCCTTGCCCTTCCGCCTCGGCACCGGCGTCTTCGTCCTAGGGTAATCCCTCCGGCCCCTTCAGTCGGTCTCTCCCCGTCCAAATTGAACACCCCGGTTGAAATTGAAATGAATTGAATTGAGTTTTGATTGTTTTCCTTCACTTCGTTGGGAATTGGCAACATTTATGTGCTGCTGGTCAAAAGTCAAGTCCTAGTATGTATGTTCTCAGCTGAGCTGCTTCACCCATGGTCCATGGATAATACCATAGTCATACAGTTTATTTACTATATATGCTTAGTACACACATCCGGATAAGTGAATTCCATCGCCAATTCCATATGCCTAGGAACTTTAGGTGGGCTTTATTTGATTCGTATGTGGTGTGCAGATATGGGGTGTCACTTGTTGATGCTGACGAGATACCACCGGATCAGTATGCTTTGGAATTCCAAGGTGACCTCCTTCTCCAATTCCCACATGCTTTGTTAGGCGCAACCGCAGTCCAGGTTGAAAGCAGTACACAACTACTGAACTGAACTACATGTGTTTTTCGTTTTAGGTCGAAAGGTGAAAGAGACATCAAAGGTGGGGCAGTGTCCTCGACCAACAAAACCTATTGAAATATATGAGTTTGAAGGGTATGGCCGATCTTTCTTCTGAGATCTAAATCTGTCGTTGTTCATGTTTCTTTTTAAAAAAAACTGTTGTTCATGTTTCTTATTCCACCTAGTTTCTACTTTCTAGTCATGCCCTAGTGTTTTCTGCTGAATACCCCTGCTGATTTTATTTTTTCTTTCAATTGTGGGTGCTTTCTGGTAAAACCTCAGCTGCCCATTTTGTCGAAAGGTTTGTATTTTTTGGTTCACTATATCTGTTTTATTCAGTTACCACTCATGTATGATCATGTCTCGGTGTAATCTTGCAGGTGAGAGAAATGGTATCCGTCCTGGACCTTGATGTTTTATATTATCCGTGTCCTAAAGGTGGCCCAACCTTCCGTCCAAAGGTTAAAGAGATGGGCGGAAAGCAACAGTTTCCTTATATGGTAATTGAGACAGCCTCAAGAATTGTGTTGCTTCTTAGATAGTGCACTCATACTTGATCGTGTGGTTTCTGTTTCTATATCTTTCAAATGTGATTTTAGGTAGCATATTTGACAGACAAGCATGATCAAAGTTGATTTACCATTAACTTTTATTCCTGAGCAAAATTGGATTTTCTTAGATTGACATGCTTTGTTCTTCATTCTAAATGAAATCAGGGAGTTCTGTTCATTTTAGATTGCATATTTGACTGACAAGCATGATCAAAGTTGATTTACCATTAACTTTAATTCTTGGACAAAATTGGATTTTGTTAGATTGACATGATTTGTTCTTCATTCTAAACGAAATCAGGGAGTTATGTTCATTTTAGATTGCATATTTGACAGACAAGCATGATCAAAGTTGATTTACCATTAACTATACTCAAGTTGCTGAACTTTTTTATTTCTGAGCAAGATTTCATTTTGCCAGATAGGCATGCTTTTTTCTTCATAGTTAAACGAAATCATGGAGGCCCTGCTTTTCTTGTTCATAATGAACGATGCATGATGGAAGCAAATCACTCTTATGTTGCAGGTGGATCCAAACACAGGGGTTGCCATGTATGAATCAGATGCCATCATAACTTACCTGGCAAAAACCTATGGTTTGTATTCCATTCCATTGTTTGCTTTACCATACATACCTTCCCCGGTTTACAAGCTTGCTCTTAGCCCTTTACTTGCACTTTATTTTCAGGTGATGGAAGTGTTCCGATCATGCTAAAGCTTGGTCTATTGACAGTAAGTAGCTAACTATTTCATAATAGGGGGCAGTAAGATTTCTTATCATTAGTTAACATTCAGTTGTCCAGCTTGCATAACTTTGTATTATTTATTTTGTAGACAATAACTGCAGGTCTCGCTATGAGTGGGCGTAGTGGGAGGGTAAATCTCCAACATACAATTTACGCCTGTTTATTCCATTTAATCCTCTGAAAGTTTTGCTCAAACCATATACATTATTGATTGCAGGGATCTTCCTACTCACCTGCAAAGCTTCCACCCCAGCCAATAGAGATATGGGCATATGAGGTCTAAATCCTCACTACTTTTATTATTCTCAGCATTGAGATTATTATTTGCTATATTTCATAGTGTATAACAATTTCCAGGAACTGATCATTGCATGCTTTATTAACAGGGATCTCCTTTCTGCAAAATAGCACGTGAGACCCTTGTCGAATTGGAGTTGCCACACTTGCTACACAGGTATTTGAATGCTTATAACTTTGGCTTACATCAGGTAACAAATAGCTTAATATTCTACCATCAGAACACTATGTCAGTGCACAACACTTGTATAATTGACTACTATCATTAGTAGGGCATGTACAATGCATAGCCCCAGGGGTGCTGCCTCGCAGCTTTAGCTAGGTTCGGGTGGTCCAATTTAGGCTTGGATGATATACTTTTGGAGAGGCGGTCTCTTCTGCAGGAGGCTGCCTCTTCAACACAAAAAGTGAAGAGAGAGGAAAAAAGGTGAGAGGGAAAGAGAGAAACTAAAGCAGCTTTTGAGGGAGAAAGAAAGTGTCATAGGTTGGATCAATATTCTTCACACTTATTTCTCTATTTTTAGGTTCGTGCTTACGTGGGGCAGTTGCATACCACTGCTTCCATTGCTCATGCCCGTATAGCACTACACCCGCAAAGAAGTAGCCGAATAGTATGCCATCAACAGCTTGATAACAGTCCAGAACTACTGTATAGCATTATAAGTGACTAGTATCACACCTGCTGTCTTGACACCCTAAGAACAGGATCTTGTTGATACTATCTATATTTCTCGCATGACACAACACTGTAAGTAACAAAGAGGTTTTGTTACAGCATTGCGCGTGGCAGCCCCAAGCGGCAAGATTTTTTCAAGAAATACGGCCTTTTCCAGGTTTGCATCCTTGCAATTTATGCCCTTGTTGCTAAAATTTCTCCATGCTAGTTATGATAGCCGCAATGAGATCTACTCTTACTGTCTTGACAGGCGCCTTATATCGAGGATCCTAACACCGGGGTGAAGATGTTCGAAAGCGCCAGCATTGTAGAGTACCTGAGGGCAACATATGCCGCTTGAGAACCCCTGTTGCTGCCTTTGTCATCCCTGTGTAAACATGTCTCAAGTGTTCATATGTATTCTGAGGGTTGTAGATTATATTCTTTACTAGGAAAATTGTGAAACCTAGATGCAGTATGGTGTAAAAAAATCACTGCAGCTGAGAGACAAAGTCTTTGATATCTGAAAAACACTGAATTTGAGGCCGTAGAATAAAGAAATGAAAATTCAGAAATGTATGTCTCTTTTTTTCCTTCTTTACAGCATGTATATATCTCTAGTTTGTGTCATGTTAGTTTGGATTTGTAGTTTGGGCTCACTCACATTACAATCAGAACCCAAGATCAAACAGGCTCAAGATCTGTTAGAGGTCGATCTAGCCGTCCATTTCCGGATCCAGTACTGACAAAACCGGCCACGCCAAGAGCCTGATTCGTTCCAGCTCAAAAGTAAAAAAAAAAAAAAGTCAAGGCAAAACCAAAAGCGGCGCAGGGCTCATGGAAGGAAACCAAATCCAGACCTCGCCCGTCATGGGCATCTCCTACTCCGCGCCGGCGCCGTCGAGGACTACCCACCACCGGGGCTGGAGCTGGGGCTCGGCCCTGGCCGGCGCCGCCACGACGGCGGCGGCGGCGGGCGTGCTGGTGTGCCGGCCGAGGGACCCGAGCTTCGAGCTCATCTCCATCGGCCTGTCCACCTTCCACTTCCGGCCCCCGGCGGCGCTGGACATCGGGCTCACGCTCACCGTCCACGCCACAAACCCCAACGTCGTGCCCGTGCGCTACGGCGCCTCCACCGTCTCCATCCTCTACGCCGGCACGTGCCTCGGCACGGCGCAGCTCGACGCCGGCGGGCAGCCGGCCACCTCGTGCCGCCTGCTCCACCTCCCGGCCCGGCTGGACGCCATGGAGCTCGCGCACCACGCGGGGGCCATCCTCGCCGACGTCGCGCGCCGGCACATGGAGCTGGACGCCGCCGTGGAGATCGCGGGGGAGGCCGCCGTGCTGCTCTGGTCGCGCCGCTTCTCCGTCCGCATCGACAGCCACATCGTCGTCGACCCCGTCTTCCTCGAGGTCGTCGAGCAGGACAACCGCTCCGAGATGCAGCTCCACCTAACCTGACCCGAGTAGAGGCGATGCCTGCTAGCTCCTGATCCTCTGTAAAACCTTATCGTTTTATTTGTGCGATGAAATGCAATGCAATGCAATGCGGCTTTCCCATTTCCAAACAATGCAAATGCAATGCAGAATCTCAATTCCATCGCTTTGTTTCAACAATGAATTTAGACAAGAATATTTGCTGCTCCACAACATTCACACAACAAAATGATACATTCTACAGGCAGGAAAGGGAAAGACAGATGGGTGAAGCTAAGATAGCTCGCAGCCCACGAAAGCCTAGCACAAAAGGACATCAAAGCCGGGAATTTGATGTCCTAATAACAATAATAATAAGATACGATTACACTGCACACACAAGCGTATCATCATCCATCGTCTCAGTTGATTGTCGCGAGCGGCGACCGAGGGATGAGCGACGGCTTGGGCTCCTTGTTTGACTCATAGGGGTGGTTCTCGCGGAACTCATCCATCAGGGACTCGATCGGCATGGCTCGCAGCGACTCGATCGCACCTTTGCTCGGGACATCTGGCTCAGATCGCATAGGAGTTTCACCGGTCGGCTCATAGTCCTGCAAAAGAGAACTTTGTTAGGGTAGTTCAGACAAGATGAAATGCACACTGAACTTGGGGTGCTGGGAACAGATGATAGCTCTTCACAGGATTCTGATCTTACCCTGTAGCTGCTTTGGAAAGCCTTCTCGGCGTGTGAGTTGACGCCTGCAGCCTGACTGGAGTGGTTCTCCTGCAGATGCTCTATCTCTACCAAATGTGCTTCCACCGTTGACACCACTCTCGACGATGAATTACGTGTCTGGTCCAGTAGATCTGAGGCAAAGGGATATGAGCAAGTCAAAATTAGATAGGGAACTGAACTAGCCGGAATTGAGCAATCAGATCGGGCGCTTAGAAATTACTGTCAACGTCCTGGAGTATGTCTTTGCTACTGTTTGAGGCTTGCTCTTCAGCCAAGGCACGCGATGATGCAATCTCCTCCTCGTGTTGCTTGTTGTTTTCAATTGCGCCCCTGAAACATCCATAGCTGAAGCTAGTTAGACACCAAGACTGAGGAATTATAGGAATAACACATGGCGTGTTCCTCAGATATTCAGAGTGTGTGCTATTTTTTTCTGAAATTATGCACTAACATGCCAAAGTGGTACCAAAATTGCCTTAAATCAAGCAAACCTAGATCAAACCAGCATGATTAGTGCTAAAGCCAGATGAATTATAATCTATATATAGAGTGAAATTGGAGAAAACAACCACCCTAGAGCAAAACAGGCCCGACAAGGTAAAGAGATCAAATCTACTTGCCTGACAAGTGCTTCAACTTCAGCCACTTGTTTTGTGCACAAATCGTTAACTGCTGCATGGGATTTCTTCCATTGCTGAGCAGCAGAGTCAACAGTGCATGCACTGGACAAGTCCAATACATATCATTAGTTAGACAAATCCAATCAGATTATATAGGTTCATGAATACTGAAACATTTCATGTAGCGGTTCAGGCATACCACTCCTGCATAATTGTTTCCATTCGGCAATGCTTAGCCGAAGAGAAGCTGGAGCCAACTTTGCAGTCATTCTCCGCTTGCTCTGCAAACATCTCCCACTTTCTCTTGGCATCCTTCGTGACACCCTCCATAGCAGACGTGTGCTCATCCAGAAATGTTTTGTTTCCACGAGCAGCATCGCCAAGAGAGTTTAATCTAACATCCACCTGCAGGCAACACACATCAGGCTCATTGTGATTTCCCTAGAGCTATTGACCGGTCACGAGACAAAGAATGCCCAAACAGTAGCATGCTACAACATACGCACCAGCTCTCTTTGCCGAACAATGTGTTTAGACACCAAACTGGTGATATCCGCCAGAAGCCTTTGTTCCTCAGACTTTGATTGCTCCTGCACGAAGTGATGGTATTAGTTAGATACACCAACATAATTCTGCCAATGAGTGGTGAACAGAAAGGGGGATGAATCACCTCGTAAGCCTTTTGAAATTCTTCAAGGCTTTTGACTTGTGCTTCATGAGTGTGATTTGAGTGGTTCTGCAACTTGGATGTTTCCTCCACGTACTTTTCAAAGAGCCCAAGAATGAAGCTGGACATATCCTTCGTCCTATCCAAGCTAATGCAGAAACTCTGTTTGGCAACAAGAGAAAAGATTAACTTGGATCCTATCATCGGTAAGATATACTGAAAATATGTAAACAGTCAGATCAAGTAACTGACATCTCGCAATTCCTTAGTGAAGTGCGCCAGTTCACTACGATGGTCGGCCAACAAACTCTGGATATCAGTAAATATCTTCAATGCCTCTCCCTCGACACAAGCTAGAAGCTGTTAGCAAAATATTCCCATGAGAACTAATAGAAGAACAGGGTATGCATAAAGGCAAAAAAAAGAGTGTGCTTGTTAAAAAAGCAGCCAAATCACATGCCTGGTCAAGACTGCAACAGCTTGCTGCAGAAAGAGATGACACATCCTCCAACGTAGAATTTGTGTTTGCTTTATGTAGGAGCACAATATTTTGAAAAGCTTCCATATGTGACATATACAACGACTTCGAAGCTAAAATCTTCTTCTTTATCTCCGATGTAGCCTTGAAATGGTAAACCAAAAGGATAAGTGACATGCAACATTTAGCCATTGAGACCAGACAATTTCTTTGTAGACACGCAGATTAGTGCATAATTAATACGTACCGTGTCATGGGAATCAACGCAAGATTGGCATAGGTCTTCCACAGCTTTTAGGTGTTTGTTTTGTTGATCTATCGATGCGGTGAGTGTACTGGATATAATATCCAACTTTGAAGCAAGGTCAGCTTGGAATGAGTTCACCACTGACCTATTTGCAGCACTAAGTTTATCTCCTCTGGCTATTTTTGAATGCAGGGAAGCATTATCACGGGTAGACTTTTCCAGTTCAGATCTCAGAACACATGCTTGATGTGCTAAAGCATTTTCTGATGCACAAGAATGCATTAAAAATCAGTTAGAAGTTAGAACAAACGAAAATTGTTTTTGCAAGAATGAAATATGTGATATAATATCAAACCTGCTTTTTTCTGCTCAGAGATAATGAACTCTTTTCCTTTCAGATTATAATGGGCATTTTTCAAATCCTCTTTTGTTGTTGACAGTAGGTTGCTTGTATGGTCCAGGCATTTCTGTGATGCATGTTATTAATCTTACAGCTTACAATATCATAAAATGACCATGACTAGCCAGAGAAATGAAATTTACCTCTGTGGCTTCGAGCTTTTTGCTCAAATCAGCAGAATGCTGGAGCTCGGAATCATACTTTTCTTGCAGATCACTGATTTGCTGAAACCAAAGCAAAGCACTGATTTCAAAAACAAAAAATAATATAAGAGCCATGGTATTTTCCAGCAAACAGAGTACTTTTCCGAACCTTCTGGTTTGTTTCCAATGTGACAGTCATCTGCTCAATTTGATCAGCCATGGCCTTCAAGGAAATGCAGGAAAAGTTAATTGACCAAAAGATACATGAAACTGTTGCAAATAAAATTTCTCAAAGAAAAACATTTTTTAAGATGTATATGATTAAAGCTACTTGTTTGGATCTATTTTTTGTGCTACAGTTTAGTTTAAAAAAAGTAATTTTGACTTCAACGAATGGAAAAGGAATGCCTGCTTCAGTTCAAACAGATTTGAGAGGTCATGTCAATAATACCTTCCTCTCGTTCTCCTCCGCGTGGTATCTGTCTTTTGGAATGTAGACCCCAACCTTTTCTCGTGCAGCATAGACCTCTGCAGATAAGTTGATATTTGTTAGGTCACTCGCAATCATCTGAATTACATAGAATGGTATGAGAGTTCGCAAGATACCTGCTTTAAGCCGGTCTATTTCTCCATAAAGATCTTTGATCAATGTTGATTTCATCATTTTTTGGTTAACCTGCAATACAGATAATACCAGTAATTAATCACATGTGGCCAAGTAAAATTAAATTCTGCTGGCATGCCCAAAATTGAGTATATGGTGTTCAAATCTTTTCGGAATAACTCATGAAAATTGGCTCTCGAAATGGGAGAAAAGTATGCCAATTTACCTCAGGCCTGTTCTTTATGCTCTTAGCCCGGTGTGCGTAATCCAATGTACTCAATGTCTCCTCAAGACAGTGTACAGAAGGTGACACAGTAGCAATAATGCAAGTCTTGGTTCTCCCTCCCAGTGAATCACGAAGCAACCTTGTGAGCTTACTGTCTCTGAAAGAGAAAGAGTTCCACAGTCAAGGTAGGAACGACCAATTACTGCATGCAGTTATCCTTGAACCACTGATACTTACCTGTAAGGAACATGTCCAAGGTGCTCAACCAATGCTGTAATGACACGGCCCAAAGTAAGCAAGCTTTTGTTTATTTCACCAGCCTCTCTCGCTCGGCCCTACAATCAAAACAAAATGTCTAAGGTTACCACAGAATTGCTTAAACACTAACACCCATGGTAATTGTATAGTATGATGTACCTCCCTAGCTCCAGAACGAGAGATGTTCTCGGACCCAGCCAGATCGACCAGATTTAGCTTCCCACATTTAATCAATTCTTCTCCTTCAGGGGTTGCCTCTTTTATGTGAATTGTGATAGAGAAAAGCGAGTGCGAACGACTGAAATATTACAGGTGGAGTTAAGCACATTAAGTCGGTGTAAGGGCTATATATATATATATATATATATATATATAGTTTAATAGAAGAAAAAGCGTAAATTAAACCTCGATTGCTTGTTCAAAAGGGTCTCTGCTGTCCGCCGCTTCGCAGAACCTCTCTCCAGAAGAGAGAATATTTCATTACAGTTAGTGACTATTTCTTCCTCCAAGCCTCTGACAAGCACCCCACCTTTCCCGTCCTCCATAAGCGGTAATGCTTTTTTCTGCCGTTCTTCCAGAGCAACCTTAGATATCTCCTCTGGTGCAAGAAGATCTGTGATCTCCTCATTGTACAGCTCCAAAAACGTGACCTTGACGCTGTACTCAGTATTCTGCCTCTCCAATGTATCAAATATCTGCTTCACAGCTCTAGGTATGACCCCAGCATCTGGAGGTAATTGCCCATCCGGTCCACTCTGCAAGCATTTCAACACAACATGCCAAACAACTGAGAAACCCCAACCTGGAAACATAAACAGTGTGCATGACAGGAACAAAAGATTTGCTTGCCTTGGCTCTCCGGCACTCGCCTTCCATGGTATAGGTCTTCCCCGTGCCTGTCTGGCCATAGGCAAAGATGGTGCAATTAAACCCCTCCAATACCTCGTTCACGATAGGAATGATGGCTTGATCATACAGGTCTCTCTGCCTAGCTGTTGGCCCGAAAACCTGCAAATAGAAATGGAGCTGTATGTTACACTTCTGCACTGAGCAAGCAACCGTGAAATGGAATGCGAGTTCTCAGCCACTCCTACAGGCATTAGCAGTCAGCGGGGATTAACTAAACGGACAACCACCGCAAAAAAAAGAACTAAACAGACTTGAGCTACTACTCAAAACAGTGGCAGGAAGTGCTCCTCATGAGGTGTCCAGGAAATGCAGCAATGCTTTAACACCACGCGACCCCGAGCTCGTTCAGATGCGAACACTAGCTGGAACTAACCCTAGGCACCAAATACCGTCGAGCTAATCGCCGCAGCAACCACTAAAAAGACAAAAGCAAAAGCAGCATCCGAACCTTGTCGAACGTGAAGACCCTGTCGATCTGCTTTGCGGCAATGGTCTGCGTGACGGCGACCTCCCGCTGGTAGTCGTTGCAGGTGACCACCTGCGGCGCGTTGCTCCTGAGCTCTTCGTCGCTGAACGGCCTGCGGGAGGGGGAGGGAGGCGGTTAGGGCCGCGGATCTGGGCAGGGGGAGACCCCCCGAGAGGGCAAGCGGCGGCGGAGAACCGTACCTGCAGCGGAGGAGCACCTGGACGTTCACCGCCTTCTCCTTGTCCGCCCGCGACGACATGGCGGGCGGGCGGGGCGTCGGCGGCGGCGGCGGCGGCGGCCTCGGAGATTTCGAAATCTCTCCCGTTCCGCGGCGAGCCGTGGGGGGATTCGGAAATTTTCGGTGGCGGAGCGGGGTGGGGAGGGGGGGAATTCAAAATTTGGGTGGAGTGGGGCGAGTGTGACATGGGGAGCGTGCTTTGCAAGTGGCTTTATGCCCCAGCCATGGGATCTGATGGGGCAAGCTGTTCGGATCCTTGTGGGCTTGGGCTGCAAAGCTCACGCCCCGTTAACTAATACATTTTCTATATCCTACTCGAATGAGCTAGTGTTACTATGTTAAGCATCAGTTTCACAAATAAAAAAGTATATGAGCGTAAAAAATGCCCGCCACAAATTTATGACCATGTATTTTTGTTGGTCGAGGAATTAAGGTAATGATTAACAGAGAGAATCAGGGGCTATCGTGTTTCATAGTGACATGTGGCAACGAGTAAATTGCGGTGTGCCTCAAAAGATTGTGATAGAGCATGAGAAGATGCAAGGTTGACAAAATTAGAGAGAAAATTGTTTATTCAAGTTGTTTAACACATAAAGCATAAATAATGTATCACATGGGATCAAGTGATCTCATGGTATGGTAAGCTTTGTCAGTCATGCTTTTATAAACTAACCCATGATATGTGTGCATTGCGTTCCTATATGAGGTTTGGCATCTTTCCATGGGTTTGCACCAAAAGACGACTTTCATATAGCACATGAGAGGATGACAATCGTCATCAAGGTTGAGAAGAACAAGTTCCAGATGAGCATCACGAGGAGATTATATGCTTGAATCTTATCGTTTATTTGGTAATAATGGACAAGTGAATATGTTATTTGACGAAGCTATACCACAATGGTTTATGGGGAGAAAATTGTGAGTCTTCACCAAGCAAAAACAATTGAGTGAAGCATTCCAGTTTGAAGGAAGCATAAAGTGCATTCATCAAGATAAAGCGAGATGCGCAAGCCAAAGGTATAACCTTGCTAGTTCTTCATTTTACCGGTATCTATGTGGTTGTTGGGAGATTGGGTTATAGGATAGATAGCCACACTATCATTAGGGGCTTTTAGTTTATTATATTAATCACATTGTCTTATGGAGCTCAATCATTTGCATACTTTGCATCTCCCTGATACGTCTCCAACGTATCTATAATTTTTGATGCTCCATGCTTATTTTTACATCATTTGCATAGTGTTTCGTTACACTTCGTGTCATTTTTATGCATTTTCTGGAACTAACCTATTAACGAGATGCCACAGTGCCAGTTCCCTGTTTTCTGTTGTTTTTGTGTTTCAGAAAAGTTACACAGGAAATATTCTCGGAATTGGACGAAACAAAAGCCACACGTCCAGATATTTACCGAAGCTTCCAGAGAACCGAAGAGGAGACGGAAAGGAGCCACAGGGCGGCCACACCACCCGGCCTATGGTGTGGGCCCCCTGGTCCACTTCTGACGCTGCCCCTTCGCCTATAAAGACCCCCCGACGGGAAAAACCTAATGACCCGATCACTTCCAGAAACATATCGCGATCCGCCGCCGTCGTCGACCCGAGATCGGGACGGTCCAGAAGCTCTTCCCAGCACCCTGCCGGAGAGGGGAATCGCCGCCGGAGGTCTTCTTCATCGACATGCTTGCCTTCGGCGCGATGAGTGAGTAGTCTACCTTGGACTATGGGTCCATAGCAGTAGCTAGATGGTTGTCTTCTCCACCATGTGCTTCATGTTTAGATCTCGTGAGCTGCCTTACATGATCGAGATCACCGTTATGTAATTCTACATGTTGTGTTTGTTGGGATTTGATGAATATTGGTGTTATGATTGAGTTGATGTACTAAATTTTATCTTATGTTATCTCTATGTTGTTTATGATCTTGCATGCTCTCCGTTGTTAGTAGCTATCTTGGCCGAGTAGTTGCTAGTGACTCCAAGAGGGGGTATTTATGCTCGATAGTGGGTTCATGCCTCTATTTAATCTGGGGAGTGACAGAAACCTCTAAGGTTGTAGATGTGTTGTTGCTACTAGGGGGAAAACAACATTCATATGTCCAAGGGCATATGCTTTGTTTACATTACACACTTTGTTTAATGCAGTTATCTGTTGTTCGCAACTTAATACTTGTGGAGTTCTCGGATTGATTCGCCACAAGTGGATTATTGATGGGGCCGAGTTGATGGTGCCAGGAAACTTGTTGGCTTGTAGTAAATGACCGGCCAGTTGGTAAACCCCAAGAGAAGGTTTTGATGAATATAGCAGCAAGTTTTCCCTCAGTTAAGAAACCAAGGTTTTATCGATCAGGAGAAAAGCAGACAATGACGACTAAAGGTGATGCTTGCTAGTTTGCGACAGCTTCAGACAATTTATAGGGCGCCTCGTCCAAGCTTTGCTTGCTAGCTGCAACGCGGAACCTGCACACACACAACCAAGTACTTTGCTCCCAACTTGCGATGAGGTGTCAATCTCACCGGTTTGCTTAAAACAAAGGTTATGAGCGTATCGAGTGGAAAACAGTAGAGTATGTGAGTAAAGTAAACAGTGCGAGTAAAGTAAACAGGTGATAGCAATATGATGGAAATAGGACCGGGGTCCACAGTTCACTAGTGGTGTCTCTCCATAAGATAAATAACACATGTTGGGTAAACAAATTACAGTTGGGCAATTGATAGAATAAAGATAAACGTGATATGTCAAGAAGATCACTATGAGATTTACTCTGGGCATTACAACAAAATACATAGACCGCCATCCAACTGCATCTATGACTAATCCACTCACGGGGATATCGTCCGAATACCCCATGAGTATTAAGTTGCGAACAACAGATAATTGCATTAAGCAAAGTGTGTAATGTAAACAAAGCATATGCCCTTGAGCATATGAATGTTGTTTTCTCTCTAGTAGCAACAGCACATCTACAACCTTAGAGGTTTCTGTCACTCTCCCAGGTTAAATAGAGGCATGAACCCACTATCGAGCATAAATACCCCCTCTTGGAGTCACTAGCAACTACTCGGCCAAGATAGCTACTAACAACGGAGAGCATGCAAGATCATAAACAACATAGAAATAACATAAGATATATTTTAGTACAACAACTCAATCATAAACACCAATATTCATCGGATCCCAACAAACCAAACATGTAGAATTATATAACGGTGATCTCAATCATGTAGGGCAGCACATGAGATCTAAACATGAAGCACATGGTGGAGAAGACAACCATCTAGCTACTGCTATGGACCCATAGTCCAAGGTAGACTAATCACTCATCGCTCCGGAGGCAAGCATGGCGATGAAGAAGACCTCCGGTGGCGATTCCCCTCTCCGGCGGGGTGCCGGGAAGAGCTTCTGGACCCTCCCGATCTTCGGGTCGACGGCGGCGGCGGATCGCGATGTGTTCTCGAAAATTGATCGGGTACTTAGGTTTTTCCCGTCGTGGGGTCTTTATAGGCAAAGGGGCGATGTCAGAGGTGGAGCCAGGCGGCCTCACGCCAGGGTGGCGCGGGCTAGGGGCTGGCCACGCTGGCCTGGCGTGTGGGCCCCTGGTGGCCCCCCTCCTACTCTCCTTCGGATCTCTGGAAGCTTCCGGGTAAAATAAGACTTCAGGAACTTGTTTCATCCAATTCCGAGAATATTTCCTGTGTATCACTTCTGAAACACAAAAACAGCAGAAATCAGGGAACTGGCACTGTGGCAACTTGTTAATAGGTTAGTTCCGGAAAATGCATAAAAGTGCCACGAAGTGTAACAAAACAATAGGCAAATGGTGTAAAAACAAGGATGGAGCATCAAAAATTATAGATACGTTGGAGACGTATCAAGCATCCCCAAGCTTAACTCCTGCTCGTCCTCGAGTAGGTAAGTGATAACAAAATTATAATTTTTGAGGTGACATGCACCTACACAATCTTGATCATATATGTAAGCATTTGTGAGCTGGGATCATAAGAACTTAGAACATGGGCATGAAGATATAATCTTGACAATAGAACTTGGAAACCATGTTGTAAGCATGCAAATGAATACAAACAAAAGATCATGAAAATGAAACAATGAAAGTCAAACGTGTGTTCAAATCATAAGGAAAAACATACAAATGGTTTTCAGCTTGTCCTTCAAAGAGAGCAAAACATAAATGCATAGGACACCTTCAAGTTTAAGAGGGCGACTAGATACAAATAATTTGAGAACAAGTGAAACCAACAATATGAATCAATCAATGAAAACTTTGGGACAATGCACATTATACTAAGAATGACAACTATGCTCTCTTAATGGTGCATAAAGATAGAAGGTGGTGACTTAACATAAAAGTAGAAGAAAGGCCCTTCGCAGAGGGAAGCGGTGATTGCAAGTTTTATACCCTTCAAAAATTATGGTACTTACCGGCTTTGAGCTCTCATTGCCCCCATCATAAGCATCTTGAATGGTTAGAGTTAATGCGAGAACAATTATGATGCATATGCTTGACAAATCATAAGTTGAAAACCTCGTGCCCCGTGAATACGAGTACCCAAACCTCATGATACTTTACTTAGAGTCCCAAGCAAGGCTCTTGTCATTGTAAATATATGCATATCATTGAGAACCGCCAATGGGGTACCTCCGTGCCCGATGACATGGAACAAGCCCACACCAAAATGACAGGACAAGCAGACAATGAACACCTCGACATCTCTTTTATTTGCCATTTGTTTAGCTTTTTATTGTGAGATGCGTCGTCGAATGTTCACCATGGGTATGCTGCAAATTTCCACCATGAATTATGCATGGCTTAGATTGGCGGCCCGGCGTTTCCCTAACACATATACAAACTCCATGATCCCCACAAGATTTCCAATTCATTTCACACCGCGGGCATCTATAAACAAAAGATCACGATATCAACTCAAATAAGAAATGCAATGTTGAAAGCTTGCCCATGACTGCATGGCTGGGCTAGTCTCCAACTTACAACTTGCAAGCATAACAACTCAACATAAGAGACCACAATGTCAAATTTTTAAGAACAGGAAAAAGTAAAGTGTGCCTTCCGGTTCGTGAGAGCTTTACTGACCGAATTTCGCATAACACTGGTAAGAGTTTAATTTGAAGAGAAAATAAAAGCAAGTCAAATTTACTTGGAATAGCAAATTGCTAGTAGGTATGTATGGTGGACACTTTGGAAAACTTTGGCTTTTAGGAGTTGGATGCACGAGTAGAGCTCATACTCAGTACAAGGCGAGGGCTAGCAAAAGACTGGGAGCGACCAACTAAGAGAGCAATAATGGCCATAATCATGCAAAGCGACAAAGCGACATTAAAAGAAGCATAAGATGGCATCAAAAGTCAAAAACTAAATGATCATAGAGGCTATTGGCGACTTTGTAAGAGTCTACCATGTGTGAGCATGCGCCAAGTCAACCCAAATAAAGCATCAAGGAGAAAACCAAAATAATGCTTCCATACAATAAAAACAACGCATGATTTTTTCAAAGGCTCATTAAGCAATCCTAGTTATTTGAGACAAGTCATGCTACAGCAAAACCACTAAGCATACTATCAAAAAGACATCAAGCATGACATGAAAAAGCCTAAGCCGCAGTCTACACAAGCTCCTTCTTGTACCACTTTTTTGCACAAAGCTTTTTCTCTTTTCCAACACCATTTGAAATTTTTATAGACACCTCTTTTGATGAAAACCAATAAAGATCAGAGGCAAAAATGCACCTTGATGAAAAGATATGACAAGGTCTGAACGCAAATCAAGGCGAAAATGAAAACCAAAAGTAGTAGCAGAAAAAGAAGAACACTCGGTCAAATCTGTTTTTCACTCTTATCGCTCAACGAGTGTTCTTGGCAAATGAAAAGCAAGGCAACTTCTCCAAAAGAAATTTGTTGGGGTCCAACCATTTATTACAGCAAACAAAACAAACTAACAAAGAAAACTAAAACAACTGACGCTCCAAGAAAAACACATAGTGCATGAAGCAATAAAAATATAGTGTCTTCAAAGGTTACCTGATTTTTGCCGATGAAGAAGGGGTGCCTCGGGGGCATCCCCAAGCTTTGACGCTTGTACTTCTTGGATATTTCTTGGGGTGATGCATGGGCATCCCCAAGCTTGAGATTTTGTCCATTATTCAACTCATCTCATCATTCTCCAATCCCTACACTTGAAAACTTCCTTCAAACAAAACTAAACACAATTCTATTAGCAACATTAGTGTAGCATAACATATAATCAACCTCTTTTTGCTTCAGGTTTCAACTCAAAACCACCACATATATAGCAAATACTACTGTAGCAACTCCCCCAAAAGTTCCGTGATCAAAAGAACTCAAAAGAAAGCGATAAAGCGGCAAACACAAATATTGGCAGAAATCTGTCAAAACTGAACAGCTGACAAAGGTCGAATTTTTTAGGGGTTTTCTGTTGCTCAAATCAAAAAGTGTTCAACTAACAAAAGTTTGGATATAACCTGGGGCATATGCACAAGAAATCGTAGGTCCAAAAGATATACAGAGAATTTATACGAATTTTTACGGTGCAGCACCGAAAACTGTTTCAGGACAGCAACATCCCCAAATCTTTACCTCACTCGAATTAGAGGCTTCTCTTGGCACAAAAACGAAATAAACAAGATAAGGAGCGGTCATTACAGTAGTAATGACTTTCAAGACTCAAATAAAAGAAAAAGTACTGAAAATAAATCATTAGGTTATCTCCCAAGAGTGCTTTTCTTTAACGCCTTTGAGCTAGGCGCAGAAAATTGTGAATCAAGTAACATCAAGTGATGAAGCATCAAGTTCATAATTTGCTCTAAGAATAGAGTCAAAAAGTAATTTCTTCCTTTTCCTAGGGAAGTGTTCCATACCTTTCTTTGGTGGGAATTGATATTTGATGGTGCCTTCCCTCATATCAATGATGGCACCTACAGTTCGAAGAAAGGGTCTTCCCAAAATAATAGAACATGAAGCATGGCATTCAACGCCCATAACAAGAAAATCAACGGGAACAAGGTTATTATTAACCACAATAAGAACATCATTAATCCTTCCCAAAGGTTTCTTCTTAGGATCATCAGCAATAGGAACATCAAAATAACACTTTTCAAACGGTGGCAAATCAAGCATGTCATAAATTTTTCTAGGCATGATAGAAATACTAGCACCTAGATCACATAAAGCATGGCAATCATAACCATTAACATGCATATCAATGATGGGTTCCCAACCATCTTCTAACTTCTTGGGAACAGAGGCTTTTTGCTTCAACTTTTCATCCCTAATTTTTATGAGAGCATTGGTAATATGCTTAGTAAAAGCAATATTTAAAGAAGTAGCATTGGGAGTCAAAGCAAGCTTTTGCAAGAACAAAATAACTTCAGATATATTGCAGCCATCAACATCAAAATCATTAAAAGAAATAGAGCTATCATCTCCTACACTCCGAAAAATTTCAGCACTCTTTTGAGAAAAAGTTTTGGCAGTTTTAGGCTTTTTAACACAAGGAGTGGGAGTTATCTCTACACCAATCAAAGTAAGAGGATTGCTAGCATTAGGAGCAACATCATTAGAGGTAGTAATGGTACATACCTTCATCTCTCTAGCCATCTCATCTTCTCTTTCCCACCTGGCATGCAATTCCGCTAACAATCTAATATTTTAATCAATTCCAACTTGAATAGCATTAGCGGTAGCAAAAACATTGTTCTCTTCCACATCATTAGGCAACACTTTTAATTTCAGAAGTTCAACATCATGAGCAAGGCTATCAACTTTAGAAGCAAGAATATCAATTTTGCCTAACTTTTCCTCAACAGACTTATTAAAAGCAGTTTGCTTACCGATGAAGTCCTTGAGCATTACCTCAAGCTCGGAGGGCGCGGCCCTAGTGTTGTTGTAGGAATTACCATAAGAATTACCATAACCATTACCATTGGTAGAAGGATACGGCCTATAATTGTTACTAGCAAAATTGTTCCTATAAGCATTGTTGTTAAAATTATTGTTTCTAATGAAATTCACATCAACATGCTCTTCTTGAGCAACCAGAGAGGCCAAAGGAACATTATTAGGATCAACATGAGTCCTATCATTAGCAAGCATAGCCATAATGGTATCAATCTTATCACTCAAGGAAGAGGTTTCCTCAACATAATTTACCTTCTTACCTTGTGGAGCTCTCTCGGTGTGCCATTCGGAATAATTTACCATCATGTTGTCAAGTAGCTTTGTTGCGGCGCCCAAGGTAAGGGACATAAAAGTGCCTCCAGCAGCTGAATCAAGTAGGTTTCTCGAAGAAAAATTCAGTCCTGCATAAAAAGTTTGGACAATCATCCAAGTAGTCAGTCCATGAGTGGGGCAATTCTTTATCATAGATTTCATTCTTTCCCAAGCTTGAGCAACATGTTCATTATCAAACTGAGTAAACTTCATAATATTGCAATGCAAGGATATAATCCTAGCAGGAGGATAGTATCTACCAATAAAAGCATCCTTACACTTAGCCCATGAATCAATACTATTCTTAGTCAAAGACAACAACCAATCTTTAGCTTTTCCTCTCAAAGAAAAAAGAAACAACTTGAGCTTAATAATATCACTTTCTACATCCTTATATTTCTGCATCTCACATAGCTCAACAAAATTGTTGAGATGAGCTGCAGCATCTTCAGTACTAGCACCAGAGAATTGCTCTTTCATAACAAGGTTCAACAAAGCAGGCTTAATCTCATAAAAGTTTGCAGTAGGAACAGGTGGCTTAATAGGAGTGCAGATAAAATCACTATTGTCCGTGCTAGTAAAGTCACACAACTTGGTGTTTTCAGGATTGGCCATTTCAGCAAAACTAAAGTAAACAAGTAAAAACAACTACCAAGGATTCTAATTTTTTGGGTTTTTGATATAAAACGATGCAGGTAAAATAAATAAAGTAAAGCAAAACAATAACAAAGTAAAGGATGTGCGTGCGAAAAACTCCCCTCGCAGAAGTCTTCCACTCTTCCCCGGCAACGGCGTCAGAAAACTTGATGGGGCTGAGTTGATGGTGCCAGGAAACTTGTTGGCTTGTAGTAAATGACCGGCCAGTTGGTAAACCCCAAGAGAAGGTTTTGATGAATATAGCAGCAAGTTTTCCCTCAGTTAATAAACCAAGGTTTTATCTATCAGGAGAAAAGCAGACAATGACGACTAAAGGTGATGCTTGCTAGTTTGCGACAGCTTCAGACAATTTATAGGGCGCCTCGTCCAAGCTTTGCTTGCAAGCTGCAACGCGGAACCTGCACACACACAACCAAGTACTTTGCTCCCAACTTGCGATGAGGTTGTCAATCTCACCAGTTTGCTTAAAACAAAGGTTATGAGCGTATCGAGTGGAAAACAGTAGAGTATGCGAGTAAAGTAAATAGTGCGAGTAAAGTAAACAGGTGATAGCAATATGATGGAAATAGGACCGGGGTCCACAGTTCACTAGTGGTGTCTCTCCATAAGATAAATAACACATGCTGGGTAAACAAATTACAGTTGGGCAATTGATAGAATAAAGATAAACGTGATATGTCAAGAAGATCACTATGAGATTTACTCTGGGCATTACAACAAAATACATAGACCGCCATCCAACTGCATCTATGACTAATAATCCACTCACGGTGATATCGTCTGAACACCCCATGAGTATTAAGTTGCGAACAACAGATAATTGCATTAAGCAAAGTGTGTAATGTAAACAAAGCATATGCCCTTGAGCATATGAATGTTGTTTTCTCCCTAGTAGCAACAACACATCTACAACCTTAGAGGTTTCTGTCACTCCCCCAGGTTAAATAGAGGCATGAACCCACTATCGAGCATAAATACCCCCTCTTGGAGTCACTAGCAACTACTCGGCCAAGATAGCTACTAACAACGGAGAGCATGCAAGATCATAAACAACATAGAGATAACATAAGATATATTTCAGTACAGCAACTCAATCATAAACACAAATATTCATCGGATCCCAACAAACCAAACATGTAGAATTACATAACGGTGATCTCAATCATGTAGGGCAGCTCATGAGATCTAAAAATGAAGCACATGGTGGAGAAGACAACCATCTAGCTACTGCTATGGACCCATAGTCCAAGGTAGACTATTCACTCATCGCTCCGGAGGCAAGCATGGCGATGAAGAAGACCTCTGGTGGCAATTCCCCTCTCCGGCAGGGTGCCGGGAAGAGCTTCTGGACCCTCCCGATCTTTGGGTCGACGACGGCGGCAGATCGCGATGTGTTCTGGAAAATTGATCGGGTACTTAGGTTTTTCCCGTCGGGGGGTCTTTATAGGCAAAGGGGCAATGTCAGAGGTGGAGCCAGTCGGCCTCACGCCAGGGTGGTGCGGGCCAGGGGCTGGCCACGCCGGCCTAGCGTGTGGGCCCCTGGTGGCCCCCCTCCTACTCTCCTTCGGATCTCTGGAAGCTTCCGGGTAAAATAAGACTTCAGGAACTTGTTTCGTCTAATTCTGAGAATATTTACTATGTATCACTTCTGAAACACAAAAATAGCAGAAAACAGGGAACTGGCACTGTGGCAACTTGTTAATAGGTTAGTTCCAGAAAATGCATAAAAGTGCCACGAAGTGTAACGAAACAATAGGCAAATGGTGTAAAAACAAGCATGGAGCATTAAAAATTATAGATACGTTGGAGACGTATCAATTATTAGTCATAGATGCAGTTGGATGGCGGTCTATGTATCTTGTTGTAATGCCCAGAGTAAATCTCATAGTGATCCTCTTGACATATCACGTTGTCTTTGTTCTATCAATTGCCCAACTGTAATTTGTTTACCCAGCATGTGTTATTTTATCTTATGGAGAGACACCACTAGTGAACTGTGGACCCCAGTCCTATTTCCATTATATTGCAATCACATGTTTACTTTACTCGCAGTATTTACTTTCTCGCATACTACTATTGCTTTCCACTCGATACATTCATTCCTTTGTTTACAGCAAACCGGTGAGATTGACAACCTCATCGTAAGTTGGGAGCAAAGTTCTTGGTTGTGTTGTGTGCAGGTTCCACATTGCTACTAGTTGAAGACGCACTAACACGTTATCGTTAACGGTGCCCTTGTTGGAGTGTCACTAGGCTAGCAAGCATCACCTTATGGAGTTTGGCTTTTTCCTGGACTGACAAACCTTGGTTTCTTACTGAGGGAAAATTTGCTACTGTACTCATCATACCTTCCTCTTGGGGTTCCCAACTGGGTGGTTATCCTGCCCGCATCACTCCTTATTGTTGGTTCTTGGTGTTTCTTCGTGTGAGGTTCTGGAGCTTGTTGCTAGATTTTCAACAAGTTCAAGTTCATTGAAAAATAGACGTCTACTGCATTTTTGAGTCTGTAGATTTTACGGTTCCTTGTTTATGTAGGTTTACATCTCTCCACTATTGGTATTATATATATTGCTAAATATTGATGTTCCTATGCATGAAAACCTAGAGCTTGTTGTTGTATTCAAAACAAACATGAGTTTATCAAAATTGGAGTCCTTATGCAAAAGATACAACATTTTTTGTATGAGGGGATTTCCTATTTGGAGGCGTTGTTTCCAAACAAATGTTTTTTTAGAATTTATATCAGGATCCATTCCGGATTATTTACTGGGTGTTTCTCACTTGGAAAGGGGGCTGTGCCCAGTATCTAGGCCAAAAAATTGGCTCTGGAACCGGGTATTGCAAACACTTCACAACAGAAAATCTTGCCCTATAAAAGGGGGTATTCATTCCCACTTGGACAAGGCTTTTGAGCAGGAATTTCTCACCATTATTGACCTCCAAAAGATTGATTCGTCCACAATCCCTCTAATGTTTCTTACATCTTTTTTAGGATTTTGAGAGAGGAGATGTAGATCTACGATCCCACCAATCAATTTCCCTTGTAAGTGATGGGTGATGCGGCACGGTGTTGATGATGTAAATCACCGTCCAGTTTGGAACCCCAAGAGGAAGGTATGATGAGCACAGCAGCAAGTTTCCCCCTCAGAAAGAAACCAAGGTTTTATCGTCCAGTAGGAAAAAGCCAAATTCCAGAAGGTGATGCTTGCTAACTTAGTGACACTCCAACAAGGGTGCCGTTTACGACACTTGTTAGCGCGTCTTCAACTAGTAGCAACGCGGAACCTGCACACAACACAACCAAGAACTTTGCTCCCAACTTACGATGAGGTTGTCAATCTCACCGGTTTGCTGTAAACAAAGGAATGAGCGTATCGAGTGGAAAGCAATAGTAGTATGCGAGAAAGTAAACAGTGCGAGTAAAGTAAACAGGTGATAGCAATGTAAAGGAAATTGGACCGGGGTCCACAGTTCACTAGTGGTGTCTCTCCATAAGATAAATAACGACATGTTGGGTAAACAAATTACAATTGGGCAATTGATAGAATAAAGATAACGTGCATATGTTGAGAGGATCACTATGAGATTTAATCTGGGCATTACAACAAGATACATAGACCGCCATCCAACTGCATATATGACTAGTAATCCACTCGCGGGGAATCATCTGAGGACCCCGTGAATATTAAGTTGCGAACAACAGATAACTACATTAAGCAAAGTGTGTAATGTAAACAAAGCATATGTCCTTGGACATAAGAATGTTGTTTTCTCCCTAGTGGCAACAGCACATCTACAACCTTAGAGGTTTCTGTCACTCCCCCAGATTAAATAGAGGCATGAACCCAACTATCGAGCATAAATACCCCCTCTTGGAGTCACTAATATCTACTTGGCCAAGATAGCTACTAACAACGGAGAGCATGCAAGATCATAAACAACATAGAGATAACATAAGATAATATTCAGCACATCAACTTAATCATAACACCAATATTTATCGGATCCCAACAAACACAACATGTAGAATTACATAACGATGATCTCGATCATGTAAGGCAGCTCACGAGATCTAAACATGAAGCACATGGTGGATAAGACAACCAACTAGCTATTGCTACGGACCCATGATACGTCTCAAACGTATCTATAATTTTTGATGCTCCATGCTTGTTTTTACACCATTTGCTTAGTGTTTCGTTACACTTCGTGGCATTTTTATGCATTTTCCGAAACTAACCTATTAACGAGATGCCACAGTGATAGTTCCCTGTTTTCTGCTATTTTGGTGTTTCAGAAAAATTACACAGGAAATATTCTCGGAATTGGATGAAACAAAAGCCAAACATCCAGAAATTCACCGAAGCTTCCAAAGAACCGAAGAGGAGATGAAGTGGGGCCACAAGGGGCCCACACAACAGGGCGGCGCAGCCCAGGGCTAGGTCGTGCCCCCTATGTGTGAGATCGCCTCGGTCCACTTCTGACGATGCCCCTTCGCCTATAAAGACCCCCCGACGGGAAAAACCTAAATACCCGATCACTTTTTCAGAAACACATCGCGATCCACCGCCGTCATCGACCCGATATCGGGAGGGTCCAGAAGCTCTTCCCGGCACCCTGCCGGAGAGGGGAATCACCACCGAAGGTCTTCTTCATCGCCATGCTTGCCTCCGGCGCGATGAGTGAGTAGTCTACCTTGGACTATGGGTCCATAGCAGTAGCTAGATGATTGTCTTCTCCACCATGTGCTTCATGATTAGATCTCATGAGCTGCCTTACATGATCGAGATCACCTTTATGTAATTCTACATGTTGTGTTTGTTGGGATCCGATGAATATTGGTGTTATGATTGAGTTGATGTGCTGAATATTATCTTATGTTATTGATACGTCTCCAACGTATCTATAATTTTTGATGCTCCATGCTTGTTTTTACACCATTTGCCTACTGTTTCATTACACTTCGTGGCACTTTTATGCATTTTCCGGAACTAACCTACTAACAAGTTGCCACAGTGCCAGTTCCCTATTTTCTGCTGTTTTTGTGTTTCAGAAGTGATACACAGGAAATATTCTCGGAATTGGATGAAACAAGTTCCTGAAGTCTTATTTTACCCGGAAGCTTCCAGAGATCCGAAGGAGAGTAGGAGGGGGGCCACCAGGGGCCCACACGCCAGGCCAGCGTGGCCAGCCCCTGGCCCGCGCCACCCTGGCGTGAGGCTGCCTGGCTCCACCTCTGACATCGCCCCTTCGCCTATAAAGACCCCCCGACGGGAAAAACCTAAGGACCCGATTACTTTTCTAGAACACATCGCGATCCGCCGCCGCCGTCGACCCGACGATCGGGAGGGTCCAGAAGCTCTTCCCGGCACCCTGCCGGAGAGGGGAATCACCACCGGAGGTCTTCTTCATCGCCATGCTTGCCTCCGGAGCGATGAGTGAGTAGTCTACCTTGGACTATGGGTCCATAGCAGTAGCTAGATGGTTGTCTTCTCCACGATGTGCTTCATGTTTAGATCTCATGAGCTGCCCTACATGATTGAGATCACCGTTATGTAATTCTACATGTTTGGTTTGTTGGGATCCGATGAATATTGGTGTTATGATTGAGTTGCTATACTGAAATCTATCTTATGTTATCTCTATGTTGTTTATGATCTTGCATGCTCTCCGTTGTTAGTAGCTATCTTGGCCGAGTAGTTGCTAGTGACTCCAAGAGGGGGTATTTATGCTCGATAGTGGGTTCATGCCTCTATTTAACCTGGGGGAGTGACAGAAACCTCTAAGGTTGTAGATGTGTTGTTGCTACTAGGGAGAAAACAACATTCATATGCTCAAGGGCATATGCTTTGTTTACATTACACACTTTGCTTAATGCAATTATCTGTTGTTCGCAACTTAATACTCATGGGGTGTTCGGACGATATCCCCGTGAGTGGATTATTAGTCATAGATGCAGTTGGATGGCGGTCTATGTATTTTGTTGTAATGCCCAGAGAAAATCTCATAGTGATCTTCTTGACATATCACGTTTATCTTTATTCTATCAATTGCCCAACTGTAATTTGTTTACCCAGTGACGAGGGTTAACTCAGCAAATGTCCTAGATGAAGGACTTAGGATCGGGGAGATAGGGCGTCGGATGAACTCGAAGGTAAAGTTAGTCGAAATAGGTGTGTATCGAAAGTAAACTTGGGTGTTCAACCTGGCTTGCTTTCAATCTGCCCTACACCGTCCCCTCCTGACCCCAATATATAGGTGGCCAGGTCTCGAGGATCGGGTAGGGTCCGATACAGATTACAAATATCGACATACGGTAATAACTCGTATTCGACTATCATTACAATTGGGCCTAGCTTATCGGGCCTCAGGGGTACTCAACTAACGGGCTCTATTAACTATACCCTTGTCACCCAGCATGTGTTATTTATCTTACGGAGAGACACCACTAGTGAATTGTGGACCCTGGTCCTATTTCCATCATATTGCTATCACCTGTTTACTTTACTCGCACTTTTACTTTACTCGCATACTTCTACTGTTTTCCACTCGATACACTCATAACCTTTGTTTCAAGCAAACCGGTGAGATTGACAACCTCATCGCAAGTTGGGAACAAAGTACTTGGTTGTGTTGTGTGCAGGTTCCGCGTTGCAGCTAGCAAGCAAAGCTTGGACGAGGCGCCATATATAAATTGTCCGAAGCTGTCGCAAACTAGCAAGCATCACCTTCAGTCGTCTGTCTCTCCTCTCCAAGATCGACATACCTTGGTTTCTTAACTGAGGGAAAACTAGCTGCTATACTCATCACACCTTCCTCTTGGGGTTCCCAACGGGCTGGTCATTCACCGCGCACAAGGACCACCAGCTGTTTTTCTGGCGCCGTTGCCGGGGAGGAAAAAGAAGACTTCTGCAAGGGGAGTTTTTCGCACACACATCCTTTACTTTGTTATTGTTTTGCTTTACTTTATTTATTTTACCTACATCGTTTTATATCAAAAACCCAAAAAAAAATAGAATCCTTGGTAGTTGTTTTTACTTGTTTACTTTAGTTTTGCTGAAATGGCCAATCCTGAAAACACCAAGTTGTGTGACTTTACTAGCACAAACAATAGTGATTTTATCTGCACTCCTATTGCACCACCTGCTCCTGCTGCAAACTTTTATGAGATTAAGCCTGCTTTGTTGAACCTTGTTATGAAAGAGCAATTCTCTGGTGCTAGTACTGAAGATGCTGCAGCTCATCTCAACAATTTTGTTGAGCTATGTGAGATGCAGAAATATAAGGATGTAGAAAGTGATATTATTAAGCTCAAGTTGTTTCCTTTTTCTTTGAGAGGAAAAGCTAAAGATTGGTTGCTGTCTTTGACTAAGAATAGTATTGATTCATGGGCTAAGTGTAAGGATGCTTTTATTGGTAGATACTATCCTCCTGCTAAGATTATATCTCTGTGTAGCAATATTATGAAGTTTACTCAGTTTGATAATGAACATGTTGCTCAAGCTTGGGAAAGAATGAAATCTATGATAAAGAATTGCCCCACTCATGGACTGACTACTTGGATGATTGTCCAAACTTTTTATGCAGGACTGAATTTTTCTTCGAGGAACCTACTTGATTCAGCTGCTGGAGGCACTTTTATGTCCCTTACCTTGGGCGCCGCAACAAAGCTACTTGACAACATGATGGTAAATTATTCCGAATGGCACACCGAGAGAGCTCCACAAGGTAAGAAGGTAAATTCTGTTGAGGAAACCTCTTCCTTGAGTGATAAGATTGATACCATTATGGCTATGCTTGCTAATGATAGGACCCATGTTGATCCTAATAATGTTCCTTTAGCCTCTCTGGTTGCTCAAGAAGAGCATGTTGATGTGAATTTCATTAGAAACAATAATTTTAACAACAATGCTTATAGGAACAATTTTGCTAGTAACAATTATAGGCCGTATCCTTCTAGTAATGGTTATGGTAACTCTTATGGTAACTCCTCCAACAACACTAGGGCCGCGCCCTCCGAGCTTGAGGTAATGCTCAAGGACTTCATCGGTAAGCAAACTGCTTTTAACAAGTTTGTTGAGGAAAAGTTAGGCAAAATTGATATTCTTGCTTCTAAAGTTGATAGCCTTGCTCATGATGTTGAACTTCTGAAATTAAAAGTGTTGCCTAATGATGTGAAAGAGAACAATGTTTTTGCTACTGCTAATGCTATTCAAGTTGGAATTGATGAAAATATTAGATTGTTAGCGAAATTGCATGCCAGGTGGGAAAGAGAAGATGAGATGGCTAGAGAGATGAAGGTATGTACCATTACTACCTCTAATGATGTTTCTCCTAATGCTAGCAATCCTCTTACTTTGATTGGTGTAGAGAAAACTCCCACTCCTTGTGTTAAAAAGCCTAAAACTGCCAAAACCTTTTCTCAAAAGAGTGCTGAAATTTTTCGGAGTGTAGGAGATGATAGCTCTACTTCTTTTAATGATTTTGATGTTGATGGCTGTAATATATCTGAAGTTATTTTGTTCTTGCAAAAGCTTGCTTTGACTCCCAATGCTAGTTCTTTAAATGTTGCTTTTACTAAGCATATTACCAATGCTCTCATGAAAATTAGGGATGAAAAGTTGAAGCAAAAAGCTTCCGTTCCCAAGAAGTTAGAAGATGGTTGGGAACTCATCATTGATATGCATGTTAGTGGTTTTGATTTCCATGCTTTATGTGATCTAGGTGCTAGTATTTCTATCATGCCTAGAAAAATTTATGACATGCTTGATTTACCACCGCTTGAAAAGTGTTATTATGATGTTCCTATTGCTGATGTTGCTAAGAAGAAACCTTTGGGAAGGATTAATGATGTTCTTATTGTGGTTAACAATAACCTTGTTCCCGTTGATTTTCTTGTTATGGACGTTGAATGCAATGCTTCATATCCTATTATTTTGGGAAGACCCTTTCTTCGAACTGTAGGTGCCATCATTGATATGAGGGAAGACACCATCAAATATCAATTCCCACTCAAGAAAGGTATGGAACACTTCCCTAGAAAAAGAAAGAAATTACTTTTTGACTCTATTCTTAGAGCAAATTATGAGCTTGATGCTTCATCACTTGATGTTACTTGATTCGCAATTTTCTGCGTCTAGCTCAAAGGCGTTAAAGAAAAGCACTCTTGGGAGATAACCCAATGTTTTATTTTCAGTACTTTTTCTTTTATTTGAGTCTTGGAAGTCATTACTACTGTAATGACCACTCCTTATCTTGTTTATTTCGTTTTTGTGCCAAGAGAAGCCTCTAATTCGAGTGAGGTAAAGATTTGGGGATGTTGCTGTCCTGAAACTATTTTCGGTGCTGCACCGTAAAAATTCGTATAAATTATCTGTATATCTTTTGGACCTGCGATTTCTTGTACATATGCCCCAGGTTATATCCAAACTTTTGTTAGTTGAACACTTTTTTATTTGAGCAACAGAAAACCCCTCAAAAATTCGACTTTTGTCAGCTGTTCTGTTTTGACAGATTTCTGCCAATATTTGTGTTTGCCGCTTTATCGCTTTCTTTTGAGTTCTTTTGATCACGGAACTTTTGGGGAAGTTGCTACAGTAGTATTTTCTATATATGTGGTGGTTTTGGGTTGAAACCTGAAGCAAAAAGAGGTTGATTATATGTTATGCTTGTACTAATGTTGCTAATAGAATTGTGTTTCGTTTTGTATGAAGGAAGTTTTCAAGTGTAGGGATTGGAGAATGATGAGATGAGTTGAAGAATGGACAAAAGCTCAAGCTTGGGGATGCCCATGCATCACCCCAAGAAATATCCAAGAAGTACAAGCGTCAAAGCTTGGGGATGCCCCCGAGGCACCCCTTCTTCATCGGCAAAAATCAGGTCACCTTTCAAAACACTATATTTTTATTGCTTCATGCACTATGTGTTTTTCTTGGAGCATCAGTTGTTTTAGTTTTATTTGTTAGTTTGTTTTGTTTGCTGCAATAAATGGTTGGACCCCAACAAATTTCCTTTGGAGGAGATGTACTCGTTTTCATTTGCCAAGAACACTCCGTTTTTCATTCTTACAATTTCACCGGGTGTTCTTCTTTTTCCGCTACTGCTTTTGGTTTTTGTTTTCGCCTTGATTTGCATTCAGACCTTGTCATATCTTTTCATCAAGGTGTATTTTTGCCTCTGATCTTTATTGGTTTTCATCAAAAGAGGTGTTTATAAAAATTTCAAATGGTGTTGGAAAAGAGAAAAGCTTTGTGCAAAATAGTGGTACAAGAAGGAGCTTGTGTAGACTGCGGCTTAGGCTTTTTCATATCGTGCTTGATGTCTTTTTGATAGTATGCTTAGTGGTTTTGCTGTAGCATGACTTTTCTCAAATAACTGAGATTGCTTAATGAGCATTTGAAAAAATCATGCGTTGTTTTTATTGTATGGAAGCATTATTTTGGTTTTCTCCTTGATGCTTTATTTGGGTTGACTTGGCGCATGCTCACACATGTTAGACTCTTACAAAGTCTCCAATAGCCTCTATGATCATTTAGTTTTTGACTTGTGATGCCATATTATGCTTCTTTTAATGTCGCTTTGTCGCTTTGCATGATTATGGCCATTATTGCTCTCTTAGTTGGTCGCTCCCAGTCTTTTGCTAGCCCTCGCCTTGTACTGAGTATGAGCTCTACTCGTGCATCCAACTCCTAAAAGCCAAAGTTTTCCAAAGTGTCCACCATACATACCTACTAGCAATTTGCTATTCCAAGTAAATTTGACTTGCTTTTATTTTCTCTTCAAATTAAACTCTTACCAGTGTTATGCGAAATTCGGTCAGTAAAGCTCTCACGAACCGGAAGGCACACTTTACTTTTTCCTATTCTTAAAAATTTGACATTGTGGTCTCTTATGTTGAGTTGTTATGCTTGCAAGTTGTAAGTTGGAGACTAGCCCAGCCATGTAGTCATGGGCAAGCTTTCAACATTGCACTTCTTATTTGAGTTGATATCGTGATCTTTTGTTTATGGATGCCCGCGGTGTGAAATGAATTGGGAATCTTGTGGGGATCATGGAGTTTGTATATGTGTTAGTGAAACGCCGGGCCGCTAATCTAAGCCATGCATAATTCATGGTGGAAATTTGCAGCATACCCATGGTGAACATTCGATGACACATCTCACAATAAAAAGCTAAACAAATGGCAAATAAAAGAGATGTCGAGGTGTTCATTGTCGGCTTGTCCTGTCATTTTGATGTGGGCTTGTTCCATGTCATCGGGCACGGAGGTACCCCATTGGCGGTTCTCAATGATATGCATATACTTACAATGACAAGAGCCTTGCTTGGGACTCTAAGTAAAGTAGCATGAGGTTTGGGTACTCGTATTCACGGGACACGAGGTTTTCAACTTATGATTTGTCAAGCATATGCATCATAATTGTTCTCGCATTAACTTTAACCATTCAAGACGCTTATGATGGGGGCAATGAGAGCTCAAAGCCGGTAAGTACCATAATTTTTGAATGTTATAAAACTTGCAATCACTGCTTCCCTCTGCGAAGGGCCTTTCTTTTACTTTTATGTTAAGTCACCACCTTCTTTCTTTATGCACCATTAAGAGAGCATAGTTGTCATTCTTAGTATAATGTGCATTGTCCCAAAGTTTTCATTGATTGATTCATATTGTTGGTTTCACTTGTTCTTAAATTATTTGTATCTAGTCGCCCTCTTAAACTTGAAGGTGTCCTATGCATTTATGTTTTGCTCTCTCATGAAGGACAAGCTGAAAACCATTTGTATGTTTTTCCTTATGATTTGAACACACGTTTGACTTTCATTGTTTCATTTTCATGATCTTTTGTTTGTGTTCATTTGCATGTTTACAACATGGTTGCTAAGTTCCTATTGTCAAGATTATATCTTTCATGCCCATGTTTTAAGTTCTTATGATCCCAGCTCACAAATGCTTACATATATGATCAAGATTGTGTAGGTGCATGTCACCTCAAAAATTATTCTTTTGTTATCACTTACCTACTCGAGGACGAGCAGGAGTTAAGCTTGGGGATGCTTGATACGTCTCCAACGTATCTATAATTTTTGATGCTCCATGCTTGTTTTTACACCATTTGCCTACTGTTTTGTTACACTTCGTGGCACTTTTATGCATTTTCTGGAACTAACCTACTAACAAGTTGCCACAGTGCCAGTTCCCTGTTTTCTGCTGTTTTTGTGTTTCAGAAGTGATACACAGGAAATATTCTCGGAATTGGACGAAACAAGTTCCCGAAGTCTTATTTTGTCCGGGAGCTTCCAGAGATCCGAAGGAGAGTAGGAGGGGGCCACAGGGGCCCCACACACCAGGCTGGCGCGGCCCAGGGCCTGGCCGCGCCGCCATGGTGTGAGGGCACCTGGCTCCACCTCTGACATTGCCCCTTCGCCTATAAAGACCCCCCGACGGGAAAAACCTAAGGACCCGATCACTTTTCCAGAACACATCGCGATCCGCCGCCGCCATCGACCCGAAGATCGGGAGGGTCCAGAAGCTCTTCCTGGCACCCTGCCGGAGAGGGGAATCACCACCGGAGGTCTTCTTCATCGCCATGCTTGCCTCCGGAGCGATGAGTGAGTAGTCTACCTTGGACTATGGGTCCATAGCAGTAGCTAGATGGTTATCTTCTCCACCATGTGCTTCATGTTTAGATCTCATGAGCTGCCCTACATGATTGAGATCACCGTTATGTAATTCTACATGTTTGGTTTGTTGGGATCCGATGAATATTGGTGTTATGATTGAGTTGCTATACTGAAATCTATCTTATGTTATCTCTATGTTGTTTATGATCTTGCATGCTCTCCGTTGTTAGTAGCTATCTTGGCCGAGTAGTTGCTAGTGACTCCAAGAGGGGGTATTTATGCTCGATAGTGGGTTCATGTCTCTATTTCACCTGGGGGAGTGACAGAAACCTCTAAGGTGGTAGATGTGCTGTTGCTACTAGGGAGAAAACAACATTCATATGCTCAAGGGCATATGCTTTGTTTACATTACACACTTTGCTTAATGCAATTATCTGTTGTTCGCAACTTAATACTTCTAGGGTGTTCGGATTGATATCCCCGGGAGTGGATTATTAGTCATAGATGCAGTTGGATGGCGGTCTATGTAAATCTCATAGTGATCTTCTTGACATATCACGTTATCTTTATTCTATCAATTGCCCAACTGTAATTTGTTTACCCAGCATGTGTTATTTATCTTATGGAGAGACACCACTAGTGAACTGTGGACCCCGGTCCTATTTCCATCATATTGCTATCACCTGTTTACTTTACTCGCACTGTTACTTTACTCGCATACTTCTACTGTTTTCCACTCGATACACTCATAACCTTTGTTTCAAGCAAACCGGTGAGATTGACAACCTCATCGCAAGTTGGGAACAAAGTACTTGGTTGTGTTGTGTGCAGGTTCCGCGTTGCAGCTAGCAAGCAAAGCTTGGACGAGGCGCCATATATAAATTATCCAAAGCTGTCGCAAACTAGCAAGCATCACCTTCAGTCATCTATCTCTCCTCTCCAAGATCGACATACCTTGGTTTCTTAACTGAGGGAAAACTAGCTGCTATACTCATCACACCTTCCTCTTGGGGTTTCCAACGGGCTGGTCATTCACCACGCACAAGGACCACCAGTTATCTCTATGTTGTTTATGATCTTGCATGCTCTTCGTTGTTAGTAGCTATCTTGGCCGAGTAGTTGCTAGTGACGCCAAGAGGGGGTATTTATGCTCGATAGTTGGGTTCATGCCTCTATTTAATCAGGGGGAGTGACAGAAACCTCTAAGGTTGTCGATGTGCTGTTGCCACTAGGGAGAAAACAATATTTATATGCTCAAGGGCATATGCTTTGTTTACATTACACACTGTGCTTAATGTAGTTATCTGTTGTTCGCAAGTTAATACTTGTGGAGTTCTCAGATTGATTCGCCACAAGTGGATTATTAGTCATAGATGCAGTTAGATGACGGTCTATGTATCTTGTTGTAATGCACAGAGTAAATCTCATAGTGATCCTCTCGATATATGCACGTTGTCTTTATTCTATCAATTGCCCAACTGTAATTTGTTTACCCAGCATGTGTTATTTTATCTTATGGAGAGACACCACTAGTGAACTGTGGACCCTGGTCCTATTTCCATTATATTCCTATCACTTGTTTACTTTACTCGCATACTACTATTGCTTTCCACTCGATACGCTCATCCCTTTGTTTCAAGCAAACCGGTGAGATTGACAACCTCATCGTAAGTTGGGAACAAAGTATTTGGTTGTGTTGTGTGTTGGTTCCACGTTGCTACTAGTTGAAGACGCGCTAACAAGATATCGTTAACGGCGCCCTTGTTGGAGAGTTAGTAGGCTAGCAAGCATCACCTTCTTGAGTTTAGCTTTTTCCTACTGGACGATTTAACCTTGGTTTCTTACTGAGGGAAAAACTTGCTGCTATATTCATCATACCTTCCTCTTGGGGTTCCCAACTGGCCGGTCATTTCACCGCACCATCAATAGCAATCAACCCATAGTCCAAGGTAGACTACTCACTCATCGCGCCGGAGGCAAGCATGGCGATGAGGAAGACCTCCGGTGGCGATTCCCCTCTCCGGCAGGGTGCCGGGAAGAGCTTCTGGACCCTCCCGATCTCGGGTCGACGACGGCGACGGATCATGATGTGTTTCTGGAAAATTGATCGGGTACTTAGGTTTTTCCCATCGGGGGGTCTTTATAGGCGAAGGGGCAGCGTCAGAAGTGGACCAGGGCGGTCTCACACATAGGAGGCGCGACTAGGGGCTGGGCCGCGCCGCCCTGTTGTGTGGCCAGCCCGTGGCTCGTCTCCGTCTCCTCTTTGGTCTTCTGGAAGCTTCATTAAATAATAGGAGGTTCGGCTTTTGTTTCGTCCAATTCCGAGAATATTTCCTGTGTAACTTTTCTGAAACACAAAAACAGCAGAACACAGGGAACTGGCATTATGGCATCTTGTTAATAGGTTAGTTCCGGAAAATGCATAAAAATGCCACAAAGTGTAACAAAATACCAAGCAAATGGTGTAAAAACAAGCATGGAGCATCAAAAATTATATATACGTTTGAGACGTATCAAGCATCCCAAGCTTAACTCCTGCTCGTCCTCGAGTAGGTAAGTGATAACAAAGAATAATTTTTGAGGTGACATGCACCTACACAATCTTGATCATCTATGTAAGCATTGTGTGCTGGGATCAAAAGAACTTAAAACATGGGCATGAAAGACATAATCTTGATAGAAGAAACTTAGCAACCATGTTATAACATGAAAAAGAACACAGACAAAATATCATGAAAATGAAACAATGAAAGTCAAACGTGTGTTCAAATCATAAGGAAAAACATAGCAAATGGTTTTCAGCTTGTCCTTCATGGAATAGCAAAACATAAATGCATAGGACACCTTCAAGTTTAAGAGAGCGACTAGATACAAATAATTTAAGAACAAGTGAAACCAACATCATGAATCAATCAATGATAACTTTGGTACAATGCACATTATACTAAGAATGACAACTATGCTCTCTTAGACGGTGCATAAAGGTAGAAGGTGGTGACTCAACATAAAAGTAAAAGAAAGGCCCTTCGCAGAGGGAAGCAGTGATTGCGAGTTTTATAAACCTTCAAAAATTATGGTACTTACTAGCTTTGAGCTCTCATTGCCCCCATCATAGGCATGTTGAATGGTTAAAGTTAATGCGAGTATAATTATGAAGCATATGCGTGTCCCGTGAAGTACAAATACCCAAACCTCATGCTACTCGACTTAGAGTCCCAAGCAAGCTCTTGTCATTGTAAATATATGTGTATCATTGAGAACCGCCAACGGGGTACCTCCTGCCCGATGACATGGAACAAGCCCACATCAAAATGACAAGACGAACAGACAATGAACACCTCGACATCTCTTTTATTTACCATCGGTATAGCTTTTTATTTTGAGATGCGTCATCGAATGTCCACTATGGGCATGCTGTAAATTTCCACCATGAATTATGCATGGCTTAGATTAGCGGCCCAGGCGTTTCTCTAACATATATAAGAACTCCATGATCCCGCAAGATTCCCAACTTGTTTCACATCGCGAGTATCCATAAACAAAAGATCACGATATCAACTCAAATAAGAAGTGCAATGTTGAAAGCTTATCCCATGCCGGCATGGTTTGGCTAATTTCCAACTTAGAACTTGCAAGCATAACAAAGAGAGCCACACTGTCAAATTTTTAAGAACGAGAAAAGTAAAGTGTGCCATCAGGTTCGTGAGAGCTTTACTGACCAATTTTCGCATAACACCAAAAAGAGTTTAATTTGAAGGATATATAAAAGCAAGTCAAATGTACTTTGGAATAGCAAATTGCTAATAGGTATGTATGGTGGACACATTGGAACAACTTGGTTTTTAGGAGTTGGATGCACGAGTAGAGCTCATACTCAGTACAAAATGAGGGCTAGCAAAAGACTGGGAGCGACCAACTAAGAGAGCAATAACGGCCATAATCATGCAAAGCGACAAAGCAACATTAAAAAAAGCATAAGATGACATCAAAAGTCAAAAACTAAATGATCATAGAGGCTTATGGCGACTTTGTATGAGTCTAACATGTGTGAGCATGCGCCAAGTCAACCCAAATAAAGCATCAAGGAGAAAACCAAATTAATGCTTCCAAATAATAAAAACAACGCATGATTTTTTCAAAGGCTTATTAAGCAATCTCAGTCATTTGAGACAAGTCATGCTACAACAAAACCACTAAGCATACTATCAAAAAGACATCAAGCACGACATGCAAAAGCCTAGGCCGCAGTCTACACAAGTTCCTTTTTGTACCACTTTTTTGCATGAAACTTTTTCTCTTTTCCAACACCATTCGAACCTTTTTGGAACAACTCTTTTGATGAAAACCAACATGGACCAGAGGTCAAAATACACCTTGATGCAAAGATATAACAAGATATGAACACAAATCAAGGCGAAAAACGAAAACTAAACGCAGTAGCAGAAAAAGAGAACACTCGTTGAACGATAAGAGTGAAAAATGGAGTGTTCTTGGCAAATGAAAAGCAAGGCAACTTCTCCAAAAGGAATTTGTTTGGGTCCAACCATTTATTGCAGCAAACAAAACTAAAAAAAACTGAAAACTAAAACAACTGACGCTCCAAGAAAAACGCATAGTGCATGAAGCAATAAAAATATAGTGTGTTGAAAGGTGACCTGATTTTTGCCGATGAATAAGGGGTGCCTCGGGGGCATCCCCAAGCTTTGACGCTTGTACCTCTTGGATATTTCTTGGGGTGACATGGGCATCCCCAAGCTTGAGATTTTGTCCATTCTTTAATTCATCTCATCATTCTCCAATCCCTACACTTGAAAACTTACTTCATACAAAACTCAACACAATTCTATTAGCAACATTAGTGTAAGCATAATAATGAATCAACCCCTTTTTTGCTTCAGGTTTCAACTCAAAACCACCACATATAAAGCATATACTACTGTAGCAACTTCCCCAAAAGTTCCGTGATCAAAAGAACTCAAAAAGAAAGCGATCGAGCGGCAAACACAAATAATGGCAAAAATCTGTCAAAACAGAACAAGTGACAAAGGTCGAATTTTTAGAGGGTTTTCTGTTGCTCAAATCAAAAAAGTGTTAAACTAACAAAAGTTTGGATATAACCTGGGGCATATGAACAAGAAATCGCAGGTCCAAAAGATGTTCTGAGAATTTTCACGATTTTTTACGGTGCAGCACCGAAATCTGTTTCAGGACAGCAACATCCCCAAATCTTACCTCACTCAAATTAGAGGCTTCTCTTGGCACAAAAAACGAAATAAAAATGATAAGGAGAGGTTATTACAGTAGTAATAACTTCCAAGACTCAAATACAAGAAAAATAACTAAAAGTAAAACAATGGGTTATCTCCCAAGAGTGCTTTTCTTTAACGCCTTTGAGCTAGGCGCAGAAAGTGTGAATCAAGTAATATCAAGTGATGAAGCATTAAGATCAACTGCAGAAACTTTTCAATAAGGCATTGTATTTCATCCACATAGTTTTTTGAAGACCCCTTGTGATCACGCTTTGGTTCACTCAATTCACTAAAAATATTTTTGGGACAGATCCAATCAAAATTATTTTCAAAAGCTTCATACAATCCTAGGAGTTTGCTAGGTATTGGTATTTGGGTTTCTTCATTGTTTGTACTAACAACCTCTACATGCGAGCCAAGCTTATCAAAATGCTTAAAAACTTTCCTAGCTTCAATAACAACATCTCTAAATTCTCTACGCAAAGTTTCCAGGATAAAAGCTTTCTTTTCGGGGTCTTCAATATCATGAAGCTTAAGAAACATGTGTAGCATAAAAGGATTAAGGCTAGCAAACCTAGCTTCCAACATGTGAATTAAATAAGCAGAAGCAACTTCATAACTAGGAGCAAGCTCAGCCAAAGACTTTTCCTCAACATCTTTATGCATACTAATATGTTTAAAGAACTCCTCAATATTACTTTTCCCAATAATAGAGCCACTACCTACTAAGAGGTCCTCCAAAATGTACTTAGGGAACAACATAATGAACTAAAAGTAATAAAGTAACAACTATAAGGAAACTAATTTTTTTGTGTTTTCAATAAAATGATGCAAGTAAAAGTAAAGTAAAGCAAAACATAAAACAAAGTAAAGGATGTGCGTGTGAAACTCCCCTTGCAGAAGTCTTCTTTTTCCCCGGCAACGGCGCCAGAAAAAAGTCTTGATGCAGAAGGTGTTGATGATGTAAATCACCATCCAGTTGGGAACCCCAAGAGGAAGGTATGATGAGCACAGCAACAAGTTTTTTCCTTAGTAAGAAACCATGGTTTAATCGTCTAGTAGAAAAAGCCAAACTCCAGAAGGTGATGCTTGCTAGCTTAGTGACACTCCAACAAGGGCGCCGTTTACGACACTTGTTAGCGCGTCTTCAACTAGTAGCAACGTGGAACCTCCACACAACACAACCAAGAACTTTGCCCCCAACTTACGATGAGGTTGTCAATCTCACCGGTTTGCTGTAAACAAAGGAATGAACGTATCGAGTGGAAAGCAATAGTAGTATGTGAGAAAGTAAACAGTGCGAGTAAAATAAACAGGTGATAGCAATGTAAAGAAAATTGGACCGGGGTCCAGAGTTCACTAGTGGCGTCTCTCCATAAGATAAATAACGACATGCTGGGTAAACAAATTACAGTTGGGCAATTGATAGAATAAAGATAACGTGCATATGTCAAGAGGATCACTATGAGATTTACTCTGGGCATTACAACAAAATACATAGACCGCCATCCAACTACATCTATGACTAATATCCACCCACGGGGAATTATCCGAGGACCCCGTGAATATTAAGTTGCGAACAACAGATAACTGCATTAAGCAAAGTGTGTAATGTAAAAAAGCATATGTCCTTGGACATAAGAATGTTGTTTTCTCCCTAGTGGCAACAACACATCTACAATCTTAGAGGTTTCTGTCACTCCCCCAGATTAAATAGAGGCATGAACCCAACTATCGAGCATAAATACCCCCTCTTGGAGTCACTAGTATCTACTTGGCCAAGATAGCTGATGCGGCACGGTGTTGATGTAAGTCACCGTCCAGTTGGGAACCCCAAGAGGAAGGTATGATGAGCACAGCAACAAGTTTTTCCCTCAGTAAGAAACCAAGGTTTGTCAGTCCAGGAAAAAGCCAAACTCCAGAAGGTGATGCTTGCTAGCTTCGCGACAGCTCTGGACAATTTATAGGGCGCCTCGTCCAGTGCTTTGCTTCACCAGCCGCAACGCGGAACCTGCACACAACACAACCAAGTACTTTGCTCCCAACTTACGATGATGTTGTCAATCTCACCGGTTTGTTGTAAACAAAGGAATGAGCGTATCGAGTGGAAAGCAATAGTAGTATGCAAGAAAGTAAACAGTGCGAGTAAAGTAAACAGGTGATAGCAACGTAAAGGAAATTGGACCGGGGTCCACAGTTCACTAGTGGTGTCTCTCCATAAGATAAAAAACAACATGCTGGGTAAACAAATTACATTTGGGCAATTGATAGAATAAAGATAACATGCGTATGTCGAGAGGATCACTATGAGATTTACTCTGGGCATTACAACAAGATATATAGACCGCCATCCAACTGCATCTATGACTAATAATCTACTCGCAGGGAATCATCCGAGGACCCCTTGAGTATTAAGTTGCAAACAACAGATAACTGCATTAAGCAAAGTGTGTAATGTAAACAAAGCATATGCCCTTGGACATAAGAATGTTGTTTTCTCCCTAGTGGCAACAACACATCTACAACCTTAGAGGTTTCTGTCACTCCCCCAGATTAAATAGAGGCATAAACCCAACTATCGAGCATAAATACCCCCTCTTGGAGTCACTAGTATCTACTCGGCCAAGATAGCTACTAACAACAGAGAGCATGCAAGATCATAAAAAACATAGAGATAACATAAGATAATATTCAGCACATCAACTCAATCATAACACCAATATTCATCGGATCCCGACAAACACAACATGTAGAATTACATAAAGGTAGTCTCGATCATGTAAAGTAGCTCACGAGATCTAAACATGAAGCACATGGTGGAGAAGACAACCAACTAGCTACTGCTATGGATCCATAGTCCAAGGTATACTACTCACTCATCGCGCCGGAGGCAAGCATGGCGATGAAGAAGACCTCCGGTGGTGATTCCCCTTTCCGGCAGGGTGCCGGGAAGAGCTTCTGGATCCTCCCGATCTCGGGTCGACAACGGCGGCGGATCACGATGTGTTTCTGGAAAATTGATCGGGTACTTAGGTTTTTCCCGTTGAGGGGTCTTTATAGGCGAAGGGGCAACGTTAGAAGTGGACCGAGGCGGCCTCACACATAGGGGGCGCGGCCAGGGCCTGGGCCGCGCTGCCCTACAGTGTGGCCGGCTTGTGGCCCCTCTCCATCTCCTCTTCGGTCTTCTGGAAGCTTCGTTAAATATCTGGATGTTTGGCTTTTGTTATGCATAAAAACGCCACGAAGTGTAACGAAACACTAAGTAAATGGTGTGAAAACAAGCATGGAGCATAAAAAATTATAGATACGTTTGAGACATAGCAGCATCCCCAACATCCCCAAGCTTAACTCCTGCTCGTCCTCGAGTAGGTAAGTGATAACAAAGAAATAATTTTTGAGGTGACATGCACCTACACAATCTTGATCATCTATGTAAGCATTGTGTGTTGGGATCAAAAGAACTTAAAACATGGGCACGAAAGATATAATCTTGATAGAAGAAACTTAGCAACCATGTTATAACATGAAAAAGAACACAAACGAAAGATCATGAAAATGAAACAATGAAAGTCAACCGTGTGTTCAAATCATACGGAAAAACATACAAATGGTTTTCAGCTTGTCCTTCATGGAGAGCAAAACATAAATGCATAGGACACCTTCAATTTTAAGAGGGCGACTAGATACAAATAATTTAAGAACAAGTGAAACCAACATCATGAATCAATCAATGAAAAACTTTGGGACAATGCACATTATACTCAGAATGACAACTATGCTCTATTAGACAGTGCATAATGGTAGAAGGTGGTGACTTAACATAAAAGTAAAAGAAAGGCCCTTCGCGGAGGGAAGCAGTGATTAAACATGTGATAGAGCTTTTCATTTGTAAAACAGAGAGATAAAAAATTGGGTTTTGAGAGGTGGTTGTTTTTGTCAACGACTGGCAATGGGGTTCTTACTATCTTCCATACAAAAATGAAGCAAGTTTTTGAGAGAGAGAATGGCACTTTTGTGCTCTTTTATAAAGCTTGGCACTCCTCCCCACCTTTTTTCCTTTCACAAACCATGGCTAACCGATTCTATCGGGTGCCCACCAACATTCACATACCATGGAGGAGTGCCTTTTTTCTTTTCTTTTTCTTTTTTTCTTTTTTGGAATAAGACAATATGGAAGATAGCAAATCCGACCACTACGTCCCCATGAGCTGAAAACAGTGTCACAAAACGAGAAGTATTTTGAAGGTTTTTTTTTTCAAAGGTAGCACATGAAAATTTACTTGGAATGGCTTACAAATACCATGTGTAGGAATTTATAGTGGACACAATGGCATAACTTGGTTTTTAGGAGTTGGATGCACAATTAGAGCTCATACTCAGTACAAAATAAGGGCTAGCAAAAGACTGGGAGCGACCAACTAAGAGAGCAATAACGGCCATAATCATGCAAAGCGACAAAGCAACATTAAAAGAAGCATAAAATGGCATCAAAAGTCAAAAACTAAATGATCATAGAGGCTTATGGCGACTTTGTATGAGTCTAACATGTGTGAGCATGCGCCAAGTCAACCCAAATAAAGCATCAAGGAGAAAACCAAAATAATGCTTCCAAATAATAAAAACAACGCATGATTTTTTCAAAGGCTCATTAAGCAATCTCAGTCATTTGAGACAAGTCATGCTACAGCAAAACCACTAAGCATACTATCAAAACGACATCAAGCACGACATGCAAAAGCCTAGGCCGCAGTCTACACAAGCTCCTTTTTGTACCACTTTTTTGCATTAAACTTTTTCTCTTTTCCAACACCATTCGAACCTTTTTAAAACAACTCTTTTGATGAAAACCAACATGGACCAGAGGTCAAAATACACCTTGATGCAGAGATATAATAAGATCTGAACACAATTCAAGGCAAAAATCGAAAACTAAACGCAGTAGCAGAAAAAGAGAACACTCATTGAACGATAAGAGTGAAAAATGGAGTGTTCTTGGCAAATGAAAAGCAAGGCGACTTATCCAAAATAAATTTGTTGGGGTCCAACCATTTATTGCAGCAAACAAAACTAAACAAAACTAAAAACTAAAACAACTGACACTCCAAGAAAAATGCATAGTGCATGAAGCAATAAAAATATAGTGTGTTGAAAGGTGACCTGATTTTTGCCGATGAAGAAGGGGTGCCTCGGGGGCATCCCCAAACTTTGACGCTTGTACCTCTTGGATATTTCTTGGGGTGCGTGGGAATCCCAAAGCTTGAGCTTCTGTCCATTCTTCAACTCATCTCATCATTCTCCAATCCCTACACTTGAAAACTTCCTTCATCCAAAACTCAACACAAGTCTATTAGCAACATTAGTGTAAGCATAATAATGAATCAACCCCTTTTTGCTCCAGGTTTCAACTCAAAACCACCACATATAAAGCATATACTACTGTAGCAACTTCCCCAAAAGTTTCGTGATAAAAAAAACTCAAAAAGAAAGCGATCGAGCGGCAAACACAAATAATGGCAGAAATCTGTCAAAACAGAACAGCTGACAAAGGTCGAATTTTTAGAAGGTTTTTTGTTGCCCAAATCAAAAAGTGTAAAACTAATGAAAGTTTGGATAACCTGGGGCATATGCACAAGAAATCGAAGGTCCAAAAGATATACTGAGAATTTTCACGAATTTTTATGGTGCAGCACTGAAATCTGTTTCAGGACAGCAACATCCCCAAATCTTACCTCACTCAAATTAGAGGCTTCTCTTGGTACAAAAACAAAATAAAAATGATAAGGAGCAGTCATTACAGTAGTAATAACTTCCAAGACTCAAATAAAAGAAAAATAACTAAAAGTAAAACATTGGGTTATCTCCCAAGAGTGCTTTTCTTTAACGCCTCTGAGCTAGGCGCAGAAAGTGCGAATCAAATAATATCAAGTGATGAAGCATCAAGTTTATAATTTGCTCTAAGAATAGAGTCAAAAAGTAATTTCTTCCTCTTTCTAGGGAAGTGTTCCATACCTTTCTTGAGTGGGAATTGATATTTGATGGTGTCTTCCCTCATATCAATGATGGCACCTACAGTTCGAAGAAAGGGTCTTCCCAAAATAATAGGACATGAAGCATTGCATTCAACATCCATGACAAGAAAATCAACGGGAACAAGGTTATTGTTAACCATAATAAGAACATCATTTATCCTTCCCAAAGGTTTCTTCTTAGCAACATCATCAATAGGAACATCATAATAACACTTTTTAAGCGGTGGTAAATCAAGCATATCATAAATTTTTATAGGCATGATAGAAATACTAGCACCTAGATCACATAAAGCATGGCAATCAAAACCATTAACATGCATATCAATGATGGGTTCCCAACCATCTTCTAACTTCTTGGGAATAGAAGCTTTTTGCTTCAACTTTTCATCCCTAATTTTCATAAGAGCATTGGTAATATGCTTAGTAAAAGCAACATTTAAAGAACTAGCATTGGGACTCAAAGCAAGCTTTTGCAAGAACAAAATAACTTCAGATATATTGCAGCCATCAACATCAAAATCATTAAAGGAAATAGAGCTATCATCTCCTACACTCCGAAAAAAATTAGCACTCTTTTGAGAAAAAGTTTTGGCAGTTTTAGGCTTTTTAACACAAGGAGTGGGAGTTTTCTCTACACCAATAAAAGTAAGAGGATTGCTAGCATTTGGAACAACATCATTAGCGGTAGTAATGGTACATACCTTCATCTTTCTAGCCATCTCATCTTCTCTTTCCCACCTGGCATGCAATTCTGCTAGCATCCTAACATTTTCATCAATTCTAACTTGGATAGCGTTAGCAGTGGCAAAAGTATTGTTCTCCTTCACATCATTAGACAACACTTTTAATTTCAGAAGTTCAACATCATGATCATGGCTATCAACTTTAGAAGCAAGAATATCAATTTTGCCTCACTTTTCCTTAACAGACTTATTAAAAGCAGTTTGCTTACCAATGAAGTCCTTGAGCATGACTTCAAGCTCAGAGGGCGCAGCCCTAGTGTTGTTGGAGGAATTTTCATAAGAGTTACCATAACCATTACCATTGGTAGAAGGATACGGCCTATAATTGTTACTAGCAAAATTGTTCCTATAAGCATTGTTGTTAAAATTATTATTTCTAATGAAGTTTACATCAACATGCTCTTCTTGAGCAACCAAAGAGGCCAAATGAACATTATTAGGATCTGTAGCGTACCTGTGCTTTATTTGTGCTAGTCCCGGATCGACTGCTAGCACACACAGTTACAAGATGAAATATCAAGAATACAAAGGTCTTTATTACAACGCTTGATCCACAAATAACTTAGTCTTTTACAACTCAAGGGGCTCAAAGCCACAATCTTATTACAATTCATGAAAATGACTAAGTAAAATAAACTTCAAGTCTTCTTTCCTTCAAGCTCTGCAGGTAGACATGTTGGACGAAGACTCATGACCGTAGCGCAGAAATCTTCAATCTTCGTAGTATCCACCTGCAACATGATACGTTGCAGCCACGGAGGGTCAATACGTTGAATGTATTGGCAAATGTCACTTTGGTGGACTCAATGGCACCTACACATATATGCTCTTTGGCCAGGGGGAGTTTAACTTAGCAAAAGCAAGCATTTTTCCTATCTTTGTAAAACTCAAATTTTCCTTAGCAAAATTTTATCCGTAAGGACCCTTTTACTACCCAAGTTCACCCATCAAGTTTTAACTTAGAGAAATTGGGGTGAGGAGATTCTTGAACAGCTTCAATGTCATGTCACTCAGAATTGTCCGTAACCGGGGACACGGCTAAGTACTTAGTTCTAAACACTCTGCAGAGGTGGTGCACTTTTCCCACAAGACTTCGTTAACCCGTTTTGCCATGAGACTCATTTTGCCTCAAATGGCCAAGTGAAAACTAAGACGAGGCCTTTCAGAAGCATTCTCTCAGACCAAACGGACGCGCTCCCAACCTATTCACACTCACCACCCTCTGTCCGCCTGGCTTGAGTTCTTGCAGCTTAATTGACCAAGACAGAGCCCATAATGTCTTGTGGTTGCACTGGAAGCTTCACAACTTGAACGTATCCAATCTCTTTGCTCCTGGGTGGCCTTCCACAAGTGAGATACACCTGGTGGTTCAGAGGTTCGACGACATGACCCCAGGGAACCACTCAACACAAACCAATCAAAGCCACATCCACCCAGGTGGTTCATTAACTTAGTTGTTTTCTTAGTTTTCCAAAAACTTGTTTTCCAACACTTAGCCAAAATCATGTGTTAACTCTTCCCACAGCAAGAACAAAAGTAAAGTCCTATAGCAGCAGCAATTCTACTAGGAGATGCAAACTAGCTAGCTAGGCAAAACTTAGCACAACTAACAGTTAAAAGATAAGAAAACATAAAAGCACCTATTCATGCATCTTCTACTAGAAAAAGCTACAAGACCAAAACTTTCAGTAGGACAAGGGAACATGGTGACACTTGCCTTGATGAGGAGAAGAGTTGGTGCACTCGTCACACAGACACTCGTTGCACTCAGCACAATCTACACATGAAATATAGCATTATAAGCACATAACCATCACAAACAATCATGAAAAGAAACATGCATGCAAATGTGTTTTTAAACACTTCAAGGACACTTAGCATGTTCTCTGGTTGTTACTATATGCATGATGACATGATCAAAGTTTTAGAGTTAATTTATAAAACTCAAAACATCAACAACACACACAAAAAGAACAATAAGAAAGCTAAGGTTACAAAAGTATTACGAAAATTACCAAAAATAGTTTTGGCCGTGCTACAGTACTAAGAAATATCAGAGGAACCTAGACCAAAAAGATTTACTGCAAAAAGAATTTTATAACTATTTTTGATAATCAAAACACAAGATTAAAGCTTGCAGCAATTCTCTATTTAAAACCGTTACTATACTTGTTTTTGATACTGCAGCTAGAATCTACACAATTTTATGAATCTATGGACGCAAAGTTTGCTAAAAACCGACGTGTAGATCTCCAGATATGAAATAAACAAGTTTTGAACAAAATCTGTGAATTAAAACGAAATCGAAATCGAATTAAACACTGTGACGACACGCGTTGCGATCTGATTCGCGGGTACCGTTTCACGCAGATCGCCGTCCTGCACCGCTGGATCTTATGATCTACCAACGGATCTGATCGCCTGATACCGCTTCACTAAGTGATCTAAAACTGGCCCTAGATCTAAGATCTAACGAACGAAAGAAGACCCGAGGAGCTCACCTGAGAAGTGTCGACGGCGAAGTCCCCGGCGGCTCTGGAAATCAACAGCGAGGTGGCTGCGGCAGTTCCTGGTGGCGATGGAGTGCTTGACGACCTTCAGAAGATTGCGGCGAGCTCGAAAACGTGATCGGCGATCTTGATGGTTCTCTGTAACGACGAAGAGGAGTGGCTGGAGGATTAGGCCGAGACAGTAGCGTGCAGAGCACGGGGGCTTCCGACGAGCAGAGATGGATCTGGGAAATGAGAGTCATACCAGATGATCAGGAGGTCGAGGCGATGCCGGTGGCGAGGTTTGCAGGGGCGAGGTGCTCTGGAACTCCGACAATTGCTCATCGGAGCAAGGTCTGGCGGACGGTGAGATTCGGTCACGGTCGTCCTCGTCGTTCTGGAACTCAAATGAGAAAGAGGGCATGTCAGAGAGGTGTGCGAGAGCAAGGGAGAAGAGAAGGTGCAGAGGAGAGAGGTCGGGGCTCACAGTAGCCGGCGATGAACTCGAATTCCAGTGGCGGTGCGGCGGGTTCTGTGATCGGGCGGCCTGGCGGCTATGAGCTAGGGTTTTGGGTGGGTCGAGAGCGGCGGAGAGGGGGGGTTTTATAGGCGTGGAGTCTTGGGAGAGGGGCAAGGAACCGATCCAAAATCGACGGGGTTCGGTGGAGATCTCCCAGGTGTTCGACGGGTTCGTCCCGGACTCCTCGAGCGGGATGACAAGTGGGTCCAGCTCATAAGTGGCTGGAGGCTGGAGCTTGGTACCAATTCAGAAAAGGAAGTAAACGGGCCGTGGGCTGCTTCTCTGGCTGGGCTGATTCGCTTCCCCTCGGCCTATTCTGATTTTCCTAATTTCTTTTCCTTTTTCTTTTTTGTTTTCTTTATTATTTTGCTAAAACGACTCCCATTTGAATTTTGAAACCACTTCTGAATTTGTCAAAAAAAATCCCTCTGTTTGGTGAACTTCAGGGAGACTTTTTGAAATAGAAAGGCAAACAAAACTCAAATGAAATGCACATAAAAATGATGAATTAGATGCATATGCAATGGATGAATGTCATGATTTCATGTGTGTACAATTTTCAAAATTTACCCAAAATTTGGGATGTTACAAGTCTAACCCCCTTAAGATGAATCTCGCCCTCGAAATTCGGGTTGGCTAGCAAATAGGTACGGGTAGTCTTCTCGGAGTTCATCTTCTTGTTCCCAAGTTGCTTCTTCTTCAGTATGGTGGCTCCACTGAACTTTGCAAAACTTGATCGTCTTGGTACGAGTAACTCTTTCTGATGTCTCCAAGATTTTGATGGGTTTCTCTTCATATGTGAGATCACTCTCTAACTGAACCTCTTCTAACGGTATTGTGTCTCTCAGTGGGGTATCTGCCATCTCTGGATGACATTTCTTTAGCTGGCTCACATGGAACACATTGTGCACTGCAGACAGAGATTCTGGCAGTTCTAGCTCGTATGCTACTTCCCCTTTGCAAGCCAAAACTTTAAATGGCCCTACAAAGCGAGGTGCTAGCTTTCCTTTGACTCCAAATCTTTTCACTCCACGAAGTGGTGATACTCGAAGATATGCTCTATCACCCACCTCATAAGTTACCTCTCTGCGCTTTGAATCAGCGTAGCTCTTCTGTCTGGACTGAGCTATCTTGAGCCTATCTCTGATCAAACGGACCTTTTCTTTGGCATCCTTTATTATGTCTGGCCCGAAAAGACTTTGTTCACTAACACCACTCCAAAGCAATGGGGTAGTGCACTTTCTGCCATATAGGGCTTCAAATGGTGCCATCTCAATGCTAGCTTGATGGCTATTATTATAGGAGAACTCTGCATAGGGCAAGTTATCATCCCAACTAGACCCATAATCTAAGGCACAAGCTCTCAACATGTCTTCTAGAATTTGATTCGCCCTTTCTGTTTGACCATCAGTATGAGGGTGAAACGCCGTGCTGAACTCTAGTCTTGTGCCCAAGGACTCATGAAGTTGGCGCCAGAAGTGAGAGGTGAATTGAGTACCTCTATCTGACACGATACTCTTAGGCACTCCATGTAAGCACACTATTCGGCTCATGTATATCTTGGCCAATTTGGCACTGGTATATGTGGTCTTCACGGGGATAAAGTGAGCCACTTTGGTTAAACGGTCTACCACAACCCAGATAGAGTCATATCTAGACTTAGTCCTTGGTAAACCCGTGATAAAGTCCATGCCAACATTATCCCACTTCCACTCTGGTATGGGCAATGGCTGCAATAACCCTGCTGGCTTCTGATGCTCTGCCTTAACTCTGTTGCATACATCACACATGGCAATATATTCGACGATATCCCTTTTCATATTGCTCCACCAAAATCTACCCTTCAAATCCATATACATTTTGGTGTTTCCAGGTTGGATAGAATATGGTGAATCATGTGCTTCTTGCAGAATCAATTTTCTGAGTTCGGGGTCTTGTGGTACACAAACACGCTTCTCAAACCAAATAATACCTTGGTCATCTTCGTGAAATCCCTTGGCTTTCCCTTTACTCATATTACTCTTTATTTCTTCTATCTCCTTATCTAGCTTCTGAGCTTCTTTAATCTTGTCCATCAGTGTAGGTTGAACTTCAAAAGATGCTAGGAATCCTTCTGGCACAATTTCTCATCTGAGCTCTTTGAACTGTTTACACAAATCTTCAGGCAACTCTCCTGCTGTGAGTCCATTTACATAGCTCTTATGGCTCAAGGCGTCAGCTACAACATTAGCCTTTCCTGGATGGTATTGCAAGCTCATATCATAATCTTTGATGAGCTCCAACCATCTTCTTTGTCTCATGTTCAGTTCCTTCTGGGTGAATATATACTTAAGGCTCTTGTGATCGGTGAACACATCACAATGCTTTCCCATCAAATAATGTCTCCATACCTTTAGAGCATGAACAACTGATGCTAGCTCTAAGTCATGGGTGGGGTAATTTCTTTCGTGATGCTTAAGCTGGCGTGAGGCATAACTCACAACTTTTCCATTCTGCATTAGAACACTACCAAGTCCTTGACGGGAAGCGTCGCTGTAGACTTGGAAATCCTTCTGTATATCTGTGAGACATAGAACCGGCGCACTTACTAGCCGTTTCTTCAATTCTTGAAAACTAGCTTCACATGAGTCGGTCCATTCAAATTTCTTGTCTTTCTTCAATAGTTTAGTCATTGGCTTTGCTATCTTGGAGAAATTTTCAATGAATCTCCGATAGTACCCAGCAAGGCCTAAGAAACTCCGGATGTCTCCCACATTTTTGGGTGACTTCCATTCAGTAACGGATGCTACCTTGCTTGGATCTATCGTGACCCCTTCCGTGGAAACAATGTGACCAAGAAACACTACTTTGTTCAACTAGAATTCACACTTGCTAAATTTCGCATATAACTTATGCTCCCTGAGCTTTTCCATGATTAAGCGTAAGTGTTGCTCATGTTCTTTATCATCCTTGGAGTAAATCAGGATGTCATCAATGAACACCACTACGAATTTATCCAAGTACTCCATGAACACCTTGTTCATCATGGTCATGAAGTATGCCGGGGCATTTGTTAGCCCAAAAGACATTACGGTATACTCATATAGACCATATCTAGTGGTAAAAGCTGTCTTGGGTATGTCTTGCTCTCGGATCTTTAGCTGGAAATATCATGATCGGAGGTCGATCTTAGAGAACACTTTTGCTCCTTTCAACTGATCAAACAGGTCGTTGATATTGGGCAGTGGGTACTTGTTCTTGATTGTCACTTTGTTCAGCGAACGGTAGTCCACAACCAATCTCTTGCTAGAGTCTTTCTTCTCCACAAACAAAACAGGGGTGCCCCATGATGATGAACTCTATTGGATGAAACCTTTGTCCAACTGTTCCTTGAGTTGCTTCTTCAGTTCCTTTAACTCATCTATGTCCATCTTGTATGGCCTCTTTGTTATAGGTCCTGTTCTAGGCAGCAAGTCGATGATGAATTCGACATCCCTGTCTGGTGGCATTCCTGGTAACTCTTCGAGAAACACATCGGGGTATTCCTTTACAACCGGCACTTCCTCCAGGCTAACCCCCTTAAGAGAATTAACCTTAGACCCCTTAAGCTCAAAGGTTGACTTGAAACGGATACGTTTCTTTTCAGGGGTTGTGAGAGTGACGATCCTTTTTGCTACATCTATGACTCCTTTAAAGGCTGTCATCCAATCCATGCCTAGGATGACATCCAGACCATGAGACTCCAAAACTATGAGATGAGCGGGAAATTGATGTTTTCCGATTCCTAAGGTTAGGTCTCGGCACCCAAAAGCTGCTACTAGTTCCCCTCCTGGAGAGCTTATTTTAATTGGTCTGTCTATGGTTCTGGTTGGTAAGTTATGTTTATCCACAAATGCTCTTGATATGAATGAATGAGATGCACCAGTATCAAATAGAACAAGTGTTGGATTATCATTGAGTAAATACGTACCATAGACAGCGTCAGTGACGAGGGTTAACTCGGCAAATGTCCTAGATGAAGGACTTAGGATCGGGGAGATAGGGCGTCGGATGAACTCGAAGGTAAAATTAGTCAAAATAGGTATGCGTCGAAAGTAAACTTGGGTGTTTAACCTGACTTGCTTTCAATCTGCCCTACACCGTCCCCTCCTGGCCCCTTTATATAGGTGGCCAGGTCTCGAGGATCGGGTAGGGTCCGATACAGATTACAATATCGATATACGATAGGAACTCATATTCGACTATCATTACAATTGGGCCTAGCTATACGGGCCTTAGGGGTACTCAACTAGCGGGCTCTATTAACTACACCCTTGTCAGTAGCCCCTGAGATTCTACCAGAATTGCAGATTTGGGTTGAATCTCTAATCTTTAAATCTTCGACTTGATCAATTCTTCGACTTCTTCTTATCTTCAAATCTTCGACTCGGTCTTTCGACTTATTTTCATGATATTTTTCGCAAGGGGTTTTGATGAACAAGCCTGACAACTCTGACGGATCAAGAGGTCAGTTAACTGCCGGAACAGATACTTGCCACCTACTTCAAATTCAATCCCCTTGGATTTGAATTTGGGATACCGGTCAAACCCATTCTTTTGCCGCATTTAGGACTTACAAAGAATGAATCCCAGTGACTCTCAGGGTACCCAGTGCGTCCACCAGGATTTTCTTCGCGTCGTAGACACGGATACATACCAGCAGAGCGCATCCATGTGCGTATACCAGGCCACACAGGACGGATCCCGGGGTCTTACCTTTGTGACAAGTCACGGCATTCGAGTTGCGTTGCAATAGCGCAACTCGAGAATCTCATGTAGCAGTCAAATTTTGACTGAAAATATTCGGGTTTCTACAACCATAAAACTCGCTCCCGATGGGAGTAACACTCCTGCACTTCTCCAACTCTAATGCTTTACCAAGAAATATCGTCGGGTGCGCGCTCAGCGCTCCCGATGGGAGTAGCCCCCGAGGCTATAGTCGAAAAAGACTTTTTCGAGTATAGGCTCAAAATATAGTGTAGTCCATCATACTTCAACTCAAGATACTTCAACTTTGAGATACTTCAACTCGAGATACTTTAAGAACATCTTGTCGTCGAATACTAGTCCACCACTTCAGAGAGAAGTTGTATTCACCATTCTTGAAAATAGTAGCCCCCACGGCTATAATCAAAACTCCTTCGTATACAGTCTTGTGCACCTATTTTGCACTTGTCGGCGCCATCTTTCTTCTTTCTTATATTATCTTCTTTATGACATCAATGAGTACGTCACTCTGTACCATTGCGAACCGTTGCGTGGGCAGTACTGTAAATTTCTTAATTTTTGACCGTTAGTGGGCTTACCGTTTCCGATCTTTGCGCCACGTCTCAGCCCACGATCCTTCTCTCAGAAGATATATAAGGGGGATCGTGGGGAATTTTACTGTTTACCAGCTCTTTCTCTCTGCCACCGCCGCCATTGTCGATCTTGCCTCCTTCTCCTTTCGTGCATAGCCCCCAGGCACAGATTTGATAGATGCGTGTGAAGCACCTAGCGAGCAAGAACGCCATGGCCAAGGGAAAATCGAACGCCGCGACCAGCTGGGTGACCTCTGCCATCACGAAGAAGAAGGTTGAGAAGGCCCGGACGGACGGCCTCATCTCTGCCCAAGATTCGATCAAGTTTCCAAGCACGGAGCGGATCCCGGAGCCCCCGAGTGGTTATCGGGTAATGTTCCTCGCTTTCCTCCTCCATGGTTTTTCTCTTCCTGCCCACGAGTTCCTTCGTGGGCTTCTCTTTGTTTACGGTGTGCAGCTTCACCAACTCACACCTAACTCTCTTCTGCACATTGTGTGTTTCGTGACTCTTTGCGAGTCATTCTTGGGCATTGAGCCCCACTTTCTTCTCTGGAGGTCCATCTTTCGGCTCCGCCCCAATGTTGCTTTGGCTAGAAAACCTGAACTGGGCGGAGCCGTCGTTTCTGTGTGCCCTGAAGCACAATACCTTGAATTTTCCATGGCCGCATCTGTCCAAGGGTGGAGGACAAAGTGGTTCTATATCAAGGACCGCAAATCCTCTCCTGGAGATGAATACGGCCTACCTCCTTTTGATGCTTCCCAGGAGGTAAAGAAATTGGCATCGTGGGATACGCTCCCCTCAGATGCGGAAGTAGAACAAATTCTTCCTCTTCTGTCTCACATCAAGGCTTTAAAAGGAGGTCAAGGAGGCGCTTTGTCTGGTATTCAACTCATGGCGTTTTTTATTCAACGCCGAGTTCAACCCCTACAACACCGCCTTACCAAACTTTGGAGTTACTCCGGCTTGGAAGATCCTACCCGCGTCTCTAAAGATCTGTTATCGAAAGAAGATGTCGACAAACGAGTCAGGAGTCTCACCAAGCTCACCAAGGATCACGCAGTTGCTGATTTGACCGCTGATTTCTTCGACTCCGTGCACCCTCTTCCTGAGGTATATATCTGTTTTACTTCTTGGCTTCTTGTTGTCGATTTTCGTGTTTCTCAAACTATGTTTTCCTTTTCCTTATTTACTCTAATAACGCGTTCGCGTGCAGGGGCACCAATTTCTCCTCTCGCGCCCCCCTCTTCCAGAGGCAGGGCCCCTTCCGGCTGATCTGGCCATGTCTATATCTGAAGCCCCCGAGGCTGATGATAATCAGGACGGAGATGATGCCGAAGAATCAGAAGAGGATACTAGTTTGTCGACATCGTCTCCTCCTGTGCAGCCTGAAGACACTGGCTTGGACAAGAAAAGGAAACGAGTCGACGAATTTGCTTCTTCGAGTTCCTCTTTGCAACAAGCAGTTGCGGAGAAATCCCCTGTATTGACAGAAGATATGGAATTCTTCGACCTCCTGGCATCGTAAGTGCTTTATTTGAGTTCTCCACTTGCACCATTCTTGTCTTGTTTCTGTAGTATGGCATATAACGTATTTTCTTCTTTATAGAGATGACGAAGAGCCACCAAAAGATGATACAACTGCTCCTTTGATGTCGCCAGTGACCGCTGCCGAGCCTACTGAGCCAGTTGCCATACCGAGGGTCACCAGGGCTTCTGTCAAGAAGGTTCCGGAAACTCGAAGCAACAAACGCTCAAAGAAGGCCAAAGAACCCGACGTTTCTTTTGAGGCCCATGCATCGACGGGTTCTCCTGACGATGTGAGCAACTTCTTTTGCTTTTCCTTTTCTTGTCTTTCCTTTGCATATACTTGTGCTCTTACACGCCCTTTCTCTTAGGCATTATTGAAGAGATTTGTCGCCTTAGGCACGGAATGTGCTGGATACCTGAGGGTTGCGAAAGCTTCCGAAGGTACACTTTTGACGTCCAGTCACAACTTTTTCCTTGTACTTATCCTTTGCTATTTATCTGACACGCTTGCGTCTTCTTCTGTAGCTGTTCTGGCAACGGCCAACGCTCGAATTGCGTCGCTGGAGGCGGAGCTCCGTGCTTCAAAGAAAGCTTATGATGTTGCGGCCACTGCCAAAGCAAACGCTGAGAAGTCGCAGAAATCTGCGCTTGGTAAGGCGAAGAAAGCTGAAAAAGCTTTAGCTGATGCCAACAAGGATCATGCCCAGCGAGAGCAAGCCGTGGCAGAGCGTCTTCACACAATGTCTACTGCTGCTGAAAGTGAGTGTTTCGCCTTGTCTTCTATTTTCAACTCCTATTGCACTGTTGTACTTGCTGACATTTTCCTCTTCTTTTTCTCTTCTATCTGCTTTGTGTCGTGCAGGATTTACCGGGGTATCTCCGTCGTCCCTGCAACCGGATGATGATCCTCTGATGACTGCGATTAACCTACTCGAGGAAAACTGGATATCTATCCAGGAGACTTTTGAGTTAGTTAACCGCGTTCTATCACGACTGTTTGTCGGGTTGTGGCCGAAGAAAAGGGCAGCCGTTCCGAAGGACAACTTGAGTAATCTTGCCAAGTCCTTCGATACAACTGAAGATCCCACCCTCCAGCTGAAAGGGCTTTCTATTAAGCGCGGCGCCGAGGGTGCTATTGCACTGTCTCTTGCGCACGGTACGGACTTTGACTGGGAGAGGGTGAGCTCTCCCCATGGCCGCACCCGCGACGAGATGAAGGCTTTTTTCGAGAAGGCGAAGAAGTTGGCGCCTGCATTGGTGACAATTATTTCCCCTTCGGCATCCTCTGCGGCATCTACTATACCACCTCCAACGGCGGAAGATCCAGTGCCGCCGTCGACTTCTGGCGAGGAATTTGTCGTACCTTCTTCTGCCACGGAGCAAAATGCTGAGGTGGCGTAGACTCGGCTTCTTTGTAGCTTTTAGTTTTCTCCTTTTGAATGTAAAAAACTTTAGTTGCGTGCAACCCGAGAACCTTAGTCATAGGGTTGTGCTCTTATGTAAATATATCTTCTTATGAATTCCTGTGCTGCCTTTCTGAAATGTTTCTTCTTCCTTTTCTTTGGCTTTCAGTTGATGCATATCGACGACCTTTTGACTTGCGGGCCTGCTCATTTCTCTGCCAGTACGTTCAACTCGAGGATTCCGTCGCCTCCCAGTCGATGCGATCAATGTGCAGAATATTCTGCAAGGATTTCTGATCTTGAGGTTCGCTTAACTTCAGCCAAACGCCAAGCTCAGATGGCGTTTGATAAAGCTAGCAAAACTTCTGTCCTGACGAAGCAGGTATCAATTCTTGGTGATGAAGTGTCCAGCTTGACAGCAAAGATTTTGCATCACGAAGAATGCAATTCTTTTATTCTTGGTATCATCGAATCCGCCTGCGAAATGTTGCGATGTAAGTTTCCTCTCGACTTATCTTTTTCCTTTTTGCTCCACTGCTATTTTTATGACATCCTTTGCCCTTATAGGCACTTGCTTGGATTTCGCTGCTGAAGATCGCCGGGTTACCGAGCGAAGTGCGGCTCTAGAAAAAATGTCCGCAGGTGTTGAAAATTTATGGTCTGATCCTCGACGCCGGAGTGCTGTTGTATTGCTTCAGGACCGTGCCCAGCACATTGGCGAGGCAGTGGATGGCTGTAGGAGAGCTCTCATAACTATGCACTCGGTCATGCTTCCTCGCAATCCTCTGCCTGCTACTTTTCCATTGCTTCTTGATGTTTTTAGATCCAGCCAGCGAGTCCATCGGTTGATAGAACTGAACTTAGTGGCAGGTGCCAATTTTGCTCTTGGGTGGATACGCAAGTGGCAGCCAAGACTCAATTATAGTTCTATGTCGCTGAGCTATCCTCCTGGTGGGGCAAGCCTTCGAGTACACTTAGAGAGTACCTTGCAGCCTGCCCGACGAATTATAGCCAGGCTGTTGCAAGAAGACTCTGCGTTTTTCCGCAAGTTTCACTACTTAGACCCTTTAGGTGTAGATGATTCTGACAACCCGATGTTGTAAGGCGTATGTGGAACGCGAGAGTTTCTTTATTTCGCGACTGTATGTCTGAAACTTATTCTCAGAGCGTTTTTTGTATGAGTCGTGCGTTCGCCGCATTTTCCCTTTGAAAGACTCGTAAACTCGAATATGAGGAACGCTTTGTCTTTATTATATCTGTAATGTAGGGTACATGGGGTAACCCAATAGATCCGGCCTATGACCTGTGTTCTGGATCTAGAGGGCATTGCCCCTAGTATAACTCGTGGCTTTTACAGCCTTATTCTTCTACTCTATTTTATTATTCTTTAATGCTTATGCCATCATAGCTTTCTCTTCTTCTCCTGTATTTTTGTCCTCTCCTGATGCTCCTACTCGTGGTTTCTTCATCTCGGGCTCCGCAACGCGTCCTTCGAGTAGCTTGACGCCCTCTATAATCGTGCTTTTCATCTTCTCTGCGTAGTGGCTATCATACCGAAGTTTTGCGCCATCTTGTGGAACTCCCTGTCGCAGAGATCTGAAACTTCAAAACTCCCTTTGACTGTAATTATTCCTCTTGGTCCTGGCATTTTGAGTACCAGATATGTATAGTGAGGCACTGCCATGAATCGCGAAAACGCGGGTCGTCCGAGGATCGTGTGATATTGAGATGGCCAGTCCATGACTTCAAAGTCTAGCTTTTCTCTTCTGTAGTTCTGTCGGTTGCCGAAGCAAACATTGAGTGCTATTCGACCCAATGGGTAATTGGCACTTCCTGGCACGATCCCGTGGAAGGAACAATCCGTTGGTTTCAGGAACTCTAGTGATATATGCATTGCTCGGAGCGTTTTCGCGTATATCAAGTTAATTCCACTCCCTGCGTCCATGAATATTCTGTCGACATCATACGCACCGATTTGAGCTTTGAGTACCAAAGGCGCGTTTCCCGGCCGAGGTACTGTTATAGGGCGGTCTTCTCTGTTGAACTCGATTGGTTGTTCTGACCAGTGCAGATACTCTGTTGCGGCTGGAGGTGAGATGACTGCTAGATTGACTTGTCGAGTTATACTCTTCTCTTCTTTGTTCAACTTGGGCACAGGTTGTATCATTGCTGTGATGTGTCCTTTTGATGGAACGTACCCTTCATTGTCATCGTGCCCCTGGTTTTGCTGGTCTTGTCCTTGAGGAGCTCCGTTGTTTCCTTGCTGTTTTGCTGGAGGATTGTTGCTTCCTTCAAATCCTTGTCGCCTTGCTTCGGTTTGCTTGTTTAGCGCTGCCTCTTGTAGTTTTAAGAATGTTGTACAGTCTTTCATTGCGTGTCTTGATACTCGCTTCCCATCAATGAACGCTGAGTGTATATGACAAGGTCCGTTGAGCATATCTTCTGCCGACGGGTTGTACTCTCTGGGTTCTCTTGCGGGAAACTTTTTATAATCCTCCTTTCCATAGCTTTGGTATCCCAAACTTCTGCGCTCGCCTCCTTGATAACTATTGTCTTTGTATCCTGCGGCGACTTGGCTATGGGAGCCGTAGTTGTCATAATTTCGAGACCGTCTCCTTTGACTTCCATATCTATTTCTTCTATCGTCCTCTGGGGATCGCGTTCGCTTGTTGTTGCATGGGTCTTCTCCATCTGCGAATCTGTTTGCTACGTCCATGAGGTCTGATACTGTTTTTGGCTTGATTCTACCCATCTCTTCGACTAGGTCTCTTCGCCTTAATCCAATGATGAATGCATCTATTGCTCTTTCGTCTGAAACTTTGACTGCCGAATTTTTGATAAGGCTCCATCTTTGGATGTATGCCCGCAGTGTTTCGTCGCGTTGTTGCACGCACGCTTTGACTTCTTCTATTGATGCTGGCCGCTTGTATGTCGACCTGAAGTTGCCTGTAAATTGCTTTGTGAGGTCTTCCCAGCTTCCAATAGTTTCTTTCTCTAGCTTGCTCAACCATGACCTTGCTGCTCCGGTGAGGTGTAGTTGCAAACTTTGCATTGCTATTTCTTTGGTTCCTCCTAATATTTGCACTGCTTGTAGATAATCTGATAGCCATGATTGTGGTTCCTGTGATCCGTCGTATTTTTGCTGATCATGAGGTAACTTGAATCCCTTGGGAACTGGAGTGGTGCGAACCCTGCGGGTAAAGCACGATGCCCCCATCTCTTTTTCGTCATCTTCATAGTCGCGTCTTTCATTTGGGGATCGCGATCTTCGGGTTCCACCGTGCTGTTTTGGTGATGGTGATCAAGATCGTTGCTTGCTGCTTCTGCGCCGAGGACTGTTGTGATGGCGAGGTGACCTTGCTTTGTGCACTTCCTTGTGGTGATATGCTTCTTCTCCTTTTGCTGATAGCTTGTGGCCCACCATGTTGAGTCCGTTCAATGCTGCTCTATGCATATGCTCTCTAGGATCTCCTGGACTTGGTCGAGTTGTAAGTAGATATGCTTGTGCTGCTACTAGTGCTGCTTCAGGGGTTTTCGGTAGGATGTTCCCCTGCTCGTCGGCCGATAGGAAGGACGAGTCGAGGTTTTTAGAAATACTTTGCCTGTCGGAGTACTCGAGGTTGTCGTACCTTGAACCGTGTCGACGATTTTTCCTTGCGTTACTATATGATGCGTCGCTTCGTGCTTTCCGAGCAGCTTCGCTAGCTGCAATGGCTGAATCTTTTCTTCTTTGTATCTCTATTTTCTCCTTTGCTAATTGCTTTGCCTGCTGCCTTAGGGCATAATGATACCCCAAAAGCATGTCTTTGCTAGAATTTGATGGTATCGGCGTGCCATGTTCTACGGCTTCTCTTATTATCCTCCATTCGTCGACTGATAGTCGAATTTTTTCCCTGGCTGTGAGGGATTCTGCTGTTTGCCCTTCTGCTAGGTGATTTGCTCCTCTGTCGATATTTGCTGGGTTTAGCACTGGGTTGTTATTTTCATCGAATTCTTCTGAGTTCTCTCCCACAATGGCGAGCACCTGACATTGTTTGCCGATGTTACTGTTGAAGCTTGAGAAGGTCGAGTTGTCATCTTCAGAAAGCTCTACCCCTGTCTTCCATGTGTCTGTTGATTTGTCTGAGATATCGTCGAGGCAGATTATGAGATCGTCGAGTTGGACTCTTGCGTCGAGGTTTTCCTTTGCTTTGTTGTGCGCCTGGCCCGCTCTTTCTTCTGAGTCAAAATTTTCCCGAATTTCGTTGCCTTCTGCGATTGGTGCTTTTTCGAAGCTGACCGGCGAATTTACCTCGCTGGAAGAGTCTTCTGATGATTCCAACGTTTCCTCTGTTTCAGGCTTGTTTGCCGACGGATCTGGTTTCGTCGAATTCGAGAGGCGGGATGAACCTGATGGCCCGATAATGATGCTCAAACTTCCAATGGTTAACTCCATCTCTTGATTTCCGTCGAGTTCTGAACTGCTGTTGGCTAAAAGCAAAAAAGCCGTCGAATTCATGATTCCAACGCCCAAGTCCCCACGGTCGGCGCCAATTGACGAGGGTTAACTCGGCAAATGTCCTAGATGAAGGACTTAGGATCGGGGAGATAGGGCGTCGGAGGAACTCGAAGGTAAAATTAGTCGAAATAGGTATGCGTCGAAAGTAAACTTGGGTGTTTAACCTGGCTTGCTTTTAATCTGCCCTACACCGTCCCCTCCTGGCCCCTTTATATAGGTGGCCAGGTCTCGAGGATCGGGTAGGGTCCGATACAGATTACAATATCGACATACGATAGGAACTCGTATTCGACTATCATTACAATTGGGCCTAGCTATACGGGCCTTAGGGGTACTCAACTAGCGGGCTCTATTAACTACACCCTTGTCAGTCAGGTTCATCATAGATTTCCTCCACATTGACATGATTGACATGTCCCTTCTGAAATGGATTGGGCTTGTTCCCTTCATCCTTCTTCTGGGGGCAATCATCGGCATAATGCCCAGTCTTGTGGCACTTGTAGCATTCCACCTGACTAATATCCCTCTTCTCGGGGACATTATCATTCCTGCCATTGTTGTTGCCATTGCTATGGCCATTCGTCCTGGTGGAGTTATGATTATTGTGGTTCCTGTGGCCATTATGGTGGTGGTCGTTTCCCTTGTGGTGCTGGTGCCCACTTCCACCATTATGGTTGTGGTGGTTTCCTCCATTCTTGTGGGATCCAGAGCTTCATGGTCACTGTGATAGCTTCGTTTGTGCGCAGGCTCTGGGTACTTGCTGACGTGATGCTTCCTTATTTTCAGACTGCTTTATCTTACTCTCCAGAGTTATGGCTTGATCAAGTAGAGACTGAAAGGTTGGAGTGTAGGCAACAGACAGAGGGATAGACAGTTCATCATTCAGGCCCTCCAGGAACTTCTCCTTCCTCTTTGCATCGGTGTCAATGTCATCCGGTGCATAGCGTGACAGGTTGGTGAACTCATCAATATACTCAGACACACTGCAAAATTTCTGTCTGAGATCACGGAATTCTTTCTTCTTCAGTCCCATCACACCAGAAGAAATGTGTGCAGCCCGGAACCCTTCCTGGAACAAGTCCCATGTCACACCCTCAATGGGATGGGTAATCTGATAGGTATTCCACCAGCTTGTTGCTGGCCCTTCCAGAAGATGAGCTGCAAACCTGACTTTTTCTGCGTCAGTGCAACCAGTTGTCACCAAGTCTTTGTTGACAGAACGGAGCCAGTCCATGGCCTCCAGTGGTTCCGCAGCACGAGAAAACTTGGCGGGTCGGAGCCTCAGAAACCTTGCAAGCATGTCCACATGAGGGGGAGGTGGTGGTGGTGGAGGGTTGTTGTTGTTATTGTTGTTGTTGGCGTTGGCCAGAAACTGGGTCATGACCTGCATGAACTGAGCCTGGGCTTCCATCATTTGCTGCATCTGTTCCTCAGGAGCGCGATGAGGAGGCATCTGTTGGGGTTGGAAAATAGGTGAGATTAGACTTAGATATAGTCTAAGGAATAAAGTTTCCTACCCACATGCATAAACAATCCTCAAAAGAACACAACACAACATACACAAGCATAGAAGAACCTCAACCAAACAAGCAATAACAACTCACAAATAGTTTTTAAGGTACGCAAACATTTAAGTCTTAAAGGGATACAATAACTAATGCCATACCATAAGCGGTCACGAGCATAAACGCAAACTCAAAGATAAAGTGTGGTAGTCTATCTAACTACTCTATTCTTCCATGGCGACTTCCACCTCTTCAACATCAAAGCCATTCTCCTTGAGTAGCCTCTTGTAGTCCTGTAGCTCTTTAGTTAGGGTGTCGACCTTCTCTTGAAGCTCCCTCTTGTCGGCGCGCAGCTTCTCGATCAAGTCGTGGTCCGCTTCAAGCTCGAAGTCATTGCACTCCAACTTCTGCTTCAGCTCTCTAACATCTTTGTTCCTGGCTTGAATCCTCTTCTCTTGGCTCTTCCGCTGCTTCTCTTGAGTCTCGAACTTCTCCTTCATTTCCTTGATCTTCTCCTCCTGCTCCAGGTGTTGCTTGTCCTTCTCGGCAAGCTGGGCACGTAACTCGTCGTTCTTAAACATCTCATTGTACCTCTCAATGTCGACATCCCTGACAAGATACTCTAACTCGACGAGGTGGATGCGCATGGGGTCTTGCTCATCGTCAGGTAGCACGATGGCCATGCCCTTCTCATCACATCGGCCGTAGGGGTGGGAGTAGTGATTCTGGAGCTCGGAGAAGTGACGTCCACAGAGGCGTGCTATCATCTCTTGCATGAGGAGTTGGGCGCCTATCTTCTTGTTGGTGTGGAAGGTCTTGAGCTTGATCTTTTCAGTCTTCGACTCTATCTCGCATCCCGGCTGCGTGATGTGGATGACCCAGACGCCCTTCTTGTGAAGCTTATTCATCTCGCTCCCTCTGATGAACGGGGTAGGCAGGGACAAGGTAGTGGTGATGTCGAGGAGATGCTCTCCGAAGCTGTATTTCTTGAAGTTGCCGGTCTTGGTGATGCGGAAGGTTGACATCTTTACGTTGGAACATGACAAGTTAGTAAGTTAAGGTAGAATAAAACTTAGAAAAAGAGCTGAAAGAGTTAAAGAGATTTTCTAACTTAGTAGTCAAACTATTTTCTAAGTGTTAGCAACAAAAAGGAACAAGACAACTCCTAAATTTTCCTAAGTGTTTTCGTCCAATCCTAGGGTCACGAACCTAAGGGCAACACTTTGCTCTGATACCATTTGTAGCGTACCTGTGCTTTATTTGTGCTAGTCCCGGATCGACTGCTAGCACACACAGTTACAAGATGAAATATCAAGAATACAAAGGTCTTTATTACAACGCTTGATCCACAAATAACTTAGTCTTTTACAACTCAAGAGGCTCAAAGCCACAATCTTATTACAACTCATGAAATTGACTAAGTAAAATAAACTTCAAGTCTTCTTTCCTTCAAGCTCCGCAGGCAGACGTGTTGGACGAAGACTCGTGACCGTAGCGCAGAAATCTTCAATCTTCGTAGTATCCACCTGCAACATGATATGTTGCAGCCACGGAGGGTCAATACGTTGAATGTATTGGCAAATGTCACTTTGGTGGACTCAATGGCACCTACACATATATGCTCTTTGGCCAGGGGGAGTTTAACTTAGCAAAAGCAAGCATTTTTCCTATCTTTGTAAAACTCAAATTTTCCTTAGCAAAATTTTATCCGTAAGGACCCTTTTACTACCCAAGTTCACCCATCAAGTTTTAACTTAGAGAAATTGGGGTGAGGAGATTCTTGAACAGCTTCAATGTCATGTCACTCAGAATTGTCCGTAACCGGGGACACGGCTAAGTACTTAGTTCTAAACACTCTGCAGAGGTGGTGCACTTTTCCCACAAGACTTCGTTAACCCGTTTTGCCATGAGACTCATTTTGCCTCAAATGGCCAAGTGAAAACTAAGACGAGGCCTTTCAGAAGCATTCCCTCAGACCAAACGGACGCACTCCCAACCTATTCACACCTACCACCCTCTGTCCGCCTGGCTTGAGTTCTTGCGGCTTAATTGACCAAGACAGAGCCCATAATGTCTTGTGGTTGCACTGGAAGCTTCACAACTTGAACGTATCCAATCTCTTTGCTCCTGGGTGGCCTTCCACAAGTGAGATACACCTGGTGGTTCAGAGGTTCGACGACATGACCCCAGGGAACCACTCAACACAAACCAATCAAAGCCACATCCACCCAGGTGGTTCATTAACTTAGTTGTTTTCTTAGTTTTCCAAAAACTTGTTTTCCAACACTTAGCCAAAATCATGTGTTAACTCTTCCCACAGCAAGAACAAAAGTAAAGTCCTATAGCAGCATCAATTCTACTAGGAGATGCAAACTAGCTAGCTAGGCAAAACTTAGCACAACTAACAGTTAAAAGATAAGAAAACATAAAAGCACCTATTCATGCATCTTCTACTAGAAAAAGCTACAAGACCAAAACTTTCAGTAGGACAAGGGAACATGGTGACACTTGCCTTGATGAGGAGAAGAGTTGGTGCACTCGTCACACAGACACTCGTTGCACTCAGCACAATCTACACATGAAATATAGCATTATAAGCACATAACCATCACAAACAATCATGAAAAGAAACATGCATGCAAATGTGTTTTTAAACACTTCAAGGACACTTAGCATGTTCTCTGGTTGTTACTATATGCATGATGACATGATCAAAGTTTTAGAGTTAATTTATAAAACTCAAAACATCAACAACACACACAAAAAGAACAATAAGAAAGCTAAGGTTACAAAAGTATTACGAAAATTACCAAAAATAGTTTTGGCCGTGCTACAGTACTAAGAAATATCAGAGGAACCTAGACCAAAAAGATTTACTGCAAAAAGAATTTTATAACTATTTTTGATAATCAAAACACAAGATTAAAGCTTGCAGCAATTCTCTATTTAAAACCGTCACTATACTTGTTTTTGATACTGCAGCTAGAATCTACACAATTTTATGAATCTATGGACGCAAAGTTTGCTAAAAACCGACGTGTAGATCTCCAGATATGAAATAAACAAGTTTTGAACAAAATCTGTGAATTAAAACGAAATCGAAATCGAATTAAACCCTATGACGACACGCGTCGCGATCTGATTCGCGGGTACCGTTTCGCGTGGATCGCCGTCCTGGACCGCTGGATCTTATGATCTACCAACGGATCTGATCGCCTGATACCGCTTCGCTAAGTGATCTAAAACTGGCCCTAGATCTAAGATCTAACGGACGAAAGAAGACCCGAGGAGCTCACCTGAGAAGTGTCGACGGCGAAGTCCCCGGCGGCTCTGGAAATCAACGGCGAGGTGGCTGCGGCGGTTCCTGGTGGCGATGGAGTGCTTGACGACCTTCAGAAGATTGCGGCAAGCTCGAAAACGTGATCGGCGATCTTGATGGTTCTCTGTAATGACGAAGAGGAGTGGCTGGAGGATTAGGCTGAGACAGTAGCGTGCAGAGCACGGGGGATTCCGACGAGAAGAGATGGATCTGGGAAATGAGAGTCATACCAGATGATCAGGAGGTCGAGGCGATGCCGGTGGCGAGGTTTGCAGGGGCGAGGTGCTCTGGAACTCCGGCAATCGCTCGTCGGAGCAAGGTCTGGCGGACGGTGAGATTCGGTCACGGTCCTCCTTGTCGTTCTGGAACTCAAACGAGAAAGAGGGCATGTCAGAGAGGTGTGCGAGAGCAAGGGAGAAGAGAAGGTGCAGAGGAGAGAGGTCGGGGCTCACAGTAGCCGGTGATGAACTCGAATTCCAGTGGCGGCGCGGCGGGTTCTGTGATCGGGCGGCTTGGCAGCTATGAGCTAGGGTTTTGGGTGGGTCGAGAGCGGCAGAGAGGGGGGGTTTTATAGGCGTGGAGTCTTGGGAGAGGGGCAAGGAACCGATCCGAAATCGACGGGGTTCGGTGGAGATCTCCCAGGTGTTCGACGGGTTCGTCCCGGACTCCTCGAGCGGGATGACAAGTGGGTCCAGCTCGTCAGTGGCTGGAGGCTGGGGCTTGGTACCGATTCGGAAAAGGAAGTAAACGGGCCGTGGGCTGCTTCTCTGGCTGGGCTGATTCGCTTCCCCTCGGCCTATTCCGATTTTCCTAATTTCTTTTCCTTTTTCTTTTCTGTTTTCTTTATTATTTTGCTAAAACAACTCCCATTTGAATTTTGAAACCACTTAGGAATTTGTCAAAAAAAAATCCCTCTATTTGGTGAACGTCAGGGAGACTTTTTGAAATAGAAAGGCAAACAAAACTCAAATGAAATGCACATAAAAATGATGAATTAGATGCATATGCAATGGATGAATGTCATGATTTCATGTGTGTACAATTTTCAAAATTTACCCAAAATTTGGGATGTTACAAGATCAACATGAGTTCTATCATTAGAAAGCATAAGCATTATAGCATCAATCTTATCACTCAAGGAAGAGGTTTCCTCAACAGAATTTACCTTCTTACCTTGTGGAGCTCTCTCGGTGTGCCATTCAGAATAATTTACCATCATATTGTCGAGAAGCTTTGTTGTGGCGCCCAAGGTAAGAGACATAAAAGTGCCTCCAGCAGCTGAATCCAATAGGTTCCTTGAAGAAAAATTCAGTCCTGCATAAAAAGTTTGGACAATCATCCAAGTAGTCAGTCCATGAGTGGGATAATTCTTTATTATAGATTTCATTCTTTCCCAAGCCTGAGCAACATGTTCATTATCAGACTGGCTAAACTTCATAATATTGCTACGCAAAGCTATAATCTTAGCAGGAGGATAGTATCTTCCAATAAAAGCATCCTTACACTTAGCCCATGAATCAATACTATTTTTAGGCAAAGACAGCAACCAATCCTTAGCTTTTTCTCTCAAAGAAAAAGAAAACAACTTAAGCTTAATAATATCACTCTCTACATCCTTATATTTCTGCATCTCACATAGCTCAACAAAATTGTTGAGATGAGCTGCAGCATCATCAGTACTAGCACTAGAAAATTGCTCTTTCATAACAAGGTTCAATAAAGCAGGCTTAATCTCATAAAAATTTGCAGCAGGAGCAGGTGGCGCAATAGGAGTGGAGATAAAATCACTATTATTAGTGCTAGTAAAATCACACAACTTGGTGTTTTCAGGAGTAGCCATTCTAGCAAAGCTAAAAGCAGACAAGTAAAAATAACAACTATAAGGAAACTAATTTTTTTGTATTTTTGATAAAACGATGCAAATAAAAATAAAGTAAAGCAAAACTTAAAACAAAGTAAAGGATGCTCGTGCGAAACTCCCCTTGCAGAAGTCTTCTTTTTCCTCGGCAACGGCGCCAGAAAAAGTCTTGATGCGGCACGGTGTTGATGTAAGCCACCGTCCAGTTGGGAACCCCAAGAGGAAGGTATGATGAGCACAGCAGCAAGTTTTTCCCTCAGTAAGAAACCAAGGTTTGTCAGTCCAGGAAAAAGCCAAACTCCAGAAGGTGATGCTTGCTAGCTTCGCGACAGCTCCGGACAATTTATAGGGCGCCTCGTCCAGAGCTTTGCTTCGCCAGCCGCAACGCGGAACCTGCACACAACACAACCAAGTACTTTGCTCCCAACTTATGATGAGGTTGTCAATCTCACCGGTTTGCTATAAACAAAGGAATGAGCGTATCGAGTGGAAGCAATAGTAGTATGCAAGAAAGTAAATAGTGCGAGTAAAGTAAATAGGTGATAGCAATGTAAAGGAAATTGGACCGGGGTCCATAGTTCACTAGTGGTGTCTGTCCATAAGATAAAAAAACATGCTGGGTAAACAAATTACAGTTGGGCAATTGATAGAATAAAGATAACGTGCATATGTCGAGAGGATCACTATGAGATTTACTCTGGGCATTACAACAAGATACATAGACCGCCATCCAACTGCATCTATGACTAATAAGCCACTCGCGGGGAATCATCCGAGGACCCCTTGAGTATTAAGTTGCGAACAACAGATAACTACATTAAGCAAAGTGTGTAATGTAAACAAAGCATATGCCCTTGGACATAAGAATGTTGTTTTCTCCCTAGTGGCAACAACATATCTACAACCTTAGAGGTTTCTGTCACTCCCCCAGATTAAATAGAGGCATGAACCCAACTATCGAGCATAAATACCCCCTCTTGGAGTCACTAGTATATACTCGGCCAAGATAGCTACTAACAACGGAGAGCATGCAAGATCATAAACAACATAGAGATAACATAAGATAATATTCAGCACGTCAACTCAATCATAACACCAATATTCATCGGATCCCAACAAACACAACATGTAGAATTACATAAAGGTAGTCTCGATCATGTAAAGCAGCTCACGAGATCTAAACATGAAGCACATGGTGGAGAAGACAACCAACAAGCTACTGCTATGGACCCATAGTCCAAGGTAGACTACTCACTCATCGCGCCGGAGGCAAGCATGGCGATGAAGAAGACCTTCGGTGGTGATTCCCCTCTCCGGCAGGGTGCCAGGAAGAGCTTCTGGACCCTCCCGATCTCAGGTCGACGACGGCGGCGGATCGCGATGTGTTTCTGGAAAATTGATCGGGTACTTAGGTTTTTCCTGTTGAGGGGTCTTTATAGGCGAAGGGGCAGCGTCAGAAGTGGACCGAGGCGGCCTCACACATAGGGGGCGCGGCCAGGGCCTGGGCCGCGCCGCCCTACTGTGTGGCCGGCTCGTGGCCCCTCTCCGTCTCCTCTTCGGTCTTCTGGAAGCTTCGTTAAATATCTGGATGTTTGGCTTTTGTTTCGTCCAATTCCGAGAATATTTCTTGTGTAACTTTTCCGAAACACAAAAACATCAGAAAACAGGGAATTGGCACTGTGGCATCTTGTTAATAGGTTAGTTCCGGAAAATGTATAAAAACGCCACGAAGTGTAACGAAACACTAAGCAAATGGTGTGAAAACAAGCATGAAGCATCACAAATTATAGATACGTTTGAGACGTAGCAATAGCTACTAACAACGGAGAGCATGCAAGATCATAAACAACATAGAGATAACATAAGATAATATTTAGCACATCAACTTAATCATAACACCAATATTCATCGGATCCCAACAAACACAACATGTAGAATTATATAACGGTGATCTCGATCATGTAAGGCAGCTCACGAGATCTAAACATGAAGCACATGGTGGAGAAGACAACCAACTAGCTACTGCTATGGACCCATAGTCCAAGGTAGACTACTCACTCATCGCGCCGGAGGCAAGCATGGCGATGAAGAAGACCTCCGGTGGCGATTTCCCTCTTCGGCAGGGTGCCGGGAAGAGCTTCTGGACCCTCCCGATCTCGGGTCGACGACGGCGGCGGATCGCGATGTGTTTCTGGAAAATTGATTGGGTACTTAGGTTTTTCCCATTGGGGGGTCTTTATAGGCGAAGGGGCAACGTCAGAAGTGGACCAGGGCGGTCTCACACATAGGGGGCGCAGCCAGGGGCTGGGCCGCGCCGCCCTGTTGTGTGGCCAGCCCGTGGCTCGTCTCCGTCTCCTCTGTGGTCTTCTAGAAGCTTCATTAAATAATAGGAGGTTCGGCTTTTGTTTCGTCCAATTCCGAGAATATTTCCTATTTAACTTTTCTAAAACACAAAAACAGCAAAAAACAGGGAACTAGCACTGTGGCATCTTGTTAATAGGTTAGTTCCAGAAAATGCATAAAAATGCCACTAAGTGTAACAAAACACTAAACAAATGGTGTAAAAACATGCATGGAGCATCAAAAATTATAGATACGTTTGAGACGTATCAACGGGAATCTTCTTATCCATACTGGGTCATTGGTTGACTTTCTCCCCTGATCTTCCTCTCTAACATTTGTTGAATTGGTGGAACTTGAGGGCGAATTATTTGAGCACCTTGCATAAGTTTTGATCTATCCATTATAATTGGTTTGAGTGAGAGACCGTTAGCTTGTTACTTGACCTTCTAGTTGGTTTGGCAAATGGCGTTGTAGTGTCCTCTTCGTGAACTATTTTGAAGAGGCTTCTTCTTCTACTTCGTGGATATTCTGAAGTTTGTTGGAGCTTGACATATTCGGAGTAGAGGAAAAGCTGTCCATAAAAAGTGGCCCTAACTTTGTGGAGGAGCTCGGAGAAGAAGGGAAGCTTTTGTATGGTTTGGGGTTCTTCAAGGTAACCCGCATCTCTCTAACACTGATTATCTTGCTTTCATGTAGGTGAACATCAATACATCTCCGTCTTTGCGTGCCTTAGTTATCTCTATGCCCGAGTTCATTTTCTTGTGATAGCCATCGAGCTTGCGGCTATGTACCTCTTGTTTATCATTTATGATATATATCTCACGCTATCTTGCTTAGCGCTAGTTGATTTTGGTACACTTAGTTGACCTTAACTTATTCAGGTTTTATGTTTGAAAAATATTTGTTCATTTAATTTCGTGTTTTTTTCTCTTGCAAGCCAAATCAATAGTTGTTTTTAAAACGCTTTTCCTTCCTTCCCCTAGGTGAAATCTTGATCTTTCACCTCCATATTGCCTCCTAGACACTAACATAAGGTATGTATTCTTGAAAGGACACGGATGTCGCCTAGAGGGGGGGGGGGTGAATAGGCGATTAAAACTTTTACAAAAGGCTTGAACAAATGCGGAAATAAACTAGCGTTAAATTTGTCAAGCGTACAAAATCTAAATAGACTAGGCTCACCTATGTGCACCAACAACTTATGCTAAGCAATACAAGTAGCAAGGTGATAGCAAGATATATAACTTCAAGCACGACGGCTATCACAAATGTAAAGTGCATAAGTAGCGGAGCTCGGATAAGAGTTACCGAGGCACGAAGGAGATGAAGATGTATCCCGAAGTTCACTTCCAAAGGAAGCTAGTCTCCGAACGCCACAAAGGCCTCACCTTGAGATGTGGTAGCACAATGCTCACCAAACCCCACAAAGGCTCACCTCAAGATGCGGAGGCACGCTACTCACCGAATGCCACAAAGGCTCACCTTATTCTCCTCGCGCTCTCGCACAAAGCAAGATGCCACGATCCACTATGGGACACTTGAGGGCGGTCACCGAACCCGTACAAGCTTGGGGCAATCTCCACAACTTAATTGGAGGCTCCCAAGAATCGCCACAAAGGCACCACAAAGGTTGGAGAATCTCCACAACTTAATTGGAGGCCCCAAGAATATGCCACAAAGGCCACTAAGCCGTCTAGGGTTCCAAGAACCCAAGAGTAATAAGCACACTTACTTTCACTTACCCAATCTCCGAGGAGAACTCAGACCGATGCACCAAATGCAATGGCAAGAACACACAAAGTGCTCAAATCCTTCTCTCCCAAATCCTACCAAAGCAACAAATGCTATGGAGGGATATGAGAGGAAGAACAAGAAGGAAATCAACAAATGAACTCCAAGATCTAGATCCAAATGGTTCCCCTCACTTAGAGGAGAAGTTGATTGGTGGAAACGTAGATCTAGATCTCCTCTCTCTTTTCCCTCTAGATTTAGCGAGAATCATGGGAGGGGGAGGGAGAGAGAGCAAAGCTTCAAGGTCAACAATGGAGGAGAGATAAAATCACAGAAGCTTGCTCCCTTGGGGAAGAAGGGGGCCTTATATAGGTCCCCCACGAAATATAGCCATTGCTGGGCACTTACTCCGGAGTCTCCGGCCTTGGGGGCCAGAGTCTCCGGCCTTGGGGGCCAGAGTCTCCGGCCACGAGTCACAAAGTCTCCGAACCCATTACAAAGGCGTGCACCACTCTAGAAATCGCGACGGCCGGAGTCTCTGGACCCTAGGGCCGGAGTCTCCGGCCTGGCAAAGGTACCCAGAGGTTCCGGGCCAAAACTCCGGATGAAAATGGCGAAAACACATTTTGGGCCGGAGTCTCCGGCCCTCCGAGGCCGGAGTCTCCGGCCCTGGAAAAAGGCAGAAATAGCTGAAACCAAAACGACCATAACTTGAACATCCGGACTCCGTTTTCGATGATCTTGGGCTCGTTGGAATCACAACAACGAGCCCTACAACTTTATGCAGAGAAACATCATAGTCCAATAAAGTAGGATAAAACCAAATGATGAAAGGTTTGACCTCTCTTCAAAGACGAACCGGTAAAACCTCCAAACACCAAAAACACCATAAGAGTTTCATGCAAAATCCGTTTTTGATGAGCTAGAGCTTGTCATGGAAATAACCACAAGCTCTAGAACCTCACATGGATAAAATCCAAATAAGAACCAAGAAATATGATGCCAAGTATGCAAAGGTTTGAGCTCCCTCCGAAAGATACGACTAAGTTACTCACTCGAGAGCCCCTCTTGATAGTACGGCTACCGATCCTATAACCCGGTCTCACAACTAACATCATGAGACCGGTAAGAAAGAAACCCTATCAAGATCATACCTTTGCCTTGAGCATAATCCAATTCAGCTAGATGATGACCGTCTTGTCTTCCTCAAGTTGGAACACCTTTCTTGATCTTGCTTGCTTGGTGAAGTCTTGCGAATTGCTCCCCAATACACCACTATGGGAAAGACCCTCGTTAAGCATACCTTCACTTATCCATGATCACAATATATATGGCAAGCTTCAAGCATATGATCTCTTCTAGATTCCATCTTGAACTTGCGCTTCGGCTTGATCAATTCTCGAATCAACTCTTCTTTCTCCACAATGATGGTGTCTTGAAGATTCACATGAGAGCTCACTCAATCTTATTCTTCAAGACACACTCGATATAGGCTCAACTAGCTTATGACCAATCTTTGGATAACTACTTGAATAGCACCTTAGCCATCACATAATCTTCTTCATTGTCTTCTTCATACAACCTTGAAACTAACAAATGGTTCAAGCATTGTCTATGGACAAGTCCTACAAATATAACTCAATGAAAACATTAGTCCATAGGGATTGTCATTAATTACCAAAACCACACATGGGGGCTTCATGCTCTTTCAACCATGCTTTTACTTTTCTGATAACAATTGCACTATTAATAAATCATCAATAATGAAATTTAATTTGTTCTTATATTTTAGCGGTAATTTTCCATTGTTGTGTTGCGTGTTTCATGATGTTGCATCATTGTATATTTCATGTCAAAATTATTTTAAAATCTATGGTTTAACTATTATCTTGAAATGTCGGTGTTTAGTTGTCTACCATGTTGCAAATTGCTCCTTTTATAATTCTCTAACAATACATGTTTATACTTTCATATGAATTTTAATGTTGTTTTAGTAAAATATCTTTGATGTTAATAATAAAATATTAAATGTGGTTGTTTGCAAGTAGGCGGTGTTTTTTCAACAGTTTGCATCACGACCCAGTGTTTCATAACGTTTTGCATAAAATATCTTTGACATTTCTCAAAGTTCTTCTGAGTTGTTACTATAGAGCATATTTGATGCTACACAAAGAATTTTGTGTCTATCACGATATTGCTACTAGTTTGGTATATTTTATGGTTAATTATGTGGGGTAGGGATAACTCTATCTAGGTTCACAAGAAAACAAACATATGTCTCAACTCTCTAGAAAAATGGTAGGGGTTATTGGTAGCCCGCAAGACCCCCAAGCAGTCCCTAGTGATGTAATTTTCCGTTGATTCGGTGCCAGCACTTCAGCAAAATGGCCATCCCATCGTGGACCACAAAGTATCTCCAAGCTAGCCTGCTTGGAATGACCGATTCAGTTGTTTCTCTATGCAAGGCTCAGAAGGAGCTGTCACATGCAAGAGGTTAGGGGTGGTGCACGTGCTCCTATAACCATGGACATGACAGGAGGTTGCTCGCTACAACGAGAAGGGGTAGGAAAAATTTAGTCACCTCCCGTGAAAACACTCAACCATTTCCCCTCCATCGAGCTCCTCCCAGACATACTCACCATTTCCCCTCCATCGAGCTATCTTCTGTGGTCGGGAGCATGTAAGCAGCTCCCACATCTCCGGTAGGCGGAGGCGGCAAGCCTACTTCGTCCTCTCCGCTGGTCTATACTATGTGTCCTCCACCTCGTTCGATGGGTGTTAGTTACCAAACTTTTGATCTTGGTAAAGTATGTGACTATGTCACATATGTCTGGCATGATCGGCTTATAGCATGTTAGGTTGTCCATGTCTACTAGATGTGTGTGTGTGCGCTTGTAGCACTGTAGGTTGTGCATGGCTATTTTTTCAAAATGGGATGCATATGACTTTTTGTTAGAAAAAATTAGTTCACAACTTATTACAACTCACGAATTAGCGAGAGTGGAAACATGTATCAGCCATCTAAAAATGCAAGATGACATCGTAGCTATATGCTTCAACTTGTCGAAATCCTTATTCTTGCAATCTTTATTCATCGAGCGCCAGGCGGTAGCCACACGGCATCCAGAGCTCTATGCTTCAGACCGTCAGGCGCCGATCACATCGCCAGCTGAATCGGCTATATATATCCCGAGCAACCATTACCAAACGGTTGCACCAAAAATCCATGGCCTGACGCTGCTCCGTCGGCTAGAGAAAGGACCATATATGGATCCAGTGGGTATCCAAAGGGATAACTTGCAAAAATGATGGAAAAATTGATTTGTTAAAGATAAAATCGTTCCGAACATGCCATATAGCCCATATAATAGCACATACAACAACTCTAATGTTGGTTTTCTCATCTTTGATAGCTCCATCAAGCCAATTACCGAAAACATGTGAAATACTAGTAGGAGGAATAATGTTAAAAGCCATCTTAATGATGCTCCAAATAATTTTTGCAAAATGACACTTAATAAAAAGATGTTGCGCCGTCTCCTCGTGATCACAAAAACAACATTTTTTGGAACCTTGCCAATTGCGTTTAGCCAAGTTATCTTTAGTTAAAATTTCTTTCCTATGTAGAAACCACATAAAAATCTTAATTTTAAGTGGTACCTTCATTTTCCATAGATATTTATGCAAGTAGGCCGTATTACCATTCCACAGATCCAAATACATTGATTTTACGGTGAAATTATGAGATGTCGTTAGACGCCACTTAAAAAGATCGTCATTATCGTTAAGATGAACCTCCATCAAACGCTCAACTAGATTAAGCCACCTATTCCATCTCTCCCCTACCAGATTCCTCCTAAACTCTATGTTCAAATGTTCTGGATTAATTGCTTCAGCAACAACCATATTTTTGCGTCTAGCCACATTGTAAAGAGAAGGGTATTGAGTGGCAAGAGGTCTATCCCCATGCCAAACATCCTCCTCAAAAATCTAGTTTGATTACCCTTACCAATCTCAAAGAACCCGTGAGCAAAAAAAATCCTCTTTCACTTTCATATGCCCTTTCCAGAAAGGGGAGTCTGTGGGTTTAAATTCCACCTGAGACAACATCTACCATGCAGTGGGTTGTGCATGGCTATGTCCGCTTGTAGATGATCAAGTTCTGTGTTGAGATTTTTTTTTGAAATGGGGAACGGCCCCAGCCTCTGCATTAAAGTGATGCATACGGCTTTCTTTATTAAAACATTATTAAAAAGTATTTATTACAGTTCACGGATCAGCTAAAGTCGAAACATGAATCAGCCACTTGATAATACAACTCGATGAAGTAGGACTGAACATTAATCAATAAGGCAACACTCAAACCGCCACCCGAATCGGTTGTATATATCCTGTGCTATCGTTGCCAAACGGTTGCACCAAATATCTATGTCCTGACGGCGCTCCGTAGGTTGGAGATATGACCATATACGGATCCAATGGATAGCCAAAGGAATAACCTGTAAAAAATAATGGAAAATGTGATTTGTTAAAGATAAAATCATTGCGCACATGCCATATAGCCCATGAAATCGCGTAGGTACCCACTCTTATATGAACTTTCTCAGTTTTGGGTACACCATTCAGCCACGTGCCAAATAGATTATTGATATTCAAAGGAGGTGATATATTAAGAGCCATACGAACAATTGATCATACAATTTTTGCAAACGGACATTGAATAAACAGATGTTGAACTGTTTCCTCGTGATCACAGAAACAATATTTAGAACTTCCTTGCCAATTTCTTTTAACCAAATTATCTTTCGTAAGAATCTCCTTTCGATGAACAAACCACATGAAGATCTTGATTTTCAATGGCACTTTCATTTTCCATAAATATTTATGAAGGTAACCTGTGTTACCATTCAATAAATCAAGATACATAGACCTAACCGAATATATACCAGAGGGAACTAGTTCCCATCGGAATAAATCAGCGGTATCATTTAGTTGAACATCTATTAGTTTGTGCAACAAGTTAAGCCACCTATCCCATCTTCTACCTGTCAGAGAGCGTCTAAATTGTATGTTCTGTGTTGAGAATGAACATCTGTTGTTTAGCTTGAGCTCCTTGTACTCCCTCCATGCCGGATTATTGGGCAAATATGTATTTTAAGACAAACTTTTACCATTAATTTTAGTCAAGAAAATATAAAATATTTGACATAAAAATTATACCATTGGAAAGTTCTTTTGAATATGAATCCAATGGTATAATTTTTATATAATATATCTTATATTTTCTTTATTAAAATTAAAGGTCAAAGTTTGTCTCGAAGTACGTAATTGCCCTATAATCTGGCATGGAGGGAGTAGATCATTTCTTTCTAGCTTGACTTGTGTACCTCTTGTGGTATGACTGATTGTTTGGTGAGCATGTTTACTAGAAATGGTAGATCTAAACTTCTGTATCTTACTAAGTTTGTGTATTGGATGTGTTGGATCATATTTGTGCAGCGTGTTTTGCGTTAGATCTACATGTGTTGCCTCTTGCAACTGTGATGGAGGAGCATGTGCTTGGCGCCTTGGCCTGCTGAAGGAGTAGCTGCAAAGGTGGAAACTAAGCTTGACGGCACATAGAAGGCACAAATGACGACAACACGAATTCCATGCAGCTCAACTATAGTGGGCTTGATTTTTGAAAAAATTGAAATTCATACTTTTGCATTAAAAAACGAAATTTATTTAGGGAATATGTGTACATCTTCCGTATAAACGTGCGAAGTTTCAGCAAAAAAACTCGTTTTATTTTGGAATATAGAAAGAAGACAGTTTTTTTGACAGTATATAAGACCAAAACACATAGTTTTCTATCAAAAATTTATCTCTTTTGTATCTTCCAAAATACATAGTATTTTGAATTGAAATTTCTTGCTATGTTCTTGACATATATAGCTAGCTGCATATTTTTTGGCTAAATTTTTGGAGACTCAGTTACCTTTTTTTTTCTGAAAATTTCAAAAACGAGCTCACTGGTGCTTGGGTGAAAAGGTGAGTTTTCGCAAATGACGGGACTTCATGGTTCCCTTCATGTCCAAATATGTCATGGAAAAGAATGCAAAGCCTGAACCAACCCATCGCCATCCAGCAATGCGTCGTACGGCCTTTTTGTGTGTCCGACGAGAGCAAGCGTCAAACCGCTGATACCTACGCATCATGGTTATAGACTTACAATGCCATCAAGAGTATCTGAACAAGACGATAGTGCAAGGCCGAATAAGCTTTCATTTCAGAACAGAAACAATCTATTGGCGTCCACTTCTTCAAACCAACACAAGTGTTCCAGATCCCTATGATCATACGAAACATAGGACCAGTCCATGATGAATTCGGGTCCCACACCACTGGCACCAGATAACTGTTTGGAACATAGCGAAAGCTTGATTCGGTGGTCATTATATTCACATGACAGGTAAATAGAACACTGAATGACAACGGAAGAAAAGGTCGAGTAAGAGCTCTGAACTCTTGTTTTATAACATATGAGGTCTATGAACTCTAGCACTTGAAACCCCTGCAAACCATCAGCCAGAGGATGAGGATCAAAAACGCGATGCCACCACCCACCATCAGCTTAAACCTCAGGTTCTGAAGCCACATCTTGCGCCTGAGCTCTCTGCCATGCCTATGGAAGTTGTCGGCCTGAAGAAAAATTTAACAATGCATCCCTCGGTCAAAGATGCTTGCACATTGAAACATAAACAGGATTTCACACAGAGGATACAGGTATCCAAGACTTGTTATATCCATACCTGGGACTGTAAGGTTTCAGTCTTGCCAACCAAAAGTTCAATCTTCTCACCACGATCCAATATCTAAGCAATGCCCAGAAAAATCAAAGTAAAGTCAATAACATGAAAGATATGAGTCACAAAAAAGAAAATAGTCATGCTGAATATGATACGCAGCTGTGGCTAATTTGCGCTTAGTATTGCTTGGTTTATTGCAAAAACAGTGAACCAGAGTTGTATTTATGTGTATCCACGGGAAATAATATAGGCCCCATGATATTGGAATTTACTTGCCATAATGGCAGAGTAAAGATTTATCAAATACAGTAAAACTTAAGAAACCTTTAGAGAAATACTCCATCCGTTTCGCTTTACTAGTCCTCCCCGTATTCCTAGGTCATCAATTTTATCAACTTATTATGTGATATATATTACAAAAAATATGTCATTAGAAACTTTAGGTGATATATTTTCTAATGGTATAGTTTTTGTATTATATTTTATAGATCAAATTGACTACCTTAGATACACGCGAAGGACTAGTAAACCGAAACGGAGGGAGTACGTTAAATCAGTGGATAAAGCAAATAATATATCAATAAATGTGACTTGACAGAGCAACAACATTTAAGGAAATGGCATGTCTTGAACTAAAGTAGAGGACAAGATCCAGTAATTACTTAACCAAATTGTACCAAATATCACCACAACATATCACGGCCTACTTTAAAAGTACTCCCTCCAACCACTAATACTTGTCTCTCTCACATGATGTATCTAGACACTAAAAAACGGAGAGAAGTATTAGTGGTCAGAGGGAGTACTTACTTTGATGTGAAGGTGCATCAACTAGCACTGAGTAATACTAATACAGTATTGCCTTAAGAAGGCATATTGTTTAACCGTGCGTTACTTTTATGAGATCCAATCACTATGGAGAAGGCTTTACTATAAGGTAATCCCTATTTGACTTTCTATTTTACTTAAAACAATACAAAGCAATTTCCAGTGTATAGCTTAATACAATCAGAACTCTGAGAGAACCGAAAAACCTCATTCACAAAATGCTTGCTTGTTGTGAAATGCATGTAACAAACCATCTATCTGGAACGAACATGTTCATTTAAATGCATACCTTCTCAATGTTGTCCATCATGATTCCTTTAACCTCTGAAAGATGTGATTTCACCTTAGAGAGCTTGCTGATTTCCTCTGGATGATTAATACAATACTGCATATGATCCTTCAGCCTCGGCCTGAATCCAGGAGAGAGAGAAAGTGATTAAAAGCGCTTCCATGGTAACAGAACACCAAAGTATAACCACAGCACACAGTAATGTAACTCAACAAAGAACAGTTCCATACCCGAATTCACGGTCAAGATTGTACGCGATGCTGAACCTGTCCTCAAACAGGAAATCGTCCTCATCCGCGTCATCGGCAAGCGGGTGCTGCCCCTCCTCGTCGATACTGGACCCGTAGCGCTGCATGAAGTCTTCCCTAACCCTCTCTAGGAACACAAACGGCACGCTCCTTCCCACCGCCTCTTCCGCCACCACAAGAAACACTGCACACATCATTCAAAGTCAACTCACATCACATTGACACCGTGTACGCTTTTCACGACAAGCCTTGCAGACGCAGCGAACAGAAGAAGGAAGCGTGAAACATACCGAAACCGCGGTCGACGAGGAAGTTGAAGGTGTGGCCATCGCAGGAGTAGGTGGACCTGGTGCTGTTGGGGGGCAGCTTCTGGAGGCACTGCACGGCGATGGTGCTGAAGTTGCCGGAGAAGGCCGTGTGCTCGGCCAGCACCACGGAGCCCTTGGCCACGAAGCTGTATATCAGCGTCTGCTTGCTGCTGCCACCGTTCATGGCTCCTCCTCTTCTACCTCCCGAAATCACCCACCCAGGAAGCTGGCCACAAAAACCCTAATCCCCAAGAACGCTAAATCAGCACACAGATTGGAACCCAAGAACGCTAAATCAGCTCACAGATTGGAACGAATCGAAAAATCATATAGAAGAAACTAACCTAAATTGGTCCACAGGTTGATGGGGGCAACTACTAATTCAACACTAGCGACAATAATTTAAACTATCGACACACGGGATTTAAGCAGCATCAGGAATTCGGAATCGACCCAGAAGCAACGGACGATCCAGAAACTCCAGCACGCAATTTACAGTATCCCCGAAACTAACAGAGATAGAATCGAACTAATCGGATCGGATCTCAGGGCGGGGAGGGGTCAAACTCGAACAGGAGGCGGACAGGGAGTGCGTGGGACGGGAAGCTTCGAGGGGGAGAGGGGCCGAACCTTCTAGAAACGCAGGCTCCGGTTGGCTTCGTCTTCTTCTCCTCGCTGTGCCGCTGTGAATTGTGAATCGATCGGAGAGGGGGCAAAGGGGCGACGGTTGCCGGTCTATTCGTCTTGTTGCGTTGCTTAGTTGCGAGTTAATGTCGGCAAGTTACCGTTTTGCCCTTGGGAGGAGTGGAGAACTGGCGGATGGCTGGATGATTTGCATTTTTTTTTAATCGAGGATAGTTTGAATTTTCTTCCTAAAAAACACCGAGATAGCATAGACGCACACAAATAAACAAACTCATAGAACGCCCGCCGAAAATGGAAGTTCAATAAACGTTTGTAACGTGTCTGAAACACGCATGATCTGAGTTTTTTTTTAAAGTATAGAACCCCATTCGCCACCGACCAAATGTCAAGCTTTTCTCAATGTATACATAGGATCAATCAATATTCAAATTTATATTTTTGCAAATAACACAATTGTAATTCAAATTCAAACAAGTTGAAAATCCCTTGAAAAAAGCATTTACTTGAAAGGACAAATACTAGCAACAATTGTCATGGACCATCGCAAATAGTTTATGAAACATATATGAACAAAAACAAACTATTGAGCACCAATGAAATCCCCACATATTCTCGAACAATGGCATCTCTCAGTTGCTCATGCGTTTACTTGTTCTCAGTTCTTCTGTTTATCGCATAAAACTTCGATAACACAATGGATCACAATGCTCATAGTCCTCCTTGGGCAGCACTTTTGCCCTTTGGTATACTTTTGCTCATAATCAAAGTCCTTAATTTCATTTTGCTTGAGGCTCCATGTCTGGACAAAGAGAAGTTGCAATGAAGTAGTCAAGTAATTATCACCAGTCTCCTTATCGCATCATCGATCAAGTTTGTCATGGAGGACGAGACCATCTTTCATACATAGGTTCATCGTTGCTGCATGCACACATTCAAATCATACACAAATCCACCATATATTTACCAAAATTCATAAAAAAAATGGGAAAAGGGGAAGGAGCTCACCTTGGTCTGGTTTGGCAGGCAGCAACCTGGCCTCAGGACCATTGAGGCGGTGAGCTCAAGGGAGTAGGGGTGTCCAAGAAAGAAGGAAGGCCAAGGTAGTGAACTCGGGACCGCGGAGAAGGTGTCCATGAGCGAAGGGAGGCAAGCCGGCAACCGCATGAGAGAACGGCAGGAAAGAGAGGATCTAGTGAAAAGCCAAAGCTCGAAGAAGGTGTAGGGACCGAGTGCGTCAATTTGGCACCCAGGCTCCATGGATTTTTTAAAAACTTTTAAAAAATAAATTCCAAAATGTAGTAGTAACTGCTTATTCTATCCGTATGTACTTTTTCAATTATGAAATATCTTATGTTCTATCTTGAACAAAAATGACAAGTATTAAATATAGGGACGTGACAGTGCAAATTCTAAATGTTCTAAATTTGGTCCAATTTATCTTTTTTATTGAGCCTAAAATACAAAGTATTTCATAGTAAAAACTTGTATGGTCACAGTGTACATAATTGACAACATCGAGGTATTTTTGTGGGAAACTCCGAAATCATTTTTTTAAATATGGCTCCATGGAGCTCGGGTGCCAAAGACAGTTTTCGTGCAGGGACCTCCATACACCAACCGAAGGAGAAAGAGGCTCAAGGATGGGATTTAGTGTTCCCTTAAAACTTTTAGGGGTCATGCTGGAGATGGTTCAAGGAGAACAACAAAAACCTGCATTATGATGCGATAAAATTTCAACACAGACTTTGATCAAATCATATCATCCCATCCATGGTTGACATGTATTGTTGCGAAAGGAGGACAAGGTAGATCACAGAATACAGTATACATTACAATACTACATCATCAAGCAAGACTAGCATCGGAGTCATGAAACATGCAAGTAGTAAGGTACAGTAGTGATAGTGTCCCTGCTAGCTTTCCATTAATCAGAATCATGCCTCCTCTTCTGCTTATCTTTGCGGCGGCGCTTCTCCCTGTCCTCCGAGTCATGCCTACTATCATGCTTGTGCCTTCTCTCCTTTCCCCCAGAGTGTTTTTCATGCTTTCGCTCTTTCTCTCTGTCCCCTCTCCTCTCGTCGTCTCGCCGCCTTTTCCCCTTCCTATCATCCTCAGAATCTTCCTGCTTTGTTGCAGGTGCAAACTCAACCTGCTCAGGCTCCGTTTCAGGAGGTCCAGGACTACTTGGTTCTTCCTCATTGTGAGGACCCCTGGAATCATAAAATAACATGTGCGTTAAATTGGTGAAATATTATTAGCAAACCTCGTCAGACTGGACTAATTAACATGCAATGTTATAATAATAATACAGTACCGTATTTCAAGGGATAATTTGAACATAAACAAAAATGTTCTCATGTGAACTTACTTGTATAAACCTAATCCTTGCACTTGTGCTGCTTCAGCATGTCCTGCTCCCAAATCCTCTGCGGTAGATCCTCTCTTTATTAGCTCAGCATATTCATGCTTATCTAAGCGATTGCCCTTCGGTCGGCTACTACGCTTGGGAGCTAAGCCAAGCGCCTCACGCATGGCCTGTTCCTCCTCCTCCTTCACCCTCCTAATTTCCTCCTTCATGGCATCATCTGTGTCAGATTTCTTATCTCTCGTATACCACAATAGGTCCTTCCCTGGCAGAGAGCCACAGTTTCCATATTAACACATAGAAAATTTATGTGGGTAACACAAGCCCTGAGAAATCAATACAAGAAGCAACAGCACTTTAATCTACTCCTACTTTAAATCCAAGCCCATGAAGTCACTTGCGCAAGGCCAATACTAAGATATAGGTGGAAATTTTGCTACTAAGAGAAGGCGTTCAAGGCCAAAGTAAGTGTACCTATGTTACAATCATAAGACCATAACAACTGGTCTTGGAAAAACACATGTCATTATGGAACTGGCAAATCATACATGTCCACTGTTCACAAGATTACGCATTACATATGAACTCTAGGTTGAATTGCGTAACTGCTCAACCTAATTGTACCTGGAACGTATCCAATCAATAAATATGTGCTAGCGCATAGTAGTTTACTTGAGATATATGAGTAGCAGTCTAGCAGAGTAGGTACGTAGACTAAGTTGCTTATAATATGCTAGACCCTACAATTGGCTGATCACAATGCAAATAGACTTAATGGGACTTAATAATAACATCCTAGTTCATTGTAAAAGGACATAGTAACAACTCATACCACCAGAGATTCGATTAGTAACTTCAGGACATGAGTTACTAGTGCAATGTGAATTATTCCATATTACAAACGCTAGAAGAATACATACACATCAAGCACAGTGTATCACAAATTAAAGTAGTTTACGCATGTGAACAGGGTTGAGGAGAAAAATACAGCAAGAAGCATGAGTTTTTTAATAAGATAACTGAAACTATGAATAAATAGCAACATATCCATATTGCTTCCAGCACCGAAGTACTTATTCCACCTGGGGTAGGGGTAGGGAGGGGTATTTACCTTTCTGCCATCTACCAACAGGAGCCTTAACGCTATGCCCAAGGTAATTCTCCCGGTGCTTGTCAACCTTAACATCATCCCATTTGAATTCTGCAGGAATAAATAAGAAGAGATACTGATTATTGAGCTATCGATCTCCATTTCATGTAGCATGCCAGATAATAATAAAGACAGAATGTTAAGTACAATAAAAGACTATGAAATGGAAATGCAGTGTGTGACAATAACAAGCAAGCACTTCCAGCAAAAACAAGTGATCAAACATTGCACATAAAATGTAATCAAACGTTGATTTGTGCAACCCATGCAATTGCATTTCCAGTCCAAAACCAAGGGCTAATGAAGCAAAAGTGGAAACAAGACTCTTTGGTTCACAGTTTGTACTTTGGGTTACTGAAATAAGACAAAAGGATTAAAAAATGCACTGAAAGAGACTATAGGGATGACATTTGAACTTTATTTCAACTACTCAGCAAGCAGCATAAGGTATAACTAATCAACAATGCCAGGTAGATTTGAGTCATAATCATACTTGCCATGTTCCCGGGACGATGGGAACGAGGGACGGGAACGGGGGTCGAGAATCGCTGCTGGCTACGAACCGGGAACAACTGGGGTATACATCTCTCTAACGTACCGATCGATAGCGGGGACGCGACCCAAACTGTTTCGGGGACGATGATCGGGATCGATATGCCACATGTGGGAGGTTCATGCCTTTATGAACGCAGTTTTGGGAGAGGCATCAAAACAGATCCCACTAATCACGGCAGGGAAAGGCAACAGCGTAGAATTTGCCATCTTCGTCAAAATTCTGAGCCGCCCCCACTTGATTGACCCTAACGCCATAGGTTCAGCTTCCACGGCTGTTGACATTTGGGTGCAGGCGCGGGCACCGGGCAGCGTGGCCGCCGTGCTCCCCGCCCCGGCCACCACCGCACAACGTCCAAGTGTTCGTCGCTCTGCGTGGCCGCTGAGGCACAGACTACACGAAGGTCAGCGCGGCGCCGCACTTCCGGCTGGCAGGGCATCCACTCATGATTTATTATGTACTCCTGTAAGAACCGACATGACGCCGCCCGCCGCCGCCGGCCGGACGACCGGAGTTTGTCTCCGCGGAAGCAATGTGCGCCAGGTATGTCCCAACCCTCCCGTGAATCAAGCTTCCTATTCCCGTGCCTTGATTGTGATTTTTAGAATCAAGAACCTAGCGTACAGACTGGGGACTGTTCGGGGACGCGTTCCGAGCATCGACTCCTATCGTACCGCACTTCGTCCCCGAACCTCGATCCGGGACGACGATCCCGATTCGTGGGACGGTATACCGTTCCCCGTTTCCGGCTACTATGGTCATAATGATCTCCTGATTTGTGAAAAATAGACCACACTGCATCACTGAAATATTTTTTCCAGAACCTGAGCAGAAGGATAAACCGAGGTCTTATGCTCATTGTGTTTTATCCTTTTCAGATGTCGTCTCGACTTTTGTGCAATCGCCCAGCTTAAAGAATTAACCACGGGTGAATATGTATATTGTATACGGTGATCAAAGTGTTTAAAAGTCTTATAGACATCTGTGGGTGGTCAGACATTCACTTAACTGGATTTATTTGATACCAAAATCAGAGAAATACTAAAATGTGATATGATACCCCATCCATACCTATAAAGCCAAGGTCCAGATTCCAGAACCATAAAATGGATGTAGGACTGCCATCGCAGATGCAAGTACCCTAGCATGGTAGCCTGTCCAGTTTCTAATGTTTCAACAGAGTCTTTGCGAGTAGCGTTATATCATGATCATCTTAAGTTAACACAATAGCCAGGACAGTAAATCTAATAACAACCATATAATTTCATCTTAACAGAGCAGAACAGGAAACTGGAAACAGGTCGGCTAGACGGTACGATCCTAGAACCTAAAAAAATTGCCACATCAGATGCACAAACTAACCCAATCCCTGTCGGTGATTCCCATCTCCGCGACGCACTGCCGAGCGGAACCAACAGCACAGAGGCCGGCGCGCGAACGAAGGTGTCGTTCACGGACCGACTAAAACCTGACCCTCGCAGCAGATCGCTATCTACCGCGTCGAAACCCTAACGGTCGCTGCGGAAGTAAGCGTGTGTCTATTAAGATGGGATCGGAGTAACGGTGGGGATCGAGGGGGCAGGAAGCTTACGATCTCGCCCGCCGCGGACGCCGCCTCTCGTGGGATGGTACATCTCGACGACGACGATGTGAGGGAGGTGGGAGGGGGGAGGAGGATTTGGGAATTTCCGGGGAGGAAGACGACGGCAGAGGTCGGCTACTCGGGTCAGGCGCGGGCGCTCTGTGGGCTGGGCTGGGATGGGCTAGGCTGAGGAATTGACGGCAAATTCTCCAGCACGTTCAGGTCCGGCCCGAAACGAAAATTCCACGTGTCTCGACATTACAAAAAAATCGTAGATGGAAACAATCTTCTCAATTTTTAAGACAGAAAAATAAAAAATAAAATTATGTGTTATTAAAATCACTAACCCTACAACCAACAAATTGATTATTAGCCATGTTTTTCAAGCTCAAGGTCCTCCTCTCCAATGTCACATTTCGACTTCATATGTGTCTTTGTGCGTCTATTCGAAACATAAGCTTGGCACTAGCTCATTTTCATCGAGACATCAGTAGGGTTTTGTGTTATGAATCCTAGCATTCGTTGTTTTGTGGGATCTGCCTTCATGGAGTCACTACCTTAAGGCCTTTTTGATTCATAGGATTTGCATAGGAAGTATGTACAATTTATATCATATGGAAAAATTTCCTACATACATATTTGATTTATAGGAACATATTCCACAGGAAGTAATTCTACATGAATAGTAGTGTAAATCCTATAAAAAAAAAGCATTAGGTCATATCTCATAGAAACATTCCTTTGCTACAATCAAAGACTCTTCATCTTTCTATTCTATAGGATTCAAGTAAACATGACATTGCAATCCTATGTCTTTCCTATTTCTATGTTTTTCCTATCCTATGAATCAAAGGAGCCCTAAATATATCAAACATTCTCTCAACGATTGCACTAATTTCACAACAATACTTATAGTTGTCCAATTTGAGTCTCTGACACATGTGTCCATTCCAAGTCTCCCTCCATTTTCCGAGGCTAAGAGGCACAAGATAACTTAAAATGTGTAGGTTTTGAAAAAAAAATAGGCCTTTCAATTACAATCCTATCTTCCACGCATTTGCATGTTTGTAATGAAACTTGTTTGATGCCTTTGACGTTTAAGTTGTTCGTCAAGTCGTTTTGTTCCTTCTGTTTTCAACTTGGGTTAAATCTCAAAATATTTCCAAACTTCATTTGAATTTCTAAAATTTTCATTCTGTCGAAACCACCCACTCCCCTGGTCGACTCCTCTTTACAAGTGCCAGCGACCAGCCGAACAAGCCCACTCAGCCCTGAAATCCCCCACCCCCTCGACAGATTCGCGAGAGACCTCGAGAGAGTGCGACCAAAATGGCGATGAGATGCGCGCTGACCTCCCTCCCCGCGCGCCTCCGGTCCCCGGCGGCGGTCGCGAGCGGCACCCGGCGCCTCCTGAGCGACGGGAAGGGCCGCGTGCTCAACGACGAGGAGCGCGCCATGGAGACCGTCTACATCCAGGTCGGTCGCTCGCTCGCATCCCCACCCAAAGCCCTAGTTATCTCACCCCATTGATCTTCTATTTTCCGATCCGATGATCCTCATCTTTTTCGATTTGATGTTGGTGTGGGGAGCAGAAGATGGAGAGGGAGAGGCAGGAGAAGCTCAAGAAGAAGCTTGAGAAGGAGAAGGCCGACGCTGACAAGGCCAAGTCCGGCGCCGATGGCAAGGTATACGAATGTCACTGCCCTCTAGGCCTTAGTGTTTAGGCTCGATGCAATAGGAGTAATCAGTCTGCACTCAACACCTGGGCTATAGAGTACTACTAATCTGTGCACTTCCTGGTAAACCGATAGATTTGGATTTTGGAGTCACTGCATGATGTGCGGGCTATTGTTACCGCAGATGTGAGAAAAAGACAATAACTGCAAGTGTCAAACCACTTTTGTGTAGACGCAGAGTCGCTCTGGCTAAATATGTGGGGGTAGGGTGGGGGGAGGGTGTTCATCCCTGAGAAAAGTGTACGAATGGTCCTATCTTTGGACGACCATGCCATTCACAAAGTTTTGTTATGGAGGGCATGAGTTTTTGATCATGCCCTATGGTAAGGGAATAGCTTCTTCAGTGAACATGTGTGGCAGGGGAGATGTAGAGGTAAATTAAGGTTTTTTGAGCTGGGGTCAGTTTGTGGTCATGTGAGGTGCTGGTGATTACTTTGTATTTGTCCCTAGTTCAGAAAAAGCTTCATTATAGCTTGGCTAAAACAGCCCTAAGTACGTAGTTGCCATGTTTTGACGCAGTCCATTGACACACCATAGTACCATACATACTTCAATCCTATAAAAAGCAACCGTATCTAGTTATTAGGAGTAATTTTTTAAAACAGTACTGTATCTTTTTCTTGTCATGGAATCACACAGTATTGGTTCTCAGTGTCCATCTATTTACACAATTCATAATAAAATTCTGTTGTGTATTTGGGAAAAAGGTCATTCCATTTGCTGAAAGATTAATTGTGTTCTGGTATATCTAATTTATGTTCCGAACCACCTTTTAGAAATTGTGTGGAGTCCTCCACAGTATGACCTACAGAGCATTGGTTGCAGTAGATTTTAGTGGCAGCTTGGTAATTGTCGGTTTATATCAATTTAATGAGCCACTATGGACATGATATGTTTCATTTCAATGAAATGGAGGAGGGGCTGGGCCATTTTGACCTAAAGAAAAGCTAAATATTCAGATATCTCTTTTATGCATCAGTTGTGACATGCTTGTTAAGTTGTTATGGTTATCTAGTTTGTCAGTTTCAAGCAATTGCTCCTGTCTATAGACATACAGTTCTCTGTTTTCTGCACTTCATTCACTACGAACATTAATTTGCACTCTAACACATCTTATCATGTTGCCAGAAGCCCGAGTGATCAAATAGGAGCGATGATCTGATGTTTGAAGGTGGCCTCGTCTCGAACGCATCAGGTGGACAGTTGTAGTTTATACATGTCCTGGAAGAATAAATTATGTAAAACGTTGACAGTGCTAGCTTTGTTGTGTTTTCGGTGGTGGGCTTTGCCATGATATAATTGATGGACCATACATTGATAATGTCAGACTCTTTATCTTTGTTTGACCATCTGTTAGTCTCTCATTTTTGTGTTTTTCTTTTTCCATGCATGGTGTTGCACTGTTGCACCTGGTTCATGGTTTTGCTATTTCGGGGCAGCCCTGCAGGTTACACTGTCGGCTCAAACATGTTTCATGAATGGGCAGGCATGAACTGGTTTCAGACCAATTATGTATGCTGTTATATATTGATGCTTCTAATTAGTTGTTGCGACATCGACAAATAAGTCATGTGTTTTCATCTAGTCCACCCCTATAAAAAGAATCCTTTATTTCAAAAGCAATAATAAGTCATGTGTTTTCAGCTTCTGTAGATTCAACATTGCCATGAAATCTAATCCTATGTTTTTGATATGCTGTGAAATAAATAAATAAATTAAGCAACAGAGGGTGTCTTGGAAGCATCCTTGGTCGAAACATGGCACAAAAAAGGTCTTTTAAATTCCCGATGTTGATTGTATTTTTTGTTCACAATACTCCCTCCTTTTCAGTTTATTAGGCCTGCATGTCTATCTAGATCATTAATTTAGTCTATATAATATAAACTATATAATCTAAAAATTATATACGGTTAAAAAGTATAAAAGCTGAAGTTTTTTATAGTATATTTTTTGTAATATATATGTCACGTTAAGTTGATCAAATTATCAACCTAAAAATACGCGTAGGACTAATAAACTGAAAAGAAGGAAGTACTGTAGATTTGTTTGGATGGATTAGTTACGATGAACCTTCCAGCAAAGAGTTCAACCGAAAACAACGTGTATGCTGGGACAAAGCTGTAAATAAAGTGTGCGGTGTGATCATGATCGTGCGGTCTGCTTGGTTTAGGGCCAGCGATGGCCTTTGGCTCCTGTTTGGTTGGCCTCCAAAGTTTTGGCTAGCCCAGCCCAAGCCGAGGAGCTTCTATCCGTCTGATCAGGATCGTGTGGGCGGCGTTCCTGGGTGCCTGTGGTGCCTCCTCCACCGTCCGATCTGATCATACGGCCGAGACGACACCGAGCGTGCTATATATATGCAGCCCACCAGGCTCCCGAAAACCCTAGCGCGCCGCCGTCACAGCCTTCTGCTCCTCTGCTCCCCTCGCTCGCGCCGCCGGCCGCTGTCTCCGACCCACCGCCGCTCCCAAGATGGTACGTCGTCTAGCCCTCTCGCGCGAGCCCCTCCATTGTTGTTCATGAATTCCCCGCGTCGTGCTAATTTGTTTCATCTCTCTGTCCTACTCGCAGGCCCCGAAGAAGGAGAAGGCTCCGCCGCCGTCGTCCAAGCCGGCCAAGTCTGGCGGTGGCAAGCAGAAGAAGAAGGTGACGCTGTCTCTCTTTCTGATTTGTGTTTACTTTCGGTCGGTAGTTTCCGGATCTGCGAGGTTTCTCATGGTGGATTTTTTTTTGGTTGTTGCAGAAGTGGAGCAAGGGAAAGCAAAAGGAGAAGGTGAACAACGCGGTGCTGTTCGACCAGGCCACCTACGACAAGCTGATCACCGAGGCGCCCAAGTACAAGCAGATCACACCTTCCGTCCTCTCTGAGAGGCTCCGGGTAAGCTTCTCCTGCCACTTACTGTTCTGTATGCATGAATATCGAAAATCCTGCGCCGATCTTTTGATGATGTGATGATAATTTGCGATGTGCTCTGAACACTATTGTTCTTGTCCTAGTCTATTTACCATGGGTGTTGACGTGATGTTAATTTTTTATGTGCGTTGAAGACTATTGTTCCTTGTGTATAGTTCGTGTATAAAACTGCGTTCGTGGATGAACTTGCTAATGTTATGTCTACTTAAGTTGTTTTGTAAATTGCTGTAGATTGTCACGTGATTTAGATGAAAGCGATTTTTTCCTGGTAGCATGAATCATTGTCATGTCTGTCAGTCTGTGTGTTTCGTGTGTGATGGTCAGCATTGCAAATGCTGTTTATCACATTACTGCCACTGTCTCTTATGTGTTTTCAGTTGTGTTATGCTCAGAGCTGAACTTTTTAAGGCTTCTAAAATTCGTTAAATTATTATTGGGCAAATGGTTTAAGATGGTTGTGTAATTCTTGGATGCCTGGTTAGTTTCCTAGATGTAAGTATGTTTATGTTGATTCCTCATGGAATCAGCAATCTATAATTGTTTGGCAAGACTATTTTGATGCGTCTGTGAACTGCTGTTAGTATAAACCATTACCATGGCATTTTATTTGTAGGGCATTCTATGCTATACAGCCTCTGGTACCAATATCCTGTATTTATCCTGCACTAGTTATGTCTAATTTATGTTATTTCTACCGTCTGCCAATTAGCTAATTTTCTTTTGCCGTTGTGGTTGCAGATCAATGGATCCCTGGCTAGGAGGGCTATCAAGGACCTTGAGTCGCGTGGCCTCATCCGCATGGTGTCGATTCACTCAAGCCAGCAGATCTACACCAGGGCAACCAACACCTAGATGGTGTGGTGTTTGTTCCTCTTATCATCGATGCCTGTGTCTGTGATCCAAGTCTACTTTAGAACCGTTTATCATCTATCAAGTTCGTGAATGTTTTGTTGAACGAGGCACTTCAGCATTTGAAATATTTTGGATGTTAGATTGAGTACTATATGCTGGTTTCGTATACCTCTCAGAGTCTCATTTTCGTTGATGGATTTGTGTCATGGTTAATTATCTTAGGACGATGAAATGTTTTTGTACGTATTATTTTTTGTCGATTTCTGAGGCCTGACGTGCTTAGCTGGTATTAAACCATCTTGTATCGTTCTTCTTTTGCGTAGCTCCTAATCTTTTAACCCTGCCTGGTAGTGGATTATAGAAAAGCTGCTGTGAGGCATGTGCTGTATAAAAGCTGGTGTTAGTTGGGGCCTGTTTGGTTTGCTGCCCACACTTGCCCTGCCAAAAAATAGGTTGCCCAGTCTATGCTTGGTTTGTTGCCAAAATTTTGCTGCCAATGGGTATACCTCCATCTCTCTTCCAGATTCTTGCCAAATTTTTGGTCAAGTATGGGCTAAGGATTCCTTAGCCAAAATATTGGCAAGCCAATTCTTGCCAACATTTGGTAAGGTTACCTAAGTGCACAAACCAGACATGCCCTTAAGCTGTTGGCCAACTGGAAGTTGCTTGGTTAGAACAACTTTGAACCGTGACTTTCGTAGTATTCACTGAGAAACAGGGAACGGGCTCCTGTAAGAGGAAAATGGGAAGGAAAGTCAGGGCTTCCCCCCCCCCCCCATTAAGCACCAAACTAGTTGACTGTCCGTGCGTTGCTACGGAGCTTTACTTATCGCACGTGTAAACAATATACTTAAAAGTTTCCATCGATGTAAATTTATGCTATCAAAGACATCTTTCTAATCAATATGAAGTGTCATTTCACATTTCACATTGCATTCGTTTTTTGTTGTTGGATCCTGCATGAATTTACAATTTGTATATATAACTATCAGAAATAATTTAAATTTGGTTCCCTGAACTATTTAGAGATTATCCATACCAGCAAATCCACAAGTTTCAAAAAATCTAGGGCAACTGAAAAACAATAAATTCAATTAAAATCCTAATTTTTGTTGTATGTGAATTTCTATATTTTCTTATTATTCTCTCAGTTCTTTTCTGGATTAATTTTTTCTAGATTCTCGATATTTTACTTAATTATTTTCTCTTGTTCTTGTGTCCCCCTTTTTTTAAGAAAAGGTCCAGTTTTGCTACTTTTAAACATAAGACCAAAAGTATATGACCATTCAGTTCATGTTGTTGATGGACAAAAAATAGTCTATACACTTTTTCGTAACTACAGACCAGTTTTCAAGACAACATGTTATTTAGCCGGAGTTGTGTCAAATATTTTTCCCTTCACTCCATTGTAGTAAAAATAACTTGAAGATCACTGTTAAAAAAATAAAATTAATAGAAGTTACCTACGATGATAGGTGAGAGTAATAACAACTGTCTACACAAACACCTGAGATGTTAGGAATTTTAAATCAGGCAGGATAGCAAACAAAATATGTACAATGGGAATTGCGGACCGTATGCTAGAGCCTCCATCTGGCTTTGTATTGATCATTCATAACATACATTGCCTCTTATTATACCAACAACACTACAAGTCCACAAGTAGGATGAGCACTTTGCATCTGGCTTTGTCTTCCGCTCCGCTACCCTCCCATCCGCTCAAGTTGTCGACTACCAGCTCTAATTGCAAGGTGGTACTTCAACAAACTTGTAATAATGTTAAGACAACTTCAGCAATGATTATTGCTAATCACTGAATTCAACAACAGTTATATACAATCAGTTGTGTTCATACTCTAATACTTCTACAACCTTCTCTCGCTCGAGAAACCTATTACGCCGCCTAGCAAAGCTCACATCTTTTTTTTTCTGGTGTAAGAAAAAGGTCGCACAAAGAATGAACAATTGTTGGAGGTAATAACAATAGACTCCGCTAATAACAAACATGAGTCAGTTAGCTCAATTGTTTTAAATCCAAACATCTACGCATGCCATGGTAACGATGTTCTAGATACACAAGATGGGTGTGTTTTGCACTAAAAACTGGGCAAGTTGAGAACTATTGATATATGTAAGAGTACAATGCAATCCAGAGTGGACCAAATAATGGTTATATCAGTTAAATGAGGCATGGAAGAGAAGGGGGGCATTTTTTGTTGCACCTTTCTCCTCATTGAGCCATGGTAAAATGGAAGCAATCAAATGTCTTGTGATAATGATATGACCAATGGATAATGAATTATTCCATGTCCTTAATGAAATTTATGTATCTGCAAATCAAACACCTGTACCATCAGCATGAAATGATGACACATTAGCAGTTCATATCTAGTAACAGAAATAGAAAGTGTGCTCAAAAGGGTAGCCTGTTGCCTACTTAGATTCATCTCTACCAAATTTAAGAATATATATATTTTCAAGTGACATTTCCACATTATGGAAGATCACACTGTATGTTCACTAATAAACAAAAACAGAGAAAATTAAAAAAATTAAGAACATTTGTGATCATGGCAATCAATTTAATAGATACAATGAATCAACTATTTTGTAATCTTGAAACCATAACCTACTGAAGCAACATTCAACCGTCTGGCCTCATGGTGAAAGTGATCCGATATTTAGCTTCATCTTGCATTCAATTTATGAGGAAAAACTTACTTCATCTTACTCTGTAGACACTTGAAGCAGGCAAGCAGCTAACAAAAACTGAATATTTAGCTCAGCAATTTCCCACATCCCACATCATCTGCTCACGGTACTCCCTTCTCTGTCCTTTCCCCTCAGTTCTCTTGGCGCATCAGCACAACAGTATGACCTGACCAAACACCATATCAGAGATTAATTCCCAGAATCGTTGGTGAGCTAGGAGCCCAGGACCGTCTGTCATATCCAGTGCAGAATTCTGAAGAAAAAAAATCGATCACCATTGCAATGTGCAGCAAGAAAGTAAAACTATACTGCAAATATGTTGTAACTAACGTATAGATGGTTCGAATCCCTTATTTAGATTAATTCTCATTCCAATTTCTGAATATAGTGTGATCCCTACGAAATACAATTACAACAAATCCCTCGAAGCACTGGCAGGTGATTACATATGTTTCTAGCAATCGATCTGTTAGAGACAATCAAACTTCTTGAGAAGTCACCAGGGGCTTACTGGCTAGTACCACGGATGGTGGTCTAGGCAGCCTGAGTTCGAACCCCTCAGCTTCGTCTTAATTAAAGTAGTGTCTAGTTCCTCCTAGACACTCCTTCATTTTTCAAACTTCCAAACCAGCAAGCGGTAATCATCAATGGGTGGATGGACCATCGGTCCAGTGGTTAGAGCGCAGTGGCGCCTTCCAACAGGGCGCTAGTTCGAGTCCCGGACGACGCTGCCTCCCGCACCTTCTTCTTAATAAAAAATCGCAGGGGCTCCTCCCCTGTGATCTCGTTTTTTTTTTTTAATCATCAATGGAAATGAGTGTATGTAATTACCAGCCAGTGCATGCATCCAGCGTCGTGGAGCCTGCAGAGGAACGCCAGGGCCTCGCCGCCGATGCCGGATGATGTAACTGCAAGTGGCAAGTCAACAGAAGTGCAGGGCAACACAGGTGATTCAACGGCGGTGACAAAGGCGCAGACAGCAGTGATGGTGAGGCGAGTCGGCGGAGGCTCACGACGGCGCAGGTGATTTGCCATCGGGAAGGCGTGGAAGAAAACCGTCCTGGGGAAAATATGTACCGATTACCGATCCAGCCTAGTCCCAAAAGCATCCATCAGCGAGGACGTTGATTGCCATTGACCAAGTCGTAATCCCGCAGACGTTCTGGCGCTCAAGCCCCGAGACGATGGAGTGGAGAGCGGTGACCGCCGGCTCCGGAAACCTCGAATCAAGGTCGCCCCCAGCGGGAGGTTGGGTCGGCGGCGGCGACCCCGGCGGCCGAGCGGAAGGGAGTGGACGCGCGGGAGGTTGGGTCGGCGGCGGCGACCCTGCCGGCCGAGCGGGAGGGAGTGGACGCGGGCGGCAGGCTCGGTGGCCTCGAGCGAGAGGATCGGATCGTGGGGGGCTCGATTTGGTTTATTTCCGGATCGTGGGGGGCTCAATATGGTTTATTTCCGTCTAGCTCGATGAGTAACTTTTGTTCCTTGGCTTGGGTTTTTTTTTTCTGATTTTGTTTCGTACAGTCTTCCAGTTTTTTTATGCGGGGGTGGGTGGAGAGGACGTACCGGGCAGGCATGCGACAATCACCCGTAGACAATTAATATAGTAGAGATTAGTACTTTACCTAATTACGGTAGCAGATTACTGTAGATCTCAATATTTAAACTATTTTTTATCATGTTATTATTTTTTCTATATGTAGTTACTCTGAATGCATAACATAAAATTATATTATGCAAAATAATATAAGCAGTTTTGGCCTTAGTTACACGATGATTTAGAAGAAGAGAAGTGAGGGAGCTGTACCTTACCTGACGTCACTCATTCCAAGAAACAGTTCCATCAGCTGATTGACTATACTGAATCACATTCAGATAACCGCTTTGAAAGAAAATTCATCTGCTTTAATATTTCATTCGTAGGTACAACATCTGTATTAGTTTCAACCAGTGAAAAATCAGTGAAAATTATTGAAATTCATCATCACGATTGCTCGTTTAATTTCACAATTCAACATATAAAATGATGGAAGAAACAACCAGAACAACCAATCCACGGCCCTTCAATAGAGCTACTCTAGCGTGACATTGCAATTTTTAAAGTTAACAACTTCGCGTGATAATTCAAAGTCAAGCATATGTAGAATTCCCATTCACATCATATCAATTCATTACATACAGTTTATACATTTCAATATTACATTTGCTAGATTACTACTTCTACTACTTTGTCGCAACCCTAGCTACCAAAATTTGCGTCGGGAAACCTCACTGGATGCGGTGGTTGGACTCGCGACGTAGATCGCCTCCTGCATCATTGCCTCCCTCTTCCACTCATCTGCCTTTTCCAGACCCCAGCGGGTGTTCTCCTCGAGCAAGGCGATGATGTAGGGGAGGGCCAATCCGCGCTCCCGCCGACGCCGCCAGCACCCTGTCGTATACCTCCATCTTCACGCAAGGCACGCGCAAGGCCGAGGTGCAGGACGAGGCAAAGACAGAGGGATACCAGACGCATGAGGCAGACGACGATGCGCCATGATTGGATTTGGCCTCCCTCTTGCTGAATGTCGGTGTCGGTGTTAGACTGTACTTGGTGTATCGATATGACCCGCGGAGGCACGCGACGTCGGAGCACCGCTTTCGCGCCTCATCATCATCACCTCCGCGCGTCGCGGTGTAGCCAATCTAGCCGCCCCTTCGCCCGATTGAGTGGCTCCATGCCATCAAGGAGATGCACGCGCGACAGATCTGTGCGATTTGAGGCCATGGAAGGTGCGGCGGAATCAAGTGGGGCTATGCTGAAGAGGAAAGGTGTGGCAGGAGAGCGTTTCGTAGCCCGCATAGACCGCTTCGAACGACAAATATAATGGCTGATGCGGGCTGGAAGCAGCTCCTGCAATTTATTTGCAGATCTGGGGGGCTTTGCAGTATCTAATTTGGTAAATAAGCGGCTGAAACCGCAAATCAGCCTGATTTGCACTCTGCGAGCGGCTATGCGGGGTCGGCTAGAAATTTCTATCTGAACAATATCTTGTGAAGAACATGCGATATACTTTGGGCACGATTGGTATCCTCCACCTCTTTTTTGGCTCCCTGGGGCCAGGCGCTGGGGGCTGTATTGCACCGGACGTTTTGTTTGGTTGTCCACAATAAATTTAGCTGCATTTCTGGAGCCACTTTGGCCTAGTTGTTTGGATATCTGCAGACTCATTTGTAGTCTCACCATAGTGTGCTTACCACACACACCAATATAGCTACTTCTTCCTCCTCTTGTCACTGTCAGACAAATGCCGGGCGCAGCCATCATATCGGTGCTCGCATGGTAACTATCGAAGCCAGCGAGTCCATCGTGCGGCGTCACCATGCCCGGTTGATTTAGGCGACAACGTCGAGCATGAAGACAGAGAAACAGACATACCTACACCTTTCAATATATAGAGAGATGGAGATGGAATTATCTATGACCACCAAAACAAAAAACTTATAACACAAAAGTTGTGTGAAATGATGCGCTGAAGCTACTCATGAAAGGAAATTTTAAACGACGGACCGTGTGCGATGAATTTGACAAATTTATTCAAAACGCTTTCAAACGAAATTGAAGATGTATACAAAACAAAACTCAAAACCGACAGTTAGAATAGATTCATCTCGTCGAGGTGCATCTTTTTCGTGTAGAGCACATGATTGAACGAACCATGATTAGGGGCGGATCCAGCATAAATTTTTAGGAGGGGGCAAAAATTTGCTAAGTGAATCAAATTTATTTTCTAAGTGGGGGCAAATCACTCATTAGCTTAGGATAATACAAAGAGACCAAAAATTGAGTGGGGCAGCTCGCCCCATATCTGACACTTTGCATCCGCCCATGACCATGATTATGGTAACTAGAACACCACAACAAATAAGACATAGGTACATTGCAGTATACAAGAGAGATGAAGAACAATTTTCCTATAACTACCGAAACAAAAAAACTTACAACAGGAAAGTTGTGTGGAACAGTGTAGCGAGGCTACTCACCAAAGGAAATTTTAAACGACGGACCGTGTGCGACGAATTTGACAAAATTCGGTCAAAACTGTTTCAAACAAAATTGAAGGTTAAATCAAATGAAACTCGAAACAGATAGTAAGAATGGATTCACCTCGTCGAGGTGCATCCTTTTCATGTAGGACACATGTTTCAATGAACCATGGTTGTGGTACTATGAAGGGTTTATGAGGGAGATGTTTAAACGAGGTGAGAGAAAGTTAAACGAGAGTGGGGGGAAGCAAGTCTATGTGCAGACGTTGACCACCTTTGGCTCACGGGAGCCAGAGACGAGGGTGGCTCTGGGATACCACCGATTTGAGCTATCCCCGGGGCTTGAGCGAAGGGTGCTTTGAGCAGCGTGCGGGCCACAACGCAGGCTTGGGCCAGGAATCCAATCAACGGGATGTTGGCTCCCCAGGGCCTGGTTCAACTTCTTGCAGGATACCAATCGCGCCCTTTGGGGACTCACTTCATTCAGAGTGTTGTCTTCACAAGGCCGGCCGTGCTGCTCCAGATCACATCATAGGAGCTCGGGTTCTCCATTTTGGTTGTTCAATATCTGTGCCTTTGGGTTGTGGGTCGCTTGAAATTGCACGCAAAAGCTTGAAGAGAGATGCGTGGAGGTCGGGCATGAGAACATAGTTGCTGGAAGGCTCGGAAGGGCGTCACACTGCTGGAGGGTGGCCAAATTAGGAAACCACGTGACGCAAGTGTGAAGAGGAATCGAATGGGAAAGGGTCATGGGTTGGTGTCGAAAGAAGAATGAATGCGCACGTTTTCTTACTAGTGGCATGGTGAGCAATTTCCTATATTATTGAAACTTTGAAAGCAAATCAGGGGCGGAGTTGCTGCATTTTTTAGACTTATTTGCCCCTCAAAAAAGGATATAATTTGCCAAGTGCTATGTCCACAATCCAAACAAAGTGCACCAAATTCTTTGGTCATTCCCTCACTTAGTTAATAAATTTTGATAGGGCTTGCTAGGGCTCAAACCAAGCATTTCCCAAATAATTTGGCATGGCTAGTTGTTTTATAAGTATACACTGGACACAAATAAAACAAACAAGACATACCCTAAGCTCTAGTGAGCCCTAACAACCCTTAGTTAAGCCAAATTTTGATATTGCGCCAAATTTTGATAGGGCCTACTGGCGCTCAAACTAAGCATTGGTCAGAAATAACACAAACAAGACGACCCTAAGCTCCAATGAGCCCTAACAACCGTTGGCATGACCATTTCACACACTTTCAGTTTGTCCACTGATCAGTGAAAAATGTACATTGCTAGATTAGCCCAATTATTTGACATTATGTAGAATATGTGATACAATTTCTTTTATTATTGCATTCATATATGAAAACACTTTTGAATTAACTAATCTATATGTTGGATTACTTGGTGAAGCTAACTTCTATTTGAGTATGTTCAAGACTACGAGTTTGAGATACTACGACACTTATATCCCTAAATGCTCTCATGGTATAGTCTTAGAATTTGCTTCCAGTTAAAGTTGAGAATACGATGCAAAGTTATAACTCATTTCACTAATTCACAGCATATGTACATACAAGGCCATTGAATTATTACATAAATTCCCTGCAAAAAAATTCTTACATAAATATATAGGCTGACCGGAGGCTATAAACAATATTTTAGGAACAAAATCCATACTATGTAAGAAGAAGAAAGGGTACCGGGCAGAGTTAAGCATGCATGCCTTTACGAAGCACAATTGCCAGTAAATACAAAGAAACCAAGACCCAACGATTGTACATCACGTGAGAGGAAGAAGACAGAGCACATTTGTTCCCAGTTGAGAAAAAAGAGGCCCGAAGGTGTTTTTTCTTATACTAAAAAACCAGCAATATTGATCATACCATGGTCTATAGGAATTTATTTTTCTTGCTGAAAGTGCAAACTTTGTATCCCTCGGGTTTTGTGTGTTAGATAACAACATTAGGAATTTTAAGTGTGTGTTAAAGTTGTGCAGATTTTACCAGGCCGGATAATCCGGCCAGGGGCCGGATAATCCGCCCCCTCCGGCGAGAGGTCGAAAAACGGCTAAGTCATTTGCTCGGCGTCAACCAGATATGGGGCCGGATATTCGAGCCAGGGGGCCGGATAATCCGCCCCCCCCGGCGAGAGCTTAAAAACTGCTAAGGACTTGAGTCGGCGTCACCCAGTATAGGGGCCGGATATTCCGGCCAGGGGGCCGGATATTCCGCCCCCCCTCGACGACTTCGGAATTCTGCTAAGGACCAGAGTCGGCGTCAACCAGATATAGGGGGCGGATAATCCGTCCAGGGGGCCGGATATTCCGGCCATACTTTGGCCGGATAATCCGCCCCTCCAAGTCAGCAACGGCTACATTTCGGGAGGGGCTATAAATACCCCTCCCCTTCTTCCACCTCAAGCTGCTCGAGCTGTGCAAGAAGAACATCCCATTTGGAGCCACCAAATTCGCAAGATCTCCTCCCTCAACCCACCAAAGCTCTTGATCTTTGGAGAATCGAAGGAGAAGGCCTTGATCTACATCCTCACCGAAGCGATTTGATTTCCCCTCTCATTTGCTTGAGGGCCCCTTGGGTCTTGGGTTTCCTTGTGTCCCTTGACCTTGATTTGTGTGATTGATATCTTGATACTTGTTGATTGATTGCTTTGTGGTGCTTGGGAGCCTCCAATTCAGTTGTGGAGTTGTGCCCCAAGTTTTGTATAGGCCGATTCCGCCTTGAGGAATCCCTTAGTGGAAAGTGAGCTAGGCCTTTGTGGCGGAAGCTTGCACCGGAGAATAGGGTGAGCCTTTGTGGCGTTGGTTAGGCCTTTGTGGCAACCACACCCCTCCAACGTAGACGTACTTCCCCTAAAAAGGAAGGAACTACCGGAATTACATCCGTGTCTCCGTGTGCTCCACTCTCGGTTACCTCTATCCTTTATTGCCTTTACTACTTGTATCTTGCTTAGCTTGCTAGTTGTCATATAGGTAAATTCACCTTAGTTGCATATCTAGAGAATTTATCTTTTGTGTCAAGCCTAAATTGAAAAGGAATTAAATTTTGAGTAGCACCTATTCACCCCCCCTCTAGGTGCCAATACGATCCGTTCAATTGGTATCAGAGCCTCGGCTCTTAATTCGGGCTTAACCGCCTAAGAGTATGGAAACATCACCTAGTGAGGGCTCGGGTCAAGTTTCCATGGGTGAGTTCAAATCTTTGGAATCATCCATGACTTCCATGACATCTCAAATAAGCGAGTTGCGTGAAATGATAGCGCAACTCATGCAAGCTAAAACTGCTAATGCTCCTCCACCTCCGAAAAAACCTGCTACTCCACAAGTGGAGAATGTGGTGGTAGATGTGGAGGGTGCCGACAAAAATGGCGATGCTAAGTCTTCCACCAAGGGCGACGGGAAAGGTGAATTCCCACATTGGTATTCACCCGACCCGCCGGTTCCTCATCCTCATATTAACAATAGAGGAGATCCACCTAAGCTTGATGCATTAAACTTTGGTCAATGGCAATATCAAATGATCTCTCATATGCGCAGTTCTTGCATCGAGCTTTGGAGGATCGTTGAGGAAGGATTCAAGGCCGTGGATCCCCACAACATGACAAGAAGAGAGACGGTCGATAGTCAACTCAATGCTACCGCTCTTCATATGATTCAAGTCGCCGTTGGGTCCAAGGACTTGCCTCACATCCAACACTTCTCCACCGCCAAAGAAGCTTGGCAAGGTCTCTCCGACGTCTTTGTTGGCAATGAGAGCATGAAGAAAACAAGATACATAGCTTTCTCAAATCAAGCGGAGGGATTCTTCATGATGGATGGTGAGGATTGATACGTCTCAAACGTATCTATAATTTTTGATGCTCCATGCTTGTTTTACACCATTTGCCTATTGTTTCGTTACACTTAGTGGCATTTTTTATGCATTTTCCGGAACTAACCTATTAACGAAGTGCCACAGTGCCAGTTTCCTGTTTTCTGCTGTTTTTGTGTTTCAGAAGTGATACACAGGAAATATTCTCGGAATTGGACGAAACAAGTTCCTGAAGTCTTATTTTACCCGGAAGCTTCCAGAGATCCGAAGGAGAGTAGGAGGTGAGGGACCAGGGGCCCACACACAGGGGTGGCGCGGCCAGCCCCTGGCCCGCGCCACCGCCTTGTGAGGCCACCTGGCCCCTCTTCTGACGACGCCCCTTCGCCTATAAATACCCCCCGACGGGAAAAACCTAAGGGCCCGATCAGATTTCCAGAACACATCGCGATACGCCGCCGCCGTCGACCCGAAGATCGAGAGGGTCCAGAAGCTCTTCCCGGCACCCTGCCGGAGAGGGGAATCGCCACTGGAGGTCTTCTTCATCGCCATGCTTGCCTCCGGAGCGATGAGTGAGTAGTCTACCTTGGACTATGGGTCCATAGCAGTAGCTAGATGGTTGTCTTCTCCACTATGTGCTTCATGTTTAGATCTCATGAGCTGCCATACATGATTGAGATCACCGTTATGTAATTCTACATGTTTGGTTTGTTGGGATCCGATGAATATTGGTGTTTATGATTAAGTTGCTGTACTGAATATTATCTTTTGTTATCTCTATGTTGTTTATGATCTTGCATGCTCCCCGTTGTTAGTAACATCTTGGCCAAGTAGTTGCTAGTGACTCCAAGAGGGGGTATTTATGCTCGATAGTGGGTTCATGTCTCTATTTCACCTGGGGGAGTGACAGAAACCTCTAAGGTGGTAGATATGCTGTTGCTACTAGGGAGAAAACAACATTCATATGCTCAAGGGCATATGCTTTGTTTACATTACACACTTTGCTTAATGCAATTATCTGTTATTCGCAACTTAATACTTCTAGGGTGTTCGGATTGATATCCCCGGGAGTGGATTATTAGTCATAGATGCAGTTGGATGGCGGTCTATGTATTTTGTTGTAATGCCCAGAGTAAATCTCATAGTGATCTTCTTGACATATCACGTTATCTTTATTCTATCAATTGCCCAACTGTAATTTGTTTACCCAGCATGTGTTATTTTATCTATGGAGAGACACCACTAGTGAACTGTGGACCCCGGTCCTATTTACATCATATTGCAATCACCTGTTTACTTTTCTCGTACTGTTTACTTTACTAGCATACTATTACTGTTTTCCACTCGATACGCTCATAACCTTTGTTTCAAGCAAACCGGTGAGATTGACAACCTCATCGCAAGTTGGGAACAAAGTATTTGTTTGTGTGTGTGCAGGTTCCACAACACCTTCAGTCGTCATTGTCTCTCCTCTCCTGTTCGATAAACCTTGGTTTCTTAACTGAGGGAAAACTTGCCGCTACACTCATCATACCTTCCTCTTGGGGTTCCCAACGGGCTGGTCATCACCACGCACAAGGACTTAATGCTCCCACGTCAACTACACGCCACAGCTCTTTTCTGGCGCCATCACCGAGTAGCAGCCTCTTTTCTGGCGCCGTTGCCGGGGAGGAAGAGAAGACTTCTGCGAGGGGAGTTCTTCGCACACACATTCTTTACTTTGTTATTTGTTTTGCTTTACTTTATTTATTTTACCTGCATTGCTTTTTATATCAAAAACCCAAAAAAATTAGAATCCTTGGTAGCTGTTTTTACTTGTTTACTTTCATTTTGCTGAAATGGCCAATCCTGAAAACACCAAGTTGTGTGACTTCACTAGCACAAACAATAGTGATTTTATCTGCACTCCTATTGCACCACCTGCTACTGCTGTAAACTTTTATGAGATTAAGCCTGCTTTATTGAACCTTGTTATGAAAGAGCAATTCTCTGGTGCTAGTACTGAAGATGCTGCAGCTCATCTCAACAATTTTGTTGAGCTATGTGAGATGCAAAAATATAAGGATGTTGATAGTGATATTATTAAGCTCAAGTTGTTTCCTTTTTCTTTGAGAGGAAAAGCTAAAGATTGGTTGCTGTCTTTGACTAAGAATAGTATTGATTCATGGGCTAAATGTAAGGATGCTTTTATTGGTAGATACTATCCTCCTGCTAAGATTATATCATTGCGTAGCAATATTATGAAGTTTACTCAGTTTGATAATGAACATGTTGCTCAAGCTTGGGAAAGAATGAAATCTATGATAAAAAATTGCCCCACTCATGGACTAACTACTTGGATGATTATCCAAACTTTTTATGCAGGACTGAATTTTTCTTCAAGGAACCTACTTGATTCAGCTGCTGGAGGCACTTTTATGTCCCTTACCTTGGGCGCCGCATCAAAGCTACTCGACAACATGATGGTAAATTATTCTGAATGGCACACCGAGAGAGCTCCACAAGGTAAGAAGGTGAATTCTGTTGAGGAAACCTCTTCCTTGAATGATAAGATTGATACCATTATGGCTATGCTTGCTAATGATAGGACTCATGTTGATCCTAATAATGTTCCTTTAGCCTCTCTGGTTGCTCAAGAAGAGCATGTTGATGTAAATTTCATTAGAAACAACAATTTTAACGATAATGCTTATAGGAACAATTTTGCTAGTAACAATTATAGGCCGTATCCTTCTACCAATGGTAATGGTTATGGTAACTCTTATGGTAATTCGTACAACAACACTAGGGCCGCGCCCTCCGAGCTTGAGGTAATGCTCAAGGACTTCATCGGTAAGCAAACTGCTTTTAACAAGTCTGTTGAGGAAAAGTTAGGCAAAATTGATATTCTTGCTTCTAAAGTTGATAGCCTTGCTCATGATGTTGAAATTCTGAAATTAAAAGTGTTTCCTAATAATGTGAAAGAGAGCAATATTGTTGCTGCCGCTAATGATATCCAAGTTGGAATTGATGAAAATATTAGATTGTTAGCGGAATTGCATGCCAGGTGGGAAAGAGAAGATGAGATGGCTAGAGAGATGAAGGTATGTACTATTACTACCTCTAATGATGTTGCTCCTACTGATAACAATCCTCTTACTTTGATTGGTGTAGAGAAAACTCCCACTCCTTGTGTTAAAAAGCCTAAAACTGCCAAAACTTTTTCTCAAAAGAGTGCTGAAATTTTTCGGAGTGTGGGAGATGATAGCTCTATTTCTTTTAATGATTTTGATGTTGATGGCTGCAATATATCTGAAGTAATTTTGTTCTTGCAAAAGCTTGCTTTGACTCCCAATGCTAGTTCTTTAAATATTGCTTTTACTAAGCATATTACCAATGCTCTCATAAAGATTAGGGATGAAAAGTTGAAGCAAAAAGCCTCTGTTCCCAAGAAGTTAGACGATGGTTGGGAACCCATCATTGATATGCATGTTAATGGTTATGATTGCCATGCTTTATGTGATCTAGGTGCTAGTATTTCTATCATGCCTAGAAAGATTTATGACATGCTTGATTTACCACCGCTTGAAAAATGTTATTTTGATGTTCCTATTGCTGATGTTGCTAAGAAGAAACCTTTGGGAAGGATTAATGATGTTCTTATTGTGGTTAACAATAACCTTGTTCCCGTTGATTTTCTTGTTATGGACGTTGAATGCCATGCTTCATGTCCTATTATTTTGGGAAGACCCTTTCTTCGAACTGTAGGTGCTATTATTGATATGAGGGAAGGCACTATCAAGTATCAATTCCCACTAAAGAAAGGTATGGAACACTTCCCTAGGAAAATAAAGAAATTGCTTTTTGACTCTATTCCTAGAGCAAATTATGATCTTGATACTTCATCGCTTGATAATACTTGATTCGCAATTTTCTGCGCCTAGCTCAAAGGCGTTAAAGAATAGCACTCTTGGGAGATAACCCAATGTTTTATTTTCAGTACTTTTTCTTTTATTTGAGTCTTGGAAGTCATTACTACTGTAATGACCGCTCCTTATCTTGTTTATTTCGTTTTTGTGCCAAGAGAAGCCTCTAATTTGAGTGAGGTAAAGATTTGGGGATGTTGCTGTCCTGAAACTGTTTTCGGTGCTGCACCGTAAAAATTCGTGAAAATTCTCTGTTTATCTTTTGGACCTGAGATTTCTTGTGCATATGCCCCAGGTTATATCCAAACTTTTCTTAGTTGAACACTTTTTTATTTGAGCAACATAAAATCCCTCAAAAATTCGACCTTTGTCAGCTGTTCAGTTTTGACAGATTTCTGCCAATATTTGTGTTTGCCACTTTATCGCTTTCTTTTGAGTTCTTTTGATCATGGAACTTTTTGGGGAGTTTCTACAGTAGTATTTTCTATATATGTGGTGGTTTTGAGTTGAAACCTAAAGCTAAAAGAGGTTGAATATATTTTATGCTTACACTAATGTTGCTAATAGAATTGTGTTTAGTTTTGTATGAAGGAAGTTTTCAAGTGTAGGGATTGGAGAATGATGAGATGAGTTGAAGAATGGACAAAAGCTCAAGCTTGGGGATGCACATGCATCACCCCAAGAAATATCCAAGAAGTACAAGCGTCAAAGCTTGGGGATGCCCCCGAGGCACCCCTTCTTCATCGGCAAAAATCAGGTCACCTTTCAAAACACTATATTTTTATTGCTTCATGCACTATGTGTTTTTCTTGGAGCGTCAGTTGTTTTAGTTTTCTTAGTTGGTTTAGTTTGTTTGTTTGCTACAATAAATGGTTGGACCCAACAAATTTCCTTTGGAGAAGTTGCTTGTTTTCATTTGCAAAGAACGCTCTAGTTTTCACTCTTATTAAAAATCGAGTGTTCTACTTTTTCTGCTACTGCTTTTGGTTTTCGTTTTCGCCTTGATTCGCGTTCAGATCTTGTCATATCTTTTCATCAAGGTGCATTTTTGCCTCTGATCTTTATTGGTTTTCATCAAAAGAGGTGTTTATAAAAATTTCAAATGGTGTTGGAAAAGAGAAAAAGCTTTGTGCAAAATACTGGTACAAGAAGGAGCTTGTGTAGACTGCGGCTTAGGTTTTTTCATGTCATGCTTGATGTCTTTTTGATAGTATCCTTAGTGGTTTTGCTGTAGCATGACTTGTCTCAAATAACTGAGATTGCTTAATGAGCCTTTGAAAAAATCATGTGTTGTTTTTATTGTATGGAAGCATTATTTTGGTTTTCTCCTTGATGCTTTATTTGGGTTGACTTGGCGCATGCTCACACATGTTAGACTCTTACAAAGTCGCCAATAGCCTTCATGATCATTTAGTTTTTGACTTTTGATGCCATCTTATGCTTCTTTTAATGTCGCTTTGTCGCTTTGCATGATTATGGCCATTATTGCTCTCTTAGTTGGTCGCTCCCAGTCTTTTGCTAGCCCTCGCCTTGTACTGAGTATGAGCTCTACTCGTGCATCCAACTCCTAAAAGCCAAAGTTTTCCAAAGTGTCCACCATACATACCTACTAGCAATTTGCTATTCCAAGTAAATTTGACTTGCTTTTATTTTCTCTTCAAATTAAACTCTTACCAGTGTTATGCGAAATTCGGTTAGAAAAGCTCTCACGAACCGAAAGGCACACTTTACTTTTTCCTGTTCTTAAAAATTTGACATTGTGGTCTCTTATGTTGAGTTGTTATGCTTGCAAGTTGTAAGTTGGATTCTAGCCCAGCCATGCTGTCATGGGGCAAGCTTTCAACATTGCACTTCTTATTTGAGTTGATATCGTGATCTTTTGTTTATGGATGCCCGCGGTGTGAAATGAATTGGGAATCTTGTGGGGATCATGGAGTTTGTATATGTGTTAGGGAAACGCCGGGCCACCAATCTAAGCCATGCATAATTCATGGTGGAAATTTGCAGCATACCCATGGTGAACATTCGACGACGCATCTCACAATAAAAAGCTAAACAATATAGCAAATAAAAGAGATGTCGAGGTGTTCATTGTCTGCTTGTCCTGTCATTTTGGTGTGGGCTTGTTACATGTCATCGGGCACGGAGGTACCCCATTGGCGGTTCTCAATGATATGCATATACTTACAATGACAAGAGCCTTGCTTGGGACTCTAAGTAAAGTAGCATGAGGTTTGGGTACTCGTATTCACGGGGCACGAGGTTTTCAACTTATGATTTGTCAAGCATATGCATCATAATTGTTCTCGCATTAACTTTAACCATTCAAGATGCTTATGATGGGGGCAATGAGAGCTCAAAGCCGGTAAGTACCATAATTTTTGAAGGTTATAAAACTTGCAATCACTGCTTCCCTCTGCGAAGGGCCTTTCTTTTACTTTTATGTTGAGTCACCACCTTCTTTCTTTATGCACCGTTAAGAGAGCATAGTTGTCATTCTTAGTGTGATATGCATTGTCCCAAAGTTCATTGATTGACTCATATTGTTGGTTTCACTTGTTCTTAAATTATTTGTATCTAGTCGCCCTCTTAAACTTTGAGGTGTCCTATGCATTTATGTTTTGCTCTCTTTGAAGGACAAGCTGAAAACCTTTTGTATGTTTTTCCTTATGATTTGAACACACGTTTGACTTTTCATTGTTTCATTATCATGATCTTTTGTTTGTGTTCATTTGCATGTTTACAACATGGTTGCTAAGTTCTTATTGTCATGATTATATCTTCATGCCCATGTTTTAAGTTCTATTGATCCCAGCTCACCAATGCTTACTTATATGATCAAGATTGTGTAGGTGCATGTCACCTCAAAAATTATTCTTTTGTTATCACTTACCTACTCGAGGACGAGCAGGAGTTAAGCTTGGGGATGCTTGATACGTCTCAAACGTATCTATAATTTTTGATGCTCCATGCTTGTTTTACACCATTTGTCTATTGTTTCGTTACACTTAGTGGCATTTTTATGCATTTTCCGGAACTAACCTATTAACGAAGTGCCACAGTGCCAGTTTCCTGTTTTCTGTTGTTTTTGTGTTTCAGAAGTGATACACAGGAAATATTCTCGGAATTGGACGAAACAAGTTCCTGAAGTCTTATTTTACCCGGAAGCTTCCAGAGATCCAAAGGAGAGTAGGAGGTGAGGGACCAGGGGCCCACACACAGGGGTGGCGCGGCCAGCCCCTGGCCCGCGCCACCGCCTTGTGAGGCCACCTGGCCCCTCTTCTGACGACGCCCCTTCGCCTATAAATACCCCCCCGACGGGAAAAACCTAAGGGCCCGATCAGATTTCCAGAACACATCGCGATACGCCGCCGCCGTCGACCCGAAGATCAGGAGGGTCCAGAAGCTCTTCCCGGCACCCTGCCGGAGAGGGGAATCGCCACCGGAGGTCTTCTTCATCACCATGCTTGCCTCCGAAGCGATGAGTGAGTAGTCTACCTTGGACTATGGGTCCATAGCAGTAGCTAGATGGTTGTCTTCTCCACTATGTGCTTCATGTTTAGATCTCATGAGCTGCCATACATGATTGAGATCACCGTTATGTAATTCTACATGTTTGGTTTGTTGGGATCCGATGAATATTGATGTTTATGATTAAGTTGTTGTACTGAATATTATCTTTTGTTATCTCTATGTTGTTTATGATCTTGCATGCTCTCCGTTGTTAGTAACTATCTTGACCAAGTAGTTGCTAGTGACTCCAAGAGGGGGTATTTATGCTCGATAGTGGGTTCATGTCTCTATTTCACCTGGGGGAGTGACAGAAACCTCTAAGGTGGTAGATGTGCTGTTGCTACTAGGGAGAAAACAACATTCATATGCTCAAGGGCATATGCTTTGTTTACATTACACACTTTGCTTAATGCAATTATCTGTTGTTCGCAACTTAATACTTCTAGGGTGTTCGGATTGATATCCCCGGGAGTGGATTATTAGTCATAGATGCAGTTGGATGGCGGTCTATGTATTTTGTTGTAATGCCCAGAGTAAATCTCATAGTGATCTTCTTGACATATCACGTTATCTTTATTCTATCAATTGCCCAACTGTAATTTGTTTACCCAGCATGTGTTATTTTATCTATGGAGAGACACCACTAGTGAACTATGGACCCCGGTCCTATTTACATCATATTGCAATCACCTGTTTACTTTTCTCGTACTGTTTACTTTACTAGCATACTATTACTGTTTTCCACTCGATACGCTCATAACCTTTGTTTCAAGCAAACCGGTGAGATTGACAACCTCATCGCAAGTTGGGAACAAAGTATTTGTTTGTGTGTGTGCAGGTTCCACAACACCTTCAGTCGTCATTGTCTCTCCTCTCCTGTTCGATAAACCTTGGTTTCTTAACTGAGGGAAAACTTGCCGCTACACTCATCATACCTTCCTCTTGGGGTTCCCAACGGGCTGGTCATCACCACGCACAAGGACTTACTGCTCCCACGTCAACTACACGCCACAGCTCTTTTCTGGTGCCATCACCGAGTAGCAAGGATCATCAAGAGATGTATAGAAGACTCAAGGCAATTGCCACCACCTTCAAGAACCTCGGTGCTCACCATATTGATGATGAGTGGATCAAGATGAAGTACATTCTTGCTCTCACCCCATATGAGCCCGCTGATGTGAAGAGTGTTCAAGGAAAGCACAACTTCAATGAGATGACCTCCAATCAAGTGATGCAAGAGATTCAAGCCTACAAGGTTTCCGCACAAAATGCGGAAGATGCTCGTGCTCGTGCCATAGGAATGCAAAGAAGCTCTAATCTTGCATTAAAAGCAAGTGTGGTTGAGAAAGAGGTTCCTCTTCAAGCTAGTATTGAAGCAAGACTAGAGATGTGTCCCGAGGACATAAGACATGAGTACAATGAACACATGACCTTCTATGGAAAAACCTTTTGGGTTGATCCACACAAGGCTAAAGAAGACAATCAAAGAAGAAGCAAGTCAAGTGGCTATCAAAGGAATGACAACAATGGTCAAAGGGTGAGGACATGCTACAATTGCAATGATAGATTCCACTTTGTTGCCGAGTGCCCTTATGAGAAGAGAGAAGACCATGGTGGAAAACTCATCCTCAAAAGCAAGACCAAGTCACCATCAAAGAAGCCATTTGTGAAGAAGGGTGGACCAAAGAAGAAACAACCAAAGTTTGTGTTCTTGACTCAAGAAGAGTACTCCGCAAGTGAGAGTGATGAAGAAGAAACCACAACTAGTGAGATGGCCGCAATGGCAACCACCTCCACTTCCCCCACATCACTCTTTGAATCCCCCAATGAGGACTCTCTCGTCAAGAACGTCAAGTGCCTTATGGCCAAATCTTCCGAGGTATCACCCACACCTTTCTCCTCCTCTAAGACAAATGATGCTCCCTTGAATGATCTTGCTAGTCTTAGAGTAAAGGAAGAAATTGTTGCTTTTGATGATTATGTGTCTAGTGTAGATGGCGTTCATAAGCTTCACTTTGAACGTCTATTGATCCAATATGGTAAAACTCTTGAAAAACTAGATGAACAAATGAGGCTTGAAAAGGAATATGCTCAAGATATTGCCTCACTAACCGAGTCTCTTGAAGAAGAGCAAGAGGAACGAGCAACTCTCGAAGAGAAGCTCGATTCCATTGAGGAATCTAATAATGAAGTTGTTTCTAAACTCATTAAAGAGCGAGACCATGCTCGTGCTAAAGTAAAACTGCTTAAAAAGGAAAAGGTTGAATTTGGTGTTGGTCATGATATACTTGTTAAGGATTTAGAAGATCTTGACAAGGCTCACAAGGCCTTGAAAAGTGAACACTCTATTCTTACCAAGTCACATGAACAACTTCAAATTCAATTGACTAAGAATAATGTGCCTAGTTCTTCTACTTCTACTTGTGATCATGCAAATGTTATTGAAGAAAATGCTAGGTTGAAAGATGAGCTTGCCAAGTCCTCCATTCCCATAGGTGAGAAAAACTTGAATGACCTTTTGAGTAAGCAAAAGGCATTTGGTGATAAAATGGGGATTGGCTTTGTCTCAAAGAAGAAGAAGAAGAACAACAAGAAAAAGAAGGCCAAGCCCGCACAAGCAAAGAAGGATCCTATTGTGGGTGGCAAAGCCACTCATGATGATCATGCGGGAATTGCTAACCCTCACTATGTCTTATTTCGTGATTATTATGGTGATGTTTATGCAAAATATGTTGGTCCAAATGATGGTTATGTTGCTTGGTCTATTTGGGTTCCAAAGACCCTTGTTGCTAACAAAAGAGGACCCATTGAGAAATGGGGACCTAAAACCAAGCAATAATCTCTTGTAGGACTATGCTTCCGGTGGATCAAAATGGGTGCTTGATAGTGGATGCACAAGTCATATGACCGGAAGCAAGAAGATTATGACGGAGATGAGGCCTAATGACAACAACATAACCGTCACTTATGGAGACATGTCACAATCCGAGGTATTGGGTCTTGGCAAGGTGGTGGTCGCACCGGATATTTCCCTTGTGGACATCATGCTTGTTGAGACCCTAGGTTACAATTTACTTTCAGTTCGTGCACTTGGTAAGATGGGCTTTGCCGTCTTCATTGATAATGAAATTATGGTACTCTTGTGGAGCAAGTCTCTAAAGGTCGCTTTCGTTGGGCACATTGAAAACAACTTGTATGTGGTGGACTTCTCGGGGAAAACCACTACAAGTGCAATGTGTTTATTTGGAAAGGCCGATGTGGGTTGGCTTTGGCATCGCCGACTAGCCCATGTCAATATGAGAACTTTGCAAAGCCTTCACAAGGGTGGCCACATACTCGGACTAAAAGAGAATGTTTCTTTTGCCAAAGATCATGTTTGCAGGGCTTGCGTTCTAGGAAAAATGCATGATTCTCCCCACCCAAGCAAGACTAACATTTCTTCCAAGAGGATCTTGGAGCTCCTTCATGTGGATCTTTTTGGTCCTCCCTCTCATGCAAGTCTTGGTGGGAAGAAATATTGTTTGGTGATTGTTGATGACTATTCAAGATATACTTGGGTCTACTTCTTCAAGCATAAGAGTGAGACTCAACAAACCGTCATCGACTTTGCCAAGGAAGTTGAACGTCAACATGGGCAAACTATTTTGGCAATTAGAAGTGACAATGGCTCGGAATTCAAGAACTACACCTTAAATGGGTTTCTCAGTGATGAGGGGATACGTCATCAATATTCCGCTGCATACACCCCTCAACAAAATGGTGTAGCCGAAAGGAAGAACCAGACTCTTATGGATATGGCTAGGTCCATGTTGGCGGAGTTTAAGTCTCCATACAACTTTTGGGCCGAAGCTATCTCTACGGCTTGTCACTCTTCAAACCGGCTCTTCCTCCGCAAAGGCCTAAACAAGACTCCATATGAAATACTCACCGGAAGCAAGCCCAACATCTCCTACTTCCGAGTTTTCGTGTGTAAGTGTTTCTTTCAAAGAAAATGAGTTCGTTTAGGTAAATTTGATCCGAAAGCAATAGAAGGTATTTTTGTTGGTTATGGTGCCAAATCCCACACTTATAGAGTCTTCAACAAGTCCACCGGACGTGTTGAAGAATCTTGTAGTGTGGTATTCGAAGAGAATGACGGCTCCCAAGGGGGGCGAGATGTTGTTTCTTGTGATGTAGATGATGAAATACCTCGAGAAGCCATAGGAAGAATGGGCGTGGGATTTTTCCGCCCCATTGAGGGACACCTTGTGGCGGACCGAGAAGGACTATGCTCTACTCAAGTGGAGCCTTCATCTTCACAAGCTCAACAAGCCTCTCCCAAGGAAGCAACTAATGCACCAATCGAAGAACAAGACAAGGACCTTCATGAAGAAGAAGGGGCACCACCATCCTCTCCGGTTATCTCAACCGCCCCCAATTCTTCACAAGACCAAGATCAACCTACTCATGAAGATAATGATGATCAAGGTCAAGTAAATGGTCAAGACGGGGACCAAAATGATCAAGTGATTCCTCCAAGGTCAAATGAGGAGATCGAAGCCCGTCGCAAGAGAAGAGTTGAAAGAGACTTGGAACTTAAAGGTCATACCCTTGAGAGGGTTATTGGAGATTTAAGGAGCAAAGTGTCAACCCGGCGTCAATTGGCACAATTTAGCACTCATCATGCTTATATCTCTATGGTTGAACCCAAGAAAGTATTTGAAGCTCTTGAAGATCCTGATTGGTTGGATGCTATGCATGAAGAACTCAACAACTTCAAGCGCAATAATTTTTGGGTGTTAGTGGAGAAGCCAAAGGAGTGCCGGAATGTGATTGGCACAAAGTGGATATTCAAGAACAAGCAAGATGAGCATGGGATTGTTGTGAGGAACAAGGCAAGATTGGTGGCTCAAGGTTTCTCCCAAGTTGAAGGAATTGACTTTGGAGAGACTTATGCTCCCGTGGCTCGCCTTGAGTCCATTCGTATCCTTCTTGCATATGCCACTCATCATAATTTTAAGTTGCAACAAATGGATGTTAAAAGTGCTTTTCTAAATGGTCCATTGAAAGAGGAAGTGTATGTTAAGCAACCCCCGGGGTTTGAGGATCTCAACTTCCCGAACCATGTCTACAAACTCCATAAGGCACTCTATGGCCTTAAACAAGCCCCACGTGCGTGGTACGAGCACCTTAGGGAGTTGTTGTTAGACCGTGGGTTTGAAGTTGGGCAAATCGACCCCACTCTTTTTACTAAGAGGGTCAATGGGGAGCTTTTCGTATGCCAACTATATGTTGATGATATTATTTTTGGCTCTACTAACAAAGCTTTTAATGATGAATTCTCAAAGCTTATGACCGATAGGTTCGAGATGTCTATGATGGGCGAAATGAAGTTCTTTCTTGGTTTTGAAATCAAGCAATTGAAAGAAGGGACTTTCATTAATCAAGCCAAATATGTCCAAGACATGCTCAAGAGGTTCAAGATGAAGGAACTAAATGGGGCCGCCACACCAATGGCCACTAAATGTCATCTTGATCTAGATCCCAATGGTAAAAACATGGATCAAAAGGTATACCGTTCTATGATCGGTTCGTTGCTTTACCTTTGTGCATGTAGACCCGATATTGTGTTGAGTGTAGGTGTGTGTGCAAGGTATCAAGCCGCTCCTAAAGAAAGCCACCTTATGGCGGTTAAGAGAATCTTTCGATATTTGGTTCATACCCCAACTTATGGGCTTTGGTATCCCAAAGGCTCGGATTTCTCTCTTTGTGGCTTCACGGATTCGGATTGGGCCGGTGACAAGGATGATAGGAAATCAACCTCCGGAGCTTGCCAATTTCTTGGTAGGTCTTTGGTGTGTTGGTCTTCTAAGAAGCAAAATTGTATATCTCTCTCCACCGCCGAAGCCGAATACATTGCCGCCGCAAGTGGATGCACTCAATTGTTATGGATGAGGCAAACTTTAAAGGAATACGGTGTCAATTGTGACAAAGTGCCTCTTTTATGTGACAATGAGAGTGCTATCAAGATCGCCTATAATCCGGTGCAACATTCAAGAACCAAGCATATTGAGATCCGGAATCATTTCATTAGAGATCATGTTGCCCGTGGTGATATTGAGCTTGCATATGTTAGCACCAAGGATCAACTTGCCGATATATTCACGAAGCCTCTTGATGAAGCAAGATTTGGATATTTGAGGAATGAGCTAAATATCATTGATTCAAGGAGTGTGGCTTGAGCATCTTGCAAATACACCTATATTTCAATGCTTGTTTGGTTTAGGTGTGGGCATGGAGATAGGGGGAGTGCGGTCCTAATTAATTGGGCTATCCCTCCCCCATAATGCCAATAATAATCATATCATTCTCTTAATATCATTTTTGTGATATATGAGCTTCAATGACGAGTAGTGGTTATGGACCCAAGATACATCTTCGCGGTCCAATGCCATAACACTCAAACATGGTGGCTCGGCCACCGACCTCTTCATTTCGAAGAATTGATTCCTTGCATATCTTTTGTGAAGTCTTGGTGTTCTTTCTTGGTGTTGTTTCTTAATTTGATATGGGAAGGCACTTGCATTGGATTTTTCGTTGATTTTCTCTTGCAATGTCAAGTGCCGAGAACCACTCCATGTTTGCTCTCTCACCTAAGCCATCCTATCTCAAGACATCTAATCTTTGCACATGAGTTCAAATTTTTCGTCAAAATAACTTCTGTTTTTGAAAACTTCGAGTGGATCAGTTTCTGGCCTTCCAGGCCAGAATATCCGCCCCCCCTGGGCGGAATATCCGGTGGGGCCGGATAATCTGGGTCACTCTGGCCAGATTATCCGGCCGGGTAGCGACTGGGTATATAAAGGGCGGGGTCGGGCTGCCCTTGGGCAGTTCCTTTCCCCACCCCGTTCTAGGGTTCCCAGCCGCCGCCGCCGCCCTCTCATCGCCCCCGCCGGAGCTCCGGCCATCCCCTTGGCCGGATTTCGCCGGGATTTGATCTCCTCCACCTTGGGAGGGCTTTCACCAAGCCGTTTTCGCAATGGATCCGGGTATTGCTCATCTCCCCTCTCTAGGGCCTTATATGAATTTACCTATGTCTTTTTCTTGGTGATTAGTCCTCCACTAGTTGTTCTTGACTCTCATGAATCATGTTGTATGACTTCCTTCCCCCGATCTATCAAATTGGTTGCTGCAGCAAGTTGTAGAAGAAAATTTCGAGGGGGCCAGATTATCCGCCCCCCCTGGCCGGATAATCCGGCCTGGGATTTCACTGCTCAATTTTTTTTATATTGCTGCAGTCAATTTGATTCTTTGGGTGAAGTTTGTTTGTTCATACTACATGATTTTTGATCCTTTCCGTAACTCGTGTGCATATGCTTATCCCCATGCTCTCCTTGCATATCTCTTTCACAGGTGGTTCGAGTATGCCGAAGCGCAAGCGTCGGCTTGTTCCAGATGAACGCGGAGTCCTAGTTGATGAGGTTGCAATCCGTCAGCGTCAGAGGGAAGCTGCTAGGAAAGCTGAGAAAGAAAAGGCTGCCAAGGTTCAAGCCCGTTGTCGCAAAGGCAAAGCGACACGTATCAACTATAAGAGCATGCCAGAGGCCGAGTATATTCTTGTGCGGCGGAACAATTGGTACGCCACACCAAGAGATGAAGATATTGAGGACCGTGGTTTCTGGAATGAAGAGCAGTGGGGCATTTACCGTGATGTCTATGAGCCTTTCAAGAATCCGTGTCGACCAATGCATCCTATTGACTTCGATCACCTTCGCAGCAAGACCTATTTTGATGAAGCAGTTTCTGTGGTGAAGAGATTGGGATTGTTGGGATTGGCTAGCATTCAGTGCAACTATAACCCCGGCCTCATCAAGCAGTTCTATGCTACTCTTGTGATCTTGCCCAATGCTCAGAAGTCTATGAAGTGGATGACTGGAGAACATGAGTGTACATCGGACTTCTCTATGTTTGCCTCTCTCTTGGGGTATGCGTATAATGGAGACACTCCAGTGGGTCTCCGTATTCACAATCCGGGGACCAAGCCCGACAAGGACAAGCTCTATGACCTCTATGACTCCACAGGTGTTGTGGGCTTCATCAATGGCCTACATCCTCTTTATGATCAGCTTGTCCGCATTTTTAGAGAGAACATTGCTCCTAGTGGTGGTAACAATGATGCCATTCAGACCTCGCTTGTTGACCTTCTCTCTCTTGCTCATGAGTGTGCCACTTCGACTGACCCGGATGAGGACTTTACTCTTGATGTGATGGATTTCATCTTCTATGAGATCAAGGATGCTATCGTTCAGAGGAACACCGTGCCATATGCTCCCTGCATCATGCTCCTCATCAAGCATGTACTTGGAGATTATGATATCCATGATGATAGTGTGGAGCACTTAGTCAATAAGATGTATGTCAAGAGGAAGAAGACTACTGTTCCAGCAGCTGCATATCCTAGCACCTTCATGGCTGATGCGAGGTCGAGTGCTTCTACTCGTGATCAGAGAGCTGCTGCATCTGCTATGTCCAGGGAAGTGAGGAAGCTCAGCTGGTTTGAGAGGAACGTTCTCTGCATGAAGGTTGAGATCCACCGTGAGAACTACCAGGCCTATGTTGAGAGGAAGAGCATTCAGGACACTCAGCAGCTGATCCTTCACCGTCTCAGTGGTGCTCAGACCGCCGATCCCACTCCTACTGCTCCTACGCCATATGAAGCTTGGAACACCGATCACTTCAACTGGGTTGATATGCAGAAGCATCTCGTTGATGCTCTAGATGCTTCCACATGAGATACTCATCTAGAGGCCGAGGAGGACTTTGAGGATGAAGATGCTGGAGGTGATGAAGATGCTGAAGGAGATGATGATGATGGCGGAGATGATGATGCCGAGGACTCCGACGACATCGGTGATTGGGAGGATTGATTTCTCGGGGCGTGTAGCATCGTTCTTCTCCCTTTTTGGTGTCTTGATGCCAAAGGGGGAGAAGTAGTTCTATTAGGAGTCTTACGGGATTTGCATGGGTGGAAACACAAGCTTGCGCGTTTATCATTCCTTTGGCGCTTGTGTTTCTTCTTATTTTACTTGTCTTAAGTTTGTGGTTGAACTTCGTGTGGTTTATTTGCTACCTTGGTGTGTATGAGACTATGTTATATGTTCTATATGTGCCATGTGGATCATTATGTTTGTTCACTTATGTTTTTTGTGAGCTCATGGTTTATGGGTGAGATGGCTATGGAATTATTGGTCCGGGTTCTTGTCATTATCATATTTGAAATTCCATATTGTTTGAATTATCTATGAAGAGGTACGCTTCCTACAAACTCTTGTGGTTCTCCTTCGAACTTAATTGTGTAGATGCACACATTTAGGGGGAGCTTTATATCTTGCTCGAATATTTGTTGTTTGAAATATTCGATCTCTCTTGCAAATCCTAGTGTTGTCATCTAACACCAAAAAGGGGGAGATTGAAAGTGCAAACTTTGTATCCCTCAGGTTTTGTGTGTTAGATAACAACATTAGGAATTTTAAGTGTGTGTTAAAGTTGTGCAGATTTTACCAGGCCGGATAATCCGGCCAGGGGCCGGATAATCCGCCCCTCCGGCGAGAGGTTGAAAAACGGCTAAGTCATTTGCTCGGCGTCAACCAGATATGGGGCCAGATATTCCGGCCAGGGGGCCGGATAATCCGCCCCCCCCGGCGAGAGCTTAAAAACTGCTAAGGACTTGAGTCGGCGTCACCCAGTATAGGGGCCGGATATTCCGGCCAGGGGGCCGGATAATCCGCCCCCCCTCGGTGACTTCGGAATTCTGCTAAGGACCAGAGTCGGCGTCAACCAGATATAGGGGGCGGATAATCCGTCCAGGGGGCCGGATAATCCGGCCAGCCGGATATTCCGGCCATACTTTGGCCGGATAATCCGCCCCTCCAAGTCAGCAACGGCTACATTTCGGGAGGGGCTATAAATACCCCTCCCCTTCTTCCACCTCAAGCTGCTCGAGCTGTGCAAGAAGAACACCCCATTTGGAGCCACCAAATTCGCAAGATCTCCTCCCTCAACCCACCAAAGCTCTTGATCTTTGGAGAATCAAAGGAGAAGGCCTTGATCTACATCCTCACCGAAGCGATTTGATTTCCCCTCTCATTTGCTTGAGGGCCCCTTGGGTCTTGGGTTCCCTTGTGTCCCTTGACCTTGATTTGTGTGATTGATATCTTGATACTTGTTGATTGATTGCTTTGTGGTGCTTGGGAGCCTCCAATTCAGTTGTGGAGTTGTGCCCCAAGTTTTGTATAGGCCGATTCTGCCTTGAGGAATCCCTTAGTGGAAAGTGAGCTAGGCCTTTGTGGCGGAAGCTTGCACCGGAGAATAGGGTGAGCCTTTATGGCGTTGGTTAGGCCTTTGTGGCAACCACACCCCTCCAACGTAGACGTACTTCCCCTAAAAAGGAAGGAACTACGGGAATTACATCCATGTCTCCGTGTGCTGCACTCTCGGTTACCTCTATCCTTTATTGCCTTTACTACTTGTATCTTGCTTAGCTTGCTAGTTGTCATATAGGTAAATTCACCTTAGTTGCATATCTAGAGAATTTACCTTTTGTGTCAAGCCTAAATTGAAAAAGAATTAAAATTTGAGTAGCACCTATTCACCCCCCCTCTAGGTGCCCATACGATCCGTTCACTTGCACCATAACAAAAATATTTAGAACCAATGTTTATCTAAAATCGAGGCGTTCTGAAACTACATTGAAATTTTTGCATCCAAACACGGTGCCTGGTGATGTCATTTTCGTTGGGTAACCTTATTTAGGGGAATTGTGCAGCTTATATATCAGGAAAGTACCCCAGGAATTTAATATGAGAGTTCTAGTTCTATTATGTTTGAAGTTGAATACGAGATGAAGGATGAATCTTCAATAGTAGAGACTATTTTCTTTTCTTATGGTGTGCACTTCAAACAAAATAATAAAAACATGCCACATAATGTCTACATTTTGGTGCTTCCTCTAGCAACTCATATTCATACCAAAAAGGTATGTCATGATCATGCCATTTAAAAGGAAACGAGTGACAAAAGTAATCCATTCGGTCGAATGGAGAAAACAGTGATGTTTTAAGCACGAAGATCATCAGTTGTAACTTTCTCTATTTCCCATTTATGAAAAGGGCTTTCATTCTTTCTTCCAATGGAGGTAAGCCTTTGCTGGCATCCTCTCATTGTGCACTTATCACCTGCCCAAAATTGCAGATTACAGCCTACCACTCAATCAAGGACACTGGCACAGCCGGAAGAGAGCAGAAAAAGGATGCTGCGGCCCAGCCCGGCCTATATCAGCCCGGCCCATCCCGGCCCGGTTGCAGCACTAGCTAGTACAAAAGGGCCCTGAGCTCAAAACGGGCGCACGCGCGGTGAAAGCGTAAAAGAGAAGGAAAAAAGTCAGAAGAAAACAGAAAGAAAGAAAGGGGGGCCAAGCACAAAAAAAAAAAACAGCACTGCTGCTACGTTCCCCTCTCCTTCCTCCTCCTCCACCGCGCCGAAACCCTCGCCGCCACCGCCGCCGCCGCCCTCGGAACCCTCGCCGCGGCGGGCGATCGACGCTCCGCCTCCCAGTTACTCGCGGCGGTGGCACGGTGCCTTCCTTCCGCGCCATGATCTGGCGCCTCCCCGCTCCGGTGCTCCGCGCCGCCCTCCAATGTGAGCCCCTCCTCCCCCTTCCCCGCCGCAGCGGTTCTTGCTTTCTCGTGAGAGCGAGCGCGCTTCCGTGCGTGCTGCGCTCCTGCTAGTAGACTCTTGTACTTGGCACAGCATGTTTCCCCGCGATTTTCTTGGGCGTGCGTGTTCTTCTTGGAGGATTCTTTGGGCGTGTTCCGAAGGCTGGTTCGCGTAATTTCGTCTTTCGAGACTAGGGTTCTTGAATTGCCTCCTCGTGTTCTTTCCCTCCCGAGTTTCTTGCAAAATCGCCGGGGCTTTTAAGCGCAATTTAGAGCTAGTCCAAAGCGTGGTCTTTCTATAGTCTTTACGCGCATTTCCGCCCCAGATTCTCTTCCCTTTTCTCGATGCGTTTTCCGTACGCTGGTATACGTAACTCGAATTCTTGGCTTCTGCAAATTTTCGCAGAAAACAGGAGAGAAGAAGGCGTCTGTCTCTCTCGCCCTCTTTCATGGGGCAGCCAGGGATGGAGCCCATCGAAGGGAAGGAGAGCAATGGTGCCGTTCCTGACTGCAATGGCGGTGCTGCTGCTCCCCCCGCGAAGCAGCAGCAGCCACAGCAGCAGCTGGAAGGGGCGGATGCGCTGCGGTACGCCAACATCCTCCGGTCACGCAACAAGTTCGCGGACGCTCTCCAGCTGTACAGCACCGTGCTTGAGAAGGACGGCGCCAACGTGGAGGCCCTTATCGGAAAGGGGATTTGCCTCCAGGCGCAGAGCATGCTGAGGCAGGCCTTGGAGTGCTTCACCGAGGCTGTGAAGGTTGAACCCAATAACGCATGCGCTCTCACGCACTGTGGGATGATATACAAAGACGAGGGGCACTTGGTTGAGGCTGCTGAGGTATGGATCAAGATTCATTATGTGCATTCTCCCCACCTGTCTTGTGAAATTTATGATCAGAACAACTGAACATTGGAAATTTTATATCGAGTATGTGGTCATCCGAAAGCAATATGTATGATTGATTTATCAGTCAGCCCCCTTCCTCCCTATTGCACTGTGGGACTACCACCATTAGGTACCCACTGGTTTTGTGCTCCTTGTTTGTGCCATGCTTGCCTAATTTTCAGTTCTGTGCAGAGAATATGAGTTAATTTTAGATAGTAAGGCTGTTTATGAACTTTTTCTTAACCCTAAGTTTGTCCAGTTAACCTAGCCATCATTGGGTTCTTAGTAAAATCTGTTCTGTGATGGAATTGAAGTCTAGTCTATCTGGTGGGTGTGGAAAATGGGATGATAACTTTAGCAAAAGAAAGTGAGATCCTACTCGGGAACCTCCATGGTTACCATTTTGCCCACAGAGAACAAGAACCCCTTGTATTTGGTTACCAATCTACTCCCTCCGTTTCAAAATATAAGATGTTCTAGGTTTATGAAGCAAATGTACCTAGACACCTTTTAGTGTGTATATTCGAGTGAACCTACACACTAAAATATATCTACATACATTTCCTTCACAAAGCTAAAACATCTTATATTTTGAAACGGAGGGAGTAGTTCGTTAGATCAAAATATTATACTGTCGGAAGGTATTGAAAGTGAGATCCTACTCGGGAACCTCCATGCTTACCATTTTGCCCACAGAGAACAAGAACCCCTTGTATTTGGTTACCAATCTAGTTCGTTAGATCAAAATATTATACTGTCGGAAGGTATTGAAAAATGCTCGTAAGTTTTGTTGCTATACTGCATTTATCGTGTTCTTTACATTTCTAATCTTCTAATTGAGGAAACAAATCTGGAACAGGCGTATCAAAAAGCCCGAACTGCGGATCCTTCCTATAAAGCTGCTGCAGAATTTCTTGCTATTGTATTGACCGATCTTGGAACTAGCTTGAAGCTTGCAGGCAATACAGAAGATGGTATTCAAAAATATTGCGAAGCTCTTGAAGTGGATAGCCACTACGCGGTACCATAATTAACTCTTGCTTATCTCCATACCTCTAATTATATTTTTGACAGTTAAAATATGTATTATATTATTCTCTGTGTTTAGCATTGTGCTAATGTATCCATCTGATTTCTGCAGCCTGCTTATTACAACCTTGGAGTGGTTTATTCAGAGATGATGCAATTTGATGTAGCTCTTACTTGTTATGAAAAAGCTGCATTAGAGAGACCATTGTATGCTGAAGCTTATTGCAATATGGGAGTTATTTACAAGAATCGGGGAGAGCTAGATTCAGCAATTGCCTGCTATGACAGGTAACCTTGCCATTATTTTGTTCATATGAATTATGTTGATGTTTATAAAGTAATCTACACATGAAAATGTTGAAGTTCATGCATTACATAATTTTACTGTATCACAGGTGCTTGACTATATCCCCGAACTTTGAGATTGCTAAGAATAACATGGCAATAGCATTAACCGACATGGGTACAAAGGTGCGGACTTGTCCACTATGAATTCTACCGCTTAACAGCATTCTCCATTTGTATTTTCTTTGACTGACCTTAAAATGCCATTCAACGTATGCATCATGTACTATTTTTCCATGTTTTCTAGTACTGAATTTTGTACAGAAGCTCCGCTGCAGTTGTCAAACTTTTTTTTGTACATTTAATAGTCCATAGCACCGACACTGTTCATGATTGATTAAAGGAATATCTATTAAATTTCTGCTTACTAATTGTCATTTAAAATCCGAAAATGCTTAGGTAAAAATCGAGGGTGACATCAATCAAGGTGTGGCATATTACAAGAAAGCTCTGTTCTATAATTGGCACTATGCTGATGCAATGTATAATCTTGGTGTTGCATATGGTGAAATGTTGAATTTTGAGATGGTGAGTTATGACAAAATTCCATTAATTTGGCTCTACTATTTAGCATTCACTTTTTGCTGACATAATGTACTTCTGAGTTTCATGAAGGCTATTGTATTTTATGAACTTGCTCTGCACTTCAATCCTCGCTGTGCTGAGGCATGCAATAATCTGGGAGTAATATACAAGGATAGGGATAATCTCGACAAGGCTGTTGAATGCTATCAAGTAAGTAAAACTAATAGTGTGTTTCTGTTCAAGTATTTTAGACTTGTGTTTACTTATTTTCTATTCGCTCATGTTTTGTAGATGGCCTTGACAATTAAGCCAAATTTCTCTCAGTCATTGAATAATCTTGGAGTTGTCTATACAGTTCAGGTATGTTCTTCTACTATCATATATGATATATGTCTTGCTCACATTCTTATCGTGATTGTCTGGTTACATTGCATTTATGGTTTATCAAAATTTATTTCTGATATTTAGGGCAAGATGGATGCTGCTGCAAGCATGATTGAGAAGGCCATACTTGCAAATCCCACGTATGCTGAAGCATACAATAACTTAGGTAATGAAAATAACATTATAGATTCTTGAATTCTAGTATGATGAAACAATATGTTCCAGCCCAGAATTCACAAGAGCACTGTGACCACTAAGCATCTTTTATGATTGCAGCACAGGCACCAAGGGTGTATATGTATCTTTATAAAACAAATACATCATGTATACATAATTAGAGGCTGAACATTGCAGAAATCAGTAACCTTGAACAATTGGCTATAAAATAGTAAACGCGGGTCAAGGGGCATGCCTCCGATCTGACATGAGATGGCCATCAGGTGTTTGCTAGGGTTTTTCCTTTGAAGTGTTTCTGGTGCGGAAGTGTAGAATCAGGATTTATTTTATGTTTATTTTGAAAATCAAAATTTCTCAATAGTCACCAATTGTCAAATGTATTGAGTTGTGGGTACAACTATGGCAGTATTGCAAAATATGTTTTTGTTTTTTGCATTTGCTTGGCGCTTTCATGTAACTGACAGTTCACCATTTCTTTATCATAGGTGTTCTTTATAGAGATGCAGGAAGTATCACATTATCTGTACAGGCGTATGAGAGATGCCTTCAAATTGATCCCGATTCACGAAATGCTGGTCAGGTACATTTTGAGGCCCTGAGCTTTGATTAGTTAATGTTTCTTCAGGACTCTTTTGTATGTTGTTGTATGAAGCGTTTACTTAGTTTAGCAGGTACCACTAGTATGCTCTTGCACCCATTTAGTATATGACAACATCGTGGTAATTGTCTTTATGACATTTACTGACGACAGCGGGAAATCTTTAATTAAGACATGCCACATGGACCCCCCCCCCCCCCCCCCCCCCAATGAAGTAACTTGATGCACATTTCCTAATTCCTTTATTAAACCCTTTGTTGCTTGTGCATTGCATCTGGAATTTTACTGGAACACCTAGGGCTTATATATATTTTTAACACATTGCCTATTTATGCACTGTGTAGATTAATATCTTTCCTGACCTGCTCAACTTAACAGAGTAACTCTTTTACAGAATCGATTGCTTGCAATGAACTACATTGATGAGGGCTCAGATGACAAGCTTTATGATGCTCACAGGTCCTTTCATGCACTATTACCAATGAACGTGCCATTTTTATGTTAGCCTGATATGTATTTCTACATGGTATTAATACTATTCAGCACTTTCTCCCTTTCTATATTTGCAGAGAATGGGGGAAACGCTTTATGAAACTATATGCCCAGTATACTAGTTGGGATAACCCAAAAGTTGCTGATCGTCCACTGGTCATTGGTTATGTATCTCCTGATTTTTTTACTCACTCCGTATCGTACTTTGTTGAAGCGCCCCTTGCACACCATGACTACTCAAACTGCAAGGTGGTCGTCTACTCTGGTGTTGTGAAGGTAGAGATAATTTGTTCATTGCTTGCTATTCTGGATTTTGTGCACACCATGGCTATCAACTTATTTAGACTACCTTGCCTCATTTGGAATCACAATATCTGGAAAATAAACATGCAAAATGATCACTTAACCAAAACAAGAGCGGTGATCCAGTGGTTGACAGGCTAGGGAGCTGGGGATCTATTTATATTACAAATTATTAGTTCGGTAACACAAGAAATACAAATTGATAAATAACATGCAATATGAAACTGTCAATTTGGGTCTAGGTTATCTCATTGTCACTTTTTTCCTTTTCCACACTTGCTCTTTTTTTCTGATTATATTCTTTTCATTTATGATTCTTTAGGCAGATGCCAAGACCCTTCGATTCAAGGATAAGGTGTTAAAAAAGGGTGGGTTGTGGAAAGATATATATGGTATTGACGAAAAGAAGGTTGCTAGCTTGATCAGAGAGGATAAAGTGGATATACTTGTGGAACTTACTGGTCATACGGCAAATAACAAATTAGGAACAATGGCGTGCAGGCCTGCTCCTGTTCAGGTATATTTGTGTTCCACGAGACATTTCTAGGAGTTGAGTTTATTTCCAGAACTCCTTGCATGGGAACTACAATCTTCCTGTTATTATGTTCTAGAATCTAAGTACTAGATGTTAAACCATTCAAGTATTTCATGATCATTGAAATGACTATCTGAAAAGGGTTCGTTTCTAACTTTAATATGTGTGTCTATACAGGTTACATGGATTGGCTACCCTAATACGACAGGTTTACCAGCAATTGACTACCGAATAACAGATTCATTGGCTGATACACCTAATACAAACCAAAAGTATGGCGTATACTTCCCTGTGTCTATATTCTTTGATGAAATTTCTCCCCATGCATGTAGAACCTCATACTAACATTTGTCTGCAGGCATGTTGAAGAGTTGGTGCGTCTTCCTGAAAGCTTTCTTTGTTACACTCCTTCCCCAGAAGCTGGGCCAGTTTGTCCAACACCAGCAATTTCAAACGGTTTTGTCACATTTGGAAGTTTTAACAATCTAGCAAAGGTACATGATAGATTTAAATGCTTTAATTTATCTTGATTGGATCACTGTTCATTGAGTTTTTTTGTGCAGATTACACCTAAAGTGTTGCAAGTTTGGGCCAGAATATTATGTGCAGTCCCTAACTCGCGGCTTGTGGTTAAGTGCAAACCATTCTGCTGTGACAGTATCAGACAGAAGTTTTTAACAACACTGGAGGAATTGGGTTTGGAGCCATTACGAGTTGATTTGCTGCCACTGATCCATCTCAACCATGATCACATGCAAGCGTATTCCTTGATGGACATTAGGTGAGAAGTTTTGATACATTTAGGATCTTCTAGGTTAAGTTCCAAAATGTTGTCAGGGTAGCAATTCCTTATCACGTAAATATTCAGAATATGTGTTGTCCATCATCTGTGTTCCTCTGAAGAGATGACTGAACTTTGGCTTATGTTTTTGCAGCCTGGATACATTTCCCTATGCTGGGACTACCACTACATGTGAATCCCTTTACATGGGGGTTCCATGTGTTACAATGGCTGGTTCAGTCCATGCTCATAATGTGGGTGTTAGCCTTCTTACCAAAGTTGGTATGTGACACTGAACTGCTTATTCTAATGATGGTGTTGACATACATTTTTGAATTTGCACTGATTATCCATTGGGTTTATTCTCGTTTTCTCCTGCATGGTTATTTCTAGGAGCTGCATTTTATTTCACTATCTTTTTTGCCCAGTACATACATCTGCTATGGAAGCTACAAAAGGAAGGATTATTAGGACCTAGATAGTGTTAACTTGTGCTATCACTCCTTTTTTTCTCACTGTCCAATCAGATATATAATCGAGAAAAATGGTTGTTTGCTTGTTATTTCTTGCAGGTTTGGGGAGGCTGGTTGCCAAAACTGAGGATGAATATGTCAGCTTAGCATTGGATTTGGCATCAGATGTCAGTGCTTTACAAGGACTGAGAATGAGCCTCCGAGAACTGATGATAAAATCACCAGTCTGTGATGGAGAGGGTTTCACACGTGGCCTGGAATCTGCATACAGAACCATGTGGCGCAGGTACTGTGATGGGGATTCACCAGCTCTCAGGCGCCTAGAACTGTTGGCGGACCAGCCAGGCCCCAATAAGGAAAACTTGGACAAGACGGTTGTGAAACTTGCAGATCCTAGAGCACAGAGAGCGAATGCCATTGCAGAGGAAGATAATCAGGCCCCAATAAAGGTTGCCATGCCGGAGGAAGGCGAGCAGCCCCAAATAATGGTGAACGGTGCGAGTTCACCTGAAGATAACCAGGCTCTCATAGTCACGGCACAGCAAGATAAGCAGCCCCATATAATGGTGAACGGTGTGAGTTCACCTCATTCCTCTTCTGGGGGATGCATAGTGAACGGGCATAGCAGCCGATGACCAATGGGAGGCAGGCATGCTCCATTGATGCAGGCACATGCATGATCTCACTGTCGGGGCACTGATACTAGTTGTGCCCCTGTTATTGACATCAGGAATGGATAACAGCACGTATGTGTGCCATCTGGTGACCCATGACTTGTAGCAGGTGTAATGTAACTCGTGGGGGATGCTTATAGGATCTGATTTGTAGAGGTTTATCCCCCATTAGGTGTACGAGTAAGCGTATATGACAAGTTGATTTGGCATGTTAGAAACAAAGAAAGGCAATTGGTTGTATATGCAGAAACAGCTTCTAGATTCAATTTGACTGAGGCAATTTCAACAGTGTCTTTCATCTTACATTTCTCGTCTGCTGATTCTGCAACCTTCTGAGGTTGCCTGCTGGCAGATCATAAGATTTGCAGGGTGAAGCTACTAACATGATTTTGTATTTGTTGCCCATTCTTGGTTTTTTAAGGTTTCTGTTATAATTAGGCGATGTGAACAAAACGTGTAATTTCTCAATTAAATTAGCGTCAGTTGAACCTGCCCCGGGAGGATGCTTCAGGCTTTGCACTAGTTCCAGAGAATCAGACTCAATTACCACCAGAGAACAGCCCAGGTCTTCAATTAATTGTAGACCTTTTTGCAAAGCAATTGCTTCCGTTGTAGATGCATCAAACAGGTTATCAAGAACAGAGCTAGTGGAGGAGCATTTTCATTTATAATAGCAAGTCAAGAACTACAAGCCAGTAGACGAGCAGTGAACCTAGCCATACATAGCACGAGTGTTACAGCAAAGCTAAAGAGATGGGTAACTGGATCGGCTGCTAGTCTACTATCCAAGGAGATCAAGGGGATGCTGTGCGATCATCAGCAAACCTAGCAGCACATAAGTTGGCAAAACAAGGCCACGGAAATAAATTGTGTAAAACTGGCCCAGTGTTCCACCTGAATACATACAGCGTGAACGTCTTGGCTCAGTATTTACAGTAATAATACCGCAGCAACCGATCTAAAAAAATATCACACTGCACAAAAAAGATAGCTCATCACAAATTTCGTAGAGTTATTTTCTCAACCAACCAACGATCAAGAAGATAGGTCGAGGATCCATGGTTTGTTAAAACAGAACACCAGAGTACAAGTGCCAATGTCTGGTATCTCTTCTCCAACATGTACTACATTAGAGGACTTGGGAATCAAACAACCAAATCAGAGGTCATGACAACACGTAGGACTGGCATGCTTCAATCTTTGACAATGGTCTTCAGGATTTTCACTTCATGGATGGGCCTGCACCAACATAGTAGTAATAAAACCAAGTAAGATTCAATACTAAACTGCTTGAAGGTGAATAATGAATTGATTTAATGGGACACATGTAATCTGGTGTGCTCGTGTGAAGCTATGGATGTAATTAAAGTGCTACCTATCATTCTTGTCTGTCTGAATGCTTCCAAGGCGCTTGACAATTTCCATTCCCCTGCATACTCTCCCAAAAATTGTGTGCTTCCCTGGGACATTACAATTATGTTAACTGTCTGAAGAATGTAAGAACGGAATGCAAAGCTCAAAATGAGCAAATTCCAGAAGAAAGAAAGATGGTAATGCAGCTCCTAAGGTAGATTATATCTTATGATGTCAGTGACAAGGGAAAAACAGCTATGCTAGGTACAGTATGCATTAGACTTGAACAATAAAGTGATTGCTCTTAAAAAATCGACCCATCTTGGTTGCGCTTCGTAATCAATTCAAAGAACAGTTTCCATGTTTCTAGGTGACACCAGAAAAAAAGCGTCAATGAACCAATATGTGCAGAATGAATTCCAGGGTACAGTGAAAACACAGACACCGGCGCACAATAAAGCAAACAGTCAAGAAGAACGACATAGCACAGAGGGCCAGAATGCTAGTCTCACCATCCAATGACTGACAAGGAGCAAGAGTTATGAAGAACTGGCTTCCGTTTGTGTTTGGACCAGCGTTTGCCATGGACAGAATCCCAGCCCCGGTGTGCTTCAGCTCTGTCCTTATCTCGTCCTCAAACTTTGCTCTGCAGAGACAGCCAATGTTAGATCCAAGCATCAACCTAGACAATTTCACCAAATCTTAGGATACAAACGTTAACCCGTAAAACAGGCATATCCAGCTTCTACCCAGGAACACGTAAGGGCAGGCTGAAACCAATCGCATAACGGGCACCAAAATATTGTTATGCAATAATTAATTTCTAGCACATCCTTAACGCTATCCCAGACTTAACGGTACACATAATTCATTCACCGGAATATGAGCTTCAGTAATGTTTGACTCTAGGGACACTTCAATAATGTTTGACAAGAAGAAAACCAGAGCTGGCTAGATGGATTCGGTCACTGACCCGTAGATGGATTGGCCGCCCCTGCCTGTTCCAGTAGGATCCCCACCTTGCACGATGAAATCCTGCATGAACACTACCGGATTAAGGAACACGGCTTGCCGGACAAATCGAGGCGCAGAGAAGCACCGAGCGAGATCGGAGGGGGAAGCGAGCACGGAACCTTGATGATGCGGTGGAAGACGACGTTGTCGTAGGACCCGCGGCGCGAGAGCTCGACGAAGTTCCTGCAGGTTTTGGGCGCGTGCTTGTGGTACATCTGCCGGTCCAGAGAACGCACGCGCCGACCAGACGAAGAAGGAGCTATCAGCGGCAAGAAGACGAGGACGAGGAGGAAGAAGAAGATGAAGAGAGAACCATGGCGGTCGGTACCTCGACGGTGAACTCTCCCATGGAGGTCTGCAGGGTGACCTCCGGCGTCCCTCCGTCGGCGCCTCCCGACATCTTGAGCGGGGCGACCGGCGGCGGCGGCGGCGGCGGCGGCGGCGAGACAAGGGGGAGCTCCAGACGAGAGAGGAGTGATTCGGAGGCTGAAAAACGTACAAAGCCCAACTAAAAGGGGTTCGTTGCAAAAGGAGAAAATCAGAAAGGCCTGGCCCAATACGGGAACCGTGGCGGTTTCTTCTCTGGCAGTCTCTCGACTCTTCTCCACTCCTCTCCACTCCTCTCGTTCGGTTCTTGCAGCAGCGAAGCAACTCGGGATCGATGGCGCCGATGGACCCGAGGACGGAGAGGGTACTTCGCCGGACTGCGATGGTCGGCGCAGTCGTCGCCATCTACCTCCTCCTCACAGCCGACTACGGCCCCAGCTACCCCAACCCGGTCAGGCGGTGGTTATCTGTTCGCTCCTTCTGTACATTGCTACACTGTACTGCGCATTTCGTCATGAGATTTCCTGGCATTTCTTGTGATCTTAGTTTGTGATCTGGGTTTTTAGCTTATTCGTAAAGCGCAGATTCGTTAGGCTGAATAAACTAGCACTTGTGGTTAACTGTACTGTAGCACGGCACTTCTTGTTCTTGGATTGACTGCTAGGTTGTTCATATACTGTTGTTGTTAACTTGTTACTACTACTGTTAATGTCATCGGTTCAACGCAAGTTAATTAGGATAGGATCAGCAACACAGTTCCATTTTCTAGCTTGTTTTTTGGGGGAATGTTTAGCTGCTTCAGTAACACATCTAATGAACAGGTATAAGCTGTGTAACATATCTTCTTTCCAATGATTCATATACATGCCTGCACGGTTAGTTTAATTGGTCTCCAAAATTGGATTTGTGAAATTTCTGGAATGAATGTGAAGTGAAGGAGACCTGAAACATGTGTTGCATACTCAGGACTATAGGAAGTACCCCTGAAACCTCCTCGCCACTGAACTGCTATTGTGTGGGTGTATTGTCATTGTCGAATTGCTGTACAGAACTTGTACAGGCATGCGTTCTTACTAGCATGAACTTCGAATGCAGATAAAGAAGGCCATGGAATCCTCACAACTATCTTTCAAGGACCTTATATTCAAACCTGGCAAGGATGGGCATGGGAAGGAGCCACAGAATTCAGAGTCGGATGGTAAAAAGTAGCAGACTCTGAGTGTAGCTACTGAAGATCGTGAGCGATGTCGGTATCGCGCCACTATGCGCATTTCTCCGGTGCGTAAAATGAAAACTGTAGTAGTATGCCATTTTCTCTGTTGTGTTTCTTGTTGCACATATTAGGTCTTTTAAGGCCCCCACTATGCTTTACCCTTTGCAAAAGGGGCATGCGATGTTTGACATTGTCTACCATAGAATAATAAAACCGTTTGCTTCTTGGAGTAGCGATGGAAAATGCACACGAAATCGAAAAACCATATGGGAAGAAACTTATCTCAAAAAAAAATATGGGAAGAAACTGCACAGGACTACCACTCCCCACCCCACTCCACTCCTCTCCCTAACACTATCCTGAGAATTCATCTCTCCCGAGACCATAACCCCATCTCCCGAGACCAGCTTGATCTCTCCCTGACCTCGCCCTCAGCGTCGCTGCTACAACCAAGCCGCCGGCCGGGCCAGCCCCGCCTCAACGCTGTTCGACACGGATATGGGTCCTCGCGTGCTAATTCCCTCTGTACCGCGTCGAGCTCCAAATCACGCCGCCGTGAAACCCTAGGGGTCGCCGGCTGGCATTGAGAACGACGCGAGCCAGGCCACGCGCGGCACCTTCTGTTATTCTGATTCCTGTCATTGCCACTCTGCTCCCGTGCTCCGTCCCCATGCGCTTCCCTTTTTTTTTTGTCTGGCGCACCCAATAGCTTCTTGTTGCGCCGTTTGGGTGACACAGATTGGAGAGTTGTTAGCATAAAATTATCATAGTTCAGGTAAAATTTACTAAATAGTACTATTTTACGTTTCGGCAACCAAAATCTACCATTTTCCCGCAAACCAATTGTAATTCGGACAAATCACATATTTAGATCCAATTGACAGCCGAATTTGACGTACAAGATCCATTTATCAGCGCTGAGGTGGCAGGAACAAGACTTATTTTGCTGACTAGGACTGGGTCCCACATGTCAGGATAATTAAAAAAACCTAAATATCTATCTCTAAAAAAGAAAAAAAAATCATAAATATCTCTAAAAAATATAAAAAACTAAATATCCCCCTACCACCACCTTCTCCGCCTCCTGCCAACCTCTCCCTGCCACCGGCGAGCCCCTCCCCGCCGTCAGCGTGCCCCTTCCTGCTGCCACGAGCCCCTCCCTGACGCCGGCCACCCTCCCCGGTGTTGGCCAAGCTCCATCCGGGCTGGCACAGGTGACCTCGAGCAGAGCCGACGCGCGACCGTGCTCTGGCCGAGCGGCACGGGTGACCTCCTTCAGTGGCCGACGCGGTCGAGATCTGCCAGGGCCCGGCGCGGCCTGGTGGCTGGGAGAGTCCATCGAGGAGGCGGCGCGTCGGGAGGCCTTGGAGGAGGCCGGCGTGCGCGACGAGATGGGCCTAGCCTAGGTCTTTGTGCGGGAGGGGCACGCCGGCACTTGGATGTCCAGCGATACATCTCTGGGATCGCCGATGGCAGGGAAGGGCTCGCCGGCAGCGGCGGTAGGGTGGCCGGAGGAGGAGAGGGTGGCGGTCATGCTAGGAGTGGGAATTTTTAGGATTTTTTCCTTTTTAGAGATATTTAGGCTTTTTAATTATCCTGACATGTGGGACCTAGTCCTAGTCAGCAAAATACCTACCACCTTAACGCTGACAAATGGGTCTCGCACGTCAGATTCGTTGTCAATTGGCTCTAAATCTGTGATTTATCTGAATTGCAATTGGTTTGCGAAAAAATAATAGATTTTAGTTGCCAAAATGCAAAGTGGTACCATTCTGTATATTTCACCTAAAATATGGTAGTTCTGTGCTAACAACTCCAGATTGGATGCTCCCAGCGAATTCACTAGTGATGCCACGAGTAACCTCGCCGGACAGGACGGCCAAACGATCCACTATGCCATCGGTTAAAATCATTTATCAGTTTACATTATCAATTTAATTTGCATGCATCTTATCCTCACACCCTTAATTACATGCCAATTTTCGCATATATTTTCTTAATTTTAAAAATATAAGATGTTTTAGCCTTTTTTAACGCTTACATATCTAGATGTCTTGTAGATGTAGGGTCAGTCACTTTGCTTCCAACCTACATACTAATAAAAGATATTTTCTTTTTTATGAGAAAAGATGTCTAGATACATAAATATTAGAAAAAGCTGAAACATCTTATATTTAAATACAACTCAACTTCTCATAATTATTTATCATATGCTACATTAATTGCCTTGGTTTGTGAGTTCTACCTTGCTCTTGCAGGAAAACTATCAGGCAATCTTATATCTTATATTTACTAATTGGAGGCACCGTACGAACCTCCACGTTAACTCTCATGTAGTAAAGAAAACCACCCGTACGATCACCTAATGATTTATATCTAACCGTTAGATTAATAATGAGTTGTCGCATGCATGGACTCCATGAGGCTGCACGGTCATTGCCAAAAAAAAATCTTACTCTCCGCCGCCGCCTGCACTTCTCCGGTCTCGGTGAACATCAATGCCCTAGCTGCAAGCTTCCTCCTCAGCTATTCCATTGTTCCGCGTATACGTCTACATGTCGTCGCCGAACAACTGCTCCTGTCATCTCTGTCCTGACGGCGCGCAGACGCACGTTCAAGACGGCACCAGTCTGATTGATGTGGGAGCAGGGAGCGGAGGCAAGGCCGCAAGGGCATGGTGATGATTCACGACGATGTATACATAGTACTAGTAAGGTGCGACTCACTCCCATGATGTTTCCTCAAAATACCATCTGCAATCCTCCCCAAATTCTGTACACGCATAAGAATTCCACTTCTTTCCTTCGCTTCTTTTAATTTAATTATTCTACAGTTTATGTTATTCTTCTGAACATCAACGATTTTATCTCAGCTGAGTGAACTTAGTTTGTTCTTCCTCTGGTCAGCAATAATTGCACCTAAATCCCAAGAAACCAGTGTCTTCTAACTATATTTTTTCTCAGTTCACCTTTTCTTTTCTTCCTAGCAGCGATTCCACACAAGTCCCTGTAGCAAGCAGGTTGAGTACTCAATTTGTTTTGTTATTAATGGCCTATAGCTGAACTATAAAGGCCATAATGCAAAAGTTGTACAAACAAAAATGTGTTAAGTTTCATGCTTCAGCTGCCTTTTAATTGTAGCACGGTATCCTCTGAAATAAGTGACGGTGACTTGGTACAAATTTTGTACTAAGTCAGTATAAAATTAAAGATACTTATTTTTTATCGGAGGGAGTACAATATTATCCTACTTCTTCAGACATTAGGCCCTTTGTATGTATCTAGCAAAGTCAACCTATGTATTTATCTAGCAAAGTGTTTTACGTAATGATATATATTTTCAAGATTACTTCTATACTTTTTACTACATTTTAGCTGCATAGTTTAATATTTTCTACGTACATTTGTAATATCATATTTAAGAATCATACGTTATCTCTATGTAGGGGTCAGGTCAATACTTGGTAGCAATAGCCATAATTCTCCCACCCATTTTCTTAGCTAAAGCATGTTAAATTATTAATGGATCATATATAGGCCGTGTATATCATCAATAGTTCTTATGCAAACACATGAAGCTGACTTAGTTGCAAGTGCATTGTCTTAAAGAGTAGTGGTTGTAACTATCTGGTGTTCTTTTCCATAAACTTTTTCAACTTTGACAGATAAAATGCCCTAATTCCACCTGGTGCGCAATCTAGCAGCTCAATGGCTGAAGTTTGATGACAATATGGTGACCTTAGCTTTTAAGATCGATGACAGATACTTAAAGGTATGCGCAGTTTTCCCCTATTGAGCATATTATACAAGAGATTTGGGCAATTTAATTTCCTAGCAATAACTAAATTAACATATTTGGGAAATAATAACTGGTCAGCGCTTATGCTGCATTATTTAAGGACCATGTTTTCCAAATCCTATGGGCATAAACTATTACTGAGTTTGTAGTCTAATAGTCTTGAGAACCTTTAGATATATGAGATGAAATATGTAGAAGAAAAATATGATTTTTTTTAGGATACCCAAAGGAAAATGACCAACTAGGCATGAAGCAAAGTTAGATTATCCTTAGATCACCCCATCATTTCCACATTTTTTTGTTTTTAATATAAATAACAAAATATGATTGGTTGAAAGTAAAAACATCTTCTCACAAAGCACTAATGAGTTCTGCTAACCATAATTTTATATTGTTTGATCGTAATCTATGCGGCAATATTGCAAGGTTTCTCTTTTGTTCGAGTAAAATGAACATCCAGTACAAAACATTGATAATGCAACCTGACGCGAATATGAGTGTGCCTAATCTGATTTTCGCTATGCACTATACAAATTCATACACGATTCAATAATTAAACCATAAGTTTACTGGGGTACCATGGATAATTTTTTATCTATTGACCGCCTTGAATTACAAGATAAAATCATTCCACGTGAAATATGCAAGTGCCAGAGTTCTAAATCATTCTATGCTTCCTAAAAAATTTAAGTGAACAAAAAGTTAAGAACTTCATTTTCATAATCACTAGGCCGTGCAAGTGCACGGGTTAATGACTAGTCTACGCAGAATAGGCAGCGGCGGTCACGGCACAATACATTCACGACTTCTTCACCATACGACTCCACCCCACCATCTACGGTCTTCACAACCTCACGGACTTCGACGACAATGTCACGCCCTTGCTTCACAGCAAGCCTACAACTGACGACACACCTGCTACGCCCGACCAAGGATCAGTGCCAAGCAACAAGACCGGCCTCGTTCCTGCACCGAAACGACCGCAGCGCCTATGCCGACCCAGTACTCGGCTGGACCCAGCTGTGTGGGATCTTAAATAGCCCCGATCCCAAGGAGGATGGTGTGGAATATCTGAACTCTGAAACCTGTATCCTCTCTGCCCACTTCTCTGAACTTTTATCCTTCTCACCTCCCCTGTATTCTGAACCATACGTTCCTGTAACACGCGTAACTGACGGTGAGAGAAGCGTGAGCCAGTCTGGGCCTCACAGACAATGGTCTTATCACCCACACTAGCAACAGTCTCGTGGCCTAATCGATGGCATCGTCCTCAACATCGACGATACTATTGGCATTCGATCCGTACTAGTGGTAGTGTATGATCTTCTCAAAAGGAAAATTTCTGGGCCTAGATTATTTTTGTTTTCTTGCACAAAATTGTAATTATTACGACCTGAGAACATGGAGCTTCTTTCGAAAAGAAAAGGGTGAAGTTGGAGCATGCGAGATTTCCACACCTTTTCTTCTCGCCACTGCATTTTGGCAGGCAATTGGTACATGGGGCTAAGACACACAGGACCCATGGGGATGGGGGTCCAACCAAATTTCCAAAGAACCGAAGATTCGATCTAATCGAATGCCTATAACTACTTGGGTTCCCCCTAGCAAAGGTAGGTGCATGTCACAAAGGGAAGTGGCCAGACGCGGAGGTATGTGCATGTCAGGGGGCCACTGCCCCCCTCGCTCCGCCACTGCTCTGCAGCAAAGGAAACCATCAACCATCTCAAAGTACTACGCAAAGTCTTTATATATCCTTCTTCCATGCCATAGGTATGTACATTTCCATCCAGAGACATTTAGCAAACAGAACATGAATGAATTAAGGAGTGAGGAGGGCAAGAATAACAACATAGGAATTTATAGTGGACTCTTTAGAATAAACTTGGTTTTTGGTAGTTGGATGCACGAGTAGAGCTCGTACAGATGAAGGCTAGCAAAAGATAGGAAGCGACCAACTAAGAGAGAAATAACAGTCATAATCATGCATAGGGACAAAACATTATTAACCAAAGCATAAAGTGGTATCACAAGTTAAAAACCAAATGATCATAGAGGCTTATGACGACTTGTTAAAGTCAAATATGGTGTAAACATGCGCCAAGTCGACCCAAATAAAGCATCAAAGGAAAAAACCACAATAATATGCTCCTATATAATAAAAACAAGGCATGATCTTTCAAAGACATATTAAGCAATCTCAGTCATTTAAGACAAGTCATGCTACAACAAAAATTACTAAGCATACTATTAAAATAACATCAAACGTGACGGGAAATCCATTTTGAAACTCGGGTCCAGATGAACCCGCCGGCTGAACCAATCATCATGTGCCGCGTCCCGTGAACACAAGCGTACAGGTACAAGCATTTCTGTAGTATGTCCTTTTTAGAACAGTGCGACGTAGACAGGTGGGCGCATTAATTTGGACGGAGAGTCTAACCTGATGCCGGTCTAGGCGGTTCCATGACATCATGGACCGACAGTCCGACACCCCACACCCCCAGATGGACCAACGGACGCAGCCCTTGACTTCTATTCCACGCGGCGGCGCTTGCAAGCTGCGCTGCACACCTCGTCCCCGTCCCCGGCAGTCTCGGGTGCCTCGCACCAGATGCCTGAAACTTCACCATCTTCCACACGCGGGTACGGCTCGCTGCTGAAATCCGCGACGCCGGCCGGATCATGCTTGCCGACCTCTTCTTCGTCTTGTCCTCCATGCTTCTGGTCCTCTTCAAGTCATGCTCGCCGACCCCTTCTTTATCTTGTCCTCCATGCTTCTGGTCCTCTTCAAGTCATGCTCGCCGACCCCTTCTTTATCTTGTCCTCCATGCTTCTGGTCCTCTTCGACCTCCACGCCGTGCCCTGCAATCTGCACGCTGCCTGTGCCTTGATCGACATGCTCAACTTGACTGTCCACAGATGCCTGTATTTTTTCGTGATCACCCCCACAGGCAGGATGATTTTAGTTAAGTTTGCCCTGCAGCCAAACATGACCTTCTCCGAAACACAGAGCCGATCAAATGCGTACCTCGTCGTGGACAGGGATCCCTTTGCTGAAGAGAAAGCATGTCCTGCCTTGCCACCTTTTGCCCACCGTCCATCCAAATCCAAGGGCCAGCAAGCGATCAAGTTCAGTTCGTCTTCACGCACGCAGCACACATCGACGCATTCTCGGGCGGACCTCTGCCATTGCCGCCGCCGGCGGAAACTGGATAAAACTGTGCCAACGAGCTCCTCCACCGCTACTCCGGCGGGCTTCTCCGCGCAGCCGTGACGCCCCCCTCCGTCCCCTCCGACACCCCCCTCTGCCCCATCGCAGGCTCCCTCCAAATGCCCTTCTCTGTCCCCCTACAACAGCCTCCTCTGATCAACACAGCGTCCTGGAGCTGGCACAGTGTTGTACAGACAGACAGCTGCACATGAAAATCAAATTCAGTTAACGCTTCAATTCAGTAAAAACAGCAGCTTGCTAATACTAGAGTACTAGAGAATGAAATGAAATCTGAAAAACTGGGACATACATTAGACAAGCAAAAGCTGAACTCATGTGTTAAAAGGACATATTTTCAGTTAACAATACATACTTTCAAAAAGATAATATATCTGGTTCTTTATGAAGTTCTACACATATCTTTAAAATGAAGCTAATTTGTTGCTTTAACACCCTTCAGATTGCATCTTTTGTAGCCGGAACAATGATACCACCAACCTTATATGCTACAAGGAGCTTTTGTTTCAAGAACGATACTAAGATTTTGTGTTCTTGCCATACCAAAACTTGCATCTATTTTTTTACCGAACTTCACTTAATGTAATGAGGGTTCTGTACTTTTTTAGAGCATGCTTCAGTTCTTGCTAGCAACAAGGAGTTAAATCAAAATTAATTGACAGATGTACTACTTTCTCAATTTCTTTTTTATTGAAAGGAAGGAAAACACAAAATCTTAGTATCGTTGCTGTGTCCACACGCGACCTGGACTATCCAGTCAATGCGTGCGGGAGAGCACCATGGCCGGGGAATGCCATTGGAGACGGAAGGAGAACGCCGTGACCCATGCACGCCTCCCTGCAAGGGGAAAGTGGGGAGAGATCACACAAGCTGGTTCAGTTAAGGGAGGAGAACGATGGCAATGCAGGACACATGCCATACCTCGACGATATCGACCACATTGGAGTGGACACCCCCGTTGCTGGTCAAAATCTTCCGAAGCAGACCACTCCCCTGGCGGCGCCATTGTTGCTGCTCTCTTCTCTCCCGTCTCAGAGATATACTACTGACACACCTCTTTGTCCAACCAGGAGAGTTGGAATCGAGCTTCCCGGTGGTTTGCGCAGAATCTGCCTGCCCGTCACCATCCTGCTCAACACCACCCCTGACAGCCATCACGATGCCCACAATAGATTGGTGCGGCTCAGCCGACCCGACATGGCTGGACTGGCTAGCTTCTTCTGCCTCCGCGGGCACTGCCGCCAGAGCCGGAGTCATCGTATATGGGCAAACTGGAAATTTCAAACGCCAACAAAAACAGAACCGGCAGTCAGATTCGACACCTGCGTACAACTCATAAAACCATTTGATTTCGCATCAACATCTAAATCCAAGATTTTACCAACAGGAATTATGGCTCACTTCATGCATTTCATACACAGATTAAGAAACCATTTGTGTGTACCTATTGGTCCACCCCAGAGAGTTTGGATCAGGCTTCGCAGGCGATGTCGCTGTATCGACCTGAGCGGCGCCGCGGCGGCGTCCAGCCCACCACTGCCACCAACCGCTATGACGATGCCCACCACGGATTGATCTGGCTCCAACGAGCCGGCCTGGCTGGAATGGCTCCCTTCGTCACCTGAGACCATCTTCGTCGGCAGCGGCCCAGGCGACTCGTATATAGGCAACCTGCAATTGTTCCGACAGATCCATTCAGGCTAATCAGCACCTCAACCTAAATTACTCATCTCCACTCGTAGTCGGAGGGGCGAGGATGCGGGGGATGGAACACAAACCTGTCGATTGGATCCAGGGGGAATTCCCCAGCGCCTACGTGAGCTGTCCTCCACCCGTTCTCCGCCGCCGCATCCCACGCTCCGCCGTCGCTCTCCATGGATGAGCTTTCCAAATAGCCGGAACCTGGAGATTTTGCCCTCCCACGGCTATCTTCCAGCTCTGCTTTTGCGATCTCAATGGCGCCTGCGAGCCATGTATCGTCTGCGACCGAGAAAGGAGATGGTATGGGGGTTGGGCCCACTTCTAACTCGGTGCTTCCCGGTCCAGGAAGCCGCCGCGATTTTGTTCAGTGGGTTCGCTTTCGTCCACCACGTCAACGCTGTCTCCGTTACATCTCGGTGCGGGCCAGGTCTAAGTGCCGTCATATGTATTCGCATTTTTCATCGCTCGCTCGCCGTACTAGTCTGACAGATTCTCTATTACGTGACTAGGAGCGACTGGTTCATCTGGCGGGTTCATCTGGACTCGGGAGCCAAATCTTCGACATGTAAAAGTCTAAGCCACAGTCTAAATAAGCTCCCATTTATACCACTATAGGCATATAACTTTTTTCTCTTTTCCAACACGATTCAACCTTTTTGAATCAACTCTTAAAGATAAAAACCAGACATAGACTAGAGGTCTAAATATACCTTGATACAAAGAAATAAGAATATCTGAACAAAAATCAAGCTAAACGCAGTACTAGAAAAAGAGAACACTCGTTGAACGATAAGAGTGAAAACTAAAGTGTTCTTGACAATGAAAAACGGAGTGCATCTTCTCCAAAAAAAACATGTTAAGGTCCAACCATTTATTGCAGCAAACAAAACAAAAGAAAACTGAAAGCGAAAGTAAAGACGCTCCAAGAAAAACGCATAGAATACGAAGCAATAAAAATATAGTGTCTTGAAAGATGACCTGATTTTTGCCGATGAAGAATGGGTGCCTCGGGGCATCCCTAAGCTTTGACGCTTGTACCTCTTAGATATTTCTTGGGGTGACATGGGCATCCCCAAGCTAGCTTTTGTCCATACTTCATCTTATCTCATCATTCTCATTTCCCTACACTTGAAAACTTCCTTCATACAAAACTTCACATAATTCTATTAGCAACATTAGTGTAAGCACGATAGTAAATCTACTCTTTTGATTCAGTTTCAAACTCAAGTATGACACCCATTAAAGCATAAGCGACTGTAGCAACTTTCTCAAAAGTTCCGTGATCAAAAGAACTCAAAAAGAAAGCGATCGAGAGGCAAACACAAATAGTGGCAGAAATATGTCAAAATAGAACAGCTGACAAAGATCGATTTTTTTGAGGATCTTCTGTTGCTCAAATCGAAAAGTGCAAAACTAATAAAACTTTGGAAATAACCTGGGGCATGTGAACAAGAAATCGCAGATCAAAAAAAAATTCTGAGAATTTTCACGAATTTTTACAGTGCAGCACAGAAATCTGTTTCAGGACAACAACTTCCCCAAATCTTACCTTCCTCCAATTAGAGGTTCTTCTTGGCACAAAAATAAAATAAAAATGATAAGAAGATGTCATTACAGTAGTAATAACTTCCAAGACTCAACAAAAAGAAAAATTACTAAAAAGAAAACATTGGGTTATCTCCCAAGAGTGCTTTTCTTTAACACCTTTGAGCTAGGCGCAGAAAGTGGAAATCAAGTATTTTCAAATGAAGCATTAAGATCAATTGTTTCCTCAAAAGCACCACTTACCAAACTAGGCACCTTAGACGCCCCCAAAGATGATTCAACCTGTAAATCACTCTTAGTCAAACTAAAAGTCTTACCAATCTTAAAAACATGATGCGGTTTTGGCATAGACACCTTGGGAACATACATAGATTTTTGCTCTTTTTCAACAAAAGCTTTCTCCTTCTTAAATTTAAGAGAAGAGAAAATTGAACTTAGAGTTTCCATAGACTCCTCTAATTTACCAATCCTAAGGTTTTGACTATCATGGATAGTGCTAGCCTCTAAAGCAGTGATTCTTTTACCGATACTTTCTATCGATTTATTAACCTGGCTAGCGTTATCAAGGAGATTTGGCAAACTTTTCTCTAAAGAGCTAAGTTTTTTCTACAGCTTCCTCCAAAGTGACCTCAATTTTAACAACATGAATAGGTGGTACTCCCACTAAACTTTCAATTAAAGTGTATGCTTCCAAAGCGGGAGTACCCAAAAAATTACCTCCTGCGAGAGTATCAAGAACGTATCTATTCCAACTAGATATACCAACATGAAAATTCCTAAGGAGGATCATGGTAGAATGCTTTTTTGTACATCTATGATGAGCATTACTAATTTGGTACCAAGCAACTTTCAAACTTTCTCCTCCTTGTTGCTTAAAAGTACGAACTTCAACTTCAGGATTACTCATTCTAGCAAGACCAAAAAGCAGACAAGCAAAAGTAACAACTATAAAAGAACTATTTTTTTTGTATTTTTGATAAAAAGATGCAAGCAAAAATAAAATAAAGCAAAACAATAACAAAGTAAAAGATTGGAAGCGAGAGACTCCCCTTGCAGAAATCCTCTTTCTCCCCGGCAACGGTGCCAGAAAAATTGCTTGATGGCGTGAAGATAACCGCCCAGTTGGGAACCCCAAGAGGAAGGTATGGTGAGCACATCAGCAAGTCTTCCCTCAGTATGAAACCAAGGTTTATCGAACCAGTAGGAGAAAGAACCAACTTCCGAAGGTTGATGCTCGCTGGCTTCGCGATAGCTCCAGACAATTTATATATGGTGCCTTATCTGGGGCATAGCTTTGCACCAGCAGCAATGTGGAACCTGTACACAACACAACCAAGTACTTTGCCCCAACTTACAGTGAGGTTGTCAATCTCACCGATTTGATGTAAACAAAGGATTAAACATATCGTGTGGTAAAAGATCGTAGTTTGCGATAATGTAAATAATGCTAGTAAATAGTAAACTGCAATAAGAATGTAAAAGAATGGACCGGGTTCCACAGTTCACTAGAGGTGTCTCTCTATAAGATAAATAGCATGTTGGGTAAACAAATTACAGTTGGGCAATTAATAGAATAAAGAAAGCATACAAATGTCATGAGGATCACTATTAGATTCACTTGGGAATTACAACATAATACATAGACCATAATCCAACTGCATCTATGACTAATAATCCACCCGCTGGATGTCATCTGAGCAACCGTTGGGTATTAAGTTGCAAGCAACAGATTATCGCCTTAAGCAAAGTGTGTAATTTAAACAATGCAAATGTCCTTGAACACAAGATTGTTGTTTTCTCCCTAGTAGCAACAGCACATCTACAACCTTAGAGGTTTCTATCACTCCCCCAGATTACTAGAGGCATGAACCCACTATCGAGCATAAATACTCCCTCTTGGAGTCACTAGTATCTACTCGGCCAAGATATCTACTAGCAACGGAGAGTATGCAAGATCATAAACAACATAGAGATGATAAATTAATAAATCAACTTGACAAAGTACTCAATATTCATCGGATCTCAAGAAACACAACATGTAGAATTACATAACGATGATCTTGATCATGATAGGCAGCTCACAAGATCTAAACATGAAGCACATGGAGGAGAAGACAATCATCTAGCTACTGCTATGGACCCGTAGTCCAAGGTAGATGATAGTGCGTGTTAAGCACCCAGTTGGGAACCCCAAGAGGAAGGTATGATGAGCACATCAACAAGTTTCCCTCAGTTGTGAAACCAAGGTTTATCAAACCAGTAGGAGAAAGCCAAAGTTCCGAAGGTGATGCTTGCTAGCTTTGCGACACTCCGGACAATGGCGCCAGAAAAATAGTGTCGGCGTGAAGCTTTTCACCAGTAGCAACGTGGAACCTGCACACAACACAACCAAGAACTTTGCCCCAACTTACGATGATGTTGTCAATCTCACTGGTTTGCTGTAAACAAAGGATTGAGCGTATCGAGTGGTAATAGGTAATAATATGCAAGAATGTAAATAAACAAGTAAAAGTAAACAGTAATAGCAATGTAAAGGAAATTGGACCGGGGTCCATAGTTCACTAGTGGTGTCTCTCCATAAGATAAATAACAACATGCTGGGTAAACAAATTACAATTGGGCAGTTGATAGAGTAAAGATAACGTACATATGTCATGAGGATCACTATGAGATTCACTCTGGGCATTACAAAAAAAATACATATACCGCAATCCAACTGCATCTATGACTAATTATCCACCCTCTGAATATCGTCCGAGCAAACATTGGGTATTAAGTTGTGAACAACAGATTATCGCCTTAAGCAAAGTGCGTAAAGTAAACAATACAAATGTCCTTGGACACAAGATTGTTGTTTTATCCCTAGTGGCAAAATCACATCTACAACCTTAGAGGTTTCTGTCACTCCCCCAGATTACTAGAGGCATGAACCCAATTATCGAGCATAAATACTCCCTCTTGGAGTCACTAGCATCTACTCGGCCAAGATATCTACTAGCAACGGAGAGCATGCAAGATCATAAACAACATAGAGGTAACATAAAGATAATATTCAGCACATCAACTTAACATAGTACCAATACTCATCGGATCCCAACAAACACAACATATAGAATTACACATAGATGATCATGATCATGTAGGGCAGCTCACAAGATCTAAACATGAAGCACATGGTGGAGAAGACGACCATCTAGCTACTGCTATGGACCCGTAGTCCAAGGTAGACTACTCACACATCACTCCGGAGGCGACCATGGTGGTGGAGAAGGCCTCCGGCAGGGATTCCCCTCTCCGGCAGGGTGCCGAGAAGAGCTCCTGGATCCTCCCAATCTTGCGACAACGACGGCGGCGGCTTGCAGTATGTTTCGAGGAAAAGCGATCCATCCTTTAGGTTTTCCCCGTTGAGGGGAATATATAGGCGAAAGGGGGGCGTCAGAGGGTGGACCAGCTGGTCTCACCCCCTGGTGGCGCGGCCAGGTGCTGGGCCGCGCCGCCCTAGGGTGAGCCTGGCTCCTGGCCCCCCTCTGTCTCATCTTCGGACTTTGTGATGCGTCGGGAAAAATAGAAGGTTTGGCTTTTGTTTTGTCCAATTCTGAGAATATTTTCGGTGTAGCTTTTCTGAAACACAAAAATAGCAAAAAACAGGAAACTAGCACTGTGACATCTCGTTAGTAGGCTAGTTCCAAAAAATACATAAAAACGCCACAAAGTGTAACAAAACACAAAGCAAATGGTGTATAAACAAGCATGGAGCATCAAAAATTATAGATACGTTTGAGACGTAGCAGTAGACTACTCACACATCACTCTGGAGGCAGGCATGGTGATGAAGAAGGCCTCCGGTGGTAATTCCCCTCCCCGGCAGGGTGCCGGGAAGAGCTTCTGGACCCTCCCGATCTCGCGTCGACGACGTCGGCGGCTTGCAGTATGTTTCGTGGAAAATTGATCGGGTCTTTTAGGTTTTCTCACCGAGGAGAATATATAGGCGGAAGGGCAGCATCAGGAGGTGGGCCAGGTGGCCCTACCACCTGGTGGCGCGGGCTAGGGGCTGGCCGCGCCACCCTATGGTGTGGCTGGCCCCTGGCTCCCCTCTGTCCTTGCTTTGGACTCCATCTCGTGTCGGGAAAAATAAGAACTTCGGCTTTTATTTCGTCCAATTCTGAGAATATTTCCTGTGTAGCTTTTCTGAAACACAAAACAGCAAAAAAATAGGGAACTGGCACTGTGGCATCTTGTTAATAGGTTAGTGTCGAAAAATGCATAAAAACGCCACGAAGTGTAACAAAACACAAAGAAAATGGTGCATAAACAAGCATGGAGCATAAACAAGCATGGAGCATCAAAAATTATAGATACGTTTGAGACATATCATGCTTCTAAGTTACAATTGCATTATCTGCTCCTCAACTGACTCTGTATGTTCATTTTTTAGGTTTGTCCCTTGTGGGCCAATCAGAAAGAGGAGGCATGGAAGGAACTTGCCCTGAGGTGGATGGGGAAGAACCCGGCCTTCAACGATGTGAGCTCGTGGAACAAGGCAAACCGCGGCACCAAGGGAACACACAATGCGGGCAACAGGAACCATGATCACTTCAAGGCAAAGATGGTATTTATTTCCCCTCAAACAACCTGTATTTATTTCCCCTAATGTACCGGCTTAATAATCGTTACAACTCTTTGGCGATGCAGTTTCATGAGACCGGCGTGATGCCCACAGACATGCAAGTGTGGCTGGCGATGAGGCTTGCGCCTCCCGACCTTAGCCGGCCTTAGCCCGCGCTCCCTCTATACTACGGCAACACCGCGGAGGACTTCTCTTCATACTCCGATACTTTGCAGGGTTTCCATCCAGAGGTGGATGACCCCACGGCGGTTGAGGTTGATGAGACTTCGGTGATCGTGTTGGGGCGTGGCCGACAGCATGGCCGTTACCGCATTCTTAATGCGGTGATCCAGCCTACCATGACCCTCACGCGTGTGAAAGCTACCCTCACCGCCGACAGCCCCTCTAACCCGCCACCTCGCAGGACTACTACACATGTCGACGTAAGTTATTCTCTTTTTCATTATCTTTCCGACATTCATTCCTAAATGGCCAAGTTGACGAGAATTCATGAATTTTGATATTGTAGCCCGAGTTCGAGGCGGCCTACGATGCCTACTATGTGGGATATCGGGCAGAACTAGATGCGTGGGAGAAGAAGAGACATGGCTTCAATAAGTACCTCCTAGAATCCACCGCATAAGTTTCAAACCTTTGCAAAAGATGACAAGTCTCACTTTTCCCTAGCTACTTTGAACCTTTATCTCTGCATCATCTGACATCCAAACTATCTTACAGGCGGTGAAGAGGTTCCTTAGAGCTGGAGAGCGAGCGCGGCGCTAGACGAATAGCGGCCACCTGAGCCGAGGCCTAACCCAGTATGCCTACTGATACGTCTCCAACGTATCTATAATTTTTGATGCTCCATGCTTGTTTTTACACCATTTGCCTAATGTTTCGTTACACTTTGTGGCACTTTTATGCATTTTCCAGAACTAACCTACGAACAAGTCGCCACAGTGTCAGTTCTCTATTTTCTGCTATTTTTGTGTTTCAGAAAAGCTACACAGGAAATATTTTCAGAATTGGACGAAACAAAAGCCAAACATCCAGAAATCCACCGAAGCTTCCAGAGAACCGCAGAGGAGACGGAGTGCGGCCACGAGGGCCCCACACACCAGGGCGGCGCAGCCCAGCCCCTGGCCGCGCCCCCTATGTGTGAGACCACCTCGGTCGACTTCTGACGATGCCCCTTCGCCTATAAAGACCCCCCGACGAGAAAAACCTAAGACCCCGATCAATTTTCTAGAACACATCGCGATTCGCCACCGCCGTCGACCCGAAGATCGGGAGGGTCTAGAAGCTCTTCCCGGCACCCTGCCGGAGAGGGGAATCGCCATCGGAGGTCTTCTTCATCGCCATGCTTGCCTCCGGAGCGATGAGTGAGTAGTCTACCTTGGACTATGGGTCCATAGCAGTAGCTAGATGGTTGTCTTCTCCACCATGTGCTTCATGTTTAGATCTCATGAGCTGCCCTACATGATTGAGATCACCGTTATGTAATTCTACATGTTGTGTTTATTGGGATCCGATGAATATTGGTGTTATGATTGAGTTGCTATACTGAAATATATCTTACGTTATCTCTATGTTGTTTATGATCTTGCATGCTCTCCGTTGTTAGTAGCTATCTTGGCCGAGTAGTTGCTAGTAACTCCAAGAGGGGGTATTTATGCTCGATAGTTGGGTTCATGCCTCTATTTAATCTGGGGGAGTGACAGAAACCTCTAAGGTTGTAGATATGCTATTGCCACTAGGGAGAAAACAACATTCATATGCTCGAGGGCATATGCTTTGTTTACATTACACACTTTGCTTAATGCAATTATCTGTTGTTCGCAACTTAATACTCATGGGGTGTTCGGATGATATCTCCATGAGTGGATTATTAGTCATAGATGCAGTTGGATGGCGGTCTATGTATTTTGTTGTAATGCCTAGAGTAAATCGCATAGTGATCTTCTTGACATATCACGTTATCTTTATTCTATCAATTGCCCAACTGTAATTTGTTTACCCAGCATGTGTTATTTATCTTATGGAGAGACACCACTAGTGAACTGTGGACCCTGGTCCTATTTCCATCATATTGCTATTACCTGTTTACTTTACTCGCACTGTTTACTTTACTCACATACTTCTACTGTTTTCCAATCGATACGCTCATACCCTTTGTTTCAAGCAAACCGGTGAGATTGACAACCTCATCGTAAGTTGGAAACAAAGTACTTGGTTGTGTTGTGTGCAGGTTCCATGTTGCTGCTCGTAAAGCAAATCTTAGACGAGGCGCCATATAAATTGTCCGGAGCTGTCGCGAAGCTTGCAAGCGTCACCTTCAGTCGTATTGGCTTTTTCTTCTTCGATCGATAAACCTTGGTTTCTAACTGAGGGAAAAACTTGCTGCTGTGCTCATCACACCTTCCGCTTGGGGTTCCCAACTGACTGGTTATAATCATCATCAACTACACGCCAGCCATCAAGTCTCTTATGGCGCCGTTGCCGGGGAAAAAAAAACTTCTGCAAGGAGAGTTTTTCGCACGCACATCCTTTACTTTGTTTTAGAGTTTTGCTTTACTTTATTTTTACTTGCATCGTTATATCAAAAACACAAAAAAATTAGTTTACTTTATAGTTGCTTTTATCTACTTGCTTTTAGTTCATCATGTTGTTCCCTAAGTATGTTTTGGAGGACCTCTCAATAGGTAGTGGTTCAATTATTGGGAAAGATAACATTGAGGAGTTCTTTAGTCACATTAGTATGCATAAAGAAGTTGAGGAAAAGTCTTTGGTTGAGCTAGATCCTAGTATTGAAGTTGCTTCTGCTTATTTAATTCACATGTTGGAAGCTAGGTTTGCTAGCCTTAATCCTTTTATGCAACACATGTTCCTTAAGCTTCATGAAATTGAAGATCCTGAAAAGGAAGCTTTTATCTTGAAAACTTTGCGCATAGAATTTAGAGATGTTGTTATTGAAGCTAGGAAAGTTCTTAAGCGTTTTAATAAACTCGGTTCACCTATAAAGTTTATTAGTACAAATAATGAAGAAACCGAAATACCTATACCTAGCAAGCTCTTGGGATTGTATAAAGCTTTCGAAAATAATTTTGACTGGATCTGTCCCAAAAATCTTTTTAGTGATTTGAGTGAACCAAAGCGTGATCACAAAGGGTCTTCAAAAACTTATGTGGATGAAATACAATGCCTTATTGACAAGACCTCTGCAGTTGATCTTAATGCTCTTTCTAAAAATACTTGATTCGCAATTTTCTGCGCCTAGCTCAAAGGCGTTAAAGAAAAGTACTCTTGGGAGATAACCCAGTGTTTTCTTTTCAGTACTTTTTCTTTTATTTGAGTCTTGGAAGTCATTACTACTGTAATAACCTCTCCTTATCATTTTTATTTTATTGTTGTGCCAAGAGAAGCCTCTAATTTGAGTGAGGTAAAGATTTGGGGATGTTGCTGTCCTGAAACTGTTTTTGGTACTGCACCGTAAAAATTCGTGAAAATTCTCTGTATATCTTTTGGACCTGCGATTTCTTGTGCATATGCCCCAGGTTATATCCAAACTTTCGTTAGCTGAACACTTTTTGATTTGAGCAACAGAAAACCCCTTTAAAAATCGGCCTTTATCAGCTGTTCTGTTTTGACAGATTTCTGCCACTATTCATTTTTGCCGCTTTATCGCTTTCTTTTCGAGTTCTTTTGATCACGAAACTTTTGGGGAAGTTGCTACAGTAGTATATAATTTATATGTGGTGGTTTTGGGTTGAAACCTGAAGCAAAAGAGGTTGATTATATGTTATGCTTACACTAATGTTGCTAATAGATTTGTGTTTAGTTTTGTATGAAGGAAGTTTTCAAGTGTAGGGATTGGAGAATGATGAGATGAGTTGAAGAATGGACAAAAGCTCAAGCTTGGGGATGCCCATGCATCACCCCAAGAAATATCCAAGAAGTACAAGTGTCAAAGCTTGGGGATGCCCCCGAGGCACCCCTTTTTCATCGGCAAAAATCAGGTCACCTTTCAAGACACTATATTTTTATTGCTTCATGCACTATGCGTTTTTCTTGGAGCGTCAGTTGTATTAGTTTTCATTATTAGTTTTGTTTTGTTTGCTGCAATAAATGGTTGGACCCTAACAAATTTCTTTTGGAGAAGTTGCCTTGCTTTTCATTTGCCAAGAACACTCTAGTTTTCACTCTTATCAAAAACCGAGTGTTCTTCTTTTTCTGCTACTGCTTTTGGTTTTCATTTTCGCCTTGATTTGCGTTCAGATCTTATAATTATTTATCAAGGTGTATTTTTGCCTCTGGACCATGTTGGTTTTCCTCAAAAGAGTTGGATTAAAAAAGTTTGAATGGTGTTGGAAAAGAGAAAAAGCTTTATGCAAAAAAAGTGGTACAATCCCTCGCAGAAAAAAAAGTGGTACAAGAAGAAGCTTGTATAGAATGCGGCTTAGGCTTTTTCTTGTCATGCTTGATGTCTTTTTGATAGTATGCTTAGTGGTTTTGCTGTAGCATGACTTGTCTCAAATAACTGAGATTGCTTAATGAGCCTTTGAAAAAAATCATGCGTTGTTTTAATTATTTGGAAGCATTATTTTGGTTTTCTCATTGATGCTTTATTTGGGTTGACTTGGCGCATGCTCACACATGTTAGACTCTTACAAAGTTGCCAATAGCCTCTATGATCATTTAGTTTTTGACTTTTGATGCCATCTTATGCTTCTTTTAATGTTGCTTTGTCGCTTTGCATGATTATGGCCATTATTGCTCTCTTAGTTGGTCGCTCCCAGTCTTTTGCTAGCCCTCGCCTTGTACTGAGTATGAGCTCTACTCGTGCATCCAACTCCTAAAAACCAAGTTTGCCAAAGTGTCCACCATACATACCTATTAGCAATTTGCTATTCTAAGTAAATTTGACTTGCTTTTATTTTATCTTCAAATTAAACTCTTACCAGTGTTATGCAAAAATTGGTCAGTAAAGCTCTCACAAATCGGAAGGCACACTTTACTTTTTCTTGTTCTTAAAAATTTGACATTGTGGTCTCTTATGTTGAGTTGTTATGCTTGCAAGTTGTAAGTTGGATACTAGCCCAGCCATGCCGTCATGGGGCAAGCTTTCAACATTGCACTTCTTATTTGAGTTGATATCGTGATCTTTTGTTTATGGATGCCCACGGTGTGAAATGAATTGGAAATCTTGCGGGGATCATGGAGTTTGTATATGTGTTAGGGAAACGCCTGGGTCGCCAATCTAAGCCATGCATAATTCATGGTGGAAATTTGCAGCATACCCATAGTGGACATTCGACGACGTATCTCAAAATAAAAAGCTAAACAAATGGTAAATAAAAGAGATATCGAGGTGTTCATTGTCTGCTTGTCCTGTCATTTTGATGTGGGCTTGTTCCATGTCATCGGGCACGGAGGTACCCCGTTGGCGGTTCTCGATGATACATATATACTTACAATGACAAGAGCCTTGCTTGGGACTCTAAGTAAAGTAGCCTGAGGTTTGGGTACTCGTATTCATGGGACACGAGGTTTTCGACTTATGATTTGTCAAGCATATGCATCATAATTGTTCTCGCATTAACTTTAACCATTCAAGATGCTTATGATGGGGGCAATGAGAGTTCAAAGCTTAATGAATTGAACCAAACTACGGAAACTGTGGTTGAGCTTGCCTGTCATCAACGAAGGATGTTTGTGAAGTTGGTGGAAGAAAGCAAACCAATGAATGCAGCTAGTAACCCCGAAAGGCGAGCCCATGTCTTTTGAGAAACTGACACAACCTGTTGACTTATCTTATACTAAGGGTCCGTCCCAGCCAACAAGGGATTTCTCATAATTTTAGGATGAAACAACATCATATCTTAGCTTGATTATGAGAGAGATTTAAGTGAAAGAACCCGGTTTCAGAGCGTGGAAACGGAAAAGAATGAGGTGAAAGGGCCGACCCATGCGGCCCACTTAGAATGTGCTTTGACTTCCCCAGGTTGTACAATAGCACTATTTTATGGACCCAAGTTCGAAAGGATTAGGATGCCCCATTCTTTTCGATTCAACTGATCCTTTTTGTTTTTTGCCATGTGATGGGTGACCCAATTTCACCATATTTGTTTCTTTTGTGCGTAGAGGGGCATTGTTGAGAAGTTAGAACATGGGCTTTATTGATCGTGGTATTCGTGTCTGTACAAGATCTACGTGGCTAACAAGCGCGCGACGTGGATGGCACCGCAGGATTGGGGGTCTTCTTCTATAGATATGATGGGCGACTTTCTCCCGCAAGAGGGCGCTTCTTATTAGTGGAATCCGGGAAAATATAGGAAGCAGGAAGGTGAGCCATAAGCACTCTCAGGTAACATTTTCTAAAATTCGACGTGCACTAGCCGTTTCCAGTCTAGTAAGAGTTCTCTTAACGCCCTTGTGGTTAGTAGATTCCCGCGGATGGTAGGTCATGTGTGCCACTTACCGCTTCATCCCAATGCCTTTATTATTATTATTAGACAAGGAATCGTGGCAGAGCTTTTGCAGGTGGTTTTCTCGGAGAATCTGACTCTGTTTTTATGCGCCAGAAATTAGTGAATCGGGGTAAGTACCATAATTTTTGAAGGTCTATAAAACTTGCAAACACTATTTCCCTCCGCGAAGGGCCTTTCTTTTACTTTTATGTTGAGTCACCACCTTCTATCTTTATGCACCATTAATAGAGCATAGTTGTCATTCTTAGTATAATGTGCATTGTCCCAAAGTTTTCATTGATTGATTCATATTATTGGTTTCACTTGTTCTCAAATTATTTGTATCTAGTCGCCCTCTTAAACTTGAAGATGTCCTATGCATTTATGTTTTGCTCTCCATGAAGGACAAGCTGAAAACCATTTGTATGTTTTTCCTTATGATTTGAACACACGTTTGACTTTCATTGTTTCATTTTCATGATCTTTTGTTTTTGTTCATTTGCATCTTTATAACATGGTTGCTATGTTTTTATTGTCAAGATTATATCTTTCATGCCCATGTTATAAGTTCTTTTGATCCCAGCTCACAATGCTTACATATATGATCAAGATTGTGTAGGTGCATGTCACCTCAAAAATTATTTCTTTTGTTATCACTTACCTACTCGAGGATGAGCAGGAGTTAAGCTTGGGGATGCTTGATACGTCTCCAACGTATCTATAATTTTTGATGCTCCATGCATGTTTTTACACCATTTGCCTAATGTTTCGTTACACTTCGTAGCACTTTTATGCATTTTCTGAAACTAACCTACTAACAAGTTGCCACAGTGTCAGTTCCCTGTTTTCTGCTATTTTTGTGTTTCAGAAAAGCTACACAGGAAATATTCTCGGAATTGGACGAAACAAAAGACAAACATCCAGAAATCCACTGAAGCTTCCAGAGAACCGAAGAGGAGATGGAGTGGGGCCATGAGGGCCCCACACACCAGGGCGGCGCAGCCCAGCCCCTGGCCGCACCCCCTATGTGTGAGACCACCTCGGTCCACTTCTGACGATGCCCCTTCGCCTATAAAGACCCCCCGACGGGAAAAACCTAAGACCCCGATCAATTTTCCAGAACACATCGCGATCCACCGCCGCCGTCGACCCGAAGATCGGGAGGGTCCAAAAGCTCTTCCCGGCACCCTGCCGGAGAGGGGAATCGCCACCGGAGGTCTTCTTCATTTCCATGCTTGCCTCTGGAGCGATGAGTGAGTAGTCTACCTTGGACTATGGGTCCATAGCAGTAGCTAGATGGTTGTCTTCTCCACCATGTGCTTCATGTTTAGATCTCATGAGCTGCCCTACATGATTGAGATCACCGTTATGTAATTCTACATGTTGTGTTTGTTGGGATTCGATGAATATTGGTGTTATGATTGAGTTCCTATACTGAAATATATCTTATGTTATCTCTATGTTGTTTATGATCTTGCATGCTCTCCGTTGTTAGTAGCTATCTTGGCCGAGTAGTTGCTAGTAACTCCAAGAGGGGATATTTATGCTCGATAGTTGGGTTTATGCCTCTATTTAATCTGGGGGAGTGACAGAAACCTCTAAGGTTGTAGATGTGTTGTTGCCACTAGGGAGAAAACAACATTCATATGCTCGAGGGCATATGCTTTGTTTACATTACACACTTTGCTTAATGAAATTATCTGTTGTTCGCAACCTAATACTCATGGGGTGTTCGGATGATATCTCTGTGAGTGGATTATTAGTCATAGATGCAGTTGGATGGCGGTCTATGTATTTTGTTGTAATGCCCAGAGTAAATCGCATAGTGATCTTCTTGACATATCACGTTATCTTTATTCTATCAATTGCCCAACTGTAATTTGTTTACCCAGCATGTGTTATTTATCTTATGGAGAGACACCACTAGTGAACTATGGACCCCGGTCCTATTTCCATCATATTGCTATTACCTGTTTACTTTACTCGCACTATTTACTTTACTCGCATACTTCTACTATTTTCCACTCGATACGCTCATACCCTTTGTTTCAAGCAAACCGGTGAGATTGACAACCTCATCGTAAGTTAGGAACAAAGTACTTGGTTGTGTTGTGTGCAGGTTCCACGTTGCTGCTCGCAAAGCAAAGCTTGGACGAGGCGCCATATAAATTGTCCGGAGCTGTCGCGAAGCTTGCAAGCATCACCTTCAGTCGTATTGGCTTTTTCTTCTTCGATCGATAAACCTTGGTTTCTAACTGAGAGAAAAACTTGCTGATGTGCTCATCACACCTTCCGCTTGGGGTTCCCAACTGACTGGTTATAATCATCATCATCAACTACACACCAGCCATCACCTACACAAGGAAGCCTTCACTGCCCAGTACTATGCACAGACCCCGGTAAGTTCTTCTCCAACATGCATACTTGCTCCTTCTCTATGCCAAGATACTATGTGTGCGATGTATGTGATACTATGCATGTGAGTGTGGTGTATATGATAACATGATGCACAGTTTTATTATATTTGAATTACTGCTAAATTACCCGCTAAATAACCTGCTAAATTGTGCTGGAAATGAAAAATCAAAAAAATACGCCAGGAACTATGCCGACGACAATGCCGTCGGGTTTGGCCTGCCAAAATGACCAAATGGCAGGGCCTAACCCAACGGCATTGCCGTCGGCATAGGGTCCTGCAAAAAAAATCCCAAAAATTGTACCGTCTTGCTGCCTCGCTGGGCGAGGCTAAGCCGATGGCATTGTCGTCGGCGTAGCTATTGCACGCCGTTAGATGGCGGTGGGTCCTGCCAAGGCTGACCTGACGGTATTGTCCACCCGATGGCGTGATGACGGCCGTCGGCGCGGCATCTGACCCAACGGCTAGGGCTGACCCGATGGCCACGAGCCCTAGCCCGACACCTGAGTACGCCGATGGGGCTACACCGATGATACGTCTCAAACGTATCTATAATTTTTGATGCTCCATGCTTGTTTTAAACCAATTGCTTTGTGTTTTGTTTACACTTCGTGGCATTTTTATGCATTTTCTGGAACTAACCTATTAACAAGATTCCATAGTGTCAGTTCCTATTTTCTACTGTTTTTGTGTTTCAGAAAAGTTACACGGGAAATATTCTCGGAATTGGACGAAACAAAGCCCAAAGTTCCTATATTTCTCGACACGAGATGGAGTCCAAAGGAGACTCGGAAGGGAGCCAGGGGCTGGCCACACCATAGGGAGGCGCGAGTCCACCCCTGGTCGTGGAACCAGGTGGTGTGGGCCACCCGGGTGCCCTCTGACATCGCCCCTCCGCCTATATAAAGCCTCCGACGCGAAAACCCTAATCAATTAGCGTTTTCCCAGATAAAGTTCTGTAGCGCCGCCACCGTCGAAGACCAATTTCGGGGGACAGAAGTCTCTGTTCTGGCACCCTGCCAAGACGGGGAATTGCCCCCGGAGCCATCTCCATCGACTCCACTGCCATCTCCATCGACTTCACCGCCATCTCCATCGACGTTGCTGTCTCCCATGATGAGGAGGGAGTAGTTCTCCCCCGGGGCTGAGGGCTCTACCGGTAGCTATGTTGTTCACCTCTCTCTCCCATGATGTGATCTATATGTGATCATGAGCTTTGTATCTAGTTGAATTGGTAGATGTTGTTCTTCATATATTATGCTACTCCAGTGCTTTATTGTTGTAATCTCTGGAGACACCTTGTACCATGATGTGAAGGTGACAGTGTGCGCATTATGTGTGTCTCTTTGGCTAATGTCTCTATGAATTGTTGGTGTTTGTTGGAACCATCTAGTGCGCTTAAGGTGATAGTGTGGGGCAATCTAGTTTGGGGAAATGCGAACTTTGAGGAGTGCTTCGTAGGCCTACACATGATTAGTGTTCGTTATCCATCGGAGAATAGTTTAGAATAGCATAGTGAAGATAGATATTTATATGTTCAATTATGTTATCTTTGTTGAGAGTGTCCACTAGTGAAAGTATGATCCTAGGCCTTGTTTCTAAGCATTGAAACACCGTTTACATTCAGTTCTGTTACATGTTTGCTCGCAGCGATATTTATTTCAGATTGCATTTACTACTTATAATCATCCATAGTACTTGTATTTCACTATCTCTTCACTGAATTAGTGCACCTATACATCTAAAAAGTGTATTGGGTGTGTTGGGGACACAAGAGACTTCTTGTATCTTAATTGCAGGGTTGCTTGAGAGGGATGCCTTTGACCTCTTCCTCCCTGAGTTCGATAAACCTTGGGTGATCAACTTAAGGGAAACTTGCTGCTGTTCTACAAAACTCTGCAGTTGGAGGCCCAACACTATCTACAAGAATAGAAGCGTTCGTAGACATCAAGCTCTTTTCTGGCACCGTTGCCGGGGAGGTAAGGTAAAAGGTACTCACATCCATCTTCTAGTACTGTTGCTGGTGTGTGGGTACTCGAAGTTATTTCCTTTAGATTCTGCAATTATATCTTTTTGTTTCTTGTTTTTATTTTCACTAGTTAGGCTTAATGGAAAACAACAACAAAATTAGAGAGCTTTATAGTATTTATATTGAGTTAGGGCATGAAGTGTTTGAAGAGAAAATTTAAAAACCTATGGAGCTTTGTTTGCGTGCTAATAGCAATGTTATTATTATAAATTCTTTGAACACCATTATTGCTAATGCTATGGAAAAGTCTAAGCTTGGGGAAGCTAGTTTTGATGAGCATGATATTATTAGTCCCCCAAGCACGGAGGAAAAAGTTCACTTTGATGATACTATGCCTCCGATATATAATGATTACAATGATGAGTATGATATTTTCAGTCCACCTATATTGAGGAGAAAATAAGGTATGATTACAATATGCCTCATATATTCGATGATTATGGTGATGAGATTAACATTGATAGCTATGTTGTTGAATTTGCTCCTACTACAATTACTAAGAATGGCTATGTTTATGTGGGAAGTATTAATTCTTTTATGCATGTGGCTCAATATAAGAATGTTTTATGTGATAGTTATATTGTTAGTTCTATTCATGATGCTACTAAAAGTTATTATGAGAGAGGGAAACATGGTTTTATGCATCTCAATAATATTAAGTTTCCCCTCTTTATGTTGAAATTCTTGAAGTTGCACTTGTTTTGCTTTCCTATGCTTGTTGCTTTGTTCTTTCATGACTTGTTTCTTTACAAGACTCTTTTTTATAGGAAGTGGTTTAGATTTAAATTTGTTTCGTATTTTCTTTTTGATGCTCTCTTTTGTTTCAAGCTCTTTTATGGCGCTTACATGAGCATCCTTTAAATCACTGCACCTAGCTCAAAGGCGTTAAAGAAAATCACTCTTGGGAGATAACACAATGTTTTCCTTTCAGTACTTTTTCTTTTTGTTGAGTCTTCGAAGTTATTAGTACTGTAATGACCTCTCCTTATCATTTTTATTTCATTTTTGTGCCAAGAAGAACCTCTAATTGGAGGAAGGTAAGATTTGGGGAAGTTGCTGTCCTGAAACAAATTTCTGCGCTATACCGTAAAAATTCATGAAAATTCCCAGAACGTTATTTTGATCTGTCATTTCTTGTGCACATGACCCAGATTGTTATCTGATACGTCTCCAACGTATCTATAATTTTTGATGCTCTATGCTTGTTTTTACACCATTTGTCTATTGTTTCGTTACACTTAATGGCACTTTTATGCATTTTCCGGAACTAACCTATTAACGAGTTGCCACAGTGCCAGTTTCCTGTTTTATGTTGTTTTTGTGTTTCAGAGTGATACATAGGAAATATTCTCGGAATTGGACGAAACAAGTTCCTGAAGTCTTATTTTACCCGGAAGCTTCCAGAGATCAGAAGAAGAGTCAGAGGGGGGCCACCAGGGCCCCACACGCAGGGGCGGCGCGGCCAGGCCCCTGGCTGCGCGGGCCCCGCGTGAGGGCGCCTGGCTCCCCCTCTGACATCGCCCCTTCGCCTATAAAGACCCCCCGACGGAAAAAACCTAAGTACCCAATCAATTTTCCAGAACACATCGCGATCCGCCGCCGCCGTCGACCCGAAGATTGGGAGGGTCCAGAAGCTCTTCCCGGCACCCTGCCGGAGAGGGGAATCGCCACCGGAGGTCTTCTTCATCGCCATGCTTGCCTCCGGAGCGATGAGTGAGTAGTCTACCTTGGACTATGGGTCCATAGCAGTAGCTAGATGGTTGTCTTCTCCACCATGTGCTTCATGTTTAGATCTCATGAGCTGCCCTACATGATTGAGATCACCGTTATGTAATTCTACATGTTTGGTTTATTGGGATCCGATGAATATTGGTGTTTATGATTAAGTTGCTGTACTAAATATTATCTTTTGTTATCTCTATGTTGTTTATGATCTTGCATGCTCTCCGTTGTTAGTAGCTATCTTGGCCGAGTAGTTGCTAGTGACTCCAAGAGGGGGTATTTATGCTCGATAGTGGGTTCATGCCTCTATTTCACCTGGGGGAGTGACAGAAACCTCTAAGGTGGTAGGTGTGCTGTTGCTACTAGGGAGAAAACAACATTCATATGCTCAAGGGCATATGCTTTGTTTACATTACACACTTTGCTTAATGCAATTATCTGTTGTTCGCAACTTAATACTACTGGGGTGTTCGGATTGATATCCCCGGGAGTGGATTATTAGTCATAGATGCAGTTGGATGGCGGTCTATGTATTTTGTTGTAATGCCCAAAGTAAATCTCATAGTGATCTTCTTGACATATCACGTTTATCTTTATTCTATCAATTGCCCAACTGTAATTTGTTTACCCAGCATGTGTTATTTATCTTATGGAGAGACACCACTAGTGAACTGTGGACCCCGATCCTATTTACATCATATTGCTATCACCTGTTTACTTTACTCGCACTATTTACTTTACTCGTACTGTTTACTTTACTCGCATACTATATTGTTTTCCACTCGATACGCTCATAACCTTTGTTTCAAGCAAGCCGGTGAGATTGACAACCTCATCGTAAGTTGGGGACAAAGTATTTGTTTGTGTGTGTGCAGGTTCCGCATCACCTTCAGTCGTTTGTCTCTCCTCTCCTGATCGATATTAAACCTTGGTTTCTTAATTGAGGGAAAACTAGCTGCTATACTCATCATACCTTCCTCTTGGGGTTCCCAACGGGCTGGTTATTCACCACGCACAAGGACAATCTGCTCCCACATCAACCGGTAGCAGCTTCTTTTCTGGCGCCGTTGCCGGGGAGGAAGAGAAGACTTCTGCGAGGGGAGTTTTTCGCGCACACATCCTTTACTTTGTTTTATTGGTTTGCTTTACTTTATTTATTTTACCTGCATTGCTTTTATCAAAAACCCAAAAAAAAAAATTAGAATCCTTGGTAGTTGTTTTTACTTATCTGCTTTTAGTTTTGTTAAAATGAGTAATCCTGAAGTAGAAGTTCGTAGTTTTAAGCAACAAGGGGGAGAAAGTTTAAAAGTTGCTTGGTATAGTATTAACAATGCTCATCATAGGTGTACCAAAAAGCACTCTACCACGATCCTCCTTAGAAATTTTTATGTTGGTATATCCAGTTGGAATAGGTATGTTCTTGATACTCTTACAGGAGGTAATTTTCTAGGTACTCCCGCTGGAGAAGCATGCACTATAATTGAAAGTTTAGTGGGAATACCACCTATTCATGTTGCTAAAACTGAGACCACCCTGGAGGAGCTGGTAGAAAAGCTCAGCTCTTTAGAGAAAAGTTTGCCAAGTATCCTAGAAAATGCTAGCCGCGTTAGTGAATTAATAGAAAACATGGGTAAGAGAATTACCATTTTAGAGGCTAGCACTACTCATGACAATCAAAACTTAAGGATTGGTAAACTAGAGGAGTCTATGGAAACTCTTAGCTTAATCTTCTCTTCTCTTAAATTTAAGAAAGAGAAAGTGTTTGTTGGAAAAGAGCAAAAATTTATGTATGTTCCCAAGGTTTCTGCGCTTAAATCTCAACATGTTCTTAAAATTGGTAAGACTCTTAGTTCCACTAAGAGTGACTTGTAGGTTGAATCATCTTCGGGAACCTTCAAAGAGCCTACTGAGGTAACTAGCACTTCATCACTTGATATTACTTGATTCGCAATTTTCTGCGCCTAGCTCAAAGGCGTTAAAGAAAAGCACTCTTGGGAGATAACCCAATGTTTTCTTTTCAGTACTTTTTATTTTATTTGAGTCTTGGAAGTCATTACTACTGTAATGACCGCTCCTTATCTTGTTTATTTCGTTTTTGTGCCAAGAGAAGCCTCTAATTTGAGTGAGGTAAAGATTTGGGGATGTTGCTGTCCTGAAACTGTTTTCGGTGCTGCACCGTAAAAATTCGTGAAAATTCTCTGTATATCTTTTGGACCTGAAATTTCTTGTGCATATGCCCCAGGTTATATCCAAACTTTTGTTAGTTGAACACTTTTTGATTTGAGCAACAGAAAATCCCTCAAAAATTCGACCTTTGTCAGCTGTTCAGTTTTGACAGATTTCTGCCAATATTTGTGTTTGCCACTTTATCGCTTTCTTTTGAGTTCTTTTGATCACGGAACTTTTGGGGAGGTTGATATAGTAGTATTTGCTATATATGTGGTGGTTTTGAGTTGAAACCTGAAGCAAATAGAGGTTGATTATATGTTATGCTTACACTAATGTTGCTAATAGAATTGTGTTTAGTTTTGTATGAAGGAAGTTTTCAAGTGTAGGGATTGGAGAATGATGAGATGAGTTGAAGAATGGACAAAAGCTCAAGCTTGGGGATGCCCATGCATCACCCCAAGAAATATCCAAGAAGTACAAGCGTCAAAGCTTGGGGATGCCCCCGAGGCACCCCTTCTTCATCGGCAAAAATCAGGTCACCTTTCAAAACACTATATTTTTATTGCTTCATGCACTATGTGTTTTTCTTGGAGCGTCAGTTGTTTTAGTTTTCTTAGTTGGTTTAGTTTGTTTGTTTGCTGCAATAAATGGTTGGACCTCAACAAATTTCTTCTAGAGGAGATGTACTCGTTTTCATTTGCCAAGAACGCTTTAGTTTTCACTCTTATTAAAAATCGAGCGTTCTTCTTTTTCTGCTACTGCTTTTGGTTTTCGTTTTCGCCTTGATATGCATTCATACCTTGTCATATCTTTTCATCAAGGTGTATTTTTTCCTCTGATCTTTATTGGTTTTCATCAAAAGAGGTGTTTATAAAAATTTCAAATGGTGTTGGAAAAGAGAAAAAGCTTTGTGCAAAATAGTGGTACAAGAAGGAGCTTGTGTAGACTGCGGCTTAGGCTTTTTCATGTCATGATTGATGTCTTTTTGATAGTATGCTTAGTGGTTTTGCTGTAGCATGACTTGTCTCAAATAACTGAGATTGCTTAATGAGCCTTTGAAAAAATCATGCGTTGTTTTTATTGTATGGAAGCATTATTTTGGTTTTCTCCTTGATGCTTTATTTGGGTTGACTTGGCGCATGCTCACACATGTTAGACTCTTACAAAGTCGCCAATAGCCTTCATGATCATTTAGCTTTTGACTTTTGATGCCATCTTATGCTTCTTTTAATGTTGCTTTGTCGCTTTGCATGATTATGGCCATTATTGCTCTCTTAGTTGGTCGCTCCCAGTCTTTTGCTAGCCCTCGCCTTGTACTGAGTATGAGCTCTACTCGTGCATCCAACTCCTAAAAGCCAAGTTTTCCAAAGTGTCCACCATACATACCTACTAGCAATTTGCTATTCCAAGTAAATTTGACTTGCTTTTATTTTCTCTTCAAATTAAACTCTTACCAGTGTTATGCGAAATTCGGTCAGTAAAGCTCTCACGAACCGGAAGGCACACTTTACTTTTTCCTGTTCTTAAAAATTTGACATTGTGGTCTCTTATGTTGAGTTGTTATGCTTGCAAGTTGTAAGTTGGATTCTAGCCCATCCATGCTGTCATGGGGCAAGCTTTCAACATTGCACTTCTTATTTGAGTTGATATCGTGATCTTTTGTCTATGGATGCCCGCGGTGTGAAATGAATTGGGAATCTTGTGGGGATCATGGAGTTTGTATATGTGTTAGGGAAACGCCGGGCCGCCAATCTAAGCCATGCATAATTCATGGTGGAAATTTGCAGCATACCCATGGTGAACATTCGACGATGCATCTCACAATAAAAAGCTAAACAAAAGGCAAATAAAAGAGATGTCGAGGTGTTCATTGTCTGCTTGTCCTGTCATTTTGGTGTGGGCTTGTTCCATGTCATCGGGCACGGAGGTACCCCATTGGCGGTTCTCAATGATATGCATATACTTACAATGACAAGAGCCTTGCTTGGGACTCTAAGTAAAGTAGCATGAGGTTTGGGTACTCGTATTCACGGGGCACGAGGTCTTCAACTTATGATTTGTCAAGCATATGCATCATAATTGTTCTCGCATTAACTTTAACCATTCAAGATGCTTATGATGGGGGCAATGAGAGCTCAAAGCCGGTAAGTACCATAATTTTTGAAGGTTATAAAACTTGCAATCACTGCTTCCCTCTGCGAAGGGCCTTTCTTTTCCTTTTATCTTGAGTCACCACCTTCTTTCTTTATGCACCATTAAGAGAGCATAGTTGTCATTCTTAGTGTGATATGCATTGTCCCAAAGTTCATTGATTGATTCATATTGTTGGTTTCACTTGTTCTTAAATTATTTGTATCTAGTCGCCCTCTTAAACTTGAAGGTGTCCTATGCATTTATGTTTTGCTCTCTTTGAAGGACAAGCTGAAAACCATTTGTATGTTTTTCCTTATGATTTGAACACACGTTTGACTTTCATTGTTTCATTTTCATGATCTTTTGTTTGTGTTCATTTGCATGTTTAAAACATGGTTGCTAAGTTCTTATTATCATGATTATATCTTCATGCCGATGTTTTAAGTTCTTATGATCCCAGCTCACAAATGCTTACATATATGATCAAGATTGTGTAGGTGCATGTCACCTCAAAAATTATTCTTTTGTTATCACTTACCTACTCGAGGACGAGCATGAGTTAAGCTTGGGGATGCTTGATACGTCTCCAACGTATCTATAATTTTTGATGCTCCATGCTTGTTTTTACACCATTTGTCTATTGTTTCGTTACACTTAGTGGCACTTTTATGCATTTTCCGGAACTAACCTATTAACGAGTTGCCATAGTGCCAGTTTCCTGTTTTCTGCTGTTTTTGTGTTTCAGAGTGATACACAGGAAATATTCTCGAAATTGGACAAAACAAGTTCCTGAAGTCTTATTTTACCCGGAAGCTTCCAGAGATCCGAAAAAGAGTCGGAGGGGGGCCACCAGGGCCCCACACGCAGAGGCGGCGCGGCCAGGCCCCTGGCCGCGCGGGCCCCGCATGAGGGCGCCTGGCTCCCCCTCTGACATCGCCCCTTCGCCTATAAAGACCCCCCGACGGAAAAAACCTAAGTACCCGATCAATTTTCCAGAACACATCGTGATCAGCCGCCGCCGTCGACCCAAAGATCGGGAGGGTCCAGAAGCTCTTCCCGGCACCCTACCGGAGAGGGGAATCGCCACCGGAGGTCTTCTTCATCGCCATGCTTGCCTTCGAAGCGATGAGTGAGTAGTCTACCTTGGACTATGGGTCCATAGTAGTAGCTAGATGGTTGTCTTCTCCACCATGTGCTTCATGTTTAGATCTCATGAGCTGCCCTACACGATTGAGATCACCGTTATGTAATTCTACATGTTTGGTTTGTTGGGATCCGATGAATATTGGTGTTTATGATTAAGTTGCTGTACTAAATATTATCTTTTGTTATCTCTATGTTGTTTATGATCTTGCATGCTCTCCGTTGTTAGTAGCTATCTTGGCCGAGTAGTTGCTAGTGACTCCAAGAGGGGTATTTATGCTCGATAGTGGGTTCATGCCTCTATTTCACCTGGGGGAGTGACAGAAACCTCTAAGGTGGTAGATGTGCTGTTGCTACTAGGGAGAAAACAACATTCATATGCTCAAGGGCATATGCTTTGTTTACATTACACACTTTGCTTAATGCAATTATCTGTTGTTCGCAACTTAATACTACTGGGGTGTTCGGATTGATATCCCCAGGAGTGGATTATTAGTCATAGATGCAGTTGGATGGCGGTCTATGTATTTTGTTGTAATGCCCAAAGTAAATCTCATAGTGATCTTCTTGACATATCACGTTTATCTTTATTCTATCAATTGCCCAACTGTAATTTGTTTACCCAGCATGTGTTATTTATCTTATGGAGAGACACCACTAGTGAACTGTGGACCCCGGTCCTATTTACATCATATTGCTATCACCTGTTTACTTTACTCGCACTGTTTACTTTACTCGTACTGTTTACTTTACTCGCATACTATATTGTTTTCCACTCGATACGCTCATAACCTTTGTTTCAAGCAAACCGGTGAGACTGACAACCTCATCGTAAGTTGGGAATAAAGTATTTGTTTGTGTGTGTGCAGGTTCCGCATCACCTTCAGTCGTTTGTCTCTCCTCTCCTGATCGATATTAAACCTTGGTTTCTTAACTGAGGGAAAACTAGCTGCTATACTCATCATACCTTCCTCTTGGGGTTCCCAACGGGCTGGGTATTCACCACGCACAAGGACAATCTGCTCCCACATCAACCGGTAGCATTATCTAACTTTCATTAGTTTTGCACTTTTAGATTTGAGCAACAGAATATTTTCAAAAAAAATTGATCTTTGCCAGCTGTTCTATTTTGACAGATTTCTGCCACTATTTGCATTTGCCTCGTGATCTCTTTCTTTTTGAGTTATTTTGATCACGGAACTTTTTGAGGAAGTTTCTACAGTAGCTTATGTGTTAATATGTGTTTTACTTGAGTTGAAGCTGAACCAAGTGTGGATTTACTATCTTGCATAAACTAATGTTGCTAATAAGAATTGTGTGAAGTTTTGTATGAAGGAAGTTTTCAAGTGTAGGGAAAGGAGAATGATGAGATGAGATGAAGTATGGACAAAAGCTCAAGCTTGGGGATGCCCATGTCACCCCAAGAAATATCCAAGAAGTACAAGCGTCAAAGCTTGGCGATGCCCCCATGGCACCCCTTCTTCATCAACAAAAATATCAAGTCATCTTTCAAGACACTATGTTTTTATTGCTTCATATGCTATGTGTTTTCCTTGGAGCGTCTTTATTTTTGCTTTCAGTTTTCTTTTGTTTTGTTTGCTGCAATAAATGGTTGGACCCCAACATGTTTCTTTTGGAGAAGACACACTCCGTTTTCATTGCCTAGAACACTCTAGTTTTCACTCTTATCGTTCAACGATTGTTCTCTTTTTCTAGTACCGCGTTTAGCTTTTATTTTTCGCCTTTGTTTTTGTCCAGAACTTGTTAGTTATTTGTAGCTAGGTGTGTTTAGACCTCTTGTCTTTGTTGGTTTTCATCTTTGGTAGTTGTTTCAAAAAGGTTGATTGGTGTTGCAAAAGAGTAAACCGTTTTATGCTTATAGTGATGCAAAAAGGGAGCTTGTTAAGACTGTTGCTTAGACTTTATCATGTCATGCTTGATATTATTTCGATTATATACTTAGTAGTTGTTGTTGTAGCATGACTTGTCTCAAATAACTGAGAGTGCTTAATGTGCCTTTAAAAGAATCATGTGTTGTTTTTATCTTATAGAAGCATATTTTTGTGGTATTCTCCTTTGATGCTTTATTTGGGTTGACTTGGCACATGTTTACACCATGTTTGACTTTGACCAGTTGCCTCAAGCCTCTATGATCATTTGGTTTTTGACTTGTGATGCCACTTTATGCTTTGGTTAATAATGTTTTGTCGCTATGCATGATTATGGCCATTATTGCTCTCTTAGTTGGTCGCTCTCAGTCTTTTGCTAGCCTTCACCTGTACTGAGAGGGAATACTTCTTGTGCATCCAACTCCCAACAACCAAAGTTTTTCCAAACAGTCCACTACAAACTCCTATGCATGGTATTTAAAGCCATTCCAAGTAAATTTTCATGTGCTACCTTTTCAAAAAGCTTCAAAAACTTCTCATTTTGTGACACTATTTTCAGCTCATGAGGACGTAGTGGTCGGATTTGCTATCTTCCATATTGTAACCTCTTAATAAAAATAAAAAGAAAAGAAAAAAAGGCACTCCTCCATGGTATGTGAAAGTTGGTGGGCACCCGAAGGATTCGGTTAGCCATGGTTTGTGAAAACAAAAGTGGGGAGGAGTGCTAAATTTTATAAAAGAGCATGTACATGCCAAATTCTCTCAACTTGTTTAGTATGGAAGATAGCAAGAACCCCATTGCCAGTTGTTGACAAGAACAACCACCTATCAAAACAATTTTTATCTCTGTTTTACAAATAAAAAGCTCTAGCACATGTTAAATCCCTGCTTCCCTCTGCGAAGGGCCTTTCTTTTACTTTTATGTTGAGTCTTCATCTTGTACCTTTAGGCACCGATTAAGAGAGCATAATTGTCATTCTGAGTATAATGTGCATGGTCCCAAAATTTATTATTGATTGATTCATAATTATGGTATTGCTTGTTCTCAAATTATTTGTATCTAGTCACCCTCTTGAACTTGAAGGTGTCCTTGATATGTCTCAAACGTATCTATAATTTTTGATACTCCATGATTGTTTATACACCATTTGCTTTGTGTTTTGTTACATTTCATGGCGTTTTATGCATTTTCTAAAACTAACCTATTAACGAGATGCCACAGTGCCAGTTCCCTATTTTCTGCTGTTTTTGTGTTTCAGAAAAGCTACACATGAAATATTCTCGGAATTGGATGAAAAAAAGGCAAACTTGCTATTTTTTCTGAAGCGTCACGAAGTCCGAAGATGAGACGAAGGGGGGCCAGAGGCCAGGCTCACCCTAGGGCGGCGCGGCCCGGCCCTTGGCTGCGCCACCAGGGGGTGAGACCACATGGTCCACCTTCTTACGTCGCCCTTCCGCCTATATATTCCCCTCGATGGGAAAAACCTAAAGACCCGATCAATTTTCCTTGAAACATACTGCAAGCCGCCACCGTCGTCGATGCGAGATCGGGAGGGTCCAGAAGCTCTTCCCGCCCCCCTGTCGGAGAGGGGAATCACCGCCGGAGGCCTTCTTCACCACCATGGTGGCCTCTGAAGTGATGTGTGAGTAGTCTACCTTGGACTACGGGTCCATAGCAGTAGCTAGATGGTCGTCTCCTCCACCATGTGCTTCATGTTTAGATCTTGTGAGCTGCCTATCATGATCAAGATCATCTTTGTGTAATTCTACATGTTGTGTTTGTTGAGATCCGATAAGTATTGGTACTATGTCAAGTTGATGTGCTAAATTATTATCTTTATGTTATCTCTATGTTATTTATGATCTTGCATGCTCTCCGTTGCTAGTAGATATCTTGGCCGAGTAGATGCTAGTGACTCCAAGAGGGACTATTTATGCTCGATAGTTGGGTTCATGCCTCTAGTAATCTGGGGGAGTGACAGAAACCTCTAAGGTTGTAGATGTGTTATTGCCACTAGGGAGAAAACAACATTCTTGTGTCCAAGGACATTTGCTTTGTTTACTTTACGCACTTTGCTTAATGCAGTTATCCGTTGTTCGCAACTTAATACCCGATGGTTGCTCGGACGACATCCAGAGGGTGGATTATTAGTTATAGATGCAGTTGGATTACGGTCTATATATTTTGTCGTAATTCCCAGAGTGAATCTCATAGTGATCCTCATGATATAGTACGCTATCTTTATTCTATCAATTGCCCAACTGTAATTTTTTTACCCAGCATGTTATTATTTATCTTATGGAGAGACACCACTAGTGAACTATGGACCCCGGTCCTATTTCCTTTACATTGCTATTACTATTTACTATTTAATTATTTATTTACATTCTTGCATACTATTACCTTTTACCACTCGATACGCTTAATCCTTTGTTTACAACAAACCGGTGAGATTGACAACCTCATCGTAAGTTGGGGCAAAGTTCTTGGTTGTGTTGTGTGTAGGTTCCATGTTGCTGCTGGTGAAAAGCTACACGCCAACAAGCAGTTGTCTGGCGCCCTTGTCCAGAGTGTCGCAAAGCTAGCGAGCATCAACCTTCTGAAGTTTGGCTTTCTCCTACTGGTTCGATTAAACCTTGGTTTCACAACTGAGGGAAACTTGCTGCTGTGCTCCTCATACCTTCCTCTTGGGGTTCCCAACTGGTGCTTAACTCGCACTATCAAGCATTTTCTAGCGCCGTTGCCAGAGAGAAAGAAGATTTCTGCAAGGGGAGTCTCTCACGCTCAATCTTTTACTTTGTTATTTGTTTTGCTTTTCTTTTTTTTTTGCTTGCATTGTTTTATCAAAAATACAAAAAAATTTATTTCCTTTGATAGTTTGCATTCCGTTACTTTTACCTTTAGTTCATTATGTTGTTCCCTAAGTATGCTTTGGAGGACCTCTCAGTAGGTAGTGGTTCTATCATTGGGAAAGGTAACATCGAGGAGTTCTTTAATCATGTTAGTATGCATAAAGATGTTGAGGATAGATCTTTAGCTGAGCTTGCTCCTAGATATGAAGTTGCTGCTGCTTATTTAGTTCACATGTTGGAGGCTAGGTTTGTTAACCTTAATCCTTTTATGCAACAAATGTTTATTAAGCTTCATGATATCGAAGACTCCAAAAAGAAAGATTTTATTTTGGAGACTTTGCGTAGCAAATTTAGAGATGTTGTTATGGAAGCTAGGAAAGTTTTTGAGCGTTTTTGAGCATTTTAATATGCTTGGCTCATGTGTAGAGGTTGTTGGTACAAACAATGAAGAAATCAAAGTACCAATACCTTGCAAACTCTTAGGATTGCATGAATCTTTGGAAAAGAATTTTGATTGGATTTGTCCTGAAAACCCTTTTGATGAAAGGAGTGAACCAAAGAGTGTTCACAAGGGATCTTCAAAACTCATTTGAATGCAATTCAATTTATTGTTGAAAGGAGTTCTGCAATTGATCTTAATGCTTCATCGCTTGATAATACTTGATTTCCACTTTCTATGCCTAGCTCAAAGGCGTTAAAGAAAAGCACTCTTGGGAGATAACCCATTATTTTCTTTTCAGTACTTTTTCTTTTATTTGAGTCTTGAAAGTTATTACTACTGTAATGAACGCTCCTTATCATTTTTATTTCGTTGTTGTGCCAAGAAGAACCTCTAATTTGAGGGAGGTAAGATTTGGGGAAGTTGTTGTCCTGAAACAGATTTCGGTGCTACACCGTAAAAATTCGTGAAAATTATCAGAATATCTTTTTGATCTGCGATTTCTTTTGCATATGCCCCAGTAGGGATGGCAATGGGTACCTGTCACCCGTGTACCCGCCGGGTAAATACCCATTAGACGTACGGGTATGGGACAAAAAAAACTCATGGTTATACAAATGGGAAAATATATACCCATCGGGTAGAGCGGGTATGGGTATGGGATCGTAAAACCCATGCCCGTATACCCAGATACCCATCTAATAGTCTGACATGTGGGCCTCTGGAGTATCAACGTACTAAATTAATACGGTGCTATTATGCGCAAGTGTGGTTATTTATGAGAATGTGTTGTTGTTCACAAGTATGTGTTGTCGCTTATAATGTGTTGTTATTAAATTATGGTTATATATTGTTTATGACTATTTTTTTGCTCAAATTGATGTGTTGTAAATGCGGGTATTTTTACCCGCGGGTACCTATTTACCCTGGCGAGTGACGGGTATGGGAAAATTTCGTACCCGTTGACAGGTATGGGTATGAGTGATGGGTAAGATCAAGGGAGATGGGTACGGATATGGGGTGGTTCCACCCGCACCCATACCCTGCGGGTGCCATCCCTATGCCCCAGGTTATTTCCAAACTTTCATTAGTTTTGCACTTTTCGATTTGAGCAACAGAAGGTCCTCGAAAAAAATCGATCTTTGTCAACTGTTCTGTTTTGACAGATTTCTGCCACTATTTGTGTTTGCCTCTCGATCGCTTTCTTTTTGAGTTCTTTTGATCACGTGACTTTTGAGGAAGTTGCTACAGTAGTATATGCTTTATATGTGGTGTTTTTGAGTTTGAAAATGAACCAAAAGGGTTGATTTAATATTATGCTTATGTTAACGTTGCTAATAGAATTATGTGAAGTTTTGTATGAAGGAAGTTTTCAAGTGTAGGGAATAGAGAGTGATGAGATGAGATGAAGTATGGACAAAAGCTCAAGCTTGGGGATGCCCATGTCACCCCAAGAAATTTCCAAGAGGAACAAGCGTCAAAGCTTGGGGATGCCCCCGAGGCACCCCTTCTTCATCGGTAAAAATCAGATCACCTTTCAACACACTATATTTTTATTGCTTCATATTCTATGCGTTTTTCTTGGAGCGTCTTTACTTTAGCTTTCAGTTTTCTTTTGTTTTGTTTGCTGCAATAAATGGTTGGACCCCAACAAATTTCTTTTGGATAAGACGCACTCCGTTTTTCATTTGCCAAGAATGCTCTATTTTTCACTCTTATCGTTCAACGAGTGTTCTCTTTTTCTAGAACTACGTTTAGCTTTCGTTTTTCGCCTTGATTTTTGTTCAGATCTTGTTATATCTTTGCATCAAGGTGTATTTAGACCACTGGTCTATGCTAGTTTTCATCAAAAGAGTTGTCTCAAAAATGTTTGAATGGTGTTGGAAAAGAGAAAAAAGTTTTATGCAAAAAGTGGTACAAAAAGGAGCAGGAGTTAAGCTTGGGGATGCTTGATACGTCTCAAACGTATCAATAATTTTTGATAATCCATGCTTGTTTATACACCATTTGCTTTGTGTTTTGTTACACTTCGTGACGTTTTTATGCATTTTCTGGAACTAACCTATTAACGAGATGCCACAGTGCCAATTCCCTGTTTTCTGCTATTTTTGTGTTTCAGAAAAGCTACACAGGAAATATTATTGGAATTGGACGAAACAAAAGCCAAACTTGCTATTTTTCCCGAAGCGTCACGAAGTCTGAAGATGAGATGGAGGGGGGCCAGAGGCCAGGCTCACCCTAGGGCGGCGCGGCCCAGCCCCTAGCCGCGCCACCAGGGGGTGAGACCGCATGGTCCACCTTCTAGTGCCGCCCTTCCACCTATATATTTCCCTCGATGGAAAAAACCTAAAGGACGGATCCATTTTCCTCGAAACATACTGCAAGCCACCGCCTTCATTGATGCCAGATCGGGAGGGTCCAGAAGCTCTTCCCGGCACCCTGCCGGAGAGGGGAATCACCGGTAGAGGCCTTCTTCACCACCATGGTCGCCTCCGAAGTGATGTATGAGTAGCCTACCTTGGACTACGGGTCCATAGCAGTAGCTAGATGGTCATCTCCTCCACCATGTGCTTCATGTTTAGATCTTGTGAGCTGCCTATCATGATCAAGATCATCTTTGTGTAATTCTACATGTTGTGTTTGTTTTCATCCAATGAGTATTGGTACTATGTCAAGTTGATGTGCTGAATTATTATCTTTATGTTATCTCTATGTTGTTTATGATATTGCATGCTCTCCGTTGCTAGTAGATATCTTGACCAAGTAGATGCTAGTGACTCCAAGAGGGAGTATTTATGCTCGATAGTTGGGTTCATGCCTCTAGTAATCTGGGGGACTGACAGAAACCTCAAAGGTTGTAGATGTGCTGTTGCCACTAGGGAGAAAACAACATTCTTGTGTCCAAGAACATTTTCTTTGTTTACTTTACACACTTTGCTTAATGTAGTTATCTATTGTTCGCAACTTAATACCCGATGGTTGCTTGGACGACATTCGGAGGGTGGATTTTTAGTCATAGATGCAGTTGGATTACGGTCTATGTATTTCGTTGTAATACCCAGAGTGAATCTCATAGTGATCCTCATGACATATGTACGCTATCTTTATTCTATCAATTGCCCAACTGTAATTTGTTTACCCAGCATGTTCTTATTTATCTTATGGAGAGACACCACTAGTAAAATGTGGACCCTGGTCCAATTTCCTTTATATTCATATTACTATTTACTATTTACTTATTTATTAACATTTTTGCATACTATTACCTTTTACCACTCGATACGCTTAATCCTTTGTTTACAGCAAACCGGTGAGATTGACAACCTCACGTAAGTTGGGGCAAAGTTCTTGGTTGTGTTGTGTGCAGGTTCCATGCTGCTGCTGGTGAAAAGCTACACGCCGACAAGCAGTTGTCTGGCGCCCTTGTCCGGAGTGTCACGAAGCTAGCGAGCATCAACCTTCTGAAGTTTGGCTTTCTCCTACTGGTCCGATTAAACCTTGGTTTCACAACTGAGGGAAACTTGCTTCTGTGCTCCTCATACCTTCGTCTTGGGGTTCCCACGTGGTGCTTAACACGCACTATCAGTCCTATGCATTTATGTTTTGCTACTCCATGAGGGACAAGCTGAATACCACTTTGCTATGTTTTCTATATGCTTCAAATAAACATACACCTTTCAACGCATTATTACTCATGATCTTTTGTTTGTGTTTCTTTTCATGTTGTAACATGGTTGCTAAGTTCTATGGTTAGAATTATATCTCTTATGCCCACGTTTAGAGTACTTTGATCTCAGCATGCAATGCTTTACCTTAAGTTGATCAAGATTGTGTTGGTGCATGTCACCTTAAAAATTATTGTTTTGTTATCACTTACCTACTCGAGGACGAGCAGGAGTTAAGCTTGGGGATACTTGATACGTCTCGAACGTATCTATAATTTTTGATGCTCCATGCTTGTTTTACACCAATTCCTTTGTGTTTTGTTTACACTTTGTGGCATTTTTATGCATTTTTCGGAACTAACCTATTAACAAGATGCCACAGTGCCAGTTCCTATTTTCAGCTGTTTTTGTGTTTCAAAAAAGTTACACAGGAAACATTCTCGGAATTGGACGAAACAAAGCCCGAAGTTCCTATTTTTTCCGACACGAGACGGAGTCCAAAGGAGACTCAGAGGGGAGCCAGGGGCTGGCCACACCATAGGGTGGCGCGGGTCCACCCCTATCCACGCCACCAGGTGGTGTGGGCCACCCTGGTGCCCTCTAATATCGCCCCTTCGCATATATAAAGCCTCCGACACGAAAACCCTAAATCAATTGGCATTTTCCCAGATAAAGTTTCGCAGCGCCGCCGCTGTCGAAGATCAATTTCGGGAGACAGAAGTCTCTGTTCCAGCACCCTGCCGGGATGGGGAATTACCCCCGGAGCCATCTCCATCGACTCCATCGACTCCACCGGCATCTCCATCGACGTTGTTGTCTCCTATGATGAGGAGGGAGTAGTTCTCCCCCGAGTCTGAGGGCTCTACCGGTAGCTATGTGGTTCACCTCTCTCTCCCATGATGTGATCTATATGTGATCATGAGCTTTGTATCTAGTTGAACTAGTCATTAGCCCATGCACCTGCACGATCTAGTGTTCGAAATACGTGAATATTTATACACATAATGATCTACATATTCTTGTATGAGAATTAATTTTCACATATTTGAATACATTAAAATATCCAGAAATATATATTTGAATATCAGAACACTTAATATAGTAAATAACGTGAGTCATAAGGCAAAAATGTGTATATTGTTTCCGCCTGCTCTTGATTTGGCAACATGAAATTTGTAGGGCATAGTCTAAAATTTAGCTTTTGAAGTATTGAGAATATAATTATTGAATCTGATTTAGCGGCCTTATGAGAATCCTAAATGCATCCATTTTGTTGTAAAGGTAATTTAAAAGATTGATCAATTATGGAGATTAAACATGATATTATATGAATGATATAATAATAATTTATATTGCTAATTATTCAACAAATATTTCTCATCTTAGCCACCAAGATCAATATGTAGGAGATAGCTGTTAGGAAATATTATATTTTTCATGCAAATTTTATAGTTGAGTCATGGATTCAAAGATATGATATGGTATTATTTTTGTTGAATAAACTATCACAGGGTGATGCCTCTAATTTTCTATATATAATAGTAATATTTGGTTTCATGTTCTACACCAAGAAGATAATTAAATATGTCTATAGAAAGAAACGATCAACCTTTTGCTTTTATACCATAAATTTTCTCTTAACTGTAGATTACAAAGTTACCGTATTTTGTAGCAAGAATATATGTAAATATGTTGAACACATCTGTATGTGTATGCGATTTTTTTACAGCTAAATATACGTCATGTATTTATAATATATGGCTCTATGGAGTCCTAGCGCCAAAATTTTACATGTCTAGTGAGAGAGTTTCTTGATATTTATTCTCATAATAATGGAATTTCTAGCTGTTTTCAGTTCAGAATTACGAAATCCTGAAAACAACTTTCTTTATCGGCTATAACTTCTTAAGTAGGTAGTCAATACAATTCAAGAAATTGACCATGCATGACTGATTAAACATGCATTTGCGTATACAAACAAATAGTATATGTATGTAAGGTCAGGCCTAAAGATATTACACTACGTGATTAGAAATCAATAACGTGAGATATAATGCATAAATCTTAAAGTAATGGTAATGGATACATAAACCTGGCATAGACGGTGCGGGTCGAAGTAACCAACATCATATGACATCATTGAATTCACCGCCAGCGTGATTGCACGGAAAGAACCGATCTAATCCTGTATTGCAATGTGATAAGAAATTCCAAGCTGAGGACATTGAAAACTTTATTACACAATTCCATCGGTGAGATGCTAGATTGGATGGTAGCCTTCGATCTGCAGCATATACCATGGTGAAGGCAAGAAATTGAGGATGACATGGTGAAGGGACGCGATGGATAAGTATCACCGACAAACTCTATTCGGCAGCTGCCACGGCCCACGAGAGAGTCCGTCCTTTCGCAAGGCGGAGATATACCATGCCCTAGGTATTATGTACATCTAACGGTTAGATATAACAAAGAGATAGATCTAATGGTTAAGGTATTTGTTTTCTTCAGAATTAACATGGTGGCTTGTATGGTGCCTCCAATTAGTAAATATAAGATATAAGATATAAGATTGGTAGATGTTGTTCTTCATATATTACACTACTTCAGTGCTTTATTATTGTAATCTCTGAAGATACCTTATACCGTGATGTGAAGGTGACAGTGTGCGCATTATGTGTGTCTTTTTGGCTAATGTCTCTATGAACTGTTGGTGTTTGTTGGAACCATCTAGTACGCTCAAGGTGATAGTGTGGTCAATCTAGTTTGGGGAAATACGAATTTTAAGGAGTGCTTCGTAGCCCTACACATGATTAGTGTCCGTTATCCATCGGAGAATAGTTTAGAATAGCATAGTGAAGATAAATATTTATGTGTTCAATTAGGTTATCTTTGTTGAGAGTGTCCACTAGTGAAAGTATGATCCCTAGGTCTTGTTTCTAAGCATTGAAATAACGTTTACATTTAGTTCTGTTACATATTTGCTCGCAGCGATATTTATTTCAGATTATATTTACTACTTATAATCATCCATATTACTTGTATTTCACTATCTCTTCACCGAATTAGTGCACATATACATCTGACAAGTGTATTGGGTGTGTTGGGGACACAAGAGACTTCTTGTATCTTAATTACAGGGTTGCTTGAGAGGGATACCTTTGACCTCTTCCTCCTTGAGTTCGATAAACCTTGGGTGATTCGCTTAAGGGAAACTTGCTGTTATTCTAAAAACCTCTGCACTTGAAGGCTCAACATTGTCTACAAGAATAGAAGCGTTCGTAAACATCAGCCGATGACTACCGTCGGGTTAGCCTGGCCCGACGGCCACCTTTGGCCACTGACCCGACGGCTGGCGGCCATCGGCGCAGCCTTTTGCTTATGTAGTGCTGTCTCTTAGAGGATTTAATGGAGAAGGGAAAGAGAAGAAGAACTGAAACCATAGTACCATTTACAACATCCGTGAAGGGCCCAGGCTGTGCATGGTCTATGCTACTTGAGTCTGAGAGTGGAAGATTGAAAAACAAATATATGAGCCGGTGGGCAATCAGAACACGAGAAAGAAATGACGGTGCATGGGGGAGGTGAATCGATGGATGACTTTTAATAATGATCGGTTAGAAGAAAATAGTGTGATAATTTCTTGCTACAAAAATAAAAAGAGGAAATTTGTTGTATTCATGACAATGACCGTGCTTCCTTGGGTCTATGCCCCACACTCTTGTAAAATGTCGTCGTTGTTAGGCAGTCTATCCTTTTAGCCACCTCAAGTCCGCTCAGCCCCACCTTAGCAATGTGCATCAAGCCCTTTGATTAATCACATGCATGCCTTTGTTTGGTCTGCGTCACTTTTTCAGAATGGTAATTTACTTCCGAGCGAAGAGAGGGCTTTCGGCATCCAAATGCTAGCAAGATGGCAATGGGTAGAGTATAGACAGGATAGAGCAATATCATACCTATACCCATATAATCGATGGGTATAAAATTCTATCCATACCCATGAGTATAAAACTTTACCCGTGCCCATACTCAGCGGATACCCGTACCCGTTGCGTACCCAATGGTAGATCAAATACTATACAAGTTATTTACTATTTTATTTTTATCGATAGTACATTGGAGGCAAAAACGCAGGATTTTAATCTCCTTAATTTGTGGAGACGTGTGGATTACGATCAATGCTTAATTACTAGAGTAATTTGGCTGTGGGACATCTAACTCTTTAATTAGACCGCTATGGACCAATGCTACGGGATACTCTAGATCTACATGTTAGTATAAATGTGTAGGGTATGGGTATACCTGCGGTAGAAATCTATATCCATGCCCTACCCATAACTTAACGGGTAGAGTATGGGTACTACATATGGGTATAAAACTGTGCCCATACCCTGCTTATATAGGTACGGTATCCGCGGGTACCCGTACACGTGGGTAAAATTGCCATCCTTAGCTAGTCTCGTTCTAGGAACTGATCCGGAACATCAAGGACGATGGTGGATGGCGGACGAAGAAGCATCACGGCGGCGGCATGCACATGTTTTTCAATGACGAGCCCCACGTCGACGAGGAGGAAGATGAGGAGGACGACAAAAGGGAAGGCGAGGAGGGTGAGTTTTTTTTTGCGCTTTTGTTTTACGTTTCGATGCTGCTATTTTGCGGCCTTTCGTGAGATCATGACCCGGCCCATTAGTGCCATATAGCCGAAGGCCCAAACTTGATGTTCTGTTCTGACATTGGACTCCGCTAAAAAAAATGTTCTGACGTTGCACTGGGGTCTTTGCTAAAAAAAGAATTGGACTCTGGTCGAATCAAGAGCGTTTTTTTAGGCATCTAAAATGTCATGTTTGACATAACACTTAATGCTCGTACATCTTGCTTCTTGTTTGTTCATTAAAGATTCATGTAAAGACCTCCTTTTTGGATAAATCATTTCATTCCCAAAACCAATTGCAGATTATCTGTGTACTGGACTGGTATTGAACTAGTTTCACGCCATTTATCATATTGTTTACCTATATAGCTTTCTAATGCGTCGTTTGGTCATTTTCCACTTTTTAGACTTTATCAACTACGATGGACCCAACATTCCTACCGATGATGCCGGCAGGGGATCCAGATCAGGCATTCTATCCCTAAGAGGGATGGAGAGGAGGATATTGAAAGAAAATTACGCGAGAGATATGCGGGATCTACTGATATTGAGTATGGAGAGGGATCTGCTGATGTGGAGCAGCAAGCTGTCTTCCCATCAGTGAAAGATCCGAAGCTCTGGATGGTGAAATTTGACAAAAACATTATTATCAGGAGTGAACTTACGAACAAATAAAAGATTACGTGTGATAGAGGGAACTTGAAGAACATTTGTGATGTGTAATTGTTACAAGTATGAGTAAGAAGAGATGTCTGACTAATATGAGATATGCATACATGATCCAATGGCGGTGTATACCTTGTTGTGGCCATGATAGGGTCCCCGAGCAGCAAGCTTGTCAGCCTGGCTCATAAGGTGATCAATGGCCCCTGTATCCAAGTAACAGGAAGCATCAACAGGATAGGAGGGAAGATGTCCCTGAGTGGCAAGGGCAACTTGACGCTTGCCTTTGCAACTGTTACCGAGTGTAGAACGATAGAGAGGGAGGTATGGCAGAATAAGGTGGATGTATTATTGAGCCTCTCAGGGCGAGTATATATAGGCGTACAAGGAGTACATTTGGAGTAGAAGACAAGTAATATTTCTACCTAACCTATCCTAATATGTTGGCTGTGTGTATCGATTGATGCAGAGGCCGGGGTTATGCTCCCCATTTTGAAAAAACCTATCCTAATACATTACCGATAATATCTCTAACACCCCCCGTAGTCGTAGCGGTAGTGATGTAAACAACTATAGCGTCGCGGACAGTCAGATTGGAGAGAAACTGAAGGCATAGAAACCAACGGGCTGACACCCCCCCCCACAGTCAGAGTAGGAGCGTCATGGACGAACTTGCGTCGCAAATGCTTGGACTATAGAGGAAGCCGAGGAGGGCTCATGCGAGGTGATAGCCCTTGTGCTAATGTCGAGGTAGTCGAGAGCGGTGGGTGCTACAACCTTGGTCAAGGTAGCCTTGCAAGGGAACACCTTGGTTGATGTCGTGGTCGGGGTTGCCGGTGTCAATGTAGCCTCACTTGAAGCAATGGGCGCAACAGAGTGCCATGGATTCGTGGGCGCGTGAGGGTGCGCGTGATGAAGACGTGGACTCGATCGGGGCAGACGACGACGATCTTGTCAAAAACGGCATATGCGAGGCGCCACACCGGAGTTGCCAAGTTCGGGGACATGTCGAGGAAGAAGGCATGCGGCGGTGTTGCCAGTAGCGAGCATGCGTAGAATGGGACCAGTATGAACTTCACGCCATGTCAGAGATACTAGCAGAGGAGGCTCTAGAACAGTGGCGGGACGTAGAGCGGCGAAGAGAGGTGTCGATGCGGTCTGCGGTTGTTGGAGTAGACTGGTCAAGGACAAGGCGATGACGCTGGTGACGAAGTCATAGTGGACGGAGATGACGGTGTAGGTGACGGGAACATCGATGGACAAAAGTGGCCATGCACGTAACTTGTAGAGGCGCGGCGGAGACACTCAAAGTAGGCGAGGAAGAATCTGGCGGCATGACGAAGACCTTGCACGGATGTGGCGATCCGCATCGTGGAAGGCGGCACGGCGGAAGCCTGGGACGTTGGTGCACGGGGACGGCGAAGATGATCGCGTACAGGACACTACACCCCAAAGGGGCGCCGTAGATGCAGGGCGCGAGTCGATAAAGCATGCTTAGGAAGGCGCATTGGAAGCTGGTGGCGTGGACCAAAGGCGGCGGCGCTATGGCCCGAAGGGGCGACACAACGGCAACCTAATGCTCGAACGGTGGTAGGCACATGCTCGGGGACGTGCTTGGCAAATACGCACACGGGATTGGTTGATCAGACCGACGGGTGCACGTACGTGCCATGGCATGGACGATGATGCATGTACGTGCCATGGCATCGATGTCGGTGAAGTCCCGGGCGATAATGATGAAGAAGGACCGGCGAAGATGATGAGCCGGCTGGTACGGAGTTGGTGCCGTTGTCGGAGGAGAGGTGCAGGATGATGGCGGTGGTGGGTGACTCAATCTGATTTAAGATCGATAAACCATAAAAGAAAACGCCGGTCAAGCGATCGGCCGTAAAAAAGGCTGTAGGGCAGCTGATCAACCGATCGGCGGATGAACCCTAGTACGGGCAGCGCGGTCCCTGGTGGAGATCATGGAGATTGACCTTCCTGGGGGTGACGCGATGCAGAAGCATGGGCAGTGGCTAGGTCAAGGATCGTGCCGCTCTGATACCATGTAGAATGATAGAGAGGAAGGTATGGCAGAAGATGGTGGATATATTATTGAGCCTCTCAGGGCGAGTATATATAGGTGTACAAGGAGTAGACTTAGAATAGAAGACAAGTAATATCTCTACCTAACCTATCCTAATATGTAGCCAACAATATCTCTAATACCAAGCCCCAAAAAATCATACTTGACGCAACGATGGCAGTGTGATACAAGATGCCCCTTAAGACCACAAAGTTAGCAACGGTTGCAGAGTGCCGCATACATGAGAGCAAGCCCATGAACATCATCGCGTGGTGAAGCGCGTGACTTGGTGTTGGGCGCCAGTGGGGGTGCCGGAGGTACGACAGCTGGTATGTATAGCTCAGGCGTAGCAGCATGGGACTCAAGAGCAGTAGGAGGGAGCGCATGCTCATGTGCAGTAGTACATGCCACCTGCCACAAAGGGCATCATCGGGGAAGCAGGACAGAGCGCCATGAAGGGCGACACGACAGGTTGTGGTGGCTGCTTCGCTGGCCTCGAGCCGGGGTTGTAGTAGTGATGGCTGATACGTCTCAAACGTATCTATAATTTTTGATGCTCCATGCTTTTTTATACACCATTTGCTTTGTGTTTTGTTACACTTCATGGCGTTTTTATGCATTTTTCGGAAATAACCTATTAACGAGATGCCACAGTGCCAGTTCCCTGTTTTCTGCTATTTTTGTGTTTCAGACAAGTTATGCAGGAAATATTCTCGGAATTGGATGAAACAAAAGCTGAAGTTCCTATTTTTCCTGACACGAGACGTAGTCCAAAGCAGAGACGGAGGGGAGCCAGGGGCTGGCCGCACCATGCCATGGCACGGGCCACCCCCAGGCCACGCCAGGATATGGTGTGGACCCCTGGTCCACCCCCTGACATCGCCCTTCCACCTATATATTCTCCTCAATGAGAAAACCCTAAGCCCGATCAATTTTCCAGAAAACATACTGCAAGCCGCCGCCATCGTCGACGCGAGATCGGGAGGGTCCGGAAGCTCTTCCCGGCACCCTACTGGAGAGGGAAATCACCACCAGAGGCCTTCTTTATCACCATGCCTGCCTTTGGAGTGATGTATGAGTAGTCTACCTTGGACTACGGGTACATAGCAATAGCTAGATGGATGTCTTCTCCTCCATGTGCTTCATGTTTAGATCTTGTGAGCTGCCTATCATGATCAAGATCATCGTTATGTAATTCTACATGTTGTGTTTGTTGGGATCCGATAAATATTGAGTACTATGTCAAGTTGATTTGTGATTTATTATCTCTATGTTATTTATGATCTTGCATGCTCTCCATTGCTAGTAGATATCTTGGCCGAGTAGATGCTAGTGACTCCAAGAGGGAGTATTTATGCTCGATAGTGGGTTCATGCCTCTGGTAACATGGGGGAGTGAAAACAACCTCTAAAGTTGTAGATGTGCTATTGCTACTAGGGAGAAAACAACAATCTTATATCCAAGGACATTTGTATTGTTTACTTTACACACTTTGCTTAAGGCGATAATCTGTTGCTTGCAACTTAATACCCAACGGTTGTTCGGATGATATCTGACAGGTGGGTTATTAGTCATAGATGCAGTTGGATTACAGTCTATGTATTATGTTGTAATGCCCAAGTGAATCTCATAGTGATCCTCATGACATGTACATGCATTGTTTGCATTCTTTATTCTGTCAATTGCCCAACTGTAATTTGTTTACCCAGCATGTTATTTATCTTTATGGAGAGACACCTCTAGTGAACTGTGGACCCCGGTCCATTCTTTTATATTCATATTACTGTTTACTATTTACAAGCATTATTTACTTTCTCGCAAACAACTATCTTTTACCACACGATATGTTTAATCCTTTGTTTAAAGCAAACCGGTGAGATTGACAACCTCACTGTAAGTTGGAGCAAAGTACTTTGGTTGTGTTGTGTGCAGGTTCCACGTTGCTGTTGGGGCAAAGCTATGCCCCAGATAAGGCGCCATATATAAATTGTCTGGAGCTGTCGCTAAGCCAGGTAGCATCAACCTTCGGAAGTTGGTTCTTTCTCCTACTGGTTCGATAAACCTTGGTTTCGTACTGAGGGAAGACTTGCTGTTGTGCTCATCATACATTCCTCTTGGGGTTCCCAACTGGGTGCCTACCACGCACCATCAAGCAAATTTTTCTGGCGCCGTTGCCGGGGAGAAAGAGCATTTCTGCAAGGGGAGTCTCTCACTTTTAATCTTTTTACTTTGTTATTGTTTTGCTTATTTTCTTTACTTTATTTTTGCTTGCATCTTTTATCAAAAATACAAAAAATAGTTCCTTTATAGTTGTTATTTTTTGCTTGCCTGCTTTTAGTCTTGCTAGAATGAGTACTCCTGAGAACACCAAGTTGTGTGATTTTACTAGCACCAATAACAATGATTTTATCTGCACTCATATTGCGCCACCTCCTCCTGAGGCAAATTTTTATGAGATTAAACCTGCTTTGTTGAATCTTGTTATGAAAGAGCAATTTTCTGGTGCTAGTACTGATGATGCTGCAGCTCATCTCAATAATTTTGTTGAGCTATGTGAGATGCAAAAGTATAAGGATGTAGATTGTGATATTATTAAGCTTAAGCTGTTTCCTTTCTCTTTAAGAGGAAGAGCTAAGGATTGGTTGCTATCTTTGCCTAGAAATAGTATTGATTCTTGGGTTAAGTGTAAGGATGCTTTTATTGGAAAATATTATCCTCCTGCTAAGATTATATCTTTGAGAAGTGATATTATGAAGTTTAGACAGTTTGATAATGAACATGTTGCTCAAGCTTGGGAAAGAATGAAATCTTTGATAAAGAATTGTCCCACTCATGGATTGACTACTTGGATGATTATCCAAATGTTTTATGCAGGATTAAATTTTTCTTCAAGAAATCTCTTGGATTCAGCTGCTGGAGGTACCTTTATGTCCATCACCTTGGGCGCCGCAACGAAGCTTCTTGATAATATGATGGTAAATTATTCTAAGTGGCACACCAAGAGAGCTCCACAAGGTAAGAAGGTAAATTCTGTTGAAGAAACCTCTTCCTTGAGTGATAAGATTGATACCATTATGCATATGCTTGCTAATGATAGAGCTCATATTGATCCTAATAATGTTCCTTTAGCCTATTTGGTTGCTCAAGAAGAGCATGTTGATGTAAACTTCATTAGAAATAATAATTTCAACAATAGTGCTTATAGAACAATTTTGCTAGCAACAATTATAGGCCGTATCCTTCTACCAATGGTAATGGTTATGACAACTCTTATGGTAATTCCTCCAACAACACTAGGGGCGCGCCCTCTGATCTTGAAGTCATGCTCAAAGACTTCATTAGTAAACAAACTGCTTTTAATAAGTCTGTTGAGGAAAAGTTGGGTAAAATTGATGTTCTTGCTTCTAAAGTTGATAGCCTTGCTCTTGATGTTGAACTTCTGAAACTAAAAGTTTTGCCTCATTGATGTCTATGCACGCGTCTGTTCTTGTAGATAGTTATGGGCCTCCAAGTGCAGAGGTTTGTAGAGCAGCAGCAAGTTTCCCTTAAGTGGATCACCCAAGGTTTATCAAACTCAGGGAGGAGGAGGTCAAAGCTATCCCTCTCAAGCAACCATGCAATTATGATACAGAAAGTCTCTTGTGTCCCCAACACACCCAATACACTTGTCAGATGTATAGGTGCACTAGTTCAGCAAAGAGATAGTGAAATACAAGTAGTAGTGATGATTATAAGTAGTAAATGTAATATGAAATAAGTATCATTGTGAGCAAACATGTAAAAAAACTGATTGTAAACGGTGTGCAAAGCTTGAAAACAAGGCCTAGGGATCATACTTTCACTAGTGGACACACTCTCAACAAATGTAACATAATTGAACCAATAGATACTATAATCAATATGCAACTCAAAACAATTCACCAGTGGAAAACGAACACTAATCATGCGTAGGGCTACAAAGCACTCCTCAAAGTCCGTATGTACCCAAACTAGATTGTCCCACACTGTCACCATGAACGCACTAGATGGTTCCAACAAACACCAACAATTCATAGAGACATTAACCAAAAAGACACACATGATGCGCACACTGTCACCGTCACACCATGATACAAGGTATCTCCGGAGTTTACAAATATAAAGCACGGGAGTAGAATAATATCTGAATAATAACATCTACCAATTCAACTAGATACAAAGCTCACGATCACATAAAGATCACATCATGGGAGAGAGAGGTGAACCACATAGCTACCGGTAGAACCCTCAGCCCCGGGGGAGAACTACTCCCTCCTCATCATAGGAGATAGCAAGGTTGATGGAGATGGCGGTGAGGTCGATGGAGACGGCAGAGACGGTGATGGAGACCGATGGACATGGCTCCGGGGGCACTTCCCCGTCCCGGCAGGGTGCCAGAATAGAAACTTTTGTCCCCCGAAATTCGTCGGCGATGGCGGCGGAGCTGTGGAACTGTTCTGGGAAAAACATTGATTCCTCTAGGGTTTTCTGTTGGGAGGCTTCTTATAGGCGAAGGGGTGTCGTCAGAGGTGGACCAGGGTGGCCTCACAATGGGTGGGCACGGCCAGGGGCTGGGCCACGCCCCCCTGTTGTGTGGCCAGCCTCTGGCCCCTCTCCGGCTCCAGTTTGGTCCTCGTCCTTCGTCCAAGTAAAATAGGAGTTTCTGAACTTGTTTCGTCCAATTCCGAGAATATTTCCTATGTAGCTTTTCTGAAACACAAAAATAGCAAAAAACAGGGAACTAGCACTGTGGCATCTTGTTAGTAGGTTAGTTCAGGAAATCGCATAAAAACGCCACGAAGTGTAACGAAACACAAGGCAAATGGTGTAAAAACAAGCATGGAGCATCAAAAATTATAGATACGTTTGAGACGTATCAAGCATCCCCAAGCTTAACTCCTGCTCGTCCTCGAGTAGGTAAGTGATAACAAAAGAATAATTTTTTAGGTGACATGCACCATCACAATCTTGATCATCTAAGTAAGCATTGAGTGCTGGGATCAAAAGAACTTAAAACATGGGCATGAAGATATAATCTTGACAATAAGAAACTTAGCAACCATGTTATAACATGAAGAAGAACACAAATGAAAGATCATGAAAATGAAACAATGAAAGTCACATGTGTGTTTCAACCATATGGAAAAACATAGCAAATGGTTTTCAGCTTGTCCCTCATGGAATAGCAAAACATAAATGCATAGGACACCTTCAAGTTTAAGAGGGCGACTAGATACAAATAATTTAAGAACAAGTGAAACCATAATCATGAATCAATCAATAATAAACTTTGGGACTATGCACATTATACTCAGAATGACAACTATGCTCTCTTAGACGGTGCATAAAGGTAGAAGGTGGAGACTCAACATAAAAGTAAAAGAAAGACCCTTCGCAAAGGGAAGCAGTGATTAAACATGTGCTAGAGCTTTTCATTTGTAAAACAGAGAGATAAAAATTTGGTTTTGAGAGGTGGTTGTCTTTGTCAACGACTGGCAATGGGGTTCTTACTATCTTCCATATAAAAAGTAAGCAAGTTTTTGAGAGAGATTGGCACTTTTTGTGCTCTTTTATAAAGCTTGGCACTCCTCCCCACCTTTTTTCTTTCACAAACCATGGCTAACCGATTCTATCGGGTGCCCACCAACATTCACATACCATGGAGGAGTGCCTTTTTTTCTTTATTTTTTCTTTTTTCTTTTTCTTTTCTTTTTGGAATAAGATAATATAGAAGATAGCAAATCCGACCACTACGTCCCCATGAGCTAAAAATAGTGTCACAAAACGAGAAGTGTTTTGAAGGTTTTTTTGAAAGGTAGCACATGAAAATTTACTTGGAATGGCTTGCAAATACCATGCATAGGAGTTTATAGTGGACACATTGGAATACTTGGTTTTTGGGAGTTGGATGCACGAGTAGAGCTCATACTCAGTACAAAGTGAGGGCTAGCAAAAGACTGGGAGCGACCAACTAAGAGAGCAATAACAGCCATAATCATGCATAGCGACAAAACATCATTGAAAGAAGCGTAAAGTGGTATCACAAGTCAAAAACCAAATGATCATAGAGGCTATAGGAGACTTATTTTGTAGTCAACGTGTGTAAGCATGTGCCAAGTCAACCCAAATAAAGCATCAAAGGAGAAAACAAAAAAAATGCTTCCATATAATAAAAATAACACATGATTTTTTCAAAGGCTCATTAAGCAATCTCAGTCATTTGATACAAGTCATGCTACAGCAAAAATCACTAAGGATACTATCAAAATGACATCAAGCATGGCATGAAAAAGTCTAAGCCGCAGTCTAAACAAGCTCCTTTTTGTACCACTTTTTTGCATGAAACTTTTTCTCTTTTCCAACACCATTCAAATCTTTTCGAAACAACTCTTTTGATGAAAACAAACATAGACCAGAGGTCCAAATACACCTTGATGCAAAGATATAACAAGATCTGAACAGAAATCAAGGCGAAAAACAAAAGCTAAATGCAGTAGCAGAAAAAGAGAACACTCGTTGAACGATAAGAGTGAAAACTAGAGTGTTCTTGGCAATGCAAAACGGAGCAAGTCTCTCTCCAAAACAAACATAATGTGATCCAACATTTATTGCAGCAAGCAAAACAAAAGGAAAACTGAAAGCAAAAAGAACTGACGCTCCAAGAAAAACGCAGAGTGCATGAAGCAATAAAAATATAATGTCTTGAAAGGTGACCTGATTTTTGCCGATGAAGAAGGGGTGCCTCGGGGGCATCCCCAAGCTTTGACGCTTGTACCTCTTGGATATTTCTTGGGGTGCGTGGGAATCCCCAAGCTTGAGCTTTTGTCCATTCTTCAACTCATCTCATCATTCTCCAATCCCTACACTTGAAAACTTCCTTCATACAAAACTCAACACAATTCTATTAGCAATGTTAGCATAAACATAATAGTAGATCAACCCTTTTTGTTCAGGTTTCAACTCAAAACCACCACATATAAAACATATACCACTGTAGCAACTTCTCCAAAAGTTCCATGATCAAAAGAACTCAAAAAGAAAGCGATCGAGAGGCAAACACAAATAGTGGCAGAAATCTGTCAAAACAGAACAGCTGACAAAGGTCGATTTTTTCGAGGAATTTCTGTTGCTCATATCGAAAAGTGTAAAACTAATGAAAGTTTGGAAATAACCTGGGCCATATGCACAAGAAATCGCAGGTCAAAAAGATATTCAGAGAATTTTCATGAATTTTTACGGTGCAACACCGAAATCTGTTTCAGGACAGCAACTTCCCCAAATCTTACCTCACTCAAATTAGAGGTTTCTCTTGGCACAACAACGAAATAAAAAATGATAAGGAGTGGTTATTACAGTAGTAATAACTTCCAAAACTCAAATAAAAGAAAAAGTACTGAAAATAAAACATTGGGTTATCTCCCAAGAGTGCTTTTCTTTAACGCCTTTGAGCTAGGCGCAGTAGTTTCAGAAAATGCTCACATAGGCGCCCAAAAAGAACTTAAGGAAAAGGTGCCATAAAGGAACTTCAAGCAAGAGAGAGCATCAAAAAGCAAATGTGAAACACATTTAAATCTAAACCACTTCCTATGCACAGGAATCTTGTAAGAAAATGAATCAATGAGGCACATAGTAACAAGCATGGTTAGATAAAACAAGTGCAACTTCAAGATTTGCAACATAAGGAGGGGAAACTTAATATTGTTAAGATCCATCAAACCATGTTTCCCTCTCTCATAGTAACTTTCAGTAGCATCATGAATAGAATTAACAATATAACTATCACATAAAGCATCCCTATCATGAGCCATATGCATAAAAGAATTAATACTCCCCACATGAACAATCGTAGTAGGACCAGATTCAACAGAATAATTATTCTCATCACCATAATCATCAAAAACAGGAGGCATATTATAATCATAACTAATTTTCTCCTCAAAAGTAGGTGAACTGAAAATATTATACTCATCATCATAACCATTATAAACTAGAGGTTTAGTATCATCATAAGCGAGAGAACAGCTATTTTGCAAAGCATATTCATCAAACATATCATCATAAGAAGGAACATGGATAGTACTAATGGTACAACAATTATTAGCCTTAGAATTGGTACCAAAAAGATTTTCAATATCAAAAGTAGAGTGCTTTTCCCAATCATGATCACTAACATAGGTAACAGGCATAGGAACATCATCAAGATCGGGATTATCATAATCTATAATAGGAGCAACATGCTTAGGGGAAGATACCGTTTCCTCTCGCCTTTTACTCCTCCTCTTCTTCTTCTTCTTCTTACTCTTCTTACTCTCTTCTTCAGGAGGGAGAGGCTTGAAAGGCATCTTCTCCACATAATCTGGTTTACTGACAGAAACAACATAAGAAAATTTGGAGGATTCCTCCTCTCTATTAATAAGATAGAAACATCTATTAGTCCTGTCATAGCTTGGCAAAACATCATGTTTTATAATATTTTGTATGTAAGTATTTGCGAGGCAATCTTTAACACAATAGAGATGACAACCACGAAGGGTGCTATTAATATCAACAACACTCATATCAACCAAATAAATCTTTCTAGATATCTCTTCACACCCCAAAAACAAAGTAAGCTCATCATGCTGATTGAGAGTAATCTTGTCATCACAATACAAATTTACAGTACTCATTCGATTAAAAGAGTCACGATATTGGCTTGAACATTGAAAATTAAAATGACCCGTGTCATCGCAAAGTTCGCAAAGAAATGGATAAAGCTCACAAACCTTTTCACCAAGCTCATCTAGAGCCTTGAGCCACATTCGGGTTTCTTCATTCCCGTGGGTGATACAATAATCTTCCTTGTTGTGACTCTGTTCACAAGGTCTATGTACTCCACAAAAATTAACATGCTTATAGGAAGTAGTACTTTCAGAAATTTCAGCATGTTTATTGCAATCATCAATAACAATATCACTTTCTATGCAAGTGTCCTTAAAAGGTTCATGATACACGTCCCCATTACCTTCAGGAACATTAATATGAGAAGCAAAGGCTTTAAAGCAATCAACCATAATTCGAGGATCGAGCCCATATTTAGCACTAAGCTCTTGAAAATTAGCAGTTTTAGCGAAAGACTTAATGCAATCGTATTCATAATTCATACCTGATCCTTTACCTTTGTCGCTATCCCAATCTTCAATATTGTTTTGAATTGCTTCAAGCAGATCCCACTTGACATCAACATCCTTCCTTGTGAAAGACCCATCCAAGCATGCATCTAGATAGTCCTTGTAATATCCTGAAAGCCTTGCATAAAAATTATCAATAACAATATTACGGGGAAGATCATGAATAGGACATTTGAGCATTACTGACTTCAATCTTCCCCACGCTTGGGCAATGCTTTCTCCCTCATGCGGATGAAAATTATAAATATAAATCCTATCTTTATAAACCTCACTAGAAGGATAGAATTTAGAATAAAAGAGAGGTACAATTTCCTCCCAATCAATAGGTCGGCCATCCTTCAGTGTTTTATACCATTCTGCAGCTCTGCCCTTCAGTGATAAAGAGAATAGCTTCTTCTTAACTCGGTTCATCAAAATACTTGTACACTTGAACAACTCGCATAATTCATGTATTAAAAGTAAATGATCACCAGGATGGACAGTTCCATCTCCTAAATAGCAGTTATCCATAACACGTTCAACAATCTTCATAGGTATTTTAAAAGGATGAGGAGCACAAGCATCATTAGAAACATCACATATGGGAGATAAAATATCATCAGAGCAAACTTTCTCCACTAAAGCTGGGGAACTAAAAATATCATGCTTAACTAGCTTCCCCAAGCTTAGACTTTTCTATAGCATTAGCAATAACGGTGTTCAAAGCATTCATACTAATAACATTGCTATGCGAAATAAGCTCCAAAGGTTTTTCAAACACTTCAATTCTAAACTCAGGAAAAAGACTAAAGAACTCTTTACTTTCCATTAAGCCTAACTAGTGAAAATAAAAACAAGAAACAAAAAGATATAATTGCAGAATCTAAAGGAAATAACTTTGAGCACTCACACAGGAGGATGCGAGTACCTTTTACCTTACCTCCCCGGCAACGGCGCCAGAAAAGAGCTTGATGTCTACGCACGCGTCTGTTCTTGTAGACAGTGTTGGGCCTCCAAGTGCAGAGGTTTATAGAGCAGCAGCAAGTTTCCCTTAAGTGGATCACCCAAGGTTTATCAAACTCAGGGAGGAGGAGGTCAAAGCTATCCCTCTCAAGCAACCCTGCAATTACGATACAGAAAGTCTCTTGTGTCCCCAACACACCCAATACACTTGTCAGATGTATAGGTGCACTAGTTTGGCGAAGAGATAGTGAAATACAAGTAGTAGTGATGATTATAAGTAGTAAATATAATCTGAAATAAGTATCGCTGCAAGCAAACATGTAACAAAACTGAATGTAAATGGTGTGCAAAGATTGGAAACAAGGCCTAGGGATCATACTTTCACTACTGGACACACTCTCAACAAATATAACATAATTGAACCAATAGATACTATCATCAATATGCAACTCAAAACAATTCACCAATGGAAAACAAACACTAATCATGCATAGGGCTACGAAGCACTCCTCAAAGTCTGTATGTACCCAAACTAGATTGTCCCACACTGTCACCGTGAACGCACTAGATGGTTCCAACAAACACCAACAATTCATAGAGACATTAACCAAAAAGACACACATGATGCACAGACTGTCACCGTCACACCATGATACAAGGTATCTCCGGAGTTTACAAATATAAAGCACGGGAGTAGCATAATATCTGAATAATAACATCTACCAATTCAACTAGATACAAAGCTCACGATCACATAAAGATCACATCATGGGAGAGAGAGGTGAACCACATAGCTACCGGTAGAGCCCTCAGCCTCGGGGGAGAATTACTCCCTCCTCATCATAGGAGACAGCAAGGTTGATGGAGATGGCGGTGAGGTCGATGGAGACGGTGGAGACGGCGATGGAGACCGATGGAGATGGCTCCGGGGGCACTTCCCCATCCCGGCAGGGTGCCAGAATAGAGACTTCTGTCCCCCAAAATTCATCGTCGGTGGCAGTGGAGCTGTGGAACTGTTCTGGGAAAAACGCCGATTCCTCTAGGGTTTTCCGTTGGGAGGCTTCTTATAGGCGAAGGGGCATCGTCAGAGGTGGACCAGGGTGGCCTCACAATGGGTGGGCGCGGCCAGGGGCTGGGCTGCGCCCCCTGTTGTGTGGCCAGCCTCTGGCCCCTCTCCGGCTCCTGTTTGGTCCTCATCCTTCGTCGGGGTAAAATAGGAGTTTCTGAACTTGTTTCGTCCAATTCCGAGAATATTTCCTGTGTAGCTTTTGTGAAACACAAAAACAGCAGAAAACAGGGAACTGGCACTGTCGCATCTTGTAAGTAGGTTAGTTTCGAAAATCGCATAAAAATGCCACGAAGTGTAACGAAACACAAGGCAAGTGGTGTAAAAACAAGCATGGAGCATAAAAAATTATAGATACGTTTGAAACATATCACTCATGATGTGAAAGAAAGCAAGACTTTGAATGCCATTTAGGTTAGAATTGATGATAATATTAGGATGTTAGCAGAATTGCATGCTAGGTGGGAAAGAGAAGATGAGATGGCTAGAAATATGAAGGTTTGTACTATTACCACCACTAGTGATTTTTTTTCAAATGCTAGCACACTGATGACCCACAAGTATAGGGGATCGCAACAGTCTTCGAGGGAAGTAAAACCTAAATTTATTGATTTGACACAAGGGGAGCCAAAGAATATTTATAAGCCTTAATAGATGAGTTGTCAATTCAGCTGCACCTGGAAACAGACTTGCTCACATTGGTTTATCAGTAGCAACAGTTTTATAGTGGTGATAGTAGTGAAACAGTAACAGCAGTAGTAAAATAAAAGTGGTAATAGTAGCAATAGTAAACAGTAGGATGGAATACTGTAGGCATAGGGATGGATGTACGGGCGTTGCATGGATAAGATAATTCATGAAATCAGTGAGACATGGGCATTGCAGATAAATTATGATAAAGCATCCTAGTACTAACAATCATAGGCATGTGTTCCGTATATAGTCGTACGTGCTCGCAATGAGAAACTTGCATGACATCTTTTGTCCTACCAGCCTGTTGCAGTAGGGCCTCAAGGGAAACTACTGGTAATTAAGGTACTCCTTTTAATAAAGTACCGGAGCAAAGCATTAGCACTCGGTGAACACATGTGATCCTCACATCATAGCCACCCCCTCCGGTTATCCCAATTTCTGTCACTTTGGGCCTCGGGTTCCGGACAACAATATGTGTATACAACTTGTAGATAAGACCATAAACAACAAGTATCATCATAAAACAATAACAAGTTCAGATCTGAAATCATGGCACTCGGGCCCAAAGTGACAAGCATTAAGCACAACAAGTTGCAACAATGTCATAAGCACTAATAGAAGATACTAGGCACTATGCCCTAACAATCTCATAGCAAATTACATGAATGATCTCATCCAATCCCAACCATCCCTATCGCCTACAGCGGGAATTACTCACACATGGATGGGGGAGTCATGGATGGTTGATGGAGAGACATCGGTGATGATGGTGATGAAGATCTCCTCCAAATCCCCGTCTCGGCAGGATGCCAGAACATAGTTTCTGGTTCCGAATCATGGTTTCTGATGGTGGCGGCACAGCAGAAGTCTATCTGGGAAAAACGCCAAACCCCTGCTGTTTTCAGGTCGGAGGGTATATGTAGGCGGAAGGAGGGGTCGAGGCGACGGCCGAGGCGGCCTCACCACAGGTGGGCACGGCCAGGGCTAGGCCGCGCCCCCTGGTGGTGAGCCCAGGCCACTGCCTCCCTTCGTCTCTCCTTCTGGCTCCGTGGGTCTTCTGGCAAAATAGAATTTTTGCAATATTTTCCGGGATTTTTCCTAAAAGTCGGATTTCTGCACAAAAACGAGACACCAGAGCAATTCTGCTGAAAACAGCGTTAGTTCGTGTTAGTTGTATTCAAAACACACAAATTAGAGGAGAAACAACAACATAAGTGTTCAGGAAAGTAGATACGTTTTGGACGTATCAACTCCCCCCAAGCTTAGCTATTTGGTTGTCCTCAAGCAATTCAGTTAACAACTGAGAGCGATAAAAGAAACTTTCATGAACACATTTGCTTCATAGATGTATATATACTAACTATATGATCAAGTACTCAGGCAATTCATAATAAGAAATATGCAACTAATGCTACTTCATAGTCAAGCAAGCTATGAAAGAGTGCCAATATACTAATAACAAGTAATCATGAAACATAAGAAGTTGCAAGATTGTAATGCTCATAAATGATATGAAAGAGTGGTATCCCGCTTGCCTTTATTTGTGGAGCAAAACATAAATGCTGAGGCACCTCTGAAGTCCAAGAGAAGACTAGAAGTAAAAATATCTAAGATACAAGCATCAAAGTTATACCACAATTAACCATGTTCTGGGACAAGCACATTACACTAAGAATAACAACTATGCTCTCAAGAAGGTGCTTTAAAGTTAGAAGATGAAGACTCAACATAAAAGTAAAAGAAAGGCCCTTCGCAGAGGGAAGCAGTGATTTAACATGTGCTAGAGCTTTTCATTTGTAAAACAGAGATAAAAATTTATTTTGAGAGGTGGTTGTTTCATGTCAACGACTGGCAATGGGGACTTGCTATCTTCCATAATAAACAAGTGAGAGCGGTTCCGAGTTCTTTGAAAATTTGGCACATTGGTGCTCTTTTTATAAAGCTTTGGCACTCCTCCCCACCTTTTTTCCTTTCTCAAACCATGGCTAACTGATTCCATCGGGTGCCCACCAACTTTCACATACCATGGAGGAGTGCTCTTTTTCTTTTCTTTTTAGATTAGATTGCAATGGTCTGACCAGATCTCATGCAAAATTAATGACGAGCAGATGAAGCTGCCTAGTCGAGGGGTACTTAATTTAATATGGAAGATAGCAATTCTGACCACTACGTCCCCATGAGCTAAAAACAGTGGCACAAAATGAGAAGTATTTGAAAGTTTTGAAAGGTAGCACATGAAAATTTACTTGGAATGGCTTTGAAATACCATGCATAGGAATTTATAGTGGACTCTTTGGAAGACTTGGTTTTTGGTAATTGGATGCACGAGAAGTATTCCCTCTCAGTACAAGTGAAGGCTAGCAAAAGACTGGGGAGCAACAATCGAGAGAGCAATAACTGTCATAATCATGGTTGCAACAAAACAAAATTAATATAGGCATAAAAATGATACAAGAACTCTGAGGCAAAGTAAATCATCGAGGCTTAATTGACTTTTTGTTCATTCATGTGCATGCTTGAGCATGTGCCAAGTCAATTCAAATGAAACTTTTAGAGGTGGATACCACAATGACATACCATACTATGAATAAAACAATGCAAGCAAGCGTCTACATGACATGCTACAAACTATTAGTAAATTGAAACTAATCATATGAAAGCAAGAACTACAAAGCATCCATTTGATAGCATATACCTTACATAAACCGACTAAGCATGTCCACATAGATGAGTATATGTACAAAAATGAAAACAAATAGAGTTCATACCAGCCTCTTACCACATCTCGAATTGTCATATGTCATCATTATTGCCTTTCACTTGTGTGGCTTGAATAATATAAAGTGAATACCAAGCTCCAATGGAGTCACGAGAGACTGAACTCTGCAACAAACTTTACAAAACCGAAGAAGGACAATAAATATTTTTGGGTTTTCGATTTTTGAAACAAGAACATAAGGAAATAGCAAACAAAGCAATTTTTTTTGGATTTTTCAAACTTCAAACCGAAAATAGAGAACAAAGCAAACCAAAGCTAGAAACTAAAAAAGGCAAATGAAGAGAAACAACGGAAATATTTTTGGTCTTTTTGTGTTTTGGAAAGAAGAAATAAGAACGAGAACAATAAAGAAAGCGAAACATGAATATACAAAGGACCGACAAAATATGATATGTAGATGAGTGAATCGTCGGCGTACCTCCCCCAAGCTTAGGCTTTTGGCCTTAGTGGAGCTTCAACCTTGTCTCCGATACATGCCCCATGCCGGTGGGTCATCATTGGTAAAGTAATAGCTTGGCCCTTGTGAAGATGAAGCAGATGGTGTATAATCATAATAAGGCTCCTGGTATGGGAACTCCGCAATGTCAGAGGGCTGGACCGACTCCTCGGTCGCCTCTTCATCATGCACGGGCGGCGGGTGCTCCTCCAGATACGCGTCGAGCTCACCCTCTGTGAGTGACCATCCATTCCTGCGATCAAGGTTAAACAAAAGAGGTGCAGGCAAATGGACTGATAGATCAGTCTTCACTACCTTCCAGGTAGATTTCTTGAAAAAGGTAAACTCGAACGTCAAGTTAGTCAAACAGGCATGAGGAGAAACAAACTTATGATGTATCATAGAATTAAGCTCAAGTCTCTCTACTGGAAACTGAAGGTCTAAAACATGAGGCACTAAACCATGCAAAGCTAACAGACGTGAAGCAATAAGACCTCCATAGATTCCCCCTTTCTCACGGTTAGCATCTAGACGGAAAGCTATTAGAGCACCCAAATTATAAGTCCTATCACCTCTCAAAGCAGGAGCAACAAAAGCTAGATCACAGGAGGACAACTTATTTGCAACTTTCCTAGCAAGAACACACTTGGTAATAAAGTGGGCAAAATATCGAATGGATGGAAGATGAATATTTTGAATTTTACCACTCTCTCCTGAGAAGCTTCTTCCTTGACAAATCTCTTCATAGAGGTCCATCAATGGCTTAGGCTGTTCCTTCATCCTTTCGCGCGATCCCCACTGTGGTACTCTAATGGCTGCACAGAAAACATCAAAGGGTAAGTCCACAGATTTATTATACATTTTATAATGAACCATGGGGTTAGATGTGGACCAACTAAATTTAAAATCCTGCACCACAGACATTGTTAGTCTAACATATTGGTGAGGCTCATCATCAATAAAATGTGCCAATCCTGCATTAGAAATTAGAGTTTGGAAGTCTTGCAGGATTCCAGCAGCATTCATGAACTCTGAGCATGGATAGATTGAGGGAAAGACCCTCTCTTCACGGTGAACTCTCATAACTTCATGCACCTCTAGTTCATGTTGAAAGAGTTGGTATGCATTCTCCTCCACTTCTGAATTTTTTTAACAAACCTCATAAAAAATGATTTTGAAACAAACAAGTGTAGGAAACTACTATAGGAAGTTACTAGAGGGCTAACATGCATCAAAATAACATTTCTAAGCAATAGAACAAGCATGCAAACTCATTTCACCCGCAGCCTATAGAACTAAAATACTCAAGAAATACTTCACTAAACAAAATTCTACTTGGACAATCGAAGGAGTCACGTACCGGAGAACAAATGCTCCAAATCTCAGCAACAATGATGGGCTGAGCAAGGAGATCAAAAAATCGAGATGGAGAGCAGCAAGAACACGAGTTTGAGCTGGTGTGTCATTGTTTTCAGGAGAGAGAAAGAGCTGGGGAGGAAGAGATAAGTGAGAAGCCAGGGGCCCTCCTCACCATAGGTGGGCGCGGCCAGGGCTGGGCCGCCCCCCTGGGGGTGAGGTGGCGTGGCAGGTCCCCCTGAGGTCTCCCACGTGCCTCTCTGCCCCATTTTTGATATAAAAATTTAAAAAGATTTTTCTGGAATTTTTCGAGAAACTTTATTTTCGAGGATTTTTTTAGAAAAATGATAAAAGAATAAAACTCGGGAAAACGACGGTGGAATGATTGCAAGCAAAACAAACTCAAGTATGCAGCAGCTCTAAGATATTCTAATCATGTGACTAATGAAGGGAACAAAAATGGTGAAAGTAAAAATGAGTGAGGTAAAGTGAATGCGGTGAAAACGAAGTTTCATTCATATAAAATCACTTTGTTAACAAGGTTGATCAAGTCTTGTTACCAAACTAATTTTATATGAGGAAAAACTTTGCACTTCACTTTATGCTTATGTTACCTCAACCTTGATAGGCATGGTCCCAATCATAACAATTTTATATTCTTCCTCGGGCTTTTACTCTGAACAAATAATTTGACCAACTCTGATGGTCTCAACATGCTTGATTGAATTTAGAGCATTCTTTCTATCAATCTTCTTGGGAAAATAAACCGTATACTCTTTGTCATTGACATTAAAAGTTACTTTTCCTTGATTGCAATTAATAACAACACCTACAGTGTTTAGAAAAGGTCTCCCAAGAATAATAGACATATTATCATCTTCAGGCATTTCCAACACAACAAAGTCAGTTAATATCAAACAACTGTTAGCAACTTGAACAGGAACATTCTCACATATACCAATAGGAATAGTAGTAGACTTATCAGCCATTTGCAAAGATATATCAGTTGATACCAATTTTTCTAGATCAAGTCTCTTATAAAGAGAAAAAGGCATGACACTAACTCCGGCTCCCAAATCACATAAAGCAGTCCTAACATAGTTATTTTTAATGGAGCAAGGAATAGTTGGTATACCTGGATCTCCAAGCTTCTCCGGAACTTTACCATCAAAAGAATAATTAGCAAGTAAAGTGGAAATTTCCTCATTAGGAATCTTCCTTTTGTTAGTAACAATATCTTTCATATACTTTGCATAAGGAGGCATTCTAATAGCATCAGTCAAAGGAATTTGCAAAAATAAAGGTCTCATCCATTCACAAAACCTGTTGTAGTGTTCTTCTTCCTTGGATTTGTGTTTCTTACTAGGAAAAGGCATTGGTTTCTGTATCCAAGGCTCTCTCTCTTTACCATGCTTGTTGGCAATGAAGTCTTCTTTGGTGTACTTTGCATTCTTATCAATCTTTTCTGGTTCCTCTTCAACTTCTTCTTTATCGGAAGCATCACCTGGTTCAGTTTCAGCATCAGAAATAGAAACACTATTAGGATCTTTACCTGCTTCAGAGGATTCTACAGTTGTTTTATGCTTCTTCTTCTTCTTGGAAGGAATGTGAAAGGACAAGGATGTCGCCTAGAGGGGGGGGTGAATAGGCGATTTAAAACTTTTATGAGTGGATTGACAAATGCGGAATAAAACTAACGTTTAATTTGCCAAGCATACAAAACCTAAACAAACTAGGTTCACCTATGTGCACCAACAACTTATGCTAGACAAGATAAGCAACTATGTGATAGCAAGATATATATAACTTCAAGCACGAAGGCTATCACAAAGTAAATTGCATAAGTAAAGGAGCTCGGGTATAGAAATAACCGAGGGACGTGGAGACAATGATGTATCCCGAAGTTCACATCCTTGCGAGTGCTAATCTCCGTTAGAGCGGTGTGGAGGCACAAGGCTCCCCAAACGCCACAGAGGCTCACCGTAATCTCCTCGAGCCCTCCCACCAAGATGGAAGACCCAACCACTATGGGACACTTGAGGGCGGTCACCAAACCCGTACAAGCTTGGGGCAATCTCCACAACTCAATTGGAGGCTCCCAAGAATCGCCACTGAGGCACCACAAAGCTTGGGAAGATCTCCACAACTTAATTGGAGGTCCCCAAGTAATTGCCATGGAGGCACCACAAAGCTTGGGAAGATCTCCACAACTTAATTGGAGGTCCCCAAGTAATTGCCACGGAGGCACCACAAAGCTTGGGAAGATCTCCACAACTCAATTGGAGGTCCCCAAGTAACCACTAAGCCACTAAGCCGTCTAGGGTTCCAAGAACCCAAGAGTAAAAAGCTCAATGAACTTTCACTACCAAATCTCCGAGGAGAACTCAAACCGATGCACCAAATGCAATGGCAAGAACACACGAAGTGCTCAAATCCTTCTCTCCCAAATCCTACCAAAGCAACAAATGCTATGGAGGGATATGAGAGGAAGAACAAAGGAAGAAATCCACAAATAACTCCAAGATCTAGATCCAATGGGTTCCCCTCACAAAGAGGAGAAAGTGATTGGTGGAAATATAGATCTAGATCTCCTCTCTCTTTTCCCTCAAAGATATGCAAGAATCATGGTAGGAATTGAGAGATGGGCAAGCTTTCCAAGGTCAACAATGGAGGAAGAGAGAAGGAAAAACGAGCTAACCCAAGCTTGAAGAAGGGGAGGGGTATTTATACCCCTCCCAGGAATGTAGCCGTTGCTGTACTGCAGGGCTGGATATTCCGGTCCAAGTTTGGACCGGATATTCCGCCCTCCCCCCCCCCAAAAACTGCTAAGGACTTCGCACACGTCGTCTAGATATGGGGCCGGATATTTCCAAAACTGGGCCGGATAATCCGGCCACCCCTGAAAATGGCTAAGGACCAGAAGTTGGCAAAGTGCGCGTCACTCAGATTTAAGGCCGGATATTTAGGCCGGATATTTCCAAAACTGGGCCGGATAATCCGCCCAGGAAGAGCGAGCAATACGAAAACAACGATAACTTTTGCATCCAGACTCCATTTTCGATGATCTTGGGCTCGTTGGAATCACCACAATGAGCTCTATAACATCATCCATAGAAACATCATAGTCCAACAAAGGAGGATGAAACCAAATGATAAAAGGTTTGACTTAGCTATAAAGATGAACCGGTAAAACCTCCAAACACCAAAAACGCAATTAGAGTTCCATACGAAATCCGTTTTTGATGAGCTAGAGCTTGTCATGAAAATAACCACAAGCTCTAGAACCTCACATGGATAAAAGCCAAATAAGAACCAAGAAAGATAATGCCAAGTATGCAAAGGTTTGAGCTCTCTCCGAACGATACGATTAAGTTACTCACTCGAGAGCCCCTCTTGATAGTACGGCTACCAATCCTATAACCTGGTCTCCAAACTAACACACGAGACCGGTAGAAGAGAAAACCTATCAAGAAAAAACCTTTGCCTTGTGCAATCCACTTGAGCTAGATGATGACGGTCTTGACACCCTCAAGATTGAACACCTTTCTTGATCATGCTTGCTTGCACGAGCTTCATGAAGACATCTCAAAATACTCCCCCATACACCAATATGGGAGAGCCTTGCTTAGCTCAATCTTCAATAATCCATTGCAAGCTTCAATCAAATGATATCTTCCGAGATAGATCATATTGAACTTGCACTTCATAGTCTTCTAGATGTGTTGATCAAACATGACTTCATTCTTCAAAATACAACCTTGAAGCCCATATATGGCTCAAACATTATCTATGGACATGTCCTACAAATATAACTCAATGCAATCATTAGTCCATAGGGATTGTCATTAATTACCAAAACCACACATGGGGGTACATGCTCTTTCAGAATGTCATCACTTGAAGTGCGTTGAGAATCTTGCTCGATCCTCTTAGAATGTCCTTCAGGATATAAGGGGTCTTGAGTGGTAGCACCTCCTCTTGTGCGTATCTCGCACGCTTGTTTTTCTCGTGCGGCATTAGCAAGCAAATCTTTTTGCACCTTGGTAAGCTGATCATTTTGAGTCTGAATCATTTGAAAATATTTAACAAGTATCTTCACATCATTGGAGGTTCTCTCCACAATATCCTGCAATTTGTTAATAGCTCTAGAATTTTCCAACAAATGATTCTGCACCATTCTATTAAAATTATCTTGCTTAACAATAAATTACCCAACTCATCTAAGCATTGACCAGGAGGTTTAGAGTATGGGATATCTCTATCATCAAAGCGTTGGAGAGAGTGTACCTCAATAGTGGATGAGTGAGGGATTGGCTTACATAATTCTTCTATAGGAGGTAAATTCTTCACATCTTCGGCCTTAATACCTTTCTCCTTAAGAGATTTCTTGGCTTCCCTCATTACTTCATCATTTAATTCAATCATTCCTCTCTTCTTTGGTGTAGGCTCTGTAGATGGCGCAAGTGTTGGTGCTGGTGTTGGCTCAACTAGAGTCCAATCATCATGTTTTAGCCATTAATTCTTCAGCTTCAGCCGGAGTTCTTTCCCTAAAAACACAACCAGCACAACTATCCAGATATGTCTTAGATTCATCAGTTAGTCCATTATAAAATATATCAAGGAGTTCATTTTTAAGCAATGGCTCTTTATGCAAAGCTCTAATTAAAGAACAAAATCTTGTCCAAGATTCAGGCAGTATCTCTTCTTTTCCCTGTTCAAAGTCAAAGATTTTCTGCACAGCAGCATGTTGAGCACTAGCAGGAAAATATTTCTGAAAGAAAGCATTAACCAAAGCAATAGGACTATGAATAGATCCAGGAGACAAACTATTAAACCAAGTTTTAGCTACATCTTTCAACGAGAAAGGAAAAATCTTAGCAACAGTGCGAAGCTTAATATCATTAGAAAACAAATTACTCAAAGTAGAAAGCTCATTCATGTGCTCCATAGCACTTTCATTCTCAGTACCACAAAAAGGTTCTTTCTCAACAATAGATATGTAAGATAAATCTAGAGATAAATCATAATCCTTATCTCTAATATTTATGGGAGAAGCAGCAAACTTTGGATCATGAGACAATTTATATCTAACAGCACATCTCGCTAGAAGTTCCTTAACGACTTTAGCATCTCGAGTAGCATGAGCTTTGGCAATAAAATCATCGTCAAGCTCAATGTAAGCATCATCAAAATCATCACTAGGACTTTCACTAGACTCAGGTGAACTAACAGGTATAACAGTGGTGTTTCCCATCTTAGCTCTAGCAATTGTAGCATCTAAAAAGGAACCTAGCAAACCACTCCCATCAAGCACAGTAGAAGCATCATCTAAATTATCAGTGGCATTTTCAAACTCAGCAGAAGTAGTGGCAGTAGCACGTGCATGTGGTGGTGTAAGCAACTTACTCATAATAGAAGGTGAATCAAGAGCAACAGAGGTGTTCAAAGTCATACCTCTTCTTGTAGTGAATGGCAATATAGGAACTTTTCCATCACGAGGTTTACCCATGTTGAAAGGATTGGAGCGAACAATATGAATCCCAAGTGAACTTACAAATAAAGCTATGCTCCTCGACAACAGTGCCAGAAAATAGTCTTGATGACCCACGAGTATAGGGGATCGCAACAGTCTTCGAGAGAAGTAAAACCCAAATTTATTGATTCGACACAAGGGGAGCCAAAGAATATTTATAAGCCTTAACATATGAGTTGTCAATTCAGCTGCACCTGGAAACAGACTTGCTCGCAGTGGTTTATCAGTAGCAACAATTTTATAGTGGTGATAGTAGTGAAACAGTAACAGCAGTAGTAAAATAAAAGCGGTAATAGTAGCAATAGTAAACAGTAGGATGGAATACTGTAGGCATAGGGATGGATGTACGGGCGTTGCATGGATAAGATAATTAATGAAATCAGTAAGACATGGGCATTGCAGATAAATAATAATAAAGCATCCTAGTACTAACAATCATAGGCATGTGTTCTGTATATAGTCGTATGTGCTTGCAATGAGAAACTTGCACGACATCTTTTGTCCTACCAGCCTATTGCAGCAGGGCCTCAAGGGAAACTACTGGTAATTAAGGTACTCCTTTTAATAAAGTACCGGAGCAAAGCATTAGCACTCGGTGAACACATGTGATTATCACATCATAGCCATCTCCTCCGGTTATCCCAATTTCTGTCACTTTGGGGCCTCGGGTTCCGGACAACAATATGTGTATACAACTTGTAGATAAGACCATAAACAACAAGTATCATCATAAAACAATAACAAGTTCAGATCTAAAATCATGGCACTCAGGCCCAAAGTGACAAGCATTAAGCACAACAAGTTGCAATAATGTCATAAGCACTAATAGAAGATACTAGGAACTATGCCCTAACAATCTCATAGCAAATTACATGAATGATCTCATCCAATCCCTACCATCTCCATCGCCTACAGCGAAAATTACTCACACATGGATGGGGGAGTCATGGATGGTTGATGGAGAGACGTCGGTGATGATGGTGATGAAGATCTCCTCCAAATCCCCGTCCCGGCAGGGTGCCAGAACGGAGTTTCTGGTTCCAAATCGCGGTTTCTGATGGTAGCGGCATAGCAGAAGTCTTTCTGGGAAAAACGTCGAACCCCTGCTGTTTTCAGGTCAGAGGGTATATCTAGGCGGAAGGAGGGGTCGAGGCGACGGCCAAGGCGGCCTCACCATAGGTGGGCGCGGCCAGGGCTGGGCTGCGCCCCCTGGTGGTGAGCCCAGGCCGCTGCCTCCCTTCGTCTCTCCTTCTGGCTCCATGGGTCTTCTGGCAAAATAGAATTTTTGCAATATTTTTCCTGAAAGTTGGATTTCTGCACAAAAACGAGACACCAGAGTAATTCCGCTAAAAACAGCGTTAGTTCGTGTTAGTTGCATTCAAAACACACAAATTAGAGGAGAAACAACAGCAAAAGTGTTTGGGAAAGTAGATACGTTTTGGACGTATCACAAACCTCCTACTTTGATTGGTGTAGAGAAAACTCCTACTCCTTGTGTGAAAAAGCCTAAAACTGCAAAAAAAAATTCTACTAAAAGTGCTGAAATTTTTTGGAGTATGGGAGACGATAGCTCTACTACCTTTAATGATTTTGATGTTGATAGTTGCAATATTTCTGAAGTAATTTTGTTCTTGCAAAAGCTTGCTTTAAGTCCTACTGCTAGTTCTATGAATGTTGCTTTTACAAAGCATATTACGAATGCTCTCATGCAAATTAGGGAGGAAAAGTTGAAACAAAAGGTTTCCATTCCCAAAAAGATAGAAGATGGTTGGGAGCCCATCATTGAGATGAATGTGAATGATTTTGGATGCAATGCTTTATGTGATCTTGGTGCAAGCATTTCTATTATGCCTAGAAAAATTTATGATATGCTTGGTTTACCACCACTTGAAAATTGTTATTTTGATGTTCCTCTTGCTGATGTTGCCAAGAGGAAACCTTTGGGAAGGATTAATGATGTTCTTATTATGGTTAAAAATAACCTTGTTCCCGTTGATATCATTGTTTTGGATGTTTAATGCAATGCTTCTTGTCCTATTATTTTGGGAAGACCTTTTCTTAGAGCTGTTTGTGCTATTATTGATATGAAGGAAGGCACCATTAAATATCAATTCCCACTCAATAAAGGTATGGAACACTTCCCTAGAAAGAGAAAGAAATTACTTTTTGACTCTATCCTTAGAGCAAATTATGAACTTGATGCTTCATTGCTTGAAATTACTTTATTTCCACTTTCTACGCCTAGCTCAAAGGCGTTAAAGAAAAGCACTCTTGAGAGATAACCCAATGTTTTCTTTTCAGTACTTTTTATTTTTGTTGAGTCTTGGAAGTTATTACTACTGTAATGACCTCTCCTTATCATTTTTATTTTGTTTTTCTGCCAAGAAGAACCTCTAATTGGAGGAAGGTAAGATTTGGGGAAGTTGCTGTCCTAAACAGATTTCTGCCCTGTACTGTAAAATTCGTGAAAATTATCAAAATATCTTTTTGATCTGCGATTTCTTGTTCACATGCCCCAGGTTGTTGCCTAACTTTCATTAGTTTTGCACTTTTCGATTTGAGCAACAGAAGATTTTCATTGTTCTGTTTTGACAGATTTCTGCCACTATTTGTGTTTGCCTCTTGATCGCTTTCTTTTTGAGTTCTTTTGATCACAGAACTTTTGAGGAAGTTGCTACAGTAGCTTATGCTTTAATGGGTGCTTTACTTGAGTTGAAACTGAACCAAAAAGGGTGGATTTACTATCGTGCTTACACTAATGTTGCTAATAGAATTGTGTGAAGTTTTGTATGAAGGAAGTTTTCAAGTGTAGGGAAAGGAGAATGATGAGATGAGATGAAGTATGGACAGAAGTTCAAGCTTGGGGATGCCCATTTCACCCCAAGAAATATCCTAGAGGTACAAGCATCAAAGCTTGGGGATGCCCCGAGGCACCCCTTCTTCATCGACAAATATCAGGTCACCTTTCAAGACACTATATTTTTATTGCTTCGTATTCTATGTATTTTTCTTGGAGCGTCTTTACTTTTCTTTGAGTTTTCTTTTGTTTTGTTTGCTGCAATAAATGGTTGGAACCCAACATATTTCTTTTGGAGAAGACGCACTCCGTTTTTTTATTGCCAACACTCTAGTTTTCACTCTTTTCGTTCACCGAGTGTTCTCTTTTTCTAGTACTGCATTTGCTTTCATTTTTCGCCTTGATTTTTGTTCAGAACTTGTTATTTATTTGTATCAAGGTGTGTTTAGACCTATGGTCTATGTTGGTTTTCATCTCTAAGAGTTGATTCGAAAAGGTTGATTGGTGTTGGAAAAGAGTAAAAAGTTTCATGCCTATAGTGGTACAAATGGGAGCTTGTTTAGACTGTGGCTTAGACTTCTGCATGTCATGCTTGATGTTATTTTGATTATATGCTTAGTAGTTATTATTGTAGCATGACTTGTCTCAAATGACTGAGATTGCTTAATGTGCCTTTGAAAGAATCATGCGCTGTTTTTATTATATGGGAGCATATTATTGTGGTTTTCTAATTTGATGCATTATTTGGGTTGACTTGGCGCATGCTTACACCATGTTTGACTTTAACAAGTCGCCTCAAGCCTCTATGATCATTTAGTTTTTGACTTGTGATACCACTTTATGCGTTGGTTAATAATGTTTTGTCGCTATGCATAATTATGGCTGTTATTGCTCTCTTAGTTGGTCGCTCCCAGTCTTTTGCTAGCCTTCATCTGTACTGAGTATGAGCTCTACCCGTGCATCCAACTACCAAAAACCAAGTTTATTCCAAAGTGTCTACTATAAATTCCTATGCATGGTATTTGCAAGCCATTCCAAGTAAATTTTCATGTGCTACCTTTCAAAAAAAACCTTCAAAATACTTCTCATTTTGTGACACTATTTTCAGCTCATGGCGACGTAGTGGTCGGATTTGCTATCTTCCATATTGTTATATTTCAAAAAATAAAAAAATAAAAGAAGAAAAGAAAAAAGGCACTCCTCCATGGTATGTGAAAGTTGGTGGGCACCCGATGGAATCGGTTAGCCATGGTTTGTGAAAGGAAAAGTGGGGAGGAGTGCCAAGCTTTATAAAAGAGCACAAATGTGCCAATCTCTCTCAAAACTTGCTTAGTATGGAAGATAGTAAGAACCCCATTGCCAGTCGTTGACAAGAACAACCACCTCTCAAAACAAATTTCTATCTCTGTTTTACAAATGAAAAGCTCTAGCACATGTTTAATCCCTGCTTCCCTCTGCGAAGGGCTTTTCTTTTACTTTTATGTTGAGTCTTCACCTTCTACCTTTATGCACCGTCTAAGAGAGCATAGTTGTCATTCTAAGTATAATGTGCATAGTCCCAAAATTTATTATTCATTGATTCATGATTATGGTTTTGCTTGTTCTTAAATTATTTGTATCTAGTCACCCTCTTAAACTTGAAGGTGTCATATGCATTTATGTTTTGCTACTCCATAAGGGACAAGCTGAATACCACTTTGCTATGTTTTTCTATATGCTTGAAACACACACTTGACTTTCACTGCATTATTACTCATGATCTTTTGTTTGTGTTACTTTTCATGTTATAACATGGTTGCTAAGTTTTATTGTCAAGATTATGTCTTTTATGCCCATGTTTAGAGTACTCTGATCTCAGCACTCAATGCTTTACATTGTTTGATCAAGATTGTGTTGGTGCATGTCACCTCAAAAATATTGTTTTGTTATCACTTACCTACTCGAGGACGAGCAGGAGTTAAGCTTGGGGATGCTTGATACATCTCAAACATATCTATAATTTTTGATGCTCCATGCTTGTTTATGCACCATTTGCTTTGTGTTTTGTTATACTTCATGGCATTTTTATGCATTTTCCGGAAATAACCTATTAATGAGATGCCATAGTGCCAGTTTCCTGTTTTCTGCTGTTTTGTGTTTCAGAAAAGTTACACAGGAAATATTCTCAGAATTGGACGAAACAAAAGTTGAAGTTCCTATTTTTCCCGACACGAGATGAAGTCCAAAGCAGAGACGGAGGGGAGCCAGGGGTTGGCCGCACCATGCCATGGCACGGGCCACCCCTAGGCCGCGCCAGGCTATGGTGTGGACCCCTGGTCCACCCCTCGAATCCGCCCTTCCACCTATATATTCCCTTGATGAGAAAACCCTAAGCCCGATCAATTTTCCAGAAAAGATACTGCAAGGCACCGCTATCGTCGACGCGAGATCGGGAGGGTCTAGAAGCTCTTCCCGGCACCCTTCGGAGAGGGGAATCACCATCGGAGGCCTTCTTCATCACTATGCCTGCCTCCGGAGTGATGTGTGAGTAGTCTACCTTGGACTACGGGTCCATAGCAGTAGCTAGATGGATGTCTTTGATTGTTGTCCCGCTGGTGTGTAGTTGACACCACAAAACTAGTTGGTAAACCCCAAGAGCAAGGTATGATGAGCACAGCAGCAAGTTTCCCTCAGTTATGAAACCAAGGTTTATCGAACCAGTAGGAGAAAGCGAAACTTCAGAAGGTTGATGCTCGCTAGCTTCGCGACAGCTCCAGACAATTTATATGGCGCCTCCTCTAGGGCTTTGCTTTGCACCAGCAGCAATGTGGAAGCTGCACACAACACAACCAAGTACTTTGCCCCAACTTACGATGAGGTTGTCAATCGCACTGGTTTGTTGTAAACAAAGGATTAAGCGTATCGAGTGGTAAAAGGTAATAGTATGCAAGAATGTAAATAAAGCAAGTAAATGTAAAATGGTAATAGTAATGTAAAGGAATTGGACCAGGGTCCATAGTTCACTAGTGGTGTCTCTCCATAAGATAAATTAACAACATGTTGGGTAAACAAATTACAGTTGGGCAATTGATAGGATAAAGCTAGCATACATATGTCATGAGGATCACTATGAGATTCACTCTGGGCATTACGACAAAATACATAGACCGTAATCCAACTGCATCTATGACTAATAATCCACCCTCCGGATGTCATCCGAGCAACCGTTGGGTACTAAGTTGCAAGCAACAGATAACTGCATTAAACAAAGTGCGTAATATAAACAATGCAAATGTCCTTGGACACAAGAATGTTATTTTCTCCCTAGTGGCAACAACACATCTACAACCTTAGAGGTTTCTGTCACTCCCCCAGATTACTAGAGGCATGAACCCACTATCGAGCATAAATACCACCTCTTGGAGTCACTAGCATCTACTCGGCCAAGATATCTACTAGCAACGAAGAGCATGCAAGATCATAAACATCATAGAGATTAGATAAAGATAATAATTCAGCACATCAACTCAACATAGTATAAATATCCATCAGATCCCAACAAACACAACATGTAGAATTATACAAAGATGATCTTGATCATGATAGGCAGCTCACAAGATCTAAACATGAAGCACATGGTGGAGGAGACGACCATCTAGCTACTGTTATGGACCCATAGTCCAAGGTAGACTACTCACACATTACTCCGGAGGCGACCATGGTGGTGAAGAAGGCCTCCGGTGGTGATTCCCCACTCCGGCAGGGTGCTAGGAAGAGCTTCTGGACCCTCCGGGTCTCGCGTTGACGACAGCGGCGGCTTGTAGTATGTTTCGAGGAAAATTGATTGGGGCTTTAGGTTTTTCCCGTCGAGGGGAATATATAGGCGGAAGGGCGGCGTCAGGAGGTGGACCAGGGCGGCTCACCCCAGGTGGCGTGGGCCAGGCCTAGGCCACGCCGCCTTACGGTGTGGCCAGCCCCTTGCCCCCTCCGTCTCTTCTTTGGACTTTGTCTCGTATCTGGAAAAATAGGAGGTTCGGCTTTTGTTTCGTCCAATTCTGAGAATATTTTCTGTGTAGCTTTTCTAAAACACAAAAACAGCAGAAAACATGGAACTGGCACTGTGGCATTTCGTTAATAGGTTAGTTCCAGAAAATGCATAAAAACGCCACGAAGTGTAACAAAACACAAAGCAAATGGTGTATAAACAAGCATGGAGCATCAAAAATTATAGATACATTTGAGACGTATCAAGCATCCTCAAGCTTAACTCCTGCTCGTCCTCGAGTAGGTAAGTGATAACAAAATAATAATTTTTGAGGTGACATGCACCATCGCAATCTTGATCAACGAGGTAAAGCATTGAGTGCTGAGATCAAAGCACTTAAAAAATGGGCATAAGAGACATAGTCTTGACAATAAAACTTAGCAACCATGTTATAACATGAAAAGTAACACAAACAAAAGATCATGAGTAATGAAACATTGAAAGTCAAGTGTGTGTTCAAATCATATGGAAAAATATATCAAAGTGGTTTTTAGCTTGTCCTTCATGGAATAGCAAAACATAAATGCATAGGACACCTTCAAGTTTAAGAGGGCGACTAGATACAAATAATTTAAGAACAAGCAAAACCATAATCATGAATCAATCAATGATAAACTTTGGGACTATGCACATCAAACTCAGAATGGCAACTATGCTCTCTTAGACGGTGCATAAAGGTAGAAGGTGGAGACTCAACATAAAAGTAAAAGAAAGGCCCTTCGCAAAGGGAAGCAGTGATTAAACATGTGCTAGAGCTTTTCATTTGTAAAACAGAGAGATAAAAATTGGTTTTGAGAGGTGGTTGTCTTTGTCAACGACTGACAATGGGGTTCTTACTATCTTCCATACAAAGCAAGTTTTTGAGAGAGAGATTGGCACTTTGGTGCTCTTTTATAAAGCTTGGCACTCCTCCCCACTTTTCCTTTCACAAACCATGTATAACCGATTCCATCCGGTGCCCACCAACTTTCACATACCATGGAGGAGTGCCTTTTTTATTTTCTTTTTTCCCTTTTTGGAATAAAAAAATATGGAAGATAGCAAATCCGACCACTACGTCCCCATGAGCTGAAAAACAGTGTCACAAAATAAGAAGTGTTTTGAAGGTTTTTTTTTAAGGTATCACATGAAAATTTACTTAGAATGGCTTGCAAATACCATGCATAGGAATTTATAGTGGACACATTGGCAAACTTGGTTTTTGGGAGTTGGATGCACGAGTAGAGCTCATACTTAGTACAAAATGAAAGCTAGTAAAAGACTGGGAGCGACCAACTAAGAGAGCAATAACGGCCATAATCATGCATAGCGACAAAACATCATTAACCGAAGCATAAAGTGGTATCAAAGTCAAAAACCAAATGATCATAGAGGCTATATGGCGACTTGTTAGAGTCAAACATGTTGTAAGCATGCACCAAGTCAACCCAAATAAAGCATCAAGGAGAAAACCATAATAAAATGCTTCCATATAATAAAAACAACGCATGATTTTTTTTTCAAAGGCTCATTAAGAAATCTCAGTCATTTGAGACAAGTTATGCTACAGAAAAAACTACTAAGCATACTATCAAAACGACATCAAGCATGGCATGCAAAATTCTAAGCCGCAGTCTAAACAAGCGCCCTTTTTGTACCACTTTTGGTATGAAACTTTTTTATCTTTTCCAACACCATTCAAACCTTTTTGAGACAACTCTTTTAATGAAAACCAACATAGACCAGTGGTCTAAATACACCTTGATGCAAAGATATAACAAGATCTGAACAAAAATCAAGGCGAAAAATAAAAGCTAAACGCAGTTCTAGAAAAAGAGAACACTCGTTGAACGATAAGAGTGAAAACTAGAGTGTTCTTGGCAATGAAAAATGGAGTGTGTCTTCCCCAAAAGAAATTTGTTGGGGTGCAACCATTTATTGCAGCAAACAAAACAAAATAAAACTGAAAGCAGAAGTAAAGATGCTCCAAGAAAAATGCATAGAATATGAAGCAATAAAAATATAGTGTGTTGAAAGGTGACCTGATTTTTGCCGATGAAGAAGGGGTGCCTCGGGGGCATCCCCAAGCTTTGACGCTTGTACCTCTTGGATATTTCTTGGGGTGACATGGGAATCCCCAATATTGAGCTTTTGTCCATACTTCATCTCATCTCATCACTCTCCATTCCCTACACTTGAAAACTTCCTTCATACAAAACTTCACACAATTCTATTAGCAACATTAGTATAAACATGATAGTAGATCAACCCTTTTGGTTCAGTTTCAAACTCAAATATACCAACCATTAAAGCATAAGCTATTGTAGCAACTTCCTCAAAAGTCCCATGATCAAAAGAACTCAAAAAGAAAGCGATCGAGAGGCAAACACAAATAGTGGCAGAATCTGTCAAAACAGAACAGCTGACAGAGATCGATTTTTTCGAGGACCTTATGTTGCTCAAATAAAAAAGTGCAAAACTAATGAAAGTTTGGAAATAACCTGGGGCATATGCGAAAGAAATCTCAGATCAAAAAGATATTCTGGTAATTTTCATGAATTTTTATGGTGCAACACCGAAATCTGTTTCAGGACAGCATCTTCCCCAAATCTTACCTCCCTCAAATTAGAGGTTCTTCTTGGCACAACAACAAAATAAAAATAATAAGGAGCGGTCATTGGAGTAGCAATAACTTCCAAGACTCAAATAAAATAAAAATTACTAAAAATAAAATATTGGGTTATCTCCCAAGAGTGCTTTTCTTTAACGCCTTTGAGCTAGCCGCAGAAAGTGGAAATCAAGTATTTTCGAATGATGCATTAAGATCAATTGCAGAAGTCTTTTCAACAATAAATTTAATTGTATCCAAATGAGTTTTTGAAGATCCCTTATGAACACTCTTTGGTTCACTACTTTCATCAAAATGGTTTTCACGGCAAATCCAATCAAAATTCTTTTCCAAAGCTTCATGCAATCCTACAAGTTTGCAAGGTATTGGTACTTTGATTTCCTTGTTTGTACCAACAACCTCTACACGTGAGCCAAGCATATTAAAATGCTCAAAAACTTTCCTAGCTTCAATAACAGCATCTCTAAATTCTCTATGCAAAGTCTCCAAAATAAAATCTTTCTTTTCGGAGTCTTCGATATCATGAAGCTTAAGAAACATTTGTTGCATAAAAGGATTAAGGTTGACAAACCTAGCCTCCAACATGTGAACTAAATAAGTAGCAACAACTTCATAACTAGGAGCAAGCTTAGCTAAAGATCTATCCTCAACATCTTTATGCATACTAACATGATTAAAGAACTCCGCAATGTTACCTTTCCCAATTATAGAACCACTACATATTGTAAGGTCCTCCAAAGCATACTTAGGGAACAATATAATGAACTAAAGGTAAAAGTAACGGAATGCAAACTATCAAAGGAACTAATTTTTTTATTTTTGATAAAATGATGCAAGCAAAAATAAAGTAAAGAAAATAAGCAAAACAATAACAAAGTAAAAGATTGGACGTGAGAGACTCCCCTTGTAGAAATCTTCTTTCTCCCCGGCAACGGCGCCAGAAAAATGCTTAATTGCTGTCCCGCAGGTGTGTAGTTGACACCAGGAAACTAGTTGGTAAACCCCAAGAGCAAGGTATGATGAGCACAGCAGCAAGTTTCCCTCAGTTGTGAAACCAAGGTTTATCGAACTAGTAGGAGAAAGCCAAACTTCAGAAGGTTGATGCTTGCTAGCTTCACGACAGCTCTGGACAATTTATATGGTGCCTCATCCAGGGTTTTGATTTGCACCAGTAGCAACGTGGAACCGGCACACAACATAACCAAGTACTTTGCCCCAACTTACGATGAGGTTGTCAATCTCACCGGTTTGCTATAAACAAAGGATTAAGCGTATCGAGTGATAAAAGGTAATAGTATGCAAGAATGTAAATCAAGCAAGTAAATGTAAAAGGGTAATAACAATGTAAAGGAATTGGACCGGGGTCCACAGTTCACTAGTGGTGTCTCCCCATAAGATAAATAACAACATGCTGGGTAAACAAATTATAGTTGGGCAATTGATAGGATAAAGCTAGCATATATATGTCATGAGGATCACTATGAGATTCACTCTGGGCATTATGACAAAATACATAGACCGTAATACAACTGCATCTATGACTAATAATCTACCCTCCGGATGTCATCCGAGCAACCGTTGGGTATTAAGTTGCAAGCAACAGGTAACTGCATTAAACAAAGTGCATAATGTAAACAATGCAAATGTCCTTGGACACAAGAATGTTGTTTTCTCCCTAATGGCAACAACACATCTACAACCTTAGAGGTTTATGTCACTCCCCCAGATTACTAGAGGCATGGACCCACTATCGAGCATAAATACCCCCTCTTGGAGTCACTAGCATCTACTCGGCCAAGATATCTACTAGCAACACAGAGCATGCAAGATCATAAACATCATAGAGATAACATAAAGATAATAATTCAACACATCAACTCAACATAGTATCAATATCCATCGGATCCAAACAAATACAACATGTAGAATTACACAAAGATGATCTTGATCATGATAGGCAGCTCACAAGATCTAAACATGAAGCACATGGTGCAGAAGATGACCATCTAGCTACTGCTATTGACAAGGGTATAAACAAATGGCAAATAAAAGAGATGTCGAGGTGTTCATTGTCTGCTTGTCCTATCATTTTGATGTGGGCTTGTTCCATGTCATGGGGCACGGAGGTACCCCGTTGGCAGTTTTCGATGATACATATATACTTACAATGACAAGAGCCTTGCTTGGGACTCTAAGTTGAGTAGCATGAGGTTTGGGTACTCGTATTCACGGGACACGAGGTTTTCGACTTATGATTTGTCAAGCATATGCATCATAATTGTTCTCGCATTAACTCTAACCATTCAAGATGCTTATGATGGGGGCAATGAGAGCTCAAAGCCGGTAAGTAACATAATTTTTGAAGGTCTATAAAACTTGCAATCACTGCTTCCCTCCGCAAAGGGCCTTTCTTTTACTTTTATGTTAAGTCACCACCTTCTTTCTTTATGCACCATAAGAGAGCAAAGTTGTCATTCTTAGTATAATGTGCATTGTCCCAAAGTTTTCATTGAATGATTCATATTGATGGTTTCAATTGTTCTCAAATTATTTGTATCTAGTCGCCCTCTTAAACTTGAAGGTGTCCTATACATTTATGTTTTGCTCTCTTTGAAGGACAAGCTGAAAACCATTTGTATGTTTTTCCTTATGATTTGAACACACATTTGACTTTCATTGTTTCATTTTCATGATCTTTTGTTTGTGTTCATTTTCATGTTTATAACATGGTTGCTAAGTTCCTATTGTCAAGATTATATCTTTCATGCCCATGTTTTAAGTTCTTATGATCCCAGCTCACAATGCTTACATATGTGATCAAGATTGTGTAGGTGCATGTCTCCTCAAAAATTATTCTTTTGTTATCACTTACCTACTCGAGGACGAGCAGGAGTTAAGCTTGGGGATGCTTGATACGTCTCCAACGTATCTATAATTTTTGATGCTCCATGCTTATTTTTACACCATTTGCCTACTGTTTCGTTACACTTCGTGGCACTTTTATGCATTTTCCGGAACTAACCTATTAACAAGTCGCCACTGTGCCAGTTCCCTGTTTTCTGCTATTTTTGTGTTTCAGAAGTGATACACAGGAAATATTCTCGGAATTGGACAAAACAAGTTCCTGAAGTCTTATTTTTCCCGGAAGCTTCCAAAGATCCGAAGAGGAGATGGAGTGGGGCCACGAGGGGGCCACACACCAGGGCGGCGCGGCCCAGGCCCTGGCCACGCCCCCTACGTGTGAGACCACCTCGGTCCACTTCTGACGATGCCCCTTCGCCTATAAAGACCCCCCGACGGAAAAAATCTAAGTACCAGATCAATTTTCCAGAACACATCGTGATCCGCCGCCGCCGTCGACCCGAAGATCGGGAGGGTCCAGAAGCTTTTCTCGGCACCCTGCCAAAGAGGGGAATCGCCACCGGATGTCTTCTTCATCGCCATGCTTGCCTCCGGAGCGATGAGTGAGTAGTCTACCTTGGACTGTGGGTCCATAGCAGTAGCTAGATGGTTGTCTTCTCCACCATGTGCTTCATGTTTAGATCTCATGAGCTGCCCTACATGATTGAGATCACCGTTATGTAATTCTACATGTTTGGTTTGTTAGGATCCGATGAATATTGGTGTTATGATAGAGTTGCTATACTAAAATATATCTTATGTTATCTCTATGTTGTTTATGATCTTGCATGCTCTCCGTTGTTAGTAGCTATCTTGGCCGAGTAGTTGCTAGTGACTCCAAGAGGGGGTATTTATGCTCGATAGTGGGTTCATGCCTCTATTTAATCTAGGGGAGTGACAGAAACCTCTAAGGTTGTAGATGTGTTGTTGCTACTAGGGAGAAAACAACATTCATATGCTCAAGGGCATATGCTTTGTTTACATTACACACTTTGCTTAATGCAATTGTCTGTTGTTCGCAACCGGATTGATTCGCCACAAGTGGATTATTAGTCATAGATGCAGTTGGATGGCGGTCTATGTATTTTGTTGTAATGCCCAGAGTAAATCACATAGTGATCTTCTTGACATATAATGTTATCTTTATTCTATCAATTGCCCAACTGTAATGTGTTTACCCAGCATGTGTTATTTATCTTATGGAGAGACACCACTAGTGAACTGTGGACCCTGGTCCTATTTCCATCATATTGCTATCACCTGTTTACTTTACTCGCACTGTTTACTTTACTCGCATACTTCTACTATTTTCCACTCGATAAGCTCATAACCTTTGTTTCAAGCAAACCGGTGAGATTGACAACCTCATCGCAAGTTGGGAGCAAAGTACTTGGTTGTGTTGTGTGCAGGTTCCGCGTTGCAGCTAGCAAGCAAAGCTTGGACGAGGTGCCATATTTAAATTGTCCGAAGCTGTCGCAAACTAGCAAGCATCACCTTCAGTCGTATTGTTTGCTCTTCTCCTGAACGATAAACCTTGGTTTCTTAACTGAGGGAAAATCTGCTGCTATACTCATCATACCTTCCTCTTGGGGTTCCCAACGGGCTGGTCATTCACCATGCAACAAGCAACAACTTTTTCTGGCGCCGTTGCCGGGGAAGAGTGGAAGACCTCTGCAAGGGGAGTTTTTCGCACGCACATCCTTTACTTTGTTTTATTGTTACCTTATTTATTTTTACCTGCATCGTTTTATATCAAAAACCCAAAAAATTAGAATCCTTGGTAGTTGTTATTTCTTTACTTTTAGTTCATCATGTTGTTCCCTAAGTACGTTCTGGAGGACCTCTCAGTAGGTAGTGGTTCAATTATTGGAAAAAGTAACATTGAGTAGTTCTTTAATCACATTAGTATGCATAAGGAAGTTGAGGAAAAATCTTTGGTTGAGCTAGCTCCTAGTATTGAAGTTGCTTCTGCTTATTTAATTCGCATGTTGGAAACTAGGTTTGCTAGTCTTAATCCTTTTATGCAATACATGTTCCTTAAGCTTCATGAAATTGAAAATCCTGAAAAGAAAGCTTTTATCTTGGAAACTTTGCGCCTAGAATTTAAAGATGTCGTTATTGAAGTTAGAAAAGTTCTTAAACGTTTTAATAAACTCGGTTCACCTATAAAGGTTATTAGTACAAACGATGAAGGAGCCGAAATACCTATACCTAGCAAGCTCTTGGGATTGTGTGAAGCTTTCGAAAATAATTTTGACTGGATCTGTCCCCAAAATCTTTTTAGTGATTTGAGTGAACCAAAGCGTGATCACAAAGGGGCTTCTAAAACTTATGTGGATGAAATACAATGCCTTATTGACAAAACTTCTGCAGTTGATCTTAATGCCTCTTCTGATGTTACTTGATTCGCAATTTTCTGCGCCTAGCTCAAAGGCGTTAAAGAAAAGCACTCTTGGGAGATAACCCAATGTTTTATTTCCAGTACTTTTTCTTTTATTTGAGTCTTGGAAGTCATTACTACTGTAATGACCACTCCTTATCCTTTTTATTTTGTTGTTGTGCCAAGAGAAGCCTCTAATTCGAGTGAGGTAAAGATTTGGGGATGTTGCTGTCCTGAAACTGTTTTCGGTGCTGCACCATAAAAATTCGTATAAATTCTCTGTATATCTTTTGGACCTGCGATTTCTTTTGCATATGCCCCTGGTTACATCCAAACTTTCGTTAGTTGAACACGTTTTGATTTGAGTAACAGAAAACCCCTCATAAATTCGACCTTTGTCAGCTATTCTGTTTTGACAGATTTCTGCCAATATTTGTGTTAGCCGCTTTATCGCTTTCTTTTTTAGTTCTTTTGATCACGGAACTTTTGGGGAAGTTGATACAGTAGTATATACTTTATATGTGGTGGTTTTGGGATGAAACCTAAAGCAAAACGAGGTTGATTATATGTTATGCTACACTAATGTTGCTAATAGAATTGTGTTTAGTTTTGTATGAAGGAAGTTTTCAAGTGTAGGGATTGGAGAATGATGAGATGAGTTGAAGAATGGACAAAAGCTCAAGCTTGGGGATGCCCATGCATCACCCCAAGAAATATCCAAGAAGTACAAGCGTCAAAGCTTGGGGATGCCCCCGAGGCACCCCTTCTTCATCGGCAAAAATCAGGTCACCTTTCAAAACACTATATTTTTATTGCTTCATGCACTATGTGTTTTTCTTGGAGCGTCAGTTGTTTTAGTTTTTGTTGTTATTTTAGTTTTGTTTGCTGCAATAAATGGTTGGACCCCAACAAATTTCCTTTGGAGGAGATGTACTCGTTTTCATTTGCCAAGAACACTCTGTTTTTCATTCTTACAATTGCACCGGGTGTTCTTCTTTTTCTGCTATTGCTTTTGGTTTTCGTTTTTGCCTTGATTTGCGTTCAGACCTTGTCATATCTTTTCATCAAGGTGTATTTTTGCCTCTGATATTTATTGGTTTTCATCAAAAGAGGTGTCTTTAAAAATTTCAAATGGTGTAGGAAAAGAGAAAAAGCTTTATGCAAAAAAGTGGTACAAGAAGGAGCTTGTGTAGACTGCGGCTTAGGCTTTTTCATGTCATGCTTGATGTCTTTTTGATAGTATGCTTAGTGGTTTTTCTGTAGCATGACTTGTCTCAAATAACTGAGATTGCTTGATGAGCCTTTGAAAAAATCATGCGTTGTTTTTATTGTTTGGAAGCATTATTTTGGTTTTCTCCTTGATGCTTTATTTGGGTTGACTTAGCGCATGCTCACACATGTTAGACTCTTACAAAGTCACCAATAGCCTTTATGATCATTTAGATTTTGACTTTTGATACCATCTTATGCTTCTTTTAATGTCGCTTTGTCGCTTTGCATGATTATGGCCATTATTGCTCTCTTAGTTGGTCGCTCCCAGTCTTTTGCTAGCCCTTGCCTTGTACTGAGTATGAGTTCTACTCGTGCATCCAACTCCTAAAAGCCAAAGTTTTCCATTGTGTCCACCATACATACCTACTAGCAAGTTGCTATTCCAAGTAAATTTGACTTGCTTTTATCTTCTCTTCAAATTAAACTCTTACCAGTGTTATGCGAAATTCGGTCAGTAAAGCTCTCACGAACCGAAAGGCACACTTTACTTTTTCCGGTTCTTAAAAAATTGACATTGTGGTCTCTTATGTTGAGTTGTTATGCTTGCAAGTTGTAAGTTGAATACTAGCCCATCCATGCTGTCATGGGGCAAGCTTTCAACATTGCACTTCTTATTTGAGTTGATATCGTGATCTTTTGTTTATGGATGCCTGCGGTGTGAAATGAATTGGGAATCTTGTGGGGATCATGGAGTTTGTATATGTGTTAGGAAAACGCCTGGGCCGCCAATCTAAGCCATGCATAATTCATGGTGGAAATTTGCAGCATACCCATGGTGGACATTCGACGACGCATCTCACAATAAAAAGCTAAACAAATGGCAAATAAAAGAGATGTCGAGGTGTTCATTGTCTCTTGTCCTATCATTTTGATGTGGGCTTGTTCCATGTCATTGGGCACGGAGGTACCCCATTGGCGGTTTTTGATGATACATATATACTTACAATGACAAGAGCCTTGCTTGGGACTCTAAGTTGAGTAGCATGAGGTTTGGGTACTCGTATTCACGGGACACGAGGTTTTTGACTTATGATTTGTCAAGCATATGCATCATAATTGTTCTCGCATTAACTCTAACCATTCAAGATGCTTATGATGGGGGCAATGAGAGCTCAAAGCCGGTAAGTAACATAATTTTTTAAGGTCTATAAAACTTGCAATCACTGCTTCCCTCCGCGAAGGGCCTTTCTTTTACTTTTATGTTGAGTCACCACCTTCTTTCTTTATGCACCATAAGATAGCAAAGTTGTCATTCTTAGTATAATGTGGATTGTCCCAAAGTTTTCATTGATTGATTCATATTGATGGTTTCACTTGTTCTCAAATTATTTGTATCTAGTCGCCCTCTTAAACTTGAAGGTGTCCTATACATTTATGTTTTGCTCTCTTTGAAGGACAAGCTGAAAACCATTTATATGTTTTTCCTTATGATTTGAACACACATTTGACTTTCATTGTTTCATTTTCATGATCTTTTGTTTGTGTTCATTTTCATATTTATAACATGGTTGCTAAGTTCCTATTGTCAAGATTATATCTTTCATGCCCATGTTTTAAGTTCTTATGATCCCAGCTCACAACGCTTACATATGTGATCAAGATTGTGTAGGTGCATGTCACCTCAAAAATTATTCTTTTGTTATCACTTACCTACTCGAGGACGAGCAGGAGTTAAGCTTGGGGATGCTTGATACGTCTCCAATGTATCTATAATTTTTGATGCTCCATGCTTGTTTTTACACCATTTGCCTACTGTTTCGTTACACTTCATGGCACTTTTATGCATTTTCTGGAACTAACCTATTAACAAGTCACCACAGTGCCAGTTCCCTGTTTTCTGCTGTTTTTGTGTTTCAGAAGTGATACACAGGAAATATTCTCAAAATTGGATGAAACAAGTTCCTGAAGTCTTATTTTTCCCGGAAGCTTCCAGAGATCCGAAGAGGAGATGGAGTGGGGCCACAAGGGGGCCACACACCAGGGCAGCGCGGCCTAGGCCCTGGCCACGCCCCCTACATGTGAGACCACCTCGGTCCACTTCTGATGATGCCCCTTCGCCTATAAAGACCCCCCGATGGAAAAAACCTAAGAACCTGATCAATTTTCCAGAACACATCGCGATCCGCCGCCGCCGTCGACCCAAAGATCGGGAGGGTCCAGAAGCTCTTCCCGGCACCCTGCCGGAGTGGGGAATCGCCACCGGAGGTCTTCTTCATCGCCATGCTTGCCTCCGGAGCAATGAGTGAGTAGTCTACCTTGGACTATGGGTCCATAGCAGTAGCTAGATGGTTGTCTTCTCCACCATGTGCTTCATGTTTAGATATCATGAGCTGCCCTACATGATTGAGATCACCGTTATGTAATTCTACATGTTTGGTTTGTTGGGATTCGATGAATATTGGTGTTATGATTGAGTTGCTACACTGAAATATATCTTATGTTATCTCTATGTTGTTTATGATCTTGCATGCTCTCCGTTGTTAGTAGCTATCTTGGCCGAGTAGTTGCTAGTGACTCCAAGAGGGGGTATTTATGCTCGATAGTGGGTTCATGCCTCTATTTAATCTGGGGGAGTGACAGAAACCTCTAAGGTTGTAGATGTGTTGTTGCTACTAGGGAGAAAACAACATTCATATGCTCAAGGGCATATGCTTTGTTTACATTACACACTTTGCTTAATGCAATTGTCTGTTGTTCGCAACTTAATACTTGTGGAGTTCTCGGATTGATTCGCCACAAGTGGATTATTAGTCATAGATGCAGTTGGATGGCGGTCTATGTATTTTGTTGTAATGCCGAGAGTAAATCACATAGTGATCTTCTTGACATATCATGTTATCTTTATTCTATCAATTGCCCAACTGTAATTTGTTTACCCAGCATGTGTTATTTATCTTATGGAGAGACACCACTGGTGAACTATGGACCCCGGTCCTATTTCCATCATATTGCTATCACCTATTTACTTTACTCACACTGTTTACTTTACTCGCATACTGTACTCTTTTTCACTCGATACGCTCATAACCTTTGTTTCAAGCAAACCGGTGAGATTGACAACCTCATCGCAAGTTGGGAGCAAAGTACTTGGTTGTGTTGTGTGCAGGTTCCGCATTGTAGCTAGCAAGCAAAGCTTGGACGAGGCGCCATATATAAATTGTTCGAAGCTGTCGCAAACTGGCAAGCATCACCTTCAGTCGTATTGTTTGCTCTTCTCCTGAACGATAAACCTTGGTTTCTTAACTGAGGGAAAATCTGCTGCTATACTCATCATACCTTACTCTTGGGGTTCCCAACGGGCTGGTCATTCACCACGCAACAAGCAATAAGGATTTTGTGCAGGAAACACCAGAGGCAGCATTAGTAGCAGCACAAGCGTATCTACTAACTACGCAACCAGAACCTGGAGATCGGCGGGAGCACATGCATCAAGCCGCAATAAGAAGCCTCGGGTTGGTAGAAGATAGGCTTAGGAAACATCCTCCAGAGAAAAAGGCGGCACATCACAAGGATAAGGGAAAGGAAAACTTTAAGCGCCAACCCTCGCAAAGCTAGACAAGTGAATCATCAGGTGACGAAAAACGTAAGGCACGAAGGGAGGATGCAAGGAATATCATAACGCAAGCAAGAGTAAACAACGCGCGCTACGCATGGAAAGAAGAAAACTATGAAGATGATGAAAAAGAGATGGGCGCGCTATGCTTTACCCAAGGGTTCGCAGAACGCGGGTACCCAAAGGATTCAAATTACCACACGATCAGCAAAAGTATGATGGGTCACAAGAACCCACACTATGGTTATCAGACTATCTACAAGCAGTGCAAATACTCGGAGGAACGAGAGCAACGACGATGCAAAGCCTGTAGTTACACCTCACCGGCGTAGCGCGGTCTTGGTTAAGTACTCTACCCAACAATTCCATTGGAAGTTGGGGAGAACTGGGCAGTCAATTCACAAGAAATTTTTGCTCAACATACAAACGCCCAACATCTTTAGAAGAAATCAAGTCATGTGTACAGAGGAAGGATGAAACTCTGTGCTCCTACATACAGCGATGGAGTATAATCAAAAACTCTACGGAAGACGTCTCCGATGAGCGGGCAGTAGATGCTTTTTTGGCCGGCCTTCGCCGTTCGGACCTCGTGGAAGAGTTAGGAAGAACAAGGCCTAGGATAGTATCGGAATTAATGGAAGTAGCAAATAGATTTGCCGATGGAGAAGATGCGTATAACAACAAAAGGGCACGTTCACTAGAAGTCGATAGAGCAAGCAGCAAAGGCGAAGGTCTCGCAATGAAGATAGTCGCACAAGGCGAAATCAGATAGCCGCAGGATATGAAAGAAAGGACAAGGAAGGCTACAAAAGCAGGGAGTCTTAAGGCAGAAGCAATCGTGGAGAAGAAAGGCTAAAGTACTCCGGCCCATCGGCAGAAGACATGCTCCATGGCCCCTGTCGCATTCACTATGCGTACTTATATGGGAAGAGAGTTTCTAATCACCAGATGAAGGATTGCAGAACATTCTTAAGGTTGCAAAGTGCTCTGGACCTAAGCCAAGGAACACGTCAGGGAGGAAAGAGTACAAGTCAAGGATATCGAATGCAACGTCTCACAAAACATCTGGAATCAAAAGTATACATATCTGCAATGATCCAACCGGTGCTAAAATCCAAGAAAGAACAGAAGAGTATATCTCGACAAGTAAATCTAGCAATATCATCACCACCAGCCACTACAGAGTACCTGAGCTGGTCTGACCAACCAGTCAGGTTCAGCAGAGCAGACCACCCAAAGAAAGTGCCTAGGCCAGGGCACGCGCCAATGGTGTAGAAGGCACAAATAGGGGGATACGATATTGGGCGAGTATTCATGGACGCAGGAAGCGGCATAAACTTAATATACGCAAGAAGCCTGAAGGCAATGAGAATCTCGTTAGAAAGCCTGAAGCCGACAGATTGCTCCTTCCATGGAATAGTACCAGGAAGCGCAAACTACCCCCTCAGGAAAATAGAACTCGACGTTTGCTTTGGCGATAGTAGCAATTACCGCAGAGAAAAGTTAGAGTTCGAAGTCATGGACTGGCCTTCACGGTATCACGCAATCCTGGGGCGCCCAGCATTTGCAAAATTCATGGCAGTACCTCATTACGCATATCTAACACTCAAAATTCCAGGACCTAAAGGGACCATCATGGTACAAGGCAGCTTCAAAGTATCCAACACTTGCGACAAAGAATTCAATAAGATGGCGCAAACTTTCGGCATGACAGCTGAATATGCAAGGCTGAAGGGCGAAACTGATCACAATGTGCTACCCGACGTCGGACGATCCCTGCCAGATCAGGCTTCTAATGCAACCTAAGACTCAAAGAAAATCCAGGTCCACCCTACGGACCCAAACATAACCACCTCCATAGCGGTAAACTTGAACCCCGCATAGGAAAGCGCGCTCGTTGAGTTCCTCCATGAGCACTGGGAAATATTCGCCTAGTGTCCTTCAGACATGCTAGGGGTTCCCAGGGAACTCATCGAGCACGCACTAAATGTGGATCCAAAAGCAAAGACAGTCAAGCAACCTCTGCGACGATTCGATGAACCCAAAAGAAAAGCAATAGCATCCGAGCTACATAGGCTAGAAAACATAGGATTCATCAGAGAAATCAAAGCATCAACTTGGGTATCCAATCCAGTTATCGTCCCCAAGAAAAATACAGATGTATAAAGAGTATGTGTCGACTACACATCTCTCAACAAGCACTGTCCCAAGGATCCCTTTCTGCTACATCACATTGATTAGATAATAGACTCAACGGCGGGGTGCGCAAGGCTTTCCTTCCTAGACGCATATTCTGGTTACAACCAGATCAAGTTGAAGAAAGAAGACGAAGAAAAAACAGCTTTTATTACACCATACGGCGTGTTCTGCTATCAAGTCGTGCCTTTCGGCCTAATAAATGCGGGAGCAACTTACCAACGGATGATGCAAAACTGCCTCGGAAGTCAAATAGGACACAACATTCAAGTCTACATCGATGACGTGGTCGTCACCACAAGAAAAGAAGAGTCTTTAATTAGTGATTTGATAGAAACCTTCGACAACCTGAACAGGTACAAGCTCAAGCTTAACCCGACAAAATGTTCTTTTGGCATGTCAGCAGGGCAACTTCTGGGATTCTTGGTGTCAGCAAGAGGCATAGAAACAAACCCAGAGAAAATCCAAGCAATACTAACAATGGGGAAACCAGCAAAATTGCACGATGTACAGAAGCTCGCAGGAGGCATCGCGGCATTAAGTCGATTTGTCGCACGATTAGGAGAAAAAGCTCTCCCTTTCTATGTACTCATGAAAAAATCAGACGACAAGTTCGAGTGGACAGAAGAAGCAGATACAACTTTTGCACAACTGAAAAAAGTGCTCTCCACACTGCCGGTGTTGGTCGCACCAAACGAAAAAGAGCCGCTACTACTGTATATTGCAGCCACACATCAAGTGGTAAGCACAGTATTAGTAGTCGAGAGAAGCGAAGAAGGAAAGGTGCACGGAGTCCAGAGGCCAGTATATTTCCTTAGCGAAGTTCTATCTCCAACAAAGCAAAGATACCCGCACTATCAAAAGCTTGCATACAGCGTATTCACAACAACACGAAAGCTACGACAATATTTCACGGTGCATCCAATCATAGTAGTTAATGAAGCCCCACTATCCAATATATTAAACAAACCTGCAACAACAAGACGTGTCTCTTTATGGGGAATCAAATTATCACCCCTGGACATCACGTACGAGAAACGAAAAGCAATCAAATCTCTAGTGCTACCGGATTTCACAGCAGAGTGGCTAGAACTACAAAACACAGGACCACCAGATTTATCGAGTGTATGGACAATGTACGTCGACAGATCAAAAAGAGTCCAAGGCGTAGGAGCAGGAGTAGTCTTGATATCACCACAAGGCGACAAATTGAAGTATGTGTTAAGGATGAGTTTTCCACAAACCTCCAATAATGAAGCCGAAAATGAGGCTCTGATTCATGGAATAAAAATGGCCAAAGCATGCGAAGCAACCCGACTAAAAATATTCGGGGACTCAAATCTCGTCGTCCAGCAAGTGATGAATCGGTGCGACGCCATCAGTGACAACATGACAACATACAGAAACTTATACTACTATCTAGAGGGAACATTCGATAGATGCGAAGTTTCGCATGTTAGCAGGGCCATCAACGAGGAGGCCGACAATTTAGCAAATATCGGGTCCCAATGCCTGCCTATACCGCTAGGAGTCTTTTGGGAAGAAATCATAGAGAAATCAATAAAACATAACAAAACTTCGACTACAGGAGAACCAGGCCAGCACCCAACAACAGGCTCGGGGGCTGGCAAGCCCGACGCGGGAAGCATAGCAGAACCAGAGGAAGTTATGATGATCGAAGAAACCTGGATGCAGCCATACTTGGCATACATGGTAAACAAATCACTACCCGAAGACACAGTGCAAGCAAGAAGGATAATACGACGATCCAAGGCTTTCATCGTGTTACAAGGGAAGCTGTACAAGAAAAGTATAACTGGCGTTTTACAGTGATGCATCACCCCTCAAGAAGGACAATAAATATTAAAAGATATCCACACAGGAGTATGTGAGCTATCGCAGCTAAAGCTTTTTGTGCAGGGTTCTACTGGTTAACGGCCATTCAAGACGCAAAAGATATAGTCAGAAGGTGTGAGGCCTGTCAACGATTTGCATCTCGACCACACGCACTAGCAGCAAAACTACAGCCGATACCATTATCTTGGCCCTTCGCACAGTGGGGTCTCGACATGGTTGGGAAATTACACAAATCCTGGCCAGGAGGTCATGTCTACATATTGGTGGCAGTAGACAAATTTACTAAATGGGTAGAGGCAGCCCCGGTAACAACCCATGATTCCACAACAGCAATCAATGTCATCAAGTGTATAGTATTTTGCTTCAGAGTACTGCACAGCATCATCACAGACAATGGAACAAACTTCACATCGAAAGAGTTCAAAAGCTACTGCGAGAGTATGGGAATCAAACTAAAATTTGCGTCTGTAGCACATCCAAAGACAAATGGACAAGTCGAGAAAGCCAATGGCTTAATATGTAACGGGATAAAAAAGAGGCTATTAGCACCCCTGGAAAAAGCCAAACACGCCTGAGTAGATGAGCTACCCTCCGTGCTTTGGAGTCTTAGAACCACGCCTAATGAGGCTACCCAAGAAACTCTCTTTTTCCTGGTCCATGGTGCAGAGGCCGTGCTTCCAGTCGAAATCACCCATGAAGCCCCAAGAATTGCGGCTTACGATGAAATAACTTCTATGGAAGCACTTCAAGACGATGTTGACGCACTTGATGAAGCAAGAGATGTAGCACTAGCCAGAGCTACGCAATACCAGCAAAGTCTACGGAACTACCACAGTAGTCGAGTTTGCTCACGTTCCTTTGTGGTAGGAGATTTGGTCTTACGACTCAAGCAAGACGGTCATGGCAAATTAGAGTCCCCATGGGTGGGACCTTACAGCGTGACAAAATTAATTCCAGGAGGAGCCTATCGACTACAAGACAAGAAAACAAGGAAAGATGAGAGCAACCCGTGGAATGCAGAACAACTTCGATGGTTCTATGCGTAGAAGGAGTATGGCGACAGGAAACTTCGAGTTATGACCCTCTGAACCCAGAACATGAGGCCATAGGTCGGGTTCTTTGGGCCAACTCGACAATATGTATAGTATGTTCCTATTTTTCCACTTGGGGGCTCCGACCCTCGAGTCATATGAAAGAAAATAAACATTATCGAGATCCCATACTCATGAATATTCGAGAATTTTTACAAGGTTGTTTACAACCCGATATTCGACAAAGAGCAAGCACAGTTCAAGGCAAAGCATTGGTAAACTAAAACATACCTTGGAACACTGTTAGTTCCTCTGGTCTATTAATAATCAAACACGATGGCATAAAATACAGTTCATCACGAGTACTTATTACATGAGTCACGCCAAGAGAGAACTAGAACAAAATATTACATCGAAGAAACATCTACTGAAAGTGCACTTCAGCCTCGTACTCTTTCTAGCACTAAGTACAGTCATAGATCTTCACATCAAACTTTGATGTACCACAGTGGTAGTCGAAGAGCATGAAAAACCCTTGGTGGAGGTCATGATCTTCCGCAAATTGGGACCAACCACCCCTGAAGTACATCTCGCCGTATCCATCATACCACACCTCCACTTCATAGGGAGTTCCTCTCCCAGATTGTTCGCGAATAATTGCTTCACGAAGCTCGCGCCCATCCATGAACTTGGTGAATTTCAGCGGCACATGCTAAATCTCGCGGCATTGAGTGTCGTCAATACAGAAGAAGGAGAAAATCTTGGGAGGGGGAGGAGGAGAAGCATTATGCAGAGCAGCGCTAGGACCTGGAGCAACAGCAGATACCTTGGGTTTGTTTTTACTCCCCACAGGGCGGCCAGGGTGCCATTTCATAGATGCGGATGATGAGGCCACCGTAGAGGGGTCTTTCGGTTTGTTTTTACTGCCGCGAGGGTGGCCACGACCTCGCTTCTCCATCTCCACACCGGTGTAAAGATGCGCACCACCAGCATCCGCCATTGAGGAAATATGCTTGGTGGGAAAACCCTAGATGAGATGTGGGAGAAGAAGACGATGCGGCAGAGGAAGTTGGTAATGAAGGGATTATGGTTTTTCCCTAGTTGGCGTACCTTATTTATAAGTAACCTTTCATGGGCCTCAGCACGTTATAGGTCCAAATAAATCTATGGGCTTTTACATTTTGCCCCGAGCAGAAAATAAGGCAGAGACAGCATATAAAGGACAAGGACAAGATACATGCAAAGATATAAGGATAAAGAACAATGTGAACGAACAGCATTGGAGTATATAAAAGAGCACAACGCACCCCCTCATGGACTCGGGGGCTCCTATCACCAGAAGATCTGGAAGAGCATCTAAGAACAATCATGCCAAGAGTATCACAGGAGAAAAAGTTAAGGTGACAAATAGGTATATTTTGAGCCTATACCCAAAAAATTTCGGCTATAGCCTCGGGGGCTACTCCCATCGGGAGCACTGGTCGTGCACCCGATGATAATGGATAACATTGAATAAAAATCAAAGGCGTAATCGACTACCTTTCATCGACAACAATCTTCGACTTCATTGTTCACAAAATAAAAATCGATCACTCCCATCGGGAGTCATTCATGAGTTATTTGAAGAACAACTCAAATATTTTGTACATTTTAATCAGTTAAACAAGGCTTGCAATAATAAGTCAAAAGATTCTCAGGCTAAGTCATCGCGACAAAGCTTGAATGTCGTGGTCATAGAAATCACGAAGGTAAGACCCCAGGATCCGTCCTGTGTGGCCTGGTATACGCACCTGGATGCGTTCTGCTAGTAATTATCCGTGTCTACGACGCGAAGAAAATCCTGGTGGATGCACTGGGTACCCTGAGAACCACTGGAACTCGTTCTTTGTAAGTCCTAAATGCGGCAGAAGAATAGGTTTGACCAGTTTCCCAGATTCAAGTCCAAGGGGATTGAATTTGAAGTAGGTGACAAGTATCTGCTCCGGCAGTTAATTGGCCTCTTGATCCATCAGAGTTGTCAGACTTGTTCATCAAAACCCCTTGCGAGATAATATAATAAAAGTCAATTATTTTTACAGGAAGAAGAAGAAGTCGAAAGATTGATCAAGTCAAAGATATGAAGATTTGAGATTCAACCCGAATCTACAATTTGGGTAGAATCTTGGGGGCTACTGACAAGGGTATAGATAATAGAGCCCATTACTTGAGTACCCCTGAGGCCCGTTAAGCTAGGCCCAACTGTAATCATAGTCAAAATACGAGTTCATGTCGTATACCGATGTTGTAATATGTATCGGACCCCTCCCGTTCCTTGAGACCTGGCCGCATATATATAGGGGCCAGGAGAGGATGGTGAGGGGCAGATTGAAAGCAAGCTAAGTTGACCACCACATTTACTTTTGATAGACACCTTGTTTGACTGATTTTACATCCGAGTTCATCCAACGCCCTATTCCCCTGATCCTAAGTCCTTCATCTAGGACATTTGTCGAGTTAACCCTCGTCAGCTATGGACCTGTAGTCCAAGGTAGACTGCTCACACATCACTCCGGAGGTGACCATGGTGATGAAAAAGGCCTCCAGCGGTGATTCCCCTCTCCGGCAGGGTGCCGGGAAGAGCTTTTGGACCCTCCCGATCTCGCGTCGACGATGGCGGTGGCTTGCCATATGTTTCGAGGAAAATTGATCGGGGCTTTAGGTTTTTCCCATCGAGGGGAATATATAGGCGGAAGGGCAGCGTCAGGAGGTGGACCAGGGCGGCTCACCCCCTGGTGGCGCGGGCCAGGCCTAGGCCACGCTGCCCTAGGGTGTGGCCGGACCCTGGCCCCCCTCCGTCTCATCTTTGGACTTTGTCTCATGTCTGGAAAAATAGGAGGTTCGGCTTTTGTTTTGTCCAATTCCGAGAATATTTCCTGTGTAGCTTTTCTGAAACACAAAAAATAGCAGAAAACATGGAACTGGCACTGTGGCATCTCGTTAATAGGTTAGTTCTGGAAAATGCATAAAAACACCACGAAGTGTAACAAAACACAAAGCGAATGGTGTATAAACAAGCATGGAGCATCAAAAATTATAGATATGTTTGAGACGTATCAGTCTTCTCCTCCATGTGCTTCATATTTAGATCTTGTGAGCTGCCTATCATGATCAAGATCATCGTTATGTAATTCTACATGTTGTGTTTGTTGGGATCCGATGAATATGAGTACTATGTCAAGTTGATTTGTGATTTATCATCTCTATGTTATTTATGATCTTGCATGCTCTCCGTTGCTAGTAGATATCTTGGCCGAGTAGATGCTAGTGACTCCAACAGGGAGTATTTATGCTCGATAGTGGGTTCATGCCTCTGTTAACTTGGGGGAGTGACAACAACCTCTAAAGTTATAGATGTTCTGTTGCTACTAGGGAGAAAACAACAATCTGGTGTCCAAGGACATTTGTATTGTTTACTTTACACACTTTGCTTAAGGCGATAATTTGTTGCTTGCAACTTAATACCCAACGGTTGCTCGGATGATATCCGGCGGGTGGATTATTAGTCATAGATGCAGTTGGATTACGGTCTATGTATTATGTAGTAATGCCCAAGTGAATCTCATAGTGATCCTCATGACATGTACATGCATTGTTTGCATTCTTTGTTCTGTCAATTGCCTAACTGTAATTTGTTTACCCAGCATGTTATTTATCTTTATGGAGAGACACCTCTAGTGAACTGTGGACCCCGGTCCATTCTTTTATATTCATATTACCGTTTACTATTTACAAGCATTATTTACTTTCTCGCAAACAACTATCTTTTACCACATGATACATTTAATCCTTTGTTTACAGCAAACCGGTGAGATTGACAACCTCACTGTAAGTTGGGGCGAAGTACGTTGGTTGTGTTGTGTGCAGGTTCCACGTTGCTACTGGTGCAAAGCTACGCCTCAGATAAAGGCGCCATATATAAATTGTCTGGAGTTGTCGCTAAGCCAGCTAGCATCAACCTTCGGAAGTTGGTTCTTTCTCCTACTGGTTCGAGAAATCTTGGTTTCGTACTGAGGGAAGACTTGCTGCTATGCTCATCATACCTTCCTCTTGGGGTTCCCAACTGGGTGCCTACCATGCAGCATCAATGGCTCATGCTGGGAGGCAGCAAGGCCCGGTCCAGGCCCCAGCAGGCCGGGAGCAAGTGGGCATGTGTCACAGAGGCAGACGAGGCATAGAAGCAGTCAAGCGACACCAAGGAGTAATATGCTAGGTGTCGCTAATTAAGGTGTGTGTTTGCAAAGTGTGCATGGGCCTGCGTGCCAGCTGGTTATGTGGGGCTTATAAGCTAACAACCTATAACTGACTGCTTATGACTGAATTCAAGAATTGAAACATGAAATCTTCCTCGTTGCCCTTTTCTCCTCTCATTTCTAGTCCCGTAGGTCATCCGATCCTTGATCTAGCAATCATACCAGATCGGGGTGGTACAATTGGTATCATATTCCAGGCCTGATTCGCGGGGACTAGGTAGTGGTTCTCCCAATTCGTTGTGCTGGGACCGTCAAATCCGGAGATGCAGCGTGATTTGTTGGAGATTCTCTTCCACTAGTTTGTCATTGCTGATCTGTTGGTTCCACCAGTGAGGAGTCACGACGGCACCATCCAAGCCTTCACCATAGACCGTGCTCATCATCAACACCATGGGCGAGGTGGCGGCGAGTACTGAGGCCTCGCTCAAGGAGATCAGGTCTGCCGTCGATCTGCTTCATGGGCGACTGGCCATCATCGACACCACACATCAGTCACTCGTCGCGCAGATGGGTCTCATCTCCAATGCCATAAAGGAAAGCACCAAGAAGCACACGGAGATGGCTCAGGTCCTTGTGTCGCTTGATGCGCGTCTGCACGTGATGATGTAGGCGATGGAGCGGACGTGAGAACTGCTACGGGCAGAAGATGATCCAGATCCGGTCACCGATGGGGGAGCCATCACCGGGAAGGGTACGCTGCATCCTGTGCAAGTGAATTGGACGGGAAACTCGCAAGGCGCATCATCAGCATCGCAAGGAGCGCGCGTTCCCGACAATCTAGCTATGCCACATTCAGGTATGGATGGATCCATGGCGGGGGGCATGGGATTTCAGGGCGGCGGGGTTCGGAGTGGTAGTGGGGGCGGTGTGCTCAGTGGTGGTGGTGATAGTGTGCTGGGGGCACCAGTGGCGGTGGTATGGGCGGCGCAGGCGGCGGTAGAACTAGTTTCTCGGCGGAGGCTGCAACTAAACACAATTTGAAGATGTCCTTTCCAAAATTTTATGGGGAGCAATGTAATGTCCCAGCGTTTAGGTACAATGAAGGGTAGAATTAGGGTTTATGTGCATTCATGCATCCTAAAATCTGGATAAATTTTTCGCAAATTCTAAAACTGGAGTGAGCAAAGTCTCTATCTCGATAACATGTAGAGGTAGATGTTATCTAGATTGCTATGGGCTTAGGGATGATCCCTTGTTATTTGTTTAAGAGTTTTGGATAATATTGACTAATTACAATTATAGAATTAATAAATACAATAAACAATTACAGATAATCAACTCAACTTAATTGAGTTGGAAATAAAACTTGTAAAAGAATATGAAATAAATTGAAATCATATTCTATTAATTGAATACAAGAATACAACGTCTTTGCTGGCGCCAAGTTGATGTGGGAAAGTGTAGTTGATGTGGGAGCTTCTTCTTCTTCAATCGCCGGCAACGGCGCCAGAAAACTTGTTGATGGCACGGTGATGATGGTGCCAGAAAGCTTGTTGGCGTTTGTTAATGAAGTAAAATGACCGGCCAGTTGGAAAACCCCAAGAGAAGGTTTTGATGAATATAGCAGCAAGTTTTCCCTCAGTTAAGAACCAAGGTTTATCGATCAGGAGAAAAGTAGACAGTGACGACTGAAAGTGATGCTTGCTAGTTTGCGACAGCTTCGGACAATTTATATATGGCGCCTCGTCCAAGCTTTGCTTGCTAGCTGCAACGCGGAACCTGCACACACACAACCAAGTACTTTGCTCCCAACTTGCGATGAGGTTGTCAATCTCACCGGTTTGCTTGAAACAAAGATTATGAGCGTATCGAGTGGAAAACAGTAGAAGTATGCAAGTAAAGTAAACAGTGCGAGTAAAGTAAACAGTGCAAGTAAAGTAAATAGGTGATAGCAATATGATGGAAATAGGACCGGGGTCCACAGTTCACTAGTGGTGTCTCTCCATAAAATAAATAACACATGCTGGGTAAACAAATTACAGTTGGGCAATTGATAGAATAAAGATAAACGTGATATGTCAAGAAGATCACTATGAGATTTACTCTGGGCATTACAACAAGATACATAGACCGCCATTCAACTACATCTATGACTAATAATCCACTTGTGGCGAATCAATCCGAGAACTCCACAAGTATTAAGTTGCGAACAACAGATAATTGCATTAAGCAAAGTGTGTAATGTAAACAAAGCATATGCCCTTGAGCATATGAATATTGTTTTCTCCCTAGTAGCAACAGCACATCTACAACCTTAGAGGTTTCTGTCACTCCCCCAGATTAAATAGAGGCATGAACCCACTATCGAGCATAAATACCCCCCTCTTGGAGTCACTAGCAACTACTCGGCCAAGATAGCTACTAACAACGGAGAGCATGCAAGATCATAAACAACATAGAGATAACAAAAGATAATATTCAGTACAGCAACTCAATCATAAACACCAATATTCATCGGATCCCAACAAACCAAACATGTAGAATTACATAACGGTGATCTCAATCATGTAGGGCAGCTCATGAGATCTAAACATGAAGCACATGGTGGAGAAGACAACCATCTAGCTACTGCTATGGACCCATAGTCCAAGGTAGACTACTCACTCATCGCTCTGGAGGCAAGCATGGCGATGAAGAAGACCTCTGGTGGCGATTCCCCTCTCCGGCAGGGTGCCGGGAAGAGCTTCTGGACCCTCCTGATCTTCGAGTCGACGGCGGTGGCGGATCGCGATGTGTTCTGGAAAATTGATCGGGTACTTAGGTTTTTTCTGTCGGGGGGTCTTTATAGGCGAAGGGGCGATGTCAGAGGTGGGGCCAGGTGGCCTCACACCATGGTGGCGCGGGCCAGGGGCTGGCCGCGCCACCCCTGTGTGTGGGCCCCTGGTGGCCCCTCTCCTTCTCTCCTTTGGATCTCTGGAAGCTTCCGGGTAAAATAAGACTTCAGGAACTTGTTTCGTCCAATTCTGAGAATATTTCCTGTGTATCACTTCTGAAACACAAAAATAGCAGAAAACAGGGAACTGGCACTGTGGCGACTTGTTAATAGGTTAGTTCCGGAAAATGCATAAAAGTGCCACGAAGTGTAACGAAACAGTAGGCAAATGGTGTAAAAACAAGCATGGAGCATCAAAAATTATAGATACGTTGGAGACGTATCAAGCATCCCCAAGCTTAACTCCTGCTCGTCCTCGAGTAGGTAAGTGATAACAAAAGAATAATTTTTGAGGTGACATGCACCTACACAATCTTGATCATATATGTAAGCATTTGTGAGCTGGGATCATAAGAACTTAAAACATGGGCATGAAGATATAATCTTGACAATAAGAACTTAGCAACCATGTTGTAAACATGAAAATGAAACAATGAAAGTCAAACGTGTGTTCAAATCATAAGGAAAAACATACAAATGGTTTTTAGCTTGTCCTTCAAAGAGAGCAAAACATAAATGCATAGGACACCTTCAAGTTTAAGAGGGCGACTAGATACAAATAATTTGAGAACAAGTGAAACCAACAATATGAATCAATCAATGAACTTTGGGACAATGCATATCACACTAAGAATGACAACTTTGCTCTCTTAATGGTGCATAAAGATGGAAGGTGGTGACTCAACATAAAAGTAAAAGAAAGGCCCTTCGCAGAGGGAAGCAGTGATTGCAAGTTTTATAACCTTCAAAAATTATGGTACTTACCGGATTTGAGCTCTCATTGCCCCCATCATAAGCATCTTGAATGGTTAATGTTAATGCGAGAACAATTATGATGCATATGCTTGACAAATCATAAGTTGAAAACCTCGTGCCCCGTGAATACGAGTACCCAAACCTCATGCTACTTTACTTAGAGTCCCAAGCAAGGCTCTTGTCATTGTAAGTATATGCATATCATTGAGAACCGCCAATGGGGTACCTCCGTGCCCGATGACATGGAACAAGCCCACACCAAAATGACAGGACAAGCAGACAATGAACACCTTGACATCTCTTTTATTTGCCTTTTTGTTTAGCTTTTTATTGTGAGATGCGTCGTCGAATGTTCACCATGGGTATGCTGCAAATTTCCACCATCAATTATGCATGGCTTAGATTGGCGGCCCGGCGTTTCCCTAACACATATACAAACTCCATGATCCCCACAAGATTCCCAATTCATTTCACACCGCGGGCATCCATAAACAAAAGATCACGATATCAACTCCATTAAGAAGTGCAATGTTGAAAGCTTGCCCATGACTGCATGGCTGGGCAAGAATCCAACTTACAACTTGCAAGCATAACAACTCAACATAAGAGACCACAATGTCAAATTTTTAAGAACATGAAAAAGTAAAGTGTGCCTTCCGGTTCGTGAGAGCTTTACTGACCGAATTTCGCATAACACTGGTAAGAGTTTAATTTGAAGAGAAAATAAAAGCAAGTCAAATTTACTTGGAATAGCAAATTGCTAGTAGGTATGTATGGTGGACACTTTGGAAGACTTTGGCTTTTAGGAGTTGGATGCACGAGTAGAGCTCATACTCAGTACAAGGCGAGGGCTAGCAAAAGACTGGGAGCGACCAACTAAGAGAGCAATAATAGCCATAATCATGCAAAGCGACAAAGTGACATTAAAAGAAGCATAAGATGGCATCAAAATTCAAAAACTAAATGATCATAGAGGCGGTTGGCGACTTTGTAAGAGTCTAACATGTGTGAGCATGCGCCAAGTCAACCCAAATAAAGCATCAAGGAGAAAACCAAAATAATGCTTCCATACAATAAAAACAACGCATGATTTTTTAAAAGGCTCATTAAGCAATCTCAGTTATTTGAGACAAGTCATGCTACAGCAAAACCACTAAGCATACTATCAAAAAGACATCAAGCATGACATGAAAAAGCCTAAGCCACAGTCTACACAAGCTCCTTCTTGTACCACTATTTTGCACAAAGCTTTTTCTCTTTTCCAACACCATTTGAAATTTTTATAAACACCTCTTTTGATGAAAACCAATAAAGATCAGAGGCAAAAATACATCTTGATGAAAATATATGACAAGGTCTGAAGGCAAATCAAGGCAAAAATGAAAACTAAAAGCAGTAGCGGAAAAAGAAAAACACTTGATTTTTAATAAGAGTGAAAACTAGAGTGTTCTTGGCAAATGAAAAGCAAGGCAACTTCTCCAAAAGAAATTTGTTGGGGTCCAACCATTTATTGCAGCAAACAAACAAACTAAACCAACTAAGAAAACTAAAACAACTGACGCTCCAAGAAAAACACATAGTGCATGAAGCAATAAAAATATAGTGTTTTGAAAGGTGACCTGATTTTTGCCGATGAAGAAGGGGTGCCTCGGGGGCATCCCCAAGCTTTGACGCTTGTACTTCTTGGATATTTCTTGGGGTGATGCATGGGCATCCCCAAGCTTGAGCTTTTGTCCATTCTTCAACTCATCTCATCATTCTCCAATCCCTACACTTGGAAACTTCCTTCATACAAAACTAAACACAATTCTATTAGCAACATTAGTGTAAGCATAACATATAATCAACCTCTTTTTGCTTCAGGTTTCAACTCAAAAACTACCACATATATAGAAAATACTAATGTAGCAACCTCCCCAAAAGTTCCATGATAAAATAACTCAAAAGAAAGCGATAAAGTGGCAAACACAAATATTGGCAGAAATCTGTCAAAACTGAACAGCTGACAAAGGTCGAATTTTTTAGGGGTTTTCTGTTGCTCAAATCAAAAAGTGTTCAACTAACGAAAGTTTGGATATAACCTGGGGCATATGCATAAGAAATCGCAGGTCCAAAAGATATACAGAGAATTTATACGAATTTTTACGGTGCAGCACCGAAAACAGTTTTAGGACAGCAACATCCCCAAATCTTTACCTCACTCAAATTAGAGGCTTCTCTTGGCACAAAAACGAAATAAACAAGATAAGGAGTGGTAATTACAGTAGTAATGACTTCCAAGACTCAAATAAAAGAAAAAGTACTGAAAATAAAACATTGGGTTATCTCCCAAGAGTGCTTTTCTTTAACGCCTTTGAGCTAGGCGCAGAAAATTACGAATCAAGTAACATCAAGTGATGAAGTGCTAGTTACCTCAGTAGGCTCTTTGAAGGTTCCCGAAGATGATTCAACCTGCAAGTCACCCTTAGTGGAACTAAGAGTCTTACCAATTTTAAGAACATGTTGAGATTTAAGTGCAGAAACCTTGGGAACATACATAAATTTTTGCTCTTTTCCAACAAACACTTTCTCTTTCTTAAATTTAAGAGAAGAGAAGATTAAGCTAAGAGTTTCCATAGACTCCTCTAGTTTATCAATCCTTAAATTTTTATTGTCATGAGTAGTGCTAGCCTCTAAAACGGTAATTCTCTTACCAATGTTTTCTATTAATTCACTAACTCGGCTAGCATTTTCTAGGATACTTGGCAAACCTTTCTCTAAAGAGCTTAGCTTTTCTACCACCTCCTCTAAGGTGGTCTCGGTTTTAGCAACATGAATAGGTGGTATTCCCACTAAACTTTCAATTATAGTGCATGCTTCTCCAGCGGGAGTACCCAGAAAATTACCTCCTGTAAGAGTATCGAGAACATACCTATTCCAACTAGATATACCAGCATAAAAATTTCTAAGGAGGATCATGGTAGAGTGCTTTTTGGTACACCTATGATGAGCATTGTTAATATGATACCAAGCATCCTTAAGACTTTCTCCTCCTTGTTGCTTAAAACTACGGACTTCTAATTTAGGATTACTCATTTTAACAAAACTAAAAGCAGATAAGTAAAAAACAACTACCAAGAATTCTAATTTTTTTAGGGTTTTTGATATAAAACGATGCAGGTAAAATAAATAAAGTAAAGCAAAACAATAACAAAGTAAAGAATGTGTGTGCAGAAACTCCTCTCGCAGAAGTCTTCCACTCTTCCCCGGCAACGGCGCCAGAAAACTTGTTGCTGGCGCCAAGTTGACGTGGGAAAGTGTAGTTGATGTGGGAGCTTCTTCTTCTTCAATCCCCGGCAACGGCGCCAGAAAACTTGTTGATGGCGCGGTGATGATGGTGCCAGAAAGCTTGTTGGCGTTTGTTAATGAAGTAAAATGACCGGCCAGTTGGAAAACCCCAAGAGAAGGTTTTAATGAATATAGCAGCAAGTTTTCCCTCAGTTAAGAACCAAGGTTTATCGATCAGGAGAAAAGCAGACAGTGACGACTGAAGGTGATGCTTGCTAGTTTGCGACAGCTTCGGACAATTTATATATGGCGCCTCATCCAAGCTTTGCTTGCTAGCTGCAATGCGGAACCTGCACACACACAACCAAGTACTTTGCTCCCAACTTGCGATGAGGTTGTCAATCTCACCGGTTTGCTTGAAACAAAGGTTATGAGCGTATTGAGTGGAGAACAGTAGAAGTATGCAAGTAAAGTAAACAGTGCGAGTAAAGTAAATAGTGCGAGTAAAGTAAACATGTGATAGCAATATGATGGAAATAGGACCGGAGTCCACAGTTCACTAGTGGTGTCTGTCCATAAAATAAATAACACATGCTGGGTAAACAAATTACAGTTGGGCAATTGATAGAATAAAGATAAATGTGATATGTCAAGAAGATCACTATGAGATTTATTCTGGGCATTACAACAAGATACATAGACCGCCATCCAACTGCATCTATGACTAATAATCCACTTGTGGCGAATCAATCCGAGAACTCCACAAGTATTAAGTTGCGAACAACAGATAGTTGCATTAAGCAAAGTGTGTAATGTAAACAAAGCATATGCCCTTGAGCATATGAATGTTGTTTTCTCCCTAGTAGCAATAGCACATCTACAACCTTAGAGGTTTCTGTCACTCCCCCAGGTTAAATAGAGGCATGAACCCACTATCGAGCATAAATACCCCCTCTTGGAGTCACTAGCAACTACTCGGCCAAGATAGCTACTAACAATGGAGAGCATGCAAGATCATAAACAACATAGAGATAACAAAAGATAATATTCAGTACAGCAACTCAATCATAAACACCAATATTCATCGGATCCCAACAAACCAAACATGTAGAATTACATAACGGTGATCTCAATCATGTAGGGCAGCTCATGAGATCTAAACATGAAGCACATGGTGGAGAAGACAACCATCTAGCTACTGCTATGGACCCATAGTCCAAGGTAGACTACTCACTCATCGCTCCGGAGGCAAGCATGGCGATCAAGAAGACCTCTGGTGGCGATTCCCCTCTCCGGCAGGGTGCCGGGAAGAGCTTCTGAACCCTCCTGATCTTCGGGTTGACGGCGGCGGCGGATCGCGATGTGTTCTAGAAAATTGATCGGGTATTTAGGTTTTTTCCATCGGGGGGTCTTTATAGGCGAAGGGGCGATGTCAGAGGTGGGGCCAGGTGGCCTCACACCATGGTGGCGCGGGCCAGGGGCTGGCCGCGCCACCCCTGTGTGTGGGCCCGTGGTGGGCCCTCTCCTTCTCTCCTTTAGATCTCTGGAAGCTTCCAGGTAAAATAAGACTTCAGGAACTTGTTTCGTCCAATTCCAAGAATATTTCCTGTGTATCACTTCTGAAACACAAAAACAGCAGAAAATAGGGAACTGGCAATTTTGGCGACTTGTTAATAGGTTAGTTCCGGAAAATGCATAAAAGTGCCACGAAGTGTAACGAAACAGTAGGCAAATGGTGTAAAAACAAGCAGGGAGCATCAAAAATTATAGATACGTTGGAGACGTATCAGTCTTTACATCAACCTTAATCAGAAAGAAATAAGATTACAAATAGAAATATGAAAAGTAAAAGCTATTTCCTAAACTAGGTCTTGAAGATCTTCTCTATCCAAAATCCTTCCAATTTGTAACCTGCAAAATAAAATAAAACAAAAAGAATATAATAGAACAGTGTTTGGGTTATGGGATTTCTATTTTCGTGCCCTCGGGTCCTTAGTTATACTCAGTTTTCCCCAGCTCCTTAGTTTTTCCTCAGTTTTCCCCAAGCCCTTGTCTGAAACCCTCACAAGGAGCTCGGACGGGAGGATTTCCGTTTAGTTGACCGTTCCGTGCTGACGTGTGGGGCCGCGTTGTGTGGGGCCGCGTCGCGTGGGGCTGGTAGAACGGGACCGCGTGGGACAGGATGAGACCACGTTTGCTTGTACGTGAGAGCTCGGTTCTGTCTCTCTCGGCCCAAATTGGTATTTTTCAGAGCGCCTTTTTCCCCTCTCTCTCTGTAACAGTTCTCTCTGTTTTCACCAAATTAGTATCAAATCTAGAGAAGCTTCTATTTCTGTCTTTCTTTAATGATTGTTGCCTTTTGGCCCTCATTTTTTGCCCAATATGTTAACAAATCTAGTAGCAAATCTAGAAGCTAGTAGAGGATAAATTCATAGCAGCATAATAAATCGAGAAAATATAGGATAAGCTGCATACAGCAGCCAATATAGCATATATATATTCAGGACAGATCCAATAGTACTACCGATCCCTAGATCCAACATAAGCTACATTTTACATGGGATTAAGCTTGGAGGCTGCGCAGGTGAATCCCAAGTTCTTTGTGTTTGGCCATGAACGCATGCACGTTCACGGTCGTTCCAACTCTAGCGCCGCCAGGGGCTCTGTCAATGGATTCGGCATGGTTCACCAGGCAGTTGAAGTCAGTGGCGCGGAGCCTCCTGTTGTAGAAGGGGCACCTGTAAACGCCTCGAGCAAAGTGGCGATCGTAATGGCCGGACTGCAGCCTCCTGAGGACGTGACGAGTCTTGGTGTGGAAGGACTCGTCGTTGCTGTCGACGTCGCTGCTCTGCACCTGTCACGTAGCACCAAAAATAAAAAAATAAGGAGTCAATTGCAGCGAAGATGGAATAGAGAGTGAACAAAAGATCATGCATGATAATATGGGCACGAAAAAAAGAAGCCTTAGTTACATTGGACACACTTATATCCAGGATTTGGGTCAGTGAACCAAAGATCATGCTGTCAGCAACCCGGTGTTACCTGACAACGACATGAGCTTCATCAAGACAAGGGCCCGGCCCAAGAGGCTGATTCAGCCCAACCGTCATCACGTCGGCCCTGAGTGGACATCCTGAGGCGCCGGTACTTAAGCGAGATCGTCCACCTGCTTCAATCATCTTCGGGATCAGGAAACCGACGGCGGCCGGAGTTCATCTCTGGAGATTAGAACCTGTCCTGTCGATCAAACTTGTATCCAAATATCGCCACTCTAGTTGCAATTCCTGTGCCACTTTGTAATATATAGCAGTACCTTTACATCTGGTATCAGAGCCAGTCTCGATCCACCCCAAAAAAAAATCCCCTCAGATCCCACCATCTCCGATCCACAGGCTGGAAACACGCAGCAGAACCGAGAATCACCGACGACTTCTCGAGAAGATGGATCCGGCTCTCCGTGAGTACCTGGATCGCATGGAGCTCAATGCCACCGCCCGCTCCGACTCGATCATGGCGACACAGAAGACGCTCTCGCAGCAGATCGCGGCTCAATCGGGCCAACTCCGCGATCTGATCGACTGGCGCCCGGATCTGGAAGCGCGTCTCTTGCATCTCCAGGGCGCGGTGGCGGATCTGCAACGTGCGCAGTACATCGCACCCAATTGTGGAACGGCGGCGGCTCCGGCCGCTGTTTCCGGGGAGTTCCACGGGCCAGATGGCCACGGCGATCAAGCAAAACCTGGGGGTTTTCCGGCGGTGAACACAGTTTCACCACCGGGACTCCCGGTTACCGGTATGACCGCTCTCCAATTTCCTCTCTCCACGCAAGCTAGTGATGCAAACACTCTCACTAATCAGTTGATGTCTGCCATGGGAGCCACGGCCCCATCCATGATGTTTCCCACGTTCACTGGAGAGAATCCAAATCTCTGGAAAACACTAGCTGAACAATACTTTCACATGTTTTCTACACACGATTCCTACAGGGTTCCTATGGCCACTTTGCACTTCAAAGGGCCAGCAGGCATCTGGCTGCAAGCTGTTCACAAACGTTTGCAGGGTTTGGATTGGATTTCGTTCACTTCTCTTCTTTGTACTAGATTTGGTAGAGATAGACACCAACTCCTTATTCGGCAATTTTACGCCATCAAACAAATCACAACAGTGGCAGATTATATAGAACGTTTTGATGTTTTGATGAATCATTTGATGTCATACCATGAAGATACTCACCCTTTTTACTTCCTTACCCGCTTCATCGAGGGATTACGGCAAGATATTCGTGCTGTGGTCATGATCCAACGCCCAGCCGACTTGGACGCAGCCTGCTCTCTGGCCCTGCTGCAGGAAGAGGTCTGCGAAGGTGAAGGTTTCTCTCCACCAAGGCCACCTGATCAATGGTATGTCAGGTTTCCATCGAAGACAGTGCAGTCCACACAGTCCATTGGAATATCTAGGCCACCTTCCCGCTCTGACGATCAGCGAGGTATGGACGCCGCTCGTGCTTCTACAGATGAACGGGTCACCGCTCTCAGGGCTTATCGTCGAGCTAAAGGACTCTGTTACAAGTGCGGGGAAAATGGAATCGAGAAGGCCACACTTGCCCACTGTCAGTGCAGATGCATGTCGTAGAGGAACTGCTGGCTTTGTTCTCTCCTGAAGAATTGACAGGATCTGAACAATCTGAATACAACACTCCACCAGAGTCTGAAACTGTCTGTTCCATTTCACTCCATGCTCTCGCGGGATCTTCAGCAAATATCCCTGGAGTAATTCAGCTGCATGCTTTCATCGAGGACAAGGAGATTTTGATGTTAGTAGATTTGGGTAGCTCAGCTTCTTTCATCAATGAACACTTGGCTGCTTCTATGCAAGGTATCCAACCTCTGCCCAAACCTTGCAAGGTCAATGTGGCCGACGGCACCCAACACTAGTGCTCTGCTTACATCCCACGGTGCCCTTGGTCAGTACACGAGCACCAGTTCACTACAGATATGAAAATCTTGGCTCTGGGTTCTTTTGACGCTATACTTGGCATGGATTGGCTGGAAGCACACAATCCAGATATAGACTGGGTGAAGAAAACGCTGAAAATCAAACAGTCTGCAGGTGACATCGAATTACAAGGTCATAAAAGCTGTGATATCCAATGTGCCGCTATATCTGCTTCTGAATTGGCCGGCCTTTGTCGACAAGGTTCAGCTGCTCACTTAATACAAGTATATGCTTTGGACGGGGAAATTCAAACTTCAGAACTGACACCACCAGAAGTGCAAGCCATAATGGATCAGTTTCCTGAAGTTTTCGCTACTCCTACAGGATTGCCACCTACACGTGCTTGTGATCATCGCATTCCTCTGATTCCAGGAGCACATCCCGTGAATCTTCGAGCTTACAGACACAAGCCTAAGTTGAAATCTGAAATAGAGCGTCAAGTAGCGGAATTGCGTGAGTCTGGCGTGATTCAGCGCAGTACCAGCCATTTCTCCTCTCCAGCCATACTCGTCAAGAAGAAAGACGGAACATGGCGTCTCTGTGTGGATTACTGTGCCCTAAATTCGATGACGGTTGTGAGCAAGTATCCAGTACCAATCATCGATGAATTACTGGATGAACTCGCAGGCGCCTCGTGGTTCTCCAAAATGGACCTGCGCGCCGGATATCATCAAATTAGATTGGCGCCAGGCGAGGAATACAAAACGGCTTTCCAGACGCACGCAGGCCATTGGGAATACAAGGTCATGCCGTTTGGTCTCGCCGGTGCCCCAGCCACATTCCTCGGCGCCATGAACGAGACCCTGAAGCCACTCCTACGAAAGTGTGGCGTCGTTTTCTTCGACGACATCCTCGTGTATAGCAAATCCTTGCCGGAACACCTGGACCACCTCGCCGCAGTTCTCCATTTGCTCCGCCACGACCAGTGGCAAGTGAAATTGAGCAAATGCTCATTCGGCCAGCAACAGATTAGTTACCTGGGCCACGTGATCAATTCCTCTGGTGTCGCATCTGACCCCCAGAAGATAACCAAAGTAGCCAACTGGCCAACCCCTCAGAACAGCAAGGACGTACGGAGTTTCCTTGGACTCGCCGGCTACTATCGTAAGTTTGTCCAGCACTTCGGCATTGTGGCTCGACCCCTGTTTAATCTTCTGAAGAAAGGCACACCTTTCGTCTGGACAAGTGAAACAGAAACATCATTTCAGCTTTTGAAACAGAAACTTGTTGAAGCCCCTGTGCTCAAGCTGCCAGATTTCTCTAAACCTTTCACCGTGGACACCGACGCTTGTGACACCGGTGTTGGGGCAGTACTTCAACAAGATGGACACCCTATTGCATACATGAGTAAACCTCTGGGTCCCAAAAACCGCGGCCTCTCCACATATGAAAAAGAATGCCTAGCAGTGCTGATGGCAATAGAGCAATGGCGGCCATACCTCCAGCACAAGGAATTCATCATTCGTACTGACCAAAAAAGTTTGGTCCATCTCGAAGATCAACGTTTGGCAACTACCTGGCAGCACAAGGCTTTTACAAAACTCCTAGGGCTGCAGTACAAGCTCTGCTACCGTAAGGGCACTGAGAATAGAGCCGCGGATGCCCTCTCACGCCGCTCCCATGACTCAGTCACGACGGTGGCAACCATCACTGAGTGTCAACCTGCTTGGCTCGCCGATGTACGCGCAAGTTATGAGTTCAATCCCCAAGCTCAGGCCCTCATTCACAAACTGCAAACCACCCCTGACACAAAACAGCGCTTCATCATTCAGGATGGCATTCTATATTTTCGCAATAGAATCTGGCTTGGTGGCTCACCCCAACTACAGAATCAGATTCTCCAGGCATTCCACAACAGTGTGGTCGGCGGTCACTCTGGTTTCCCTGTGACCTATCAGCGCATTCGTCGTCTGTTTGCCTGGCCAAAAATGAAGGACAGCATTCGATCACATGTTCAAACTTGCACTGTCTGTCAGCAATCAAAACCTGAGCGTGTCAACTACCCAGGTTTACTCCAACCACTCCCTATCCCAGAACAAGCATGGTCGATGGTTACGATGGATTTTGTGGAAGGACTCCCCAATTCAGGCACGGCCAATTGTGTCATGGTCGTGGTTGACAAGTTCACGCGATATGCACATTTCATCCCTCTGCGACATCCATTTACAGCAGCCACAGTAGCCACGGCCTATGTGGATCATGTGTTCAAATTGCATGGGCTCCCAAAAGTGATGATCTCTGACTGTGATCCAATTTTTACCAGCAAGTTCTAGAAGGAGTTATTCGGCCAGTTGGGCAGTGAACTTAATATGAGCTCTGCCTATCATCCTGAAACCGACGGTCAGTCTGAGCGAGTGAACCAATGCTTGGAATGTTACCTGCGATGCTTCTCTCATGCTTGTCCACGGCGCTGGAGTCAGTTCTTATCACTGGCAGAATACTGGTACAACACATCTACTCATTCAGCTCTGAAGATATCTCCTTTTGTGGCTCTCTACGGGCAAGAACCACGCCATTGGGGTATCTCTTCGGCGTCAGCATGCAACAACCTCTCCGTCTCTGATTGGCTCAACGAGCGTAAATCCATGCAACAACTGCTCCAGAGCAATCTTAACTATGCCAGACAACAGATGAAGAAACAGGCCGACAAAAAACGCACTGCCAAAAGCTTTGCCGTTGATGATCCTGTCTTCATCAAGCTGCAGCCATACGCGCAGTCGTCGACGGCGTCAAGATCCAACAACAAGCTAGCTTTCAAGTACTTCGGCCCCTATTCTGTCAAGCGCGTCATCAACCCTACGGCCTTTGAAGTAGCACTACCTCCAGAGTCCAAAATTCACCCGGTTTTCCATGTCTCTCAAATGCGCAAAGCTCTCCTCCCAGGTACTACTTCGTCTCTGGCTTTACCCACTCCTACTGACGACATTGCTGTGCCCGTGAAGATACTAGCAGAGAAATGGACACGCACCCCGTCAGGACGCCGTGCGCGCATCCAGGTCCAGTGGTCTAGCACCGCAACTCGTGATATCACCTAGGAAGACAAGCTGGAACTCGAGCAACGTTTCCCGGCGGCGCCAGCTTGGGGGCAAGCTGCGACTCAAGGAGGGGATGTCAGCAACCCGGTGTTACCTGACAATGACATGGGCTTCATCAAGACAAGGGCCCGGCCCAAGAGGCTGATTCAGCCCAACCGTCGTCACGTTGGCCCTGAGTGGACATCCTGAGGCGGCGGTACTTAAGCGAGATCGTCCACCTGCTTCAATCATCTTCGGGATCAGGAAACCGGCGGCGGCCGGAGTTCGTCTCCGGAGATTAGAACCTGTCCTGTCGATCAAACTTGTATCCAAATATCGCCACTCTAGTTGCAATTCCTGTGCCACTTTGTAATAGATAGCAGTACCTTTACACATGCACAACAAATTTGTACACACCAATTGTTCACAGACCAAACCCTGAATCAATTTGTGCCTAAATATTCATCATCATCGGCACAAATTAACCGGATGGGATTGATTACTCACATAAGTTAACCGAATCTTAAACAAAAGCAAATCACAAACACTAATAACACTAGATCTATCATAATAACGCTAGATCTATCATAAAAGGATTGAACTAGGAACAGACAAACCCTAATAACGCTAGATCTAACACAAAAGGATTGAAATGGGATAAGAACAAGGGAACAAAGGGTTACCTCCGGGTAGTTGTCGATGATGCTGGTGTCGTAGGGGTTTGCTGGTGTGACGTACGACACTGGTTCGTATGGATCTTCGTACAGGTCCCAATCGACGGGGGCCTGGACGGGTGCCTGGACGGGTGCCTGGATGGGGGCCTGGACAGGGGCGGCGGCCAATGCGTCGGTGGCTGATGCACCGGCGGCTACGTCGGAAGCAGCGACGGGGGCCTGGGCGGGGGCGGCGGCCGATGCGCCGGTGGCTACGTCGGCAATGGGCACCTCATTCTTCTCCATCGTCGGGGTTTTTTCTTCGGGGTTTTTTCGACACGAAGTGGAGAAGATGATGGGACAGGAGAGGCGGTTGCAGTGAGAATGAGAGAGTGGGCGAGCGTCGAGAGAGAGAAAGAGGAGCTCTATAAAGACGAAGGTGGCGTTTGGTGTACCGCAATACGCGTCCGCTATGCACGGCTGCATCATGCACCGCGACACGAGGCTAACCCTTCGACGTTTGGTGTACTCAGTTCTAGCCTCGGGCCTTATACAGAAATTTTATATGTACTCAGTTTTCCCCTCGAGTACTTAGACTGGCAAGTGCAATATACTCAGTTCTACCCACAAGTAGTTGGTCAACAGAGAGTCAACAAATGAGATTAACATAGCTAATTGAGTAATTTCATGCGCAAAAAAAATCCAAAAAAATAAAAACATAGTGGCACCTACTCATGGAGTCTTCCTACGCAACCTTCCACCTTAACAAACATAGATAAATCAAGTTGTACCACAAATTGCCACTTCTCAGAATCACTAGTAGCTATGAAGATGCATGGTTTTCCACTCAAATCCCTTTGCAAAACATCTTCCCCAAAACATAGTTTGTCTAAATGAGGCTATAATTGTCACACTCATGTATATTTGAATTGCAAATAATTTGATGTAGCCCAATATGAATTATATTGTACAAAACACGCATTTTTCATTCTGTAATTCTTTTATTTGAATCCCTTAGTCTATTTACTATTTACGTGCCCTTGGTTTCTTAGTACTACTCAGTTTTGCCCTCAAGTACTGTCACAACTACTCACAGAAGCCCAAATTTATCCTGATTGGTTGAGCCGTTGTCACACGGATCGACTCCACCAACCATTGATCCACTGATCTAACGGGCAGTATACCCCTCTCCGTCTCTTCGTGGCCACCCCTCTCTCTCTCTCTTTGTGGCCACCCCTCTCTCTCTGTCGGTGGAATATAGTTTTGGTAATTTGAAACAGCCCAAAAGTGGTATAATTTTGGAATAAACATGAGGCATACATATTTGAGGGATTTCGGTGAATGGATTATTTATCACCCCTCTAACAATTATCAACTATCTTTGGCATTCCATTTCTTTTAGGGAATATAGTTTTGGTAATTTGAAACGGACCAAAAGTGGTATAATTTTGGTAGAAACATGAGACATACATATTTGGCATATTTGGGGGATTTCGGTGAATGGATTATTTATCACCCCTCTAACAATTATCAACTTTCTTTAGCATTCCTTTTCTTTTAGGGAATATAGTTTGGGATATAGTTTTGGTTATTTGAGTCCCAAAAGTGGTATAATTTTGGTAGAAACATGAGACATACATATTTGGCACATTTGGGGGATTTCGGTGAATGGATTATTTATCACCCCTCTAACAATTATCAACTTTCTTTAGCATTCCTTTTCTTTTAGGGAATATAGTTTGGGATATAGTTTTGGTTATTTGAGTCCCAAAAGTGGTATAATTTTGGTAGAAACATGAGACATACATATTTGGCATATTTGGGGGACATCGGTGAATGGATTATTTATCACCCCTCTAACAATTATCAATTTTCTTTAGCATTCCTTTTCTTTTAGGGAATATAGTTTGGGATATAGTTTTGGTTATTTGAAACGTCCCAAAAGTGGTATAATTTTGGTAGAAACATGAGACATACATATTTAGCATATTTGTGGGATTTTGGTGAATGCATTATTTGTCACCCCTCTAACAATTATCAACTATCTTTAGCATTCCTATATTCGCTAACACTATTTTTTTTGGTAATTTCGGTGAATGCACACACTAACTTTGAAAACAACTACAAATACATGTAACTGAATAATGGATTTGCAACAAGGGATCCCTTGTAACAACTTCTAGCGCCTGATGAGCAATGATAAGAATCCGATCGCAATTATACAACAAATAAAACAACCAGCCATCAGATTAGCTTGCTTCTTCAACTCGATCAGCTGCCTTAACTGCTTGGTCATTTTCTTCAGTTCTCCCTTCACTTCCACTAGTTCTGCATTGGGAGCATTAGGCACAATCGGAACGGCTCCTCTCTCTGCCGTATTCTCTACAGCAAGTCCCCCCTCCCAAATTGTGCTCCCCAATAGCACCAATTGATTCCTGCAATTGAAACCTCTGAACGTACACATCGATCCACTCGAAATACCTGCATTTCTCCAGGATCTGAAAACAACAACATGAACCCTAAATCCCAAATTCGAGGGAATAACAAGAAAATCGAGAGAAAACAGAGCAATTGGACCGAGATCTAACCTTATCCTCCTCTCTATATGGCAAGCTCTTGCATGCAAGGAACTCACGTCCACGGTTGCCGTTGTCGTTCGTCTTACAGATCGACTGCTTGAGAGGCTCCTGGCGTGGGCAGTCAGGGCATCTTGTCAAAGGCACGGGTCCATACTGCGGCCATGAAGAACGGGAGGTCGAAGAGAAACTAGACATCACCCGCCTGCCGGAGAAGGGCTGCCGCTGGCGGAGAAGAAGAACAATGGGCCGCGGGGAAAGAAAGGGGAAGCAATGGCACGGGCGCGGGGCTGGCTCGGGCTCCTATTTTGCAACGGGCACCTGGGTAAGCTGTGGGTCCGGCGCGCTAATGTGGACAAGTTGTGGGTCCCACGATGATCTGTATAAGTGGAGGCATGTCCACTGTGGGGCACCAACAGCGGCCCCACTTGCCAGCACCAACCAACGGTCAACTAAACGGAAATCCTCCCGTCTGAGCTCCTTGTGAGGGTTTCAGACAAGGGCTTGGGCAAAACTGAGGAAAAACTAAGATGATGGGGAAAACTGAGCACAACTAAGGACCCGAGGGCACGAAAATAGAAATCCCTTGGGTTAAATAGTTTACTCTCAGAATTTGGCAAAGTATTTTGCCATTCTCATCATTGAGTAGGGTTTCAATCAAGTTTAGTATATGTCCTTAATCATTTTAGAAAATTAGATCACATCACAGCCATGCACGAATCACAGGGGCAGTTAGCCATTGGATCAGGATGAAAGGGTGAGGCATTCAGGCAAGCTGCATACAAGTAGCTTACTCACTGCATGCACCTATGTGCTGTCGACATAGCCAGCAGCACACAGCCAGCAGCTCAGTCATAGAAAGGTGGAGCAAAGCCTCACGGCTCACATCACCAACACACAAGCTTCACCACATAAATCACAAACTCTTCACACCACAGCAGCAAACTTTCACAAGACCACCTGGAGAACACCACGGTTCTCTCACCCATACCAACACACCACCAGCAAAACCATGGCACTGGTTACCTGAAGCCCAAGATCCATCTCAGGAGGAGAAGGCCAAGAAGCCAGCAGCTAATCCAGGAGGAGAAGGACAGCAACGAGTAGTTATTCCAGGACGTGAAGGGCAAGCAACCAGGAGCCATTCTAGGAGGAGAAGGGCAAGTCACCTGAAGTCATCTCAGGAGGAGTAGGGCAGGCAACCAAGAGCAGCCACCACTTCATCAACAATCAGCAGCAGCAAACCATCCTCAAGACCACACCATCCATATCTCAACCACATGTTGATTTCCTTGCAAACTATACAAGCAATTGATTGCTAGCATATGTTTGCATGCATGGATGGATTAGGAATATGTTTCCCTCAGTTAGGGCAGGCAACCAAGAGCAGCCACCGTGGTCGCAGGAGAGGCTCGGGGTGGAGAGAGATGAGAGAGAGAGGTCTGACTGGGTCGGTTTGACCGACCCAGTACCCGTTCAGTTGGGTGAGACCCAGCCACATGGGCTGGGCTGGCCAATGGGCCAAGCCCAATTTTAAATTGAAATCAAATTTAAAACTTCAAATTCTGTTTTCAAAATCATTCAAATTCTAAACTAAATCAAAATTGTTTGATTTAAACTTCCTGAAGTAAATTTCCTTTTCAGAAAAGAATTGCCTACTTGATTAAAATATATTTCTTATTTGCTTTTCAAAATGAATTCAAACTTTGATATTCTTTAATTTCCATTTTCAAAAATCCTACTTCTTAATAAAAATTAAAAATAAAAATTAAGTCTTTTCAATATTCAATTAACCTTTATTGTTACAAATAAACTTCCATTATTACTTTATGATTTCAAATTGCTTTGATACTTAAGTTGAGTTCTTTAATTACCAAGTCTTGGGTAAAACACACAAATATTACCAAGTTCTGGGTAAAACACACAAATAAGACCAAGTCTGGAATAAAACACACTAAACATGCAAAGTCTAGGGTAAAACACACCAATAAGTAAATAAAATTATCTAAATCTTTATGCATTGCATATCATTGCATCATAGCATCCATTTGCTTCTTTAAACATTGTCCTTATCGAACAATGATGGTGTTTTATAGAACAAGGAGACCAGGAGCACCACAAAGCATCCGACTCTACTACTTTTCAGTTACAAGGCAAGTTTATCTTGCTCATATCTCTTGGTTGCACTCATTTTGAAACTATTTGCAAAGTGTTGACGTTTAACTCTAACATTTCAAAAAGGATGGAAAACCTATTTTCATAAGTAATATGACTAGTGGTTATCGACCAGTGATGATAACCTAGGAAGGCTGGCAGGTGGAACCACGGTAAGATTGTGGTGGTGGAGGTTCCACTTGCACGGGAAAGTAAACCTAGGACTAACTACCAATGCCACAGTTATTCTTGTGCCATAAAAACTATGTCGTCCAGAAGACTTGGAATGGGACGGGGAAGTCATCTGTATCTTCTCTCGTTCGCATGTCAATGGGCATTTCAGATACCATACGCCATATATCTTGCGAGAATACGTGCACATGGGTGGGACCCCTTAGTTCCCACGGTACTGGTGTCTAGGATGGTCTGTAAGAGGCCCCTGGGTACTTCATCGCGAGGGGTGAATATCGGGGTTTGACCCTCTTGGCAGAGTTGGGGTGGGCATGCGTTGTGCAGAGAAGGCAGTGAATGGCTTGGATCAATGACTGGGCCCCACACCAAGGAAGTGTGGACGGGAAAGATTCGCCCGGTTGTGCAGCAAGGCTTTGATCTCTTTTGGAAGGACACACCTCTGCAGAGTGTAAAAAGATGTGACATGTTACCCCTTGTTCTGGGAAGGAGCTACGAACGCGGCAGGAAAGGTGCTCTCAAGGCACTAATACCCTGTGTTGGCTGTTGGGCATAGTTTTCAAAAGTAAAAACAATCTTTCAAGAAACCTTTGTGAAAACCTTGCATTAGCCTATGACTCTTTTGGGTCTATGGCTGTAGTTAGTGCATATCACACAACTTCTATCTAAAGAAACTTGCTGGGTAACGCTCGTTACTCACCCCCACTCTCTTAAACCCTTGCTAGACTGTGAAGACTTAGATGAAGCAACGCTGAATGCCATCGGAAGCCAGAAGGATATATTCTATGAGGAACCTGATTTGTCTCATGGAGTTGAAGGCGTAGACTACATCATCCGCTATGGAGCCGCTTCAGACGAGGAGTTCGATTGAAGAATACCCTAACTAGTAGTTTTAGACTAGAGATCGAGGAAACGAGCAGCGGTAGTCATAAAAATAAGCTATTGAGTTCCTCATTTGTTTAATTATTTGGATCTTTTATCATTTTGTTGTAATAACACTTAGCACTTGGATGTTCTCTTACAGGAGCATTTCCTTATCAACACGACTTTGGTTTGTAATAATAAGTGAATGTTTGTATTTGGCCCCGCTATGTTTCTGTTGTACCACTCTGAGGGATGTAATACTTGCGGAGCGATGTTCTGCAAGTGTTATATCAACGACTTGCATACTACAACATGCAGTGGTATGCTAGGTCACCGCAGCTGGTATCAGAGCAAATGCTTTGACCTTAGGTTGGAAACCTATTAAATGGGTAGAACCTGTAGGTAGTCTTATTACAATAGTAGAGAGTTCTCTAGAAGTATGGTGGATATTCACTTGAGAATAATACTACCTTATATTCTAGTGCGATAATTCTTTATTATTAAGCTTAATAAACATAACCTAAAGTAGATTAAATCAACTAGAAAGAGCCATCCATTTTTCACCACTGATCTGGTTGTGTTAAGAGCAAGGGAGAAGTAGTAACACTAATAGTTGAGGGCAGAATCTTTACTAATTTTAAGGGAGTAGTTAATGTTAGGATATGGTAGTTCATATTTTAACAAGAGAGGGTAATAATTACTAAAGATGCACACTCACCAAGAAAGAAAAAGAATCATTTTGTTTGTAAGCTCTAAGTATTGCTTGATTATATGTATTGCATCTGGATTTATTTGGAGTTGGATTTCGATTTCCTTGTGTGACTAGTTCTGGGCATGAAGTGAAGCTCAGAAAGCATGGGCATGGTGTAATTATGAGTTATTCACTTGATGTTACCTGATTAGGGGGTGATGGATACGGGTTTAGTCAACGAGTCCGAGGAGCAACGCGTGGAGCGTGAAGCCAAGGAAAAAGCGGAGCATAGTCAGAAATGGAGGCTAAAGCAAAAGCTGATCAGGAAGCTCAAGAACCATTACCACAACCACCATTCAAGCCTTTGGCATAACAAAGCTTCATGCAATATATGCAGTTCATGCAAGAAACACAAAACAAGTTCATGCAAGAGCTGTTAGGGCAAGTTGGAGCAGAAAGAGTTCCTGAAGCTCGAGGCGTAAGTTTATCTGATTTCCTCAATGCAAAACCTTTTCCATTCGCTTCGGCAGTTGAACCTATGGACGCGGAGGATTGGTTAACGGACACCGAAAGGAAGATGAAGGCATTTGGAGCCAATGATGAAGAAAAAGTTCGTTATGCCATGCATCTCTTATCAGGACCACCAACGTCTTGGTGGGATAATCAAGTAACTTTGTAGCTGCCAGAAAAGGTGTTCACTTGGGAAGAGTTCAAAGAGAAGTTTTGTACTTTCAATGTGCCTGAGAGTATTGTGGAACTGAAGAGGCACGAGTTTGAAGACCTCAAGCAAGGCAACTCAACCATGATGAACCATATTAAGGAATTCAATTGACTCTCTCGTTATGCTAGTGACGAGGTGAGCACAGACGCTAAAAGGGTGAAAAGGTTCCTTAGAGGGTTGGATCCATATGCCGCAATGCAAATGAAGTTGACCAAGCCGCGAAACTTCCAGGAGCTAATGGATACAGCTATTACATGGGAGAATGACTATCAGCTTGTTCAGATGAGCAGGCAGAAGAAGGCAAAGTTAGAGGCAAAGAAATTTCAGCCGAGTCAACCCACTCCAAACTTGAGCTTCAAGCCAAGGATAAAGTCAGAAGGTTCCTCGACAAGCTGGGAAAGATCTACCCCAAGGGATCAAATCATATGCCATAATTGCGGATTACCTGGGCGCATGAAGAGAGGTTGTGGGAAGCCTAGAGTTGTTTGCCACACATGTGGAAAAGATGGACATATAAGGCCTGATTGTCCCAGGAAGCCACCAGTGGATGGCCTGTCAAAGGAAGAGGTAGACCCGGAGCAGGCGGAAGACCGCCATCGGGAGGAGGAATCAACGGCAAAAATAGCAATGGCAAGAGAGATTGGTCATCCAGAAGTCTGAATTGCACAACTCTAGAGGAGGCTAACAATCCTGAGGCAGCAGTGATAGGTACGCTCAATAATCTTATATACTCTAGAAAACTTCTTTCCGATACCGTCACCACTATATCCTCTATTCCCAAACCTCTTGCTAACAACCTTTGGTTAAGGTGAGAGATGATAGATCCTCTTATGACTGTTATGACAGTCGAGGGTAAGCCTTAGTGACTATTTGAAACCAGACTAGGTCCATCCAATCTTTGACTACCTATACCTTGCTAACCTATCTATATTCTACATAGTCTACAATTTAGGAATATTGAAATCATTCTGGGTAAGGATTGGGTGTTTGACCTTGGAGCACACATCGGTTATGAGGAGAAGACTGTGTTCAATTGGAACCTTGGAGGAGGTGGAAACACATACCAAGGAGATAGGGATACCTTGATGAAAATGGAATATAGCTAGAATCACTGGATGAAGTTAAGTCAGGGAATTTACTTTGAGTCAACCAGTTCATGGATGTATTTCCATGGGAAGACTAGGAATGTCTCATGGCAAAGAACTAGGATTCACTACCGACCTGAATTCACACAACTACCCGTGGAAGAGTTTTCCTACAACAGTAGTTGTCAGAGTAGCAATCAAAGGAGAAGGATTGTGACTGGAGCCAAGGATAACCAAAACCTTTCAGTTGCATGAAATCATAACTTTGGGATGAAGTTCTATTAAGGGGGAAAGACTGTAATGTCCCAGTGTTTAGGTACAATGAAGGGTAGAATTAGGGTTTATGTGCATTCATGCATCCTAAAATTTGGATAAATTTTTTGCAAATTCTAAAACTGGAGTGAGCAAAGTCTCTATCTCGATAACATGTAGAGGTAGATGTTATCTGGATTGCTATGGGCTTAGTGATGATCTCTTGTTATCTGTTTAAGAGTTTTGGATAATATTGACTAATTACAATTATAGAATTAATAAATACAATAAACAATTACAGATAATCAACTCAACTTAATTGAGTTGGAAATAAAACTTGTAAAAGAATATGAAATAAATTGAAATCATATTCTATTAATTGAATACAAGAATACAATGTCTTTACATCAACCTTAAACAGAAAGAAATAAGATTACAAATAGAAATATGAAAAGTAAAAGCTATTTCCTAAACTAGGTCTTGAAGATCTTCTCTATCCAAAATCCTTCCAATTTGTAACCTGCAAAATAAAATAAAACAAAAATAATATAATAGAACAGTGCTTGGGTTAAATAGTTTACTCTCAGAATTTGGCAAAGTATTTTGCCATTCTCATCATTGAGTAGGGTTTCAATCAAGTTTAGTATCTGTCCTTAATCATTTTAGAAAATTAGATCACATCACAGCCATGCACGAATCACAGGGGTAGTTAGCCATTGGATCAGGATGAAAGGGTGAGGCATTCAGGCAAGCTGCATACAAGTAGCTTACTCACTGCATGCACCTCTGTGCTGTCGACACAGCCAGCAGCACACAGCCAGCAGCTCAGTCATAGAAAGGTGGAGCAAAGCCTCACGGCTCACATCACCAGCACACAAGCTTCACCACATAAATCACAAACTCTTCACACCACAGTAGCAAACTTTCACAAGACCACCAGGAGAACACCACAATTCTCTCACCCATACCAACACACTGTTGCTTGTTGCGTGGTGAATGACCAGCCCGTTGGGAACCCCAAGAGGAAGGTGTGATGAGTATAGCAGCAGATTTTCCCTCAGTTAAGAAACCAAGGTTTATCATTCAGGAGAAGAGCAAACAATACGACTGAAGGTGATGCTTGCTAGTTTGCGACAGCTTCAGACAATTTATATATGGCGCCTCATCCAAGCTTTGCTTGCTAGCTGCAACACGGAACCTGCACACAACACAACCAAGTACTTTGCTCCCAACTTGCGATGAGGTTGTCAATCTCACCGGTTTGCTTGAAACAAAGGTTATGAGTGTATCGAGTTGAAAATAGTAGAAGTATGCGAGTAAAGTAAACAGTGTGAGTAAAGTAAACAGGTGATAGCAATATGATGTAAATAGGACCGGGGTCCACAGTTCACTAGTGGTGTCTCTCCATAAGATAAATAACACATGCTGGGTAAACAAATTACAGTTGGGCAATTGATAGAATAAAGATAACATGATATGTCAAGAAGATCACTATGCGATTTACTCTGGGCATTACAACAAAATACATAGACCGCCATCCAACTGCATCTATGACTAATAATCCACTTGTGGCGAATCAATCCGAGAACTCCACAAGTATTAAGTTGCGAACAACAGATAATTGCATTAAGCAAAGTGTGTAATGTAAACAAAGCATATGCCCTTGAGCATATGAATGTTGTTTTCTCCCTAGTAGCAATAGCACATCTACAACCTTAGAGGTTTCTGTCACCCCCCCCAGATTAAATAGAGGCATGAACCCACTATCGAGCATAAATACCCCCTCTTGGAGTCACTAGCAACTACTTGGCCAAGATAGCTACTAACAACGGAGAGCATGCAAGATCATAAACAACATAGAGATAACAAAATATATATTTCAGTATAGCAACTCAATCATAACACCAATATTCATCGGATCCCAACAAACCAAACATGTAGAATTACATAACGGTGATCTCAATCATGTAGGGCAGCTCATGAGATCTAAACATGAAGCACATGGTGGAGAAGACAACCATCTAGCTACTGCTATGGACCCATAGTCCAAGGTAGACTACTCACTCATCGCTCTAGAGGCAAGCATGGCGATGAAGAAGACCTCCGGTGGCGATTCCCCTCTCCGGCAGGGTGCCGGGAAGAGCTTCTGGACCCTCCCGATCTCCGGGTCGATGGCAGTGGCGGATCGCGATGTGTTCTAGAAAAGTGATCGGGTACTTAGGTTTTTTCCGTCGGGGGGTCTTTATAGGCGAAGGGGCATCGTCAGAAGTGGACCGAGGTGGTCTCACACATAGGGGGCGCGGCCAGGGCCTGGGCCATGCCGCCCTGGTGTGTGGCCCCCTCGTGGCCCCACGCCATCTCCTCTTCGGATCTCTGGAAGCTTCCGGGCAAAAATAAGACTTCAGGAACTTGTTTCGTCCAATTCCGAGAATATTTCCTGTATATCACTTCTGAAACACAAAAACAGCAGAAAATAGGGAACTGGCAGTGTGGCGACTTGTTAGTAGGTTAGTTCCGGAAAATGCATAAAAGTGCCACGAAGTGTAACGAAACAGTAGGCAAATGGTGTAAAAACAAGCATGGAGCATCAAAAATTATAGATACGTTGGAGACGTATCAAGCATCCCCAAGCTTAACTCCTGCTCGTCCTCGAGTAGGTAAGTGATAACAAAAAAATAATTTTTGAGGTGACATGCACCTACACAATCTTGGTCACATATGTAAGCATTTGTGAGCTGGGATCATAAGAACTTAAAACATGGGCACGCAGATATAATCTTGACAATAAGAACTTAGCAACCATGTTGTAAACATGAAAATGAACACAAACAAAAGATCATAAAAATGAAACAATGAAAGTCAAACGTGTGTTCAAATTATAAGGAAAAACATACAAATGGTTTTTAGCTTGTCCTTCATAGAGAGCAAAACATAAATGCATAGGACACCTTCAAGGTTAAGAGGGCGACTAGATACAAATAATTTGAGAATAAGTGAAACCAACAATATGAATCAATCAATGAAAACTTTGGGACAATGCACATTATACTAAGAATGACAACTTTGCTCTCTTATGGTGCATAAAGAAAGAAGGTGGTGACTCAACATAAAAGTAGAAGAAAGGCCCTTCACAGAGGGAAGCAGTGATTGCAAGTTTTATAACCTTCAAAAATTATGGTACTTACCGGCTTTGAGCTCTCATTGCCCCCATCATAAGCATCTTCAATGGTTAGAGTTAATGCGAGAACAATTATGATGCATATGCTTGACAAATCATAAGTCGAAAACCTTGTGTCCCGTGAATACGAGTAACCAAACCTCATGCTACTCAACTTAGAGTCCCAAGCAAGGCTCTTGTCATTGTAAGTATATATGTATCATCGAAAACCGCCAACGGGGTACCTCCGTGCCCGATGACATGGAACAAGCCCACATCAAAATGATAGGACAAGCAGACAATGAACACCTCGACATCTCTTTTATTTGCCATTTGTTTAGCTTTTTATTGTGAGATGCGTCGTCGAATGTCCACTATGGGCATGCTGCAAATTTCCACCATGAATTATGCATGGCTTAGATTGGCGGCCTAGGCATTTTCCTAACACATATACAAACTCCATGATCCCCGCAAGATTCCCAATTCATTTCACACCGCGGGCATCCATAAACAAAAGATCACGATATCAACTCAAATAAGAAGTGCAATGTTGAAAGCTTGCCCCATGACAGCATGGTTGGGCTAGTATTCAACTTACAACTTGCAAGCATAACAACTCAACATAAGAGACCACAATGTCAAATTTTTAAGAATAGGAAAAAGTAAAGTATGTCTTCTAGTTCGTGAGAGCTTTACTGACCAATTTTCGCATAACACTGGTAAGAGTTTAATTTGAAGAGAAGATAAAAGCAAGTCAAATTTACTTGGAATAGCAAATTGCTAGTAGGTATGTATGATGGACACAATGGAAAACTTTGGATTTTAGGAGTTGGATGCACGAGTAGAGCTCAGACTCAGTACAAGGCGAGGGCTAGCAAAAGACTGGGAGCGACCAACTAAGAGAGCAATAATGGCCATAATCATGCGAAGCGACAAAGCGACATTAAAAGAAGCATAAGATGGCATCAAAAGTCAAAAACTAAATGATCATAGAGGCTATTGGCGAATTTGTATGAGTCTAACATGTGTGAGCATGCGCCAAGTCAACCCAAATAAAGCATCAAGGAGAAAACCAAAATAATGCTTCCAAACAATAAAAACAACGCATGATTTTTTTCAAAGGCTCATTAAGCAATCTCAGTTATTTGAGACAAGTCATGCTACAGCAAAACCACTAAGCATACTATCAAAAAGACATCAAGCATGACATGAAAAAGCCTAAGCCGCAGTCTACACAAGCTCCTTCTTGTACCACTTTTTTGCATAAAGCTTTTTCTCTTTTCCAACACCATTTGAAATTTTTAAAGACACCTCTTTTGATGAAAACCAGTAAAGATCAGAGGCAAAAAATACACCTTGATGAAAAGATATGACAAGGTCTGAACGCAAATCAAGGCAAAAACAAAAACCAAAAGCAGTAGCAGAAAAAGAAGAACACCCGATGAAATTGTAAGAATGAAAAACGGAGTGTTCTTGGCAAATGAAAATGAGTACATCTCCTTCAAAGGAAATTTGTTGGGGTCCAACCATTTATTTCTGCAAACAAACTAAACTAACTAAGAAAACTAAAACAACTGACGCTCCAAGAAAAACACATAGTGCATGAAGCAATAAAAATATAGTGTTTTGAAAGGTGACCTGATTTTTGCCGATGAAGAAGGGGTGCCTCGGGGGCATCCCCAAGCTTTGAAGCTTGTACTTCTTGGATATTTCTTGGGGTGATGCATGGGCATCCCCAAGCTTGAGCTTTTGTCCATTCTTCAACTCATCTCATCATTCTCCAATCCCTACACTTGAAAACTTCCTTCATACAAAACTAAACACAATTCTATTAGCAACATTAGTGTAGCATAACATATAATCAACCTCTTTTTGCTTCAGGTTTCAACTCAAAACCACCACATATTAATTATATACTACTGTAGAAACTTCCCCAAAATTTCCGTGATCAAAAGAACTCAAAAAGAAAGCGATAAAGCGGCAAACACAAATATTGGCAGAAATCTGTCAAAATAGAACAGCTGACAAAGGTCGAATTTTTGAGGGGTTTTCTGTTGCTCAAATCAAAAAGTGTTCAACTAACTAAAGTTTGGATATAACCTGGGGCATATGCACAAGAAATTGCAGGTCCAAAATATATACAGAGAATTTATACGAATTTTTACGGTGCAGCACCGAAAACAGTTTCAGGACAGCAACATCCCCAAATCTTACCTCACTCAAATTAGAGGCTTCTCTTGGCACAACAACAAAATAAAAAGGATAAGGAGCAGTTATTACAGTAGTAATGACTTCCAAGACTCAAATAAAAGAAAAAGTACTAAAAATAAAACATTGGGTTATCTCCCAAGAGTGCTTTTCTTTAACACCTTTGAGCTAGGCGCAGAAATTTGAGAAGATGCTCACATAAGAAATATGAATGGAAGCCAAAAAGAGCATCAAGGAGCAAACATAAAACACATTTAAGTCTAACACACTTCCTATGCATAGGAATCTTGTAAGAAAATAAATAAAAGCAGCACATAGTCACAAGTATGGGTAGATAAAACAAGAGCATCTTTGAAACTTTCAATATAAAGAGAGGTGTTTTAGTAACATGAGAATTCCAACAACCATATTTTCCTCTCTCATAATAATTTTCAGTAGCATCATGAACAAACTCAACAATATAAATATCACACTCACCCTCTTTTGTTAAGCATGGAAGGCGATCAAATAAGGTATTAGTTAGAGAGTTACTCTTATTGGGAGGTTGACATGGGTAGCTCCATTCTTCCTCCTCTTGGTCATCACTCTCCTCCTCTTTTTCATCCAATGAGCTTCCAGTTTCAGCAATTTCTTCTTCCATAGGCTCCTTCAAGGCATTAGTATCTTCCGTTGGAGAGCATCTATTAAGATATTTAAGAATATAACCATTTTCTTCCTTGTAATTATCAAAGAAAAATGTATGTATATCATAAACCTCAAATTTATAAGGTGCATCATCAGTATTTTCAAGCAAATAAGCAAGTTCGAATGCACCCTTCCAAGCAATAAATTCTTCAATTTGTTCCACATCATAAAAGTCGTAATTTCCATTAATATAAGAAGATATGGTAACATCATCATTATACTCACATTGAAAAGGGAGGTGTTTATACCTCCTACAGCAACAAGATTCATCAAAGCAATAAGTAACATTATAAGTAGAGCACACATTTCTAGCAATGATATATAATCTATTGATTTGTTCCCATAAGTGTTTCCCTTTTTGTGACAAGCGGTGTTCATCATAATAATTTTGCTGCTCTTCCGTGAACCCACCTTGCCAAAAAGATTTAGTTTCAAAGAAACCAACCACTGATAGAAAGCATGATAAAGCAAGACAAGTAAAAACAACTACCAAGGATTCTAATTTTTTTGGGTTTTTGATATAAAACGATGCAGGTAAAAATAAAGTAAAGAAAAACAATAAAACAAAGTAAAGAATGTGTGTGCAAAAAACTCCCCTTGCAGAGGTCTTCCACTCTTCCCCGACAACGGTGCCAGAAAAAGCTGTTGCTTGTTGCGTGGTGAATGACCAGCCCGTTGGGAACCCCAAGAGGAAGGTGTGATGAGTATAGCAGCAGATTTTCCCTCAGTTAAGAAACCAAGGTTTATCGTTCAGGAGAAGAGCAAACAATACGACTGAAGGTGATGCTTGCTAGTTTGCGACAGCTTCGGACAATTTATATATGGCGCCTTGTCCAAGCTTTGCTTGCTAGCTGCAATGCAAAACCTGCACACAACACAACCAAGTACTTTGCTCCCAACTTGCGATGAGGTTGTCAATCTCACCGGTTTGCTTGAAACAAAGGTTATGAGCGTATCGAGTGGAAAATAGTAGAAGTATGCGAGTAAAGTAAACAATGCGAGTAAAGTAAACAGGTGATAGCAATATGAAATAAATAGGACCGGGGTCCATAGTTCACTAGTGGTGTCTCTCCATAAGATAAATAACACATGCTGGGTAAACAAATTACAGTTGGGCAATTGATAGAATAAAGATAACGTGATATGTCAAGAAGATCACTATGCGATATACTCTGGGCATTACAACAAAATACATAGACCGCCATCCAACTCCATCTATGACTAATAATCCACTTGTGGTGAATCAATCCGAGAACTCCACAAGTATTAAGTTGCGAACAACAGATAATTGCATTAAGCAAAGTGTGTAATGTAAACAAAGCATATGCCCTTGAGCATATGAATGTTGTTTTCTCCCTAGTAGCAACAGCACATCTACAACCTTAGAGGTTTATGTCACTCCCCCAGATTAAATAGAGGCATGAACCCACTATCGAGCATAAATACCCCCTCTTGGAGTCACTAGCAACTACTCGGCCAAGATAGCTACTAACAACGGAGAGCATGCAAGATCATAAACAACATAGAGATAACAAAAGATATATTTTAGTATGGCAACTCAATCATAACACCAATATTCATCAGATCCCAACAAACCAAACATGTAGAATTACATAACGGTGATCTCAATCATGTAGGGCAGCTCATGAGATCTAAACATGAAGCACATGGTGGAGAAGACAACCATCTAGCTACTGCTATGGACCCATAGTCCAAGGTAGACTACTCACTCATCGCTCCGGAGGCAAGCATGGCGATGAAGAAGATCTCCGGTGGCGATTCCCCTCTCCGACAGGGTGCCGGGAAGAGCTTCTGGACCCTCCCGATCTTCGGGTCGACGTGGCGGCGGATCGCGATGTGTTCTGGAAAAGTGATCGGGTACTTAGGTTTTTCCATCGGGGGGGTCTTTATAGGCGAAGGGGCATCGTCAGAAGTGGACCGAGGTGGTCTCACACGTAGGGGGCGCGGCCAGGGCCTGGGCCGCGCCGCCCTGGTGTGTGGCCCCCTCGTGGCCCCACTCCGTCTCCTCTTCGGGTCTCTGGAAGCTTCCGGGAAAAATAAGACTTCAGGAACTTGTTTCATCCAATTCCGAGAATATTTCCTGTGTATCACTTTTGAAACACAAAAACAGCAGAAAACAGGGAACTGGCACTATGGCGACTTGTTAGTAGGTTAGTTCCGGAAAATGCATAAAGGTGCCATGAAGTGTAACGAAACAGTAGGCAAATGGTGTAAAAACAAGCATGGAGCATCAAAAATTATAGATACGTTGGAGACGTATCACACACCACCAGCAAAACCATGGCACTAGTTACTTGAAGCCCAAGATCCATCTCAGGAGGAGAAGGCCAAGAAGCCAGCAGCTAATCCAGGAGGAGAAGGACAGCAACGAGTAGTTATTCCAGGAGGTGAAGGGCAAGCAACCAAGAGCCATTCCAGGAGGAGAAGGGCAAGTCACCTGAAGTCATCTCAGGAGGAGTAGGGCAGGCAACCAAGAGCAGCCACCACTTCATCAACAATCAGCAGCAGCAAACCATCCTCAAGACCACACCATCCATATCTCAACCACATGTTGATTTCCTTGCAAACTATACAAGCAATTGATTGCCAACATATGTTTGCATGCATGGATGGATTAGGAATATGTTTCCCTTAGTTATGCAAAGAAATGCTTTGCATGAATCATCATTGGGTTCATAAAAACACTCAGTAAAATCAGAACCAAAACCATGAACCAAGCCTCAGCTTGTGCTTCATTGGCATACTTAGAGAAGCAACAGATGAACCTACACAGGGCAGGCTTGTGCTGGGCACATGTTCTATTGGACATGCACCTCAATCACACAAGCACTACCAGTACAAGTTCTAGATCACAAACAGTGGGCACATAAGCAAGCAAAGCACCTCACAGATGTGCTATGGGCCTCAGACCAACATCACAGGCCTACTCTAGGGGCAAATTTCACCAAAAGCAAGCCATCACAAAATGGTTGCTGGGCACATGCCCAAACTGGGCATGCACCTCACCACAACCTAGCAAAACTTAGCCTTCTCAATACATACATCTGATCAAGGAGAATTAGCACCAAATCATTTTCCTTAGCTACTGCTAGGAATCATATTTAGTACAACAATAATAGGAACTGAATTACTGAATTCAGTTGGCACATGCATGCATCTCTGTTATCAAAGTAACACAGACAGAGATCATAGAGTAGGAACCATGGCTTTCGCAGTACACAAGTAGTACCAAGTTGAATTGGATCAAATCATCTTCCTAGGCTATTCAGCTAGGAATCATTTCAAGTAAATTAGCAATTTTACTGAACCAAAATGTTCAGTTATGGTTGCATCCGCCATATAATATTAGGGTCTAGTATTTGCTATAAAACCTAGGGATAGCATAGCTCAAATCATGACAAACCCTCTATCAGTACATTGTGCTGACAGAAGGATTCAGTGAAAACTGAATCATAGCAAGTATGAAGCATCAACAGCATACATCCTAGGACAGTAATCAAGCAAGTCATTGACTAATCACACCACATAGCCTGGAGAGAGGCAGAGCACAATCAAACATGGCTGAAATGGCCGAGGGTAGTGGCAGAGGTAGAGTAGAAGGTAGGGGTAGAGAGAAGAGAGGCAGTCGCGCTCATCAGCGCCCAGGTGCTTACCTAGCTGGCATGGCGGGGCAGTGCCCGCGCGGCCAACCAGGCGCGGCCCAGGGACGACTTCACCGGCGGCGGCACCGAGGCAGCACCAGGAGTACCCCATCGGGGATGCTTCCACCGGCGCTGCGCGACCACCACAATCACCACAGCACCTTCCCTCAGCACCGGCTTGTGAGGCCTCCGTTCGTGGCGAGCTCGGAGGCGACTGGGGTGGCAGAACCCTAATCAATAGGAGAAGGGGATCTCCTCGCACAGGCGAGGGATTCCCAAATCTATTCGGTGGAGAGGCAGGCGTCATGGAGGCGGTCATTTACTTCAAAGGACGGCGGCGGAAACCATCGGAGATGGCCGGAATCCTCAGGCGGCGGCGACGACCATGGTCGCAGGAGAGGCTCGGGGTGGAGAGAGATGAGAGAGAGAGGTCTGACTGGGTCGGTTTGACCGACCCAGTACCTGTTTGGTTGGGTTAGACCCAGCCACATGGGCTGGGCTGGCCAATGGGCCAAGGCCCAATTTTAAATTGAAATCAAATTTAAAACTTCAAATTCTGTTTTCAAAATCATTCAAATTCTAAACTAAATCAAAATTGTTTGATTTAAACTTCCTGAAGTAAATTTCCTTTTCAGAAAAGAATTAGCTACTTGATTAAAATATATTTCTTATTTGCTTTTCAAAATGAATTCAAACTTTGATATTCTTTAATTTCCATTTTAAAAAATCCTACTTCTTAATAATAATAAAAAATAAAAATTAAGTCTTTTCAATATTCAATTAACCTTTATTGTTACAAATAAACTTCCATTATTATTTTATGATTTCAAATTGCTTTGATACTTATGTTGAGTTCTTTAATTACCAAGTCTTGGGTAAAACACACAATATTACCAAGTTCTGGGTAAAACACACAAATAAGACCAAGTCTGGAATAAAACACACTAAACATGCAAAGTCTAGGGTAAAACACACCAATAGGTAAATAAAATTATCTAAATCTTTATGCATTGCATATCATTGCATCATAGCATCCATTTGCTTCTTTAAACATTGTCCTTACCGGACAATGATGATGTTTTATAGAACAAGGAGACCAGGAGCACCACAAAGCATCCGACTCTACTACTTTTCAGTTACAAGGCAAGTTTATCTTGCTCATATCTCTTGGTTGCACTCATTTTGAAACTATTTGCAAAGTGTTGACTTTTAACTCTAACATTTCAAAAAGGATGGAAAACCTATTTTCATAAGTAATATGACTAGTGGTTATCGACCAGTGATGATAACCTAGGAAGACTGGCAGGTGAAACCACGGTAAGATTGTGGTGGTGGAGGTTCCACTTGCACGGGAAAGAAAACCTAGGACTAACTACCAATGCCACAGTTATTCTTGTGCCGTAAAAACCGTGTCGTCCAGAAGACTTGGAATGGGACGGGGAAGTCATCTGTATCTTCTCTCGTTCGCATGTCAATGGGCATTTCAGATACCATACGCCATATATCTTGCGAGAATATGTGCACATGGGTGGGACCCCTTAGTTCCCACGGTACTGGTGTCTAGGATGGTCTATAAGAGGCCCCTGGGTACTTCATCGCGAGGGGTGAATATCGGGGTTTGACCCTCTTGGCAAAGTTGGGGTGGGCATGCGTTGTGCAGAGAAGGCAGTGAATGGCTTGGATCAATGACTGGGCCCCACACCAAGGAAGTGTGGACGGGAAAGATTCGCCCGGTTGTGTAGCAAGGCTTTGATCTCTTTTGGAAGGACACACCTCTGCAGAGTGTAAAAAGATGTGACATGTTACCCCTTGTTCCGGGAAGGAGCTACGAACGTGGCAGGAAAGGTGCTCTCAAGGCACTAATACCCTGTGTTGGCTGTTGGGCATAGTTTTCAAAAGTAAAAACAATCTTTCAAGAAACCTTTGTGAAAACCTTGCATTAGCCTATGACTCTTTTGGGTCTATGGCTATAGTTAGAGCATATCACACAACTTCTATCTAAAGAAACTTGCTGGGTAACGCTCGTTACTCACCCCCACTCTCTTAAACCCTTACTAGACTGTGAAGACTTAGATGAAGCAACGCTGAATGCCATCGGAAGCCAGAAGGATATCTTCTATGAGGAGCCTGATTTGTCTCATGGAGTTGAAGGCGTAGACTATGTCATCCGCTACGGAGCCGCTTCAGACGAGGAGTCCGATTGAAGAATACCCTAACTAGTAGTTTTAGACTAGAGATCGAGGAACCGAGCAGCGGTAGTCATAAAAATAAGCTGTTGAGTTCCTCAGTTGTTTAATTATTTGGATCTTTTGTCGTTTTGTTGTAATAACACTTAGCACTGGGATGTTCTCTTACAAGAGCATTTCCTTATCAGCACGACTTTGGTTTGTAATAATAAGTGAATGTTTGTATTTGGCCCCGCTATGTTTCTGTTGTACCACTCTGAGGGATGTAATGCTTGCGGAGTGATGTTCTGCAAGTGTTATATCAACGACTTGCATACTACAACATGCAGTGGTATGCTGGGTCACCGCAAGCAACCTGGGATTTGGAAGGATAAATGTTTAGATTATTTTCTCCTGTTCAATGTTCATCCATCTCTGTGGCTAGTCTCTCCCACCTTACACATGGAAGGCAATGCTGCATTGTGGCTGAAGGCTTATCGACTTCGACACGAGATCAGTTCCTGGCAGTTCTAATGTACGTTGTTCAGGAGAAGTTTGGGGCTGATGATCATAGGAAATTCTTAAACAGTTCCTCGCGCTGAAACAATGGGGTACAGTGGAAGAATACCAGCATCAGTTTGAGGCCTTGTCATATCAGATTTCGATTCTAAACCCCAACTATGATGAGCAGTTCTTTGTGTCCTAGTTCATCAAGGGCCTGAAGGTTGACATTCGTCGCATGGTGGAAACCCAACTCCATGAATCAGTGGAGCGAGCCATACTGGTAGCCTTGGTGCAGCAAGAAGTTTTGGCTAAATCTAAGCCATGGAATCAGAAACAGGTGCAAACTGGGAAAATGGAAACACTGGTAACAAGGCTTGATGCAGGGAAATCTTCTCTGAAAATTGGCATTGGGGATGTCTAGAAAGATCGGAAGCTCAGAGATTACCGCAGAGCAAATGGGTTGTGCTTTAAATGTGGTGCTAAGTACGATCCTTCCCATGAGTGTCCCAAACAAGCGGTGGTTGAACTGCATGCCGTGCACACTAAGACATTTCTGATATTCTGTCAGATGAGATTTTGCAGTTGATAGAGATGCAGGATTTAGCTCAGGCAAAGCAATTTAGTTTGTCTATTCATGCCTTGGATGGAACTGATGCCGCAGAGACTCTGAGACTGCGAGCATTAGTCAGCAATCAAGTATTATTAATCTTGGTGGATTCTGGAAGCAGCACCAGTTTCAGCAGCGCAAATATGCTACCCAGACTGAACTGTTCGGTTCATTCGACTAACCCAATTCCTGTCAAGCTAGCTAATGGAGAGCTCATGCAGTGTCAGCTCGTTCCTCACTTATCTTGGTGGTGTCAAGGAGAAACGTTTACAACTGACATGAGGGTACTGGAGTTAGGCGCCTACGATGCTATCCTGGGTATTGATTAGCACAAGATGCATAGTCCTATGGTGAGTGACTAGGAACATCACTGTTTGGTTTTCTAGCACAATAACAAGTTCATCAAGCTGCGTGGAGTACTTGCTCCCCCTCTCTCGTCCATCAAAGAGTTGCCTGTGGACCAGCTGCTGAAGTGGTACAAAGGAAACAAGGTCTGGGCGTTAGCTGTGGTGCGCCCTGATGAATAAGAGCCTGATTCTATGGTGCCTGCAGAGATCCAAACAATTTTGCATACTTATCAGGATGTGTTGGCCACTCCATCTGGCCTGCCACCTGAGAGGCAATATGATCATGCTATCCCTTTGGTTCTTGATGCAGTTCCTGTCAATACCAGGACCTATAGATACTCACCCGCCCACAAAGATGAAATTGAAATATAAGTAAAAGAAATGTTGGAAGCTAGAATAATTGTGCACAGCATGTCACCTTTTGCTTCGCCAGTGCTGTTGGTACAAAAGAAGGATGGGTCGTGGAGGTTCTGTGTGGACTACAGACTACAGAAGGCTCAATGAACTGACAGTTAAAACCCTTTTTCCCATGCCTATTTTTGACGGAACCTCGTCAGAGGGCGGAGAGCTCCCGCATTGCATTAAAGGAAGAGGGAAAATGGTCCAGTTAATAAGGGAAACCGGACCTGAAGACCATACAAGCACGGTTAATTAAGGGAAACCGGCGAAGACCGCACACCATAGATGAGCTATTGGATGAGCTCTCTGGAGCAAAAATATTTTCTAAACTTGATCTAAGGGCTGGGTACCATCAGATAAGAATGCTACCCATAGATGAGCATAAAACTTCTTTCAAGGTGATGCCTTTTGGGCTCTGTAATTCCCCTACCACTTTTCAATGTTTGATGAATGAGGTATTGAGCCCCTGCCTCAGGAATTTAGTTTTAGTATTCATGGATGTTATATCAGTTTACAGTCCCTCTGTAGCTTCCCATATTCAACACCTATCTGAAGTACTGCAGTTATTGACAAATAATCAGTTGTTTGTGAGGAGAGTAAGTGTGCTTTTGCTTGCACAAGCCTGGAATACTTGGGGCATATTACCTCAGCAGAGGGTGTAGCCACTGATCCCAAAAAGACTGCTGCTATGATAAATTGGCCTCTCCCAACTACTGTCACTCTGAACTCAGAGGTTTCCTGGGGCTGACTGGGTATTACAGAAAGTTTGTCAAGCATTATGCAGTCATTCCCTGACCCATGAAAAATCTTCTGAAAAAGAAGGCTTTCCACTGGGTAGAGGAAGCCACTGTGGCTTTTCAAGCACTCAAGCAAGCCATGACATCTACCCATGTCCTTCAATTACCAGATTTTGACAAGCAGTTCATTGTAGAGACAGATGCTTGTGATCTCGGGATTGGAGCTGTCTTGATGCAAGACCAACATCATCTGGCCTTTCTGAGTAAACCTCTAAGTGCAACACATAGACAGTTGCCTGTGTATGACAAGGAGTTCCTGGCTCTTCTGATGGTAGTGGAACGCTGGCGACCTTATTTGCAACGAGGCAAATTCATTATCAAGACCGGTCATCATAGTTTGTGCTATCTCGATGATCAGCAGCTTCAGTCTCCTCTGCAGCACTGAGCCATGGCCAAGTTAATGGGTCTGCAATTTCATATTGTCTATCGCAAGGGCTCAGAAAATTTGGCAGCCGATGCCATCTCTCGGGTGGGCCATCTCATGACAATTTAGACCTACACCCAAGTTCAGCCAGCATGGTTACAGGAAGTGGTAAATTCCTATGTCACCGACCCAGAGGCTCAACGTCTTCTCATTGAGCTGGCTCTGTCCAGTCCTGACGACCAAGGGTATTCTCATTGATGCATGGAAACTGGAGACACGACGCTGACTATGGCCATAAGATCGCCCGCACCTTGCCCACCTCGAACGCCGCTGGATGCGGCCTCCGCCACGCGCCGCCATCTTGACGACGAATCTTGGTAGGTCCTAGATCCGCTGCTAGGTGCGTTGTCGAAGGAGGAGATTAGTGTCGTCACATCGACTAGGGATCTCCGCCCTCGGCCTCTCCAATACGTGTCTCCCCCAGTCGCCACCACTGAAGCCACCGCTGCGACTGCTGATGGCAGCGGCAGCAGGGAAGCCGCCCGAATTTGCTCTAGGTGGAGGCTAGGGTTACCACCTAGTGTCGCCCTAGGGGGGACGCGGGGTCGGAGTCTGGCCTGGAAGACTATGGCCTCATAGTTTAAGTGGAGTTTTTTTTTCCTTTCTTTTCGTTTCTTTTGTTTGCTTGTTTTCTCTCAGTCTTGTAAGGTGCGTATGTACTCTTTTTTTTATCGTTTATGGCTTTATAAATTTATAAGCAGGGCTCTTCGAGCCTTCCATATAAGAAAAATTAAGAGGGATAAAACGGGATAGACTTTATCACAGAATGTCACGTAGAGGATGCAGTGGAGTTTACTCTTATTCAAAATTTAATTCAGTGTGCAAATGATCGATACAACCTCTCCTCTCCACCGCAAGACAAACCTCATAGCAGATGTCAAAAACCCTAGAATTGATCAGGAACTTAGCAATGAAATGGCGCCCACGCGCGTGCACGCGGCAGGTTATCAAATTAGTAGTGCGCGGGCTTGGTGTGCCCCCAGGTGTGCAGGACGGAGCCGGCGACATCATAGAATGCGAGCTGCGCCTCCGTAGCGGTCAGCCGCAGCGACATGAACCCCTGGCCGTCGTGGAAGAACTTCACCTTGTCGGCGCCCGGCGTGTAGACGCCGCCCCACGCCTTGGAACCGCCACCGCTCGTCAGGTACTGGAGAGGACTGCACGCAAAACAGACAGGAAAAGAAGAACCCTCTTCACGATCAGAGATGAAAGGAACAAAAATGTGATAGACCTTGTTTGGTTGACAGTTCATCTGAACGGACCTGTCACTGCTGCTGATTTGCTCGAGGCAGTGGTCATGGCCGTTGATGTAGAGGTCAACACCATGTGCCTGCATGAAGAAATAGAACTTTATCATGCTGTGTTCAGTTGGTAGTAGCAGTGGCGGACCTAGGATTTTACCCCTGGGTATGCCGCACCAAAAAAATTGATCGGCATTTCAATAAAATCTACTTACCAATTTAATACATAATCTTAAATTTGCATTGTACTGTGGTATGTAAGCAATAAATAATATGTAGTCAAAATATTAAGTTTGAAAGCTGCATGACATACCCAATAAATAGTTCAAACACCATACTAATAGTGTAAAATATGTATAGAAAAAACTTACAATACTACTTGTTTGACTTGTCTTGCTCTTGAGTATGCTCCATGTTCTCTTCTTCTTGAGTTTGCTCTTCCGTCAAAGTTTCAATTGGAGAAGGATTTGAAGCAGCGACAGTTTTTTTTTGATACTGTCTCTGAAAAAGAGCTACAATGTCTTGGCTTCTCTTCATGTTCATGACTGAAAATTACAAAAACATGACAAGGTGAGTACATTACGTTTAACAAAACTATGATGAGATGATGGAATCAAAATTGGTATATTACTGTGCAGCCACGAAGGACACACTTGACACTTGGTCCTAGAGGAATTCTTGGTCGCTGCCTCCCTGTACCTAGCTGGTCGTCACTCGTCACCGGCTCCATGAAGATGCGTCAAGGTCAGGGACAACCGGATAGGGCGTTACCGCATCTGCGCGTCAGGACGTGGCGGCGTGGGTTGCCGGCCGATCGATGAGACCTGGGAGATGGAATAGCTAGCTGGAGAGGAGGCGGCTAGGCGCAACTGCTTGTTGATCGATCGATCGCGATAGGGGATCAGGGGAGTCTACCAGGTCCTGTTCTCTCACTACGCTAGGCCGCCTGGTGCCAGATACACGTATGGGCTGGGCTGTAGGGTATGCCATGGCCCACCCGGCTACATGCTAATAATCTTAGTTAGTCCTTTAGTTCTCATAGTGCATCAAACCGATGCTAGCTACTGTAGTATATATACGAAAATTGCCAACTACAAAGGAGGGTAGCTAAGCACTTCTTGAGAGATTGACGCGTGTCTAACGTCGTTCTCTTAAATTAACGGTAGGTGAGGGTCATGGCCTCTGTCACATGTCAATGTCAGGTCCACTCTATCTTTATCTTCCGCGGCTCTTCCTTTGAGTCTCTTATTTTGCTTACGCTATATTTAGCACGCACGCTCTAAACCCACATGAGCTGACAAGATCCACTGCTCGACTTGTTTTCCGTGTTAGAGATGCTTACTAGGTGCTTTGGGTTCGCGTTAGAAAGTAAAAGATGACTCCTCAGTCCTCACGTGAACAAAAAACAGGTCCAGTGTTAGTTGACTTGCGGTGTCTTCGAAACATGTTAGAAGGCTAATTTGCAAAAAAATTAGTAGTATTAGTCAGCTTTGGCCGGTGTTACTGTGTATCAATGGCTACAAAAAGCAGTGATACTAGTGCGTTCATTTTATAAATATGGTGAGCCGAAAAGGTATTTACTAAACCAACTGTAGTACTAATGCGTTTTGCATATGATAATTTATTGGCCTAACCACACATCGATATTTGAACTAGTTGCCCAGTGTGGCAGAAAGCACAAAATGGAGACTGACAAATTCCATCGTATGGCTCTTTCCTTGTTGATGCATGCATGCACGGGAGCCATCTTTATGTGCCGTCTAAATTTATTTGGGCACCGCGATAGGGTAGGGACACGTAGTGGAGCCTGCTTACTTTATTAAGAGCTCAGGCAAAGGCTCTACTCAGACCCGTCAACTAGCCGTTACCTGTCTGTTAGAGATCAACATCATCCAACGGTTACTAGAACTGTATGGCCACACCCAACACACACATGACCTGAGGAGGGCTCCTTCATGCATCCTAGGTCGGTCGCTGAGAAAGTTCTGGCATACGTTAGAATGATTGACATGCACTTATACAAAGCTGCTACTTGCCACAAACGTGAGACTACTGCTTCAATCCTCAAATGGTCTCCGCCGCCGGCAGGTACAGTTATGATAAATATTGATGCAGCAATGTTTAATCAATCCCGTCGTATGGGTATGGGTGTTGTGATTCGAGACCACAATGGAAAATGTTTAGCAGCTTGTAGCGAACATCAGGAGGAGGTCGCAACAACGGAGATTGCTGAAGCTGTGGCGATGCGCCGGGCTCTAAGCCCTGCTGCTGAGGAGGGTTTTGGCAACATTATCATTAGCTCTGATTGCCTGTCAGTGGTGAACAGAGTGTCAGCGCTAGAGATGGACCGTTTCATCTGTGGTCCGATCATCCATGATATTCATCATATGGCAAGTTTATTCAGCAGTTGTTCTTTCAAACATGTCAAGCATGGTCTGAATGTTCCGGCTCATAAGCTAGCTAAGTTTAGTGAGTTTTCTGTGTGTTCAGTGTGGCGTGAGTATACTCCGGATTGCATCCGTGAGGATATTTGTAATAACATTTTGATTATGTGATCAATAAAGCCCGCGTTTCTCTAAAAAAAAACTAGCTACCACCGATCAATAAGCACGGACTGCATGGCCACACCCAACACACACATGACCAAATCAACCAATCCAGAAGTAAGAAGCAGGTCATCACATACGAGCGTAGAAGCCGACGACTACGTACGTGGACGTTAAGACTGATCCCGTCGGAGGCGCATGATGTTCATCTACCCCGACGATATATGACAAAACTCAGGACGAGAAGCAATCCTATGGGGCACACCTTGGACGCCACTACAGGAAAACTTGCCATAGTGCAAGTGGTGGCTCTTGGCCTCATATTTGATCCTCATAAACATGAGATGACTTCATCGCTTATCTTGGAATTGCCGGCCTTTTTGAAGAGCGCGGAGTGGTGCATGGTAAATAGCCCGTGGGGTTGATTGAGATGAAGTGTGTTGTCGACCAGATGTCAAGCCAAAATTAGCTTATAACACTATAGGAAAATGGCTTGTTTCCCACCGCTTTATATCGGGTCCATCAACATACAAAAGAACATATATATATGTCGAGCACCCGGAAATGGCCGTCGTCATTTAAGCTTATAAGCCAACGAATTTCATGGCACATCACTGCTATTTCGATGCCCAATAGAAGCCTACCAGAGGTATGTGTATGCAGACGTCAATGTCAGCGGCGCTCGACATGCGCTATAGGCAGAAGGTGGTCGTCGGCATATACCTTTTTTACTTCTTCATGCTACTTTTATTTTCTACGACTGTCACAAAAAATTACACAATGCAAAGGTTTTTCTTTAAGAAAATCTTATACTCAAACACATATAGAAACAAAAATTAAATTCCATAGGTCATCTGTCATTCGAAGAATATCAAAGTGGTAGACCGCGCAGGTCCCATGGGTTAGGGTTTCACCAGAAATTGCACCTCGGAGCGTCGGAATCCTAATATAGGTACAAAGAGGTGTTTTCAAGGGTTAGAGATCTGATATCCAACTGCCGGGTGTGACCCCCTTCACACATGTACATGCGATGTCACTTAGGAGGGTTCTACACTTATAGTGGGAAAACATCACTTCGACTGCACCAGAGGGAATCTTGGCTTCAGCTTGGTTTTCCATGTTCCTATAGACCTAACCTAGCACAAACAAAGAGAAAATATCCATTGGTCAAATGATGTTCGGAGAAAATCAAGAGGTAGACCCTGCAGATCCCACGTGTGTTTTTGTTGAAACATGCACCTCGGAGCATCGGAATCCCGCAACAGCTTTCATGTGGCCCTAACATATGTACATAGAGGTGTTTCAAGGTTAAAAGATCCAATATCCAACTCTCTAGAGGTGTCACCCCCTTCACAGACATGCGTTGTCACTTAGGAAGTTTCTAGACTTATGGGGGGAAACCCCCACTTCCGGTGCACCGGAAGTAATCTTGTGTAAGCTTGGGCTTCAACTTGGTTCTCCATGTTCCTATGATGACCTAACATAACACAAACCAAGACAAAAAAAAATCAATTGGACAATATTTGTTCGGACAACGTCAAAGGGGTAAACCGTATGGGTCTCACGGGTTAGGAGTTTGCCGGAAACTCCACCTCGAAGCATCAGAATCCTACCAAAAATTGCATGTGGCCCTAATATATGTAAGTAGAGGTGTTGCAAGATTTAAAATCCAATATACAACTCCTAGGTGTGACCCACTTCTCAGAGATGCGATGTCACTTATGAAGATGCATGACTTTAAGTTAAATGAGTTAGATCATGATCTTAATCATCACATAGTTTCATGGGTGGATGCAGCGTCCCTGTTGCCCGGCGCTTGCCCGGGCTTCGGTGCCATGCGCTGCCTGGGCGATATCAATTTCAGCAAGCAACTTCAGATCGATCAGGGACAAAATCGATCAACTTTTTTTTTCACAACTCGCTCAGCTCTCGGCTGTGGCACAACGCATGGTAGACTAGTGGGCCTTGGGCCATGACTTGTACTGTTGCACACGCACATACACATTTGATTTGTCCTCTAGAAAAATAAGGCAGCGATGCATTAGATCCCAAAGTATCATATGATCCAAAATTTGGCATGATATTACTGGAAATTGAAATTTAGTCTGTACTCTGCAGAAATTCTAAGATCATTCTTCCCCGTCCGTGAGTGTGTGACGGTTTGGTTTCCTGCGGCGATTACGGAGACGATAATTTCGTTTTGTTTTCCCGGTCGCCGTCAGGTGTAGGGTTCTGAGCTGCCGCCGCCGATCACCGTCCAAATCTTCAGCGAGTCCTGCATCGGCATTTTTCAACATCATCACCCCCATCCATATAAGCCTTTTACGTGTCTAGGAAATTTACAAGTTTTCTAAAAAAAATAAAAATATATATGACTGTTGACAATATGCCTGTTTACAATCCCAATAATTTTTGGTACCATTTTCGAAATACGTACGCAAAGAGAAAAGATAAATTTATATGTGAATAGTTTCATTTGTGCTCATCTTTTTCTAACACTATATTCATGTCGGATTTGTATTTTTCATCTCTCTATACGTATTTCAAATGCTAGTATGAAAATTATAGGGATTGTGAACAAACAACCTAATTTAGACCCCAACACCACATGCAGAGAAGATCGCCACCGGGAGAAAGAGGCGTCAGGGAACTCACTGGCCACCACCAAGCACGGCTGCACCTCCTAGGGCGCCAGATCCGCAGGCCTCAAGGTAGCCCCCGCTGCCAGCTGCATCACCGACCGTTGCTCGACAACTACAACTCGCCGCTATGGCGAGTATCATGACAAGCGCGACACACCACATACCGCTAGTCTAGGGCCACCGCCCTAGTGTCCGCCCTTGACCTGACCACGCTGGAGCTCAACTAGACCCGCCCTTGGCCGAGAAAATGACGTTGTGGATGCATGGCCAACTCCACGTGCGCGACATGAGAGTAGAAACCCACCACCGCCAAGAGCTTCTTGGTCTTTGACCGGGCGCATACGCCGGTGGCAGCGAGGAAGAGGACGAGAAGGGACGTGGTCGAAGGTGGTGGTGGCTATGGTTCCGCCCGTGTCGCTTGAAGAGGGGCGGCATGCGGGCTACCCTTTCGTGTGTGTGAACATGCATTAGTTACCTTCGCTCGCCTAGGCTTCGATAAATCCATGGGTCCACCACTGCATAGTCTATCGGAATATTCCATATTGTGTACATGTGTGTACCTTGGAATGGCCAACAATGTTGCCAAAGAAAGTTTTTTTATACTTAGACTCTTGGTAATGCTTATTTAGATACAACGTTCAACGAGTTGATAGAGTATGAGAAATGGGTGCCCTGTTTCGTATTCAGTCATAAGAGAGCGTATCTAGTAGTAGAAACTATCACAATAGAAGAAAGTGGAATCGACTTGATAGAGTATGAGAAATGGGTGCCCTGTTTCGTATTCAGTCATAATAGATCATGTGAAACGCATGATTTTGATGGACTGAAACAAAATGTCAGTTACAGGCTTGTCTAGAAAAACAGGGAACTGGCACTATGGCGACTTGTTAGTAGGTTAGTTCCGGAAAATGCATAAAGGTGCCATGAAGTGTAACGAAACAGTAGGCAAATGGTGTAAAAACAAGCATGGAGCATCAAAAATTATAGATACGTTGGAGACGTATCACACACCACCAGCAAAACCATGGCACTAGTTACTTGAAGCCCAAGATCCATCTCAGGAGGAGAAGGCCAAGAAGCCAGCAGCTAATCCAGGAGGAGAAGGACAGCAACGAGTAGTTATTCCAGGAGGTGAAGGGCAAGCAACCAAGAGCCATTCCAGGAGGAGAAGGGCAAGTCACCTGAAGTCATCTCAGGAGGAGTAGGGCAGGCAACCAAGAGCAGCCACCACTTCATCAACAATCAGCAGCAGCAAACCATCCTCAAGACCACACCATCCATATCTCAACCACATGTTGATTTCCTTGCAAACTATACAAGCAATTGATTGCCAACATATGTTTGCATGCATGGATGGATTAGGAATATGTTTCCCTTAGTTATGCAAAGAAATGCTTTGCATGAATCATCATTGGGTTCATAAAAACACTCAGTAAAATCAGAACCAAAACCATGAACCAAGCCTCAGCTTGTGCTTCATTGGCATACTTAGAGAAGCAACAGATGAACCTACACAGGGCAGGCTTGTGCTGGGCACATGTTCTATTGGACATGCACCTCAATCACACAAGCACTACCAGTACAAGTTCTAGATCACAAACAGTGGGCACATAAGCAAGCAAAGCACCTCACAGATGTGCTATGGGCCTCAGACCAACATCACAGGCCTACTCTAGGGGCAAATTTCACCAAAAGCAAGCCATCACAAAATGGTTGCTGGGCACATGCCCAAACTGGGCATGCACCTCACCACAACCTAGCAAAACTTAGCCTTCTCAATACATACATCTGATCAAGGAGAATTAGCACCAAATCATTTTCCTTAGCTACTGCTAGGAATCATATTTAGTACAACAATAATAGGAACTGAATTACTGAATTCAGTTGGCACATGCATGCATCTCTGTTATCAAAGTAACACAGACAGAGATCATAGAGTAGGAACCATGGCTTTCGCAGTACACAAGTAGTACCAAGTTGAATTGGATCAAATCATCTTCCTAGGCTATTCAGCTAGGAATCATTTCAAGTAAATTAGCAATTTTACTGAACCAAAATGTTCAGTTATGGTTGCATCCGCCATATAATATTAGGGTCTAGTATTTGCTATAAAACCTAGGGATAGCATAGCTCAAATCATGACAAACCCTCTATCAGTACATTGTGCTGACAGAAGGATTCAGTGAAAACTGAATCATAGCAAGTATGAAGCATCAACAGCATACATCCTAGGACAGTAATCAAGCAAGTCATTGACTAATCACACCACATAGCCTGGAGAGAGGCAGAGCACAATCAAACATGGCTGAAATGGCCGAGGGTAGTGGCAGAGGTAGAGTAGAAGGTAGGGGTAGAGAGAAGAGAGGCAGTCGCGCTCATCAGCGCCCAGGTGCTTACCTAGCTGGCATGGCGGGGCAGTGCCCGCGCGGCCAACCAGGCGCGGCCCAGGGACGACTTCACCGGCGGCGGCACCGAGGCAGCACCAGGAGTACCCCATCGGGGATGCTTCCACCGGCGCTGCACGACCACCACAATCACCACAGCACCTTCCCTCAGCACCGGCTTGTGAGGCCTCCGTTCGTGGCGAGCTCGGAGGCGACTGGGGTGGCAGAACCCTAATCAATAGGAGAAGGGGATCTCCTCGCACAGGCGAGGGATTCCCAAATCTATTCGGTGGAGAGGCAGGCGTCATGGAGGCGGTCATTTACTTCAAAGGACGGCGGCGGAAACCATCGGAGATGGCCGGAATCCTCAGGCGGCGGCGGCGACCGTGGTCGCAGGAGAGGCTCGGGGTGGAGAGAGATGAGAGAGAGAGGTCTGACTGGGTCGGTTTGACCGACCCAGTACCTGTTTGGTTGGGTTAGACCCAGCCACATGGGCTGGGCTGGCCAATGGGCCAAGGCCCAATTTTAAATTGAAATCAAATTTAAAACTTCAAATTCTGTTTTCAAAATCATTCAAATTCTAAACTAAATCAAAATTGTTTGATTTAAACTTCCTGAAGTAAATTTCCTTTTCAGAAAAGAATTAGCTACTTGATTAAAATATATTTCTTATTTGCTTTTCAAAATGAATTCAAACTTTGATATTCTTTAATTTCCATTTTAAAAAATCCTACTTCTTAATAATAATAAAAAATAAAAATTAAGTCTTTTCAATATTCAATTAACCTTTATTGTTACAAATAAACTTCCATTATTATTTTATGATTTCAAATTGCTTTGATACTTATGTTGAGTTCTTTAATTACCAAGTCTTGGGTAAAACACACAATATTACCAAGTTCTGGGTAAAACACACAAATAAGACCAAGTCTGGAATAAAACACACTAAACATGCAAAGTCTAGGGTAAAACACACCAATAGGTAAATAAAATTATCTAAATCTTTATGCATTGCATATCATTGCATCATAGCATCCATTTGCTTCTTTAAACATTGTCCTTACCGGACAATGATGATGTTTTATAGAACAAGGAGACCAGGAGCACCACAAAGCATCCGACTCTACTACTTTTCAGTTACAAG